>JAKSXM010000231.1:7502500-8752500 GCA_022575985.1 Anagrus nilaparvatae | reverse complement strand
AGTAAATGAATTACATTCAAGTATTTTTTTAATTGGTTCAGATAAAGTTCAATATTCTTTATCTAAATCTCCATTGTTATTTTAAAGAAATATATTTCAAATCTGGAGCATAAAGAGATGAGTGAAAGGTACTGCAAGCATTTCAACCGTACTCTGAGCTTCGAGTTTAGAAGGAACATTTATTTTTACTGAAAGAAATACTAAGACTCGAAGCCCAGAGTACGGTTGAAATGCTTGCATTACCTTTCACTCATCTCTTTATGCTCCAGATTTGAAATATATTTCTTTAAAATAATAATGCAGATTTAGATAAAGAATATTGTACTTAATCTGAACAAATTAAAAAAATACTTGAATGTAATTCATTTACTTATTACGTTGCAGGGATCAATAAGTATTTCTTTAAAATTAAATTTCTTTAAAATTACAAAAATACTTATTGATCCCTGCAATATAATAAGTAAATGAATTACATTCAAGTATTTTTTTAATTGGTTCAGATTAAGTACAATATTCTTTATCTAAATCTCCATTGTTATTTTAAAGAAATATATTTTAAATGTGGAGCATAAAGAGATGAGTGAAAGGCAATGCAGGCATTTCAACCGTACTCTGGGCTTCCAGTCTATTAGTATTTTTTTCAGTTAAAATAAATGTTCCTTCTAAACTGGAAGCTCAGAGTACGGTTGAAATGCTTGCATTACCTTTCACTCATCTCTTTATGCTCCAGATTTGAAATATATTTCTTTAAAATAATAATGGAGATTTAGATAAAGAATATTGTACTTAATCTGAACCAATTAAAAATTTGGGGGAATTTTTGATAAATAATTAATATTTCACCCTTAAATTAGCAAAAACAACCCCTAAAAAGGGTGTTTTTGCTATTTTCGCACTTTGAGCGACCAGACTAGGTCCTTACGGGTTTTTTGGGTCGCTGATCAAGAATTTGCGGGAATTTTTGATAAATAATTAATATTTCACCCTTAAATTAGCAAAAACAACCCCTAAAAAGTGTGTTTTTGCCATTTTCGTACTTTGTGCAGCCAAATGAGATCCTTACAGTTTTTTTGGGTGGTGATCATGGATTTGGGGGATTTTTTTATTAAAAATTAATATTTCACCCTAAAATAAGCAAAACTAACAATTATTTAAAAATAAAAATAAATATTTTTATTATTTTTATTCACCTGCATTATTTTCAATCATTAAAAAATGTTTTTACATAAATTTTATGAATACTTTATTTATAATTTTTTGAGTATAAATAATAAATTAGAACTCCTTTAATAGCAATCATCATACTTAAGTTACAGTTAAGTATCCCAAAATTACTTAAAATAAGTTTACAAAAAGTAAAAAATGCATGAACATACAAAAAATCCCATTGTTTCAAAGAATTTCAGTAATATAAGTGTGAAATATTAATTTAAAAAAAAATTCCCCCAAATTCTTGATCAGCGACCCAAAAAACCTGTAAAAACCTAAAATTTTCAATTTTCCTTTCTAAAATTCATTTTTCTCGACCTCAAAAATCCCGTGGTAAAGTAGAATGTTCATTTTAATATTGTTTTATGTTCGGAAAACTCGGAAAATATTTTAGGTTAAAAAATTGAAAATTTTCTTTATACAATTCGTTTTTCTCGATTTCAAAAACCCTGTGTTCTGTAGAATATTTATTTTAATATTTTTTATGTCCGCCATCTTGAAAAATCGGAAAATATTTTAGGGTGAAAAATTAAAAATTTTTTCGCTGAAATTCGTTTTACTTGACCTCAAAAACTTACCGGTACAAAGAAAGTTCATTCATTTTCTAATGTATTACAAGTCGACCACCAACTCGACCTGAACTCGACCAACAACTCACCCGACAACTCTCAACTATTTACCCACCCCCTCTCCCATTCACCCATGATGCCATGTGGCTTCCGTAAAATCTATGTATATATCAGGAACTTACAATAATTTTGATTTAGGGACTTAATATAATTTTAGTTTAGGAACTCAGAATTATTTCGGTTTAGGAAATTAAAATTATTTCGGTTTCGGGATTTAGAATACTTTCGATATCGTAAACATGCTCTTTGGTTTTGGTTTCACAAACCAGTTATGAGTTTTTTAATTTATATTGTTATTATTTATTCTTATTATTGTCATTTATTGTTATTCTTTATTTTTATCAATAATAATATATTAATATATATTATGCACTTATCTAACAATACATTTTGTAACAGCTATATTTAAAGAATCTTTTAATAAAGTCTATAGAAAATGATAGAATATTAATTAAAAAAATTTTTTTTTTATTGCAGAAAAAACAAATAGTTTAATCACAAAATCTTCAAAGAAGTGACTGAGTTTCAATTCAATATAAATATATGTAAGTATTTATTTGATATTGCAACAAAACCACAAAAATTAGTAATATTAATTTTTTATTTTATTATACATTTCAGATTTGATTCAACATTATATTGAAATAAGAATAAAATCTGGGGATCATTTTTGTCACCTTCATTTTTTTATCTACAATAATACTGATGACGTTGATGTTGATGAGTTTGATGTCAATGTAATTTGCAACAAAAATTTTTAAAATAACTATTACCAAAACAGTGTTAATAAACTTAAATGGTACAAAACCTTGATTCCGTACCTAATTAAACTTTATGATGTACTGATGAACAGATGCTGTGATATTTTTATCTTTTGTAAAAGTTAAAATTTTATTCAAATAAATAAAATAAATTGTTATTTGAGTTTTTGATTTATTCGCATATATATTTTTTGCAACTAAATATACCTATATATCATTTATTTCTTCCTCATAGTGCTTAGGACAAGCTTTCATTACATAGTCCCTTAAATAATAATTTTAGAAATATACTTATACATTTTTTAAATCTTGGAATTTTAACAAATTTTTAATAATAATATAGAGTGATTCTTAGTGAATTCAGCAAAAGTTTCCAGGTCGGGTCGCTGAAACCGGCTAAAAACTTTTTTTTGCCAATTAGCTATCAAAAATGAACTATGTCCTCAAATTTTAGCCCTTAATATTGAAAACTAAGCCCAGGGCGAATTAAAAAAAAAAAAAGACGTTTTCATCTTTCCTCAGCCACCCATTCTTCTTTTATGTGCCATTCCGTCTGGAAATCATTAAAAATAATGAAAAAAGAGTTACTATAGTAAAATTTCCTCAGAAATCCAGTCATGCCATTAGTTTTTGAAAATTCCTACACGGGGAGCCAGAAAATCGATAAATTCACAGGGTATATTACGGAAACTACAGAAAAATTGTATATCCGAATTTTTTATTGAGCTTCTCAGGAAAAGCGTGCTTTTATATATATTTTCGGATGCCATATCAACCTAGATGCGATCGAACTTCCTAGACCCTAAAATAACCGAAAAATCGTGAATTTTCCTAAATTTTTCTCATTTTTCAGCAGTTTTTTTGAATTTTCCCGCTCTAAATGACTCCGAACGATTTAAACAAGGTAAGATTCGGATTCCCAGGGAAATTTTACATATTTTCTTAATTTAAATCATTTTTAGGCTTTGATGTAAACGAGTTCACACCAAATGCCTTAAATACAAAATTTTGATTTTTATTGTTTTTTAGCAGTTTTTTTGAATTTTCCCGCTCTAAATGACGCCAAACAATTTAAACAAGATGAGATTCGGATTCCCAGGGAAATTTTACATATTTTCTTTATTTAAATAATTTTTAGGCTTTGATTTAAACGAGCTCACACCAAATGCCTTAAATACAAAATTTTGATTTTTATCGTTTTTTAGCAGTTTTGTGTGTACTTTTTCTGTTAAAGGTTCCTAATAAGATTTATTATATCGTATATAATAACAACTTAATAAATATTATATTATTAAAGATGTAAATTACTAATAATCTTATTTCCGAAAAAAATTTTATATAATTTAAATTTAGCGCTAAAAATAATAAACATTGTATATAAAAAATTTAAAGCTATGTGGCGTGGCAATCGTCAATGTTTACAAGATTTATTAGTAAATAAATGAGTTACATTAAAAACATTTTTATTATGTATTCATATTATTCATTAAAACAATAAGCTACGTAAATTTATTTAATTATTGTGTGAATATTAAAATATTATTTGGTACTTACGGAGATAATAATTTAAATAATAATTTAGCCTGATACCAAGACCCGTGTTAAAGTAGGCTTTAATGAAATTTTATACAATGTATCGGCTACAAATGAAAATGATCAAATAAAAATAAAATTAGGGCAGGCATACTCATTCCAAATACACTCAATATCTAAGGAATTCGGATTCTATTTGTGAATAAATTATCTAAATTATAATAATATTTTCTGAATACATTATTGTAAGCTAAATATTATGTAAATATCAATAAAAATTTTTTTAATAGAATATTTTTCTTCTTATTAAAAAACTCATTCTTTTAAAGATTACCTAAATATGTATTTCATTCATTGTTAATTAAAAAATTTTTACTCTGAAATATAGAGCTAAAAAATAATTTAAATTTATATAGAATTTTCTATGAACTCTTTTACACTAAAGCCAAAAAATTATTAAAGTATAGAAAGTGCTTAAAATTTTACTGGAAATCCGAATTTGACATTATTTATATCATATAGGGTCATTTAGTGCGGCAAAATTCAAAAAAATGGCTAAAAAACGATAAAAATCAAAATTTGGTATTTAAGGCATTTGGTGTGAGCTTGTTTACATCAAAGCCTTCAAATTATTTAAATAAAGAAAATATTTAAAATTTCCCTGGGAATCCGAATCTCTCTTTGTTTAAATCGTTCGGAGTCATTTAGAGCGGGAAAATTCAAAAAAGCTGCTAAAAAAACGATAAAAATCAAAATTTTGTATTTAAGGCATTTGGTGTGAGCTCGTTTACATCGAAGCCTAAAAATTATTTTAATAAAGAAAATATGTGAAATTTTCCTGGGAATCCGAATCTTACCTTGTTTAAATCGTTCGGAGTCATTAAGAGCGGGAAAATTCAAAAAAACTGCTGAAAAATAAGAAAAATTTAGGAAAATTCACGATTTTTCGGTTATTTTAGGGTCTAGGAAGTTCGATCGCATCTAGGTTGATATGGCATCCGAAAATATATATAAAAACACGCTTTTCCTGAGAAGCTCAATAAAAAATTCGGATATACAATTTTTCTGTAGTTTCCGTAATATACCCTGTGAATTTATCGATTTTCTGGCTCCCCGTGTAGGAATTTTCAAAAACTAATGGCATGACTGGATTCCTGAGGAAATTTTACTATAGTAACTCTTTTTTCATTATTTTTAATGATTTCCAGAAGGAATGGCACATAAAAGAAGAATGGGTGGCTGAGGAAAGATGAAAACGTCTTTTTTTTTCAAAAATTCGCCCTGGGCTTAGTTTTCAATATTAAGGGCTAAAATTTGGGGACATAGTCTATTTTGGATAGCTAATTGGCAAAAAAAAGTTTTTAGCCGGTTTCAGCGACCCGACCTGGAAACTTTTGCTGAATTCACTAAGAATCACTCTATATTATCCACTTGATTTTTACATGCCAAAAAAATAAATAATAAATTTTCGATTATAAAAAAAATTAATCTTTGTTGCTCATTAAATTATTCTGAAACCTCCATGAATAATTATTTTTTTCAAAATAAAAAAAAGCAATTGAATTTTTTGTTTCATTTATAAACTTATTCAAATCAAAGTTACCACTCCCATTTGTAAGTAAACATACTTTTTTAACAAATACATTTTAAACTTAATATAATACGGAAATATATATTTCATTCATACAATTTTTGACCCAAACTCATTTTTGAATTTCTGTATTTCATTATTACCAGTTATCCAGAGATTATATATATATATTAAAAAACTTCTTATTCAAATTATTTTTTTAAATAAAATTTCTTTTTCATTTAAACTGTTTTAAAAATATATTTTTACAATTTAAGAAAACATAAAAATTTTTCTTAAGTTGAAAGTTATAATTTTAGACTTTATATAGTACATGGTTTCTTGAGTATTCACAAAATTCTTAGAATAAAAATTGAAAAAAATTATAATAACGTAAATTAAATTAATTCATTTAAATTATTTATACTCAAACAAATATTTTCCTTTTTATTTTAATTAAATATTTAACTCTTTCTCTCTCCCTCTCACTCTCTCTTCAAACACTTATTAAATATTGGTCTCTTTAAATTTGAATTTTAAAAAAAGAATTTATAATTAGTTAGATAGTTTATAAGATAAAAGTACATTCTTTAAAATACAATAAAATTTATTTAAAATCTTATATCGATTAAATTTTTAAGACAATAACATATATTTAAAAGCAAAAAATTTGTCATACTACTTTTGAGTAAATTTAAAATTCTTTTTAAATTATCAAAATGGGCCGCCCAAAATTAAAACGCACTCCTGAAGAAGAAATAGAGTTTCAACGATCTCGACGGGAACGTAACACTCTAGCCCAGCGTCAGCGCAGAGCAAATGCCGTGTCAAAAAGTCTACCTCAAAGTACTACTTTAAGGGTAAAGAAACATCGTTCAAATTTATTACAAAGAAGAGAAAACTTGCAATTCGAAGAAAATTTTTTAAATGTTCAAGAAACATTTCAAAAAATCAAATAATTTTTTCCAGCGTATTCGAGTTTACAACAATTCATTTGCTTTTGCATCTTTCAAAACTAACGAAATATTTAAAAACTTAAGACGAGGTCCTTACTGTTTTAAAGTACAAGGCCAAATTTATAATAGAATAAATACAGCTTTAAACCCTGAAGTTAATGAAAGCCCTACTTTCGGGCAACTCTTTATTACAGATCCAGACGAAGCTGCAACATGCCGAATAAACCAAAATTCTGAATCAGAATTAGAGCAAAATTCTAAATCAAAATTAGATCGCGAACTTATGCTTACATTAGACAATTTTATTAGAAAGCATAATATTTTTGCTCAGTCTTATCAAATGATGAAACAAGAAATTGAAGAACAACAGAAAATTTTATCAAAGAATAACAATGGTGGTCTTAATTCTATACCTGAAATACAGCTACTATTTACTTTAAAACCAGGAACGGACAAAAGACGTTTTAATTTTCAAAGATGCCACGAAGTTGCTGCAGTTTTTACTACTACAGCTGATGGTGAAATTCCTGAATCGTACGTAGCAATTAGGAATGTTCATTCGAAAAAATTGCAATACGTAAGTTCAATGGATCCAAATGTTGAACCTTGGGTTTATCCTTTATTTTATCCGTATGGAAATCAAGGTTGGCATAGAAACTTAAAACGTTTAAATAGTAATCGCAGAGTATCTCGCTGTGCATATGTTAAATATAAATTAGCAATAAGACGTCATGAATTTAACCCCATTATTCTTGCCCGTAGATTAACTCAACAATACGTTGTCGATAACTATATTAAAATAGAACATGATAAAACTGAATTCATTAGAACAAATCAAAAAAAACTTAGAGCTGATATTTATCAAGGATTAAAAGATCACTTAGAAAAGAAAGCTTTAAATTTTAATGGCCATGTTGGTAAAGTTATTATTTTACCGTCCACTTTTATAGGTTCTCCGCGATACATGACACAGTGCTATCAGGATAGTATGAGTATTGTCAGAAAATATGGAAAACCGGACATTTTTCTCACAATGACTTGTAATCCAAATTGGCCAGAAATACAAGAAAATTTATTACCCGGACAAACGGCTGCAGATCGACCAGATCTGGTGGCAAGGGTTTTTAACGAAAAGAAAGATGAACTTATTCGTATAATTAAGAAAGAATTTTTCTTTGGTGGAATTTTAGCTTACGTGTACGTAATTGAGTTTCAAAAACGGGGATTACCACATATTCATTTATTAATAACACTTAAGCGACAGTTTAAATTAACGACACCTGCTATTGTTAATAAATTTATTTGTGCTGAAATTCCAACTCCTGAAGAAAACTTACGATTGCATAACGCAGTATTAACTCATATGATTCATGGTCCTTGCGGAGATTGGTGTCAAGTCAACGGGAAATGTTCAAAACGTTATCCAATGGATTTCCAAAATGAAACTATAATTGATGCAAATGGATATCCTTTATATAGACGTCGAAATACTGGAATAACTTATCAAAAACGAAATAATTATATTGTTGATAACTGACATGTCGTGCCATACAATCCAAAATTATTACTAATGCTTGATTGCCATATAAATGTTATAGCAGTTTCAAGCGTTAAATCAGTAAAATATATACACAAATATATTTATAAGGGTCATGACGCAGCATCTATCACTCTTACAGATAAAAATACCAATGATAACATAATCGAACATGATGAAGTTCAGCACTTTATTGAAACCAGATACGTTGGTCCTACTGAAGCATGCTGGCGTATTTTAAACAAATCTCTTCAAGAAAAAAGCCATAGTATAATTCGGTTACCAGTGCATTTACCTGACTGCCAAAATATAATTATTGAAGATGACGATAACGACGAAGAGCTACAAAATGCCTTGAGTAAAGTAACAATGTTAATTGATTATTTTGCACTCAACGAAAGAGATCCAAACGCTAGACAATATTTATACCCTGAAATTCCAGATCATTATATTTTTAAAAAATCCAATGATAGTAATACAAGCAGTATGGAAAAACGAAAACAAAATATTAATGTTATAGGAAGAATGTATTCCAAAAGCCCAACACAAATTGAGTTATTTCATTTAAGAATCTTATTATTGCATGTCAGAGGTGCAAGAAGTTTTGATGATCTAAGAACCGTTAATGGAGTTGTATACCCTACTTTTGTGTCTACTTGCTTAGCATTAGGACTTATTGCTGACGACGAAGAATGGCGAAAAGCTTTACAAGAAGCAAGTAATTGGATGATGCCAAAAAGCCTTCGATCGCTGTTTGTTCGAATTTTAATACATTGCCAACCATTATATCCAGAAAAATTATGGTCAGAATTTAAAAGTTCACTGGCAAAAGATTATGCTAAAAATGATCCATTATTAATAGCAGAAAAAAAGGCTTATGCAGATATTAATAATAAGCTTATTTCAGAAGGTCATTCATTATCAAATTTCCCAACAATGGATCAAAATGTTGAAATAATTTCAGATAAGAAAACAAATTTATCTCCTGAAGAGCATGCGAGAAAAGGAAAACAGCAATTTGATTTATTAAATGAAGAGCAAAGACAATTTGTTAATATGATTCTGAAATCGGTTTTTGAAAATAATTGTCATGATAAGCAACGTTATTATTTTATAGAAGGCCCAGGAGGAACTGGAAAAACGTTTGTGTACACTACTATTTACCACCTATTAAAAGCTAAAAATAAAAAAGTTTGTACAATGGCTTTCACTGGAATTGCAGCTATTTTACTACCTTTAGGAAAAACAATTCACAAAATATTTGGAAACCCTGTTCCCACTTATTCAGATTCAACATCAAATATAAAAGCTCAATCAAAAGAAGCTAAGTTATTGATGGATACAGATGTCTTTATTTGGGATGAAGCTCCTATGGCACTTAGATATATTTTAGAAATTGTTGATAGAACATTAAAAGATTTAATGAACAACAATTTACCTTTCGGAGGAAAAATATTTATTTTAGGTGGAGATTTTAGGCAACTTTTGCCAGTTAAAATAGGAGGAACTCGCAGTGAAGTAACCAATCTTTCCATAAAATATAGTCACTTGTGGAATCATTTTAAACACTTTAAACTCACTAAAAATATGAGAGTATTGCCCGATGAAGTAGAGTTTTCAAATTATCTACAAACTGTTGGTGATGGAGCAATAAATGATATCCATGATAATATATCATTACCAGAAAGTTTTATTGCTAGCCCGAGCGAGAGTATTGAAAAATACGTTTATGCTGACATAATAAAAAATAAAAACTTTACGGAATTGTCTCATTGTGCAATATTATCCGCAAGAAATGTTGATGTAGATGAAATTAATAAAAGCGTCGTTGATTTACTGGATGAATCTACCGAACATACTTACACTAGCATTGACAGTGCTGATAATTGTGACGATAATGGTGATATGTCTGAAGCTTTATTACCGGAATATTTAAATTCCTTATCTCCAGTGTGTTTACCACCCTATGAATTGAGACTTCGGGAACACTCTATAGTTATGTTAATACGAAACATCAGTATTCAAGAAGGTTTATGTAATGGAACACGCCTCAGAGTTCTTGATTTTTCCAATCATTTACTTAAATGTGAAATTTTAACAGGTGACAACGCTGGAGAAATCATTTTCTTAAATCGAATTACTTTGTATTGTGAAAATGATTATCCTTTCACATTTAAAAGACGTCAATTCCCGATAAAATTGGCTTTTGCCATGACCATAAACAAATCGCAGGGGCAGACTTTTATAAGAATTAGTATAGATCTTCGAAGAGATGTTTTTACCCATGGTCAGCTTTATGTAGCTTTATCCAGAGTAAGATCACAACACGGTTTAAAAGTTTTTTTAAACCAGGATCAAAACATTTCTAAGTCAGTAAAAAATTACGTATATACTGAAATGTTCAAATAAAATACAAATATATATATATATTTAAAACCCTTTCTCTACTTGCTGAAATTAAATCAATACACGTGTGTTTCGACTATACCAAATGCTACAGTCAAAGCACATGTGTATATACATTATTTAAGCAAAGGAGAAAGGAGTTAATTTATTCAATAAAGTATAATGTATTTAATAGGTATATTTAATAAATTTATTCTTATCTATCAACCCTTTCCACACATATAGACACTTTAATTCTTTAATTAAGATAATACATAAAGAATAATAAGCAGCCAAATAATTCAAAAAAATTAATTTTCAAAAGGTATTTGACCTGTTGCTTAAAATTACGTTATGGCGAAAGATCATTTTTTGTATTTTATATAAAATCGTTTTATCGTTTATCAAATCTACAATTTCCTTATAAATTATATACCAATTTCCTTATAAATTATATACTAATTTCTTCAATATTCAATTTACATTAAGCTATTTTTTTCATTAATCCATTGTTTATTTTCGGCGTTTACAGTAAATAAAAATGTCAAACCTCTGTTTTTTGACTCAGCACCTATGCTTGCAATGTATAAGAATTTAACTTTGGAGCTTTGTATCTCCCAAATATAAAACAACAATTTTCCTATTTTTTTTTTATGTGTATTATCATAATATGATGCCCCTATAAAAATTTTACCGATTTCTATTGTCATCAAAATAAGAGATTATAAACCTTAATTATATTTGATTTAAAATCATCTGAGGGGGTTGGCGCACTTTAGCGCGCAGGGGGCTTTCCCCTAGTTAAATATAAAGTAAATTTTGTAGAGTAGGGAAAACCAGGATAGGAATTGTGTTTCCGTGAAACCGTGTTTCAGTTTTCTAGAAATTTTTAAAATTTTAGAATAGGGGGGTAATGTCGCTATAAATATAAGGTGAGGTTAACTTGAAAATTTATTTTTCAACAATTTATGAAAGAGTAAGCTGGTATTTGACATTAGTAAAAAAGGAAAACGTTTACACGTGCAGTTATATAATTCAGCAGGCCTATTAAATTATATTTAAAGATTGATTTAAGGCACATTTTTTTTTGAAATTGTCATCCAGAATACCGAGAAGAAATATATTGTAAGTAATTTTTTAATTTTTTTAATTTGATTATTCAATAATTTTGTAACATTTGTAAAATAATTTTTTAATGAACATTGTAAATTAATTTTAAAAAATAATTATTTATTAGTTTATTCTTTAATTTAGATTTTTTTTTGTTTTTACAATAAGAAGCAATTTTTTGTCAAAAATAAAATTATATTTTAAACTTGATTGATGAAATTATCGCCCATTTTGTTTTTCTTAATTATTTTTAAACCACGTTTTTAACAAATAAAAAAAGTCTATACATGTATAATGGCGGCATAAATCAAATTTTTTTTTTTAACAATCGTTAAATTTGATACCCTTAAAATTTGAAAATTTAGCGTTTTTAACGACGCTCTGTCCACCACTGGGTGTTTTTTGCGCAGCATATTTGTAACTAAAATATTTTAACCATATATTTATTTATAATAATTTTTTAATGAAAGAATCAATGCTTTTCAGCATTTAGTACAAGAATATAAAAAAAAAAAATTTTTAATATTTATTTGTTTAAACAAATACGACCTGTTAAATTTTTGAAATTTTTGGGTCATAAAAGCCTGAGTTCCCAGATCTGGGCTACTTGGATCAAAATTCTGCTTGGCTCATATTGAAGATCATTCAATTCTAGGGGGAGGTATCGTGGGAAATTTTTCGCTAAACCTCTTCAGTAATGAGTTACAGCTATTTGTTTATAAATTTTAGAGCATTTTTAACTTTTTTTTTATAAACAAATAGCTGTAACTCATTACTGAAGAGGTTTAGCGACAAATTTCCCACGATATCTCCACCTAGAATTGAATGATCTTCAATATGAGCCAAGCAGAATTTTGATCCAAGTACCCCAGATCTGGGAACTCAGGCTTTTATGACCCAAAAATTTCAAAAATTTAACAGGTCGTATTTGTTTAAACAAATAAATATTAAAAAATTTTTTTTTTTATATTCTTGTACTAAATGCTGAAAAGCATGGATTCTTTCATTAAAAAATTATTATAAATAAATATATGGTTAAAATATTTTAGTTACAAATATGCTGCGCAAAAAACACCCAGTGGTGGACAGAGCGTCCTTCAATATTTAAGTATAATAAAATTTTATCAAAAAATAGTTAAATTCTATTTTAGAATACTTTTTTTTATTTTAAAAAATGTTTTTTTTTTACTTATTTAAATTTAATTTAATTTGTAAAAATTTTGAATTATCAATTTCATGTTTTTTTTGCAGGTAAGGTAATACCTCGCATATACCTCATTAGTTGTTGCAACATTTTTTTAATTTAAAAACCATACAATCATAATGGATTACACAACGGATGATGACCTTTTGGAATTCAAAGATGGCGATTCTAGCGCGTAAGAAATTTGTTTTAATTTGTAATTGTAAAAATTTTTCATTTTTTCAAGTAAAATATATGTGAATATGTGATTTTTTTTTACACGAGTGTCTTCGGATATATATTTGCCGTCGAAACTGCAAAAACTGTGGGGAAAATGGTGAAGTATAAACTTCTCAAGTTTGTAATTACAAATGGGTCGAAAAAATTGACATGATTATTGTGGGATGAGGACCTTATCGAGCGATACCAAAAAGAACTTATTATTGACCCATGGCTTTGATAGCCTTGACCGTCTCAGCCTCGCTGAATAGTGGCACTTCATCCCTGGGTATTTCCTCTACCGGATGCTCCCGGATGGGCTGTTCAGGGACGAGAGCGCCCAATATCCTTTCGGTCATTGCCGCATTCATCGTGTTATCGGACCCGCGGTTCAATTTGCCCATTACGACTTTGTAGCCAAGGCACCAGGGGTACTTGTTTACGTCTTCTCGTAATGATTGCAGGTAACGAGCCTTGCTTTGGCGGATTTCCTTAGCCAGCCGATGTGTTCCCAAAAGAGCACCGCGGCCTCAGCTGTTTCCCGTGCTCTCTGCGCTTTCCTTCGCGCCCTGTGACACTTCCTTCGGAGGTCTGCTATTTCTGGGGTCCACCAGTGAACTGGCTTTCTCCCCTTCCATAGCCACCGTCGAGGCATAGAGGCGTCGCAAGCCCACCGTAGTAACGAAATTACTTTCTTTACTAAGATTTCAGATTGGATTTGTGAGTCCCTGGCGCCAAGCGAGGATGGACGCTGACTCGATCCAAAGATATTCTTCTGTTCTGTTCAAGAATCTGTCCTCGTCGATCCTTGGCACGTACCAACCCAGGGGACGCCTCTTGTACGGAGGTCGTTGGGAGGTTCCCTCTAACACTTCAAAGGTGATGTATTTATGGTCGCTACCATAACCATCCATTCACCAATCCTCCTAAACGCTCCTTCTGTTGCGAAGGTTATGTCAGGGATGGAGGAACCTCCCCTCGAACTCGCGTAGATCCAACTTTAGCCTCTATTCTGGACCACCAGCTTACATCTAGTGGCCATTTCAAGTACCCTCTATCCCTGGGATTGGTTGCTGGTATGCCTCACTCTAAGGTCCTTGCGTTAAAATCTCCACCGAGGATAACGCTGCAGGCAACCCCGCGGATCGTGTCTTCGATACTGGACAACTTTTCAATGAGCACCGAATCCGAGTCGTTTAGGGAGAGATAACAACTTATATAAGTTATCTCCCCGCACGTGGCCCAAACGTGGCAGTTGCCTCTTCCTTGTCGGGACGCTTAGGCTCTGCCTCGGAGCCACATGGCACAAACATTGGTGTCATCAGAGAACCAGCCCTGCGGGTTGTAATTGCGAGGTTGCTCGCTTAGTAAAAGAATAATTATATCCTTTTCGCGAACAATCTGTTTTAACAATTCACCAGCAAGTCTGGCCGTATGCATGTTCCCTTGGAGTACCTGAATCAATACCAATAACACCTGCTTCTAGCCACAGCCAGAGTCTCTCGGTAACTAAGGCATTTTCCCTCTCCGGGATAGTGCTCCGTGAAGCACTTATACTTTCTGGCCAAGCAGAGGAAGCACTTAGGCTTTGCCTTGCTGCACTCTGTCCTTAAATGGCCATCTTCGCCACATTTAAGGCACGCCTTGCTTCTGTCTGGGCCTTTACAGATATGCTGGCTATGCCCATAGCCCAAACATTTAAAGCAGCGCCTTACGTCCGCGCGGAGACGCACTCTGCTCGATGCCCAGCCAATCTGGATTTTCCCCTTTTTGGCCAGGCGTAAAACGTCAACCTCAAGTAGGTCCATCACGGCCATCTGGCTTGTCATGCCTTTGGTTTTGAAAATGGTGACCGGTAATAGTCTCCTTTTTCGATACCTATGGCCTTGGCGACAGCTGCCTGAATCTCCTCTTCTTTCATGACCCCATCCAAATCTTGAATTTCGAGTTTAAGAGTTGGGATCAAATCGCGAACATTTGACTCAGGGCCCGTGACCAACTTCATCGCTTCTACCAGTTTTTGTCGGTCCTCTATGGCCTCCACTACTGCATGAAGTTGCAACAAGTTTTCTTTCAGCATACTTTTGCTTATAAAAATTTTTTTTCATTATCGATATTATATCTACGGCACACACTTCAGAATACATTATTTTTTAAATAATTATTTGAATCAAACATCAAAGTTTAGTTACATAGAGAGAAAAAGGTTTATTCAATTGTTGATGAGTTGAAAGGGTGAAAGCTTAATTGCTTACACCTACTCATGATAGTTTCTCTGCTGAAATAACCAAAGGCGTAAGCTAACTATAGTAAAAAAAAACGTTGTTAAAAAAATATTGTTTTTTTAGTTCCAAATCGGTTCTAATAGGTAAATTTTACTCTACTTAATTTCATTTAAAATTCTAAAATTTAGTTTCCTACATAAAAATAATTATTTCTATAGGTTCCACTTAGCCCTTATTATCCCTATTTTTACGCTTATAGAAGCGTTTTAGCTCAAAACAAATTCAAAAAATGAAATTAGGAGAAAAAATTTACCTATTGTAACCGATTTTGGTATCAATTTTTTATTTTTATATTGATTTTTCCGTCATTTTTATTTTAGCCCCTTTTTCACCCCCATTACCCTTATTTTTGGGGCATTTAAAAGGGTCGTAAGTAAAATCTGACTTCAGATTCAGTAAAAGAATAAAATTTTACTATAGACATGCAATTTAAAAGCCTCTATATATACGGGAACCTATTTTTTTTTTTTGACTTTCCGTTTACGTCCGCTTGGGCGTAAATGGGTTAATATGTTTAATTACTATATTCATTTAAATTATATATAATTTATAATATTTTTAGACTGCAGCTTCTGGATTTTCAAGTGTTGCAGATGAAATAATTTAATGAATCTAAAAGAATCTGAAGGGCTTCCTTCCTTCTCTTAAACATGCGTTTCTGCCTCTGATTCCGTGCTTCTTCCGCTTTGGGCTTTTCGGACTGCTGCTTTGTTTTCGTCTTCTTTTTCTTCTTTGTCTTCTTTTTAATTTCTTCCCGTTTCTCTGGGAGTTTATCTCCCTGATTCTGCTGCTGCTGTACCACCGCCTGTTGGTCGGACTTTCCAGTTTGACCAACCTGGCCGGTTTGCAGCTCCAATGTTTGCTGTAATTTGGCAGCAGCCAACCTTTCCTTTCTTCGTCTCTTCTTTTCCGCCTAGCTTGCGTGTTTTTTGTTCCTGTCTTTGGGATCCGTCGAATTCTCCCCGCCTTGAATTTGAGGCTTTGGTTTCTGCTTATCCTTCCGCTGTTTGCGCTGCGCACTCACTTGCTGCAGCAGTTGCTGTCTCATTTCTTCATATTGCCGTTGTTTCTCCTGCTTTTGCTGTAGCATTCTTTCTGCCTCTTTATATTTCTCTATTCGGATCTTCTTTTTTTCTGAGGCATAGTTGGCTTCCCGTGCTGGTTCTGATGTGCGCCTTCGCCCTTTTGGTTATTCTTGGCAGCTTTTTTCATAGTATGCCTCGAATCCAGTGAGTCATCATATGAAGTAAGGGGTCGAGTCCTCTTTGGTGGCTGTTTTCTTACTTCCTTTATTTCGTGTAAGAGAACAGTCTCCATTATTTCGGCCTCATTAACTTGCCTTTGCTTAATTAAGCTTAAATGCTCGAGAACTTTTTCGAACTTTGAAACGCCATTTTTAATTGGCATCCCAACGTTCTTCTGTACCTCGGTGAAATGAACATTCATCGTTTCCCATTCAGCTTTCATCTGGCAATGATATTTCTCCATGGCCTGAAACGCTTCCTTCATAACCGATAAGTGCTTCAAGAGATTTGATTTGCACTTGTCTATTTGAACATCTTCGTTCCGCCTGTCGTCGAATATGGCCTGCATATTTTTAATGCGCTCTGCCCAAGTTAATTCTGTTTCAAAACCAGATGGTATGTTATCAGCATTTACAGGTGCTTCTGTTCCATCGCTACTTTTGCCAGCACCATTGTTTGATGCATAAAGCACATAATTGTTGGGTTCTCGCATTGATTCATACAGTAGATGGTCTTGGGAACACCATTAGTTCCTCCGTGGACGCCATTAGATGTTAAATCCGTCTCCATGCAAAATTTTTGATCCCCCTCAGAACCTTGGGACCGGTACCAACCACCAAGGCTTGCTGAGCAAGAGACTTATCAGCCTGAGGTAGTATGTTTTCTTGATTTTGCATTTTGAAAATAAAGTAGCCTGCGTCACTGGACTACACCCTTTTAAGAGAATACGGGTAAGAGTACCCTTCGGTAATCCATCGATCAGCGCCCCACGTACCAGTGCCAGGGTGGCGACCAATGTCAGTCCTGCACATAAGAGGAAATACACCTTCGCTCTATGTCTGCTAGCATCACACGGTCATTTTTACCCATCGCGGGAGCCGGGTAACAATGTAGTAGGTTCCTACAACTATGGTTGTTAACCATCTAGCCATATTCTAGCCCATTGCAAGACATGAGTCAGAGCCGCAACAGCCCCTATTCTCCGTGCAAGGCACAGGGAATGGAGGCCACTGAGTTTACTGCAGATTGGAAGTTTTTGCCTTCATCTCTGCTGACATAATACGATATTTTACCCGTCGTATAAACGGGATCCTCACAGGCCATTTTAAGCGGATGACCATGATTCCAATGGTTCACATGGAAGGTATTCTGTAATTTTTTATTAAAGACTGCCAGGTAAGACCACCCCTGCCGCTGTTGTTTCAATTTGCATTGCAAAAAGAATAAGCGATATCCCCCCGGATATCTGCTCCCATAATTAATGTAGACATTAAATTTGATTTAATTTAAATTAATTTACTTGAATCTGAACAGATTTCAGTCAAGCAAGCTTTGATCAATAGTTAGACTTAAGATTTCAGCGTCCATCAAGAGTGGATATTCGAGGACCCCTTGAATAAGCGAGGATCCTAGGCTCAGTCATATCGGGGCTGATCGCCCAGCGCTGTCAAGGTTTATCTGATAATCACCCAATTTAGCCTTACGTCCAGAGGTTATTGATTGCAACATTTCAGACACACATTTAAATTAAACAAATTTTTATTTATGACAGAAACACAAACAACCAATCCCGATGAACTTTTCAGCTTTCTGAGGCTTTTTCTGAATCACTCCGCAGACATTGGGCGAACGACCCAGACACGAAAGAACCAACGGCAACAGAGTCCTATTTATGTTAGGACACTACTGCCATGGATTCCTACTCCAGAGAGTCCCTAGAAGAACACATAATTCTTTGCATCTATTTTCTTTATTATCAAATTATTAAAGCTGCCATTTGAGACATCTGAGAGAAAAGAGGGTTATGTGCCCTGTTCACAGATGTCTGCGCGAAGACATGACCCCTCGTAATGAGTTCGGCGACAATCATCAAAGAGTCATCCCATCTGGCGTCCTAAGGGAAGCTGAGTGGAGATGAAATAAACTATCAACATGTGGGGCCATTGAGACCCCAGCCAAGAGCCATCGGTTGAGTGACGCACAGGTATGATGTGGGCAAACCTCAACCTTGATCAGTGGGTGAACATTTGTATGCGCATGCGCAATCAACAGAGTAGCCACGAGAAGGCTGTTCAATCCCACCTAGAGTTATCAACACTAAGGGACCAAACTAGTATTCTATGGCTTATGCAGTGTCGTATCAATAGGTAACTCCAGCCAGTCAGATATTTACCAAATGTCAGGGTGTCAGGTATTTAACAAAAGTGGCTTATTTCCCGACCACCTCAAATAATATCACTATTATTCTATTAATTGATTTGTAATAAATATTTTTAAATTAATAAAACTACGGGATTTAAATAAAAAGAATTAGGAAGTCAGAGTAACAATCTTCTTTGCTGTCTTTCTTTTTTATTGAATACGTTAATCACATCAATACAATTTTTTACCCCTGGAATTATTCTACTATTTTCATCGTCATTATAAAAATCCACTTCTTTTTTAACCAAATTTTCAGGAATACTTCAATACTTCAATACTTCAATACTTCTACCTTGGTTTTGGTTTGACGTTATGTCTGGAAATAAGCCAAATATTGATTTAAGCTCTTGAGATTTTTGAGCTGCATATCTACTAACATTTAATTCTCTTGAAATTTTGCAAGCACTCCAATTTTTTGGAGCTAAGTTAGAATTTTTAATCTTAATGGATCATTTTCATTTAATGAACTAATTACTTCTCTCATATGATTTAACATTTCATCTAAATCTTTTTCACTTTGAAATACAGATTCAATATTTTGAGATGAAATATTATAAGCAAAATTATTTTCATTTATATTATTTTGTACAGTGAAATAGGAAACTTCAACATCCATATCTACAGGATTTAAATTGGTATCTATAGAATTTAATAAATTATTTTCAATACTATCAATATTATTTTCTACATTGTTATCTATTCTCTCAAAATTATTTTACAGATAATCTACAGATAATTTTCTGCAATCACTACATATTTTATTATTGGGTTTTAATTCAGGAAATTCTTTTAAATATTTTTTGATATTTTTCTAACATTTTTCCCTGTGTGATTTTTAACTTTATATGGATTGCAACATCTATCTGAATAAGCTCCTGAATTTTTATTTCTTTGTTTAACTTTTCTTCTTTTCGATCGATATATTTTGCCCATGTTTTTTTTTTTTAATTGAAATCTGAAATATTAAAAAAAATTTTTAATTAAGCCGTATTTTTTACTAATTATAGGAAAAATCAAATTTTAGTTTGCCTTGAGCTAGTATCTGATTTTTGCATTTTAATCTATAAATATTTTTCAAAGTACGATATTATGTAAATTTTTGCTATTTTATTTATTAAAACATTTAAATTTTTCCAAAAAATGCAATACTAAAACTTGCATTTGGATCCCTAATTCTGCGCACCGTGCTTTAGCATTAGATTGCAAGCATAACCTATAAATTTCAGCTATTTCACAAGCATCTATATAAGTAAATTTTTAACGAAAAACCTTTAATCAATAATAAATATAAATAGTTCTATTGATTTACGTTTATATTTTTGCAAAATAAGGGTTCAATGAATAAATTTTAAAAAATATTTTATTTAAAGCAATTTGGCTAGTGAACGAGTGAACGAGACAAAAGCGCGCAGAATTACGTGAACCTCCCCTAGTTAATTATTACCTGACTAATTAAATTATGAATATAATTTATGTTTTAAAATTGATAGAATACCTATATTTACGTACTTATATATGAAACGGACAATAAATACTATTTTTATTGTATGAAATTAATTTAGCAAACAAAATATTAAGAATTAGATTTTTAAACCTATAGATGATACCTATATGTAAATATAGGTATATTTATATATTCTATTCTTAATTTATCATTAATGATTTTTTTGAATTTTTTGAATCTATATGATATAATAACAAATTCTATGAATTTTAATTATTTAATAATACACTTTTTTTTAAATGTTTTAATATTTTACATTTTCAATAACAAGGATCAGAGTTAGATTAAATTTCTATGAATTCAATTTCAACGAAAAAGACTTCCTAATTCTTTTTATTTAAATCCCGTAGTTTTATTAATTTAAAAATATTTATTACAAATCAATTAATAGAATAATAGTGATATTATTTGAGGTGGTCGGGAAATAAGCCACTTTTGGTAAATACCTGACACCCTGACATTTGGTAAATATCTGACTGGCTGGAGTTACCTATTGATACGACACTGCATAAGCCATAGAATACTAGTTTGGTCCCTTAGTGTTGATAACTCTAGGTGGGATTGAACAGCCTTCTCGTGGCTACTCTGTTGATTGCGCATGCGCATACAAATGTTCACCCACTGATCAAGGTTGAGGTTTGCCCACATCATACCTGTGCGTCACTCAACCGATGGCTCTTGGCTGGGGTCTCAATGGCCCCACATGTTGATAGTTTATTTCATCTCAACTCAGCTTCCCTTAGGACGCCAGATGGGATGACTCTTTGATGATTGTCGCCGAACTCATTACGAGGGGTCATGTCTTCGCGCAGACATCTGTGAACAGGGCACATAACCCTCTTTTCTCTCAGATGTCTCAAATGGCAGCTTTAATAATTTGATAATAAAGAAAATAGATGCAAAGAATTATGTGTTCTTCTAGGGACTCTCTGGAGTAGGAATCCATGGCAGTAGTGTCCTAACATAAATAGGACTCTGTTGCCGTTGGTTCTTTCGTGTCTGGGTCGTTCGCCCAATGTCTGCGGAGTGATTCAGAAAAAGCCTCAGAAAGCTGAAAAGTTCATCGGGATTGGTTGTTTGTGTTTCTGTCATAAATAAAAATTTGTTTAATTTAAATGTGTGTCTGAAATGTTGCAATCAATAACCTCTGGACGTAAGGCTAAATTGGGTGATTATCAGATAAACCTTGACAGCGCTGGGCGATCAGCCCCGATATGACTGAGCCTAGGATCCTCGCTTATTCAAGGGGTCCTCGAATATCCACTCTTGATGGACGCTGAAATCTTAAGTCTAACTATTGATCAAAGCTTGCTTGACTGAAATCTGTTCAGATTCAAGTAAATTAATTTAAATTAAATCAAATTTAATGTCTACATTAATTATGGGAGCAGATATCCGGGGGGATATCGCTTATTCTTTTTGCAATGCAAATTGAAACAACAGCGGCAGGGGTGGTCTTACCTGGCAGTCTTTAATAAAAAATTACAGAATACCTTCCATGTGAACCATTGGAATCATGGTCATCCGCTTAAAATGGCCTATGAGGATCCCGTTTATACGACGGGTAAAATATCGTATTATGTCAGCAGAGATGAAGGCAAAAACTTCCAATCTGCAGTAAACTCAGTGGCCTCCATTCCCTGTGCCTTGCACGGAGAATAGGGGCTGTTGCGGCTCTGACTCATGTCTTGCAATGGGCTAGAATATGGCTAGATGGTTAACAACCATAGTTGTAGGAACCTACTACATTGTTACCCGGCTCCCGCGATGGGTAAAAATGACCGTGTGATGCTAGCAGACATAGAGCGAAGGTGTATTTCCTCTTATGTGCAGGACTGACATTGGTCGCCACCCTGGCACTGGTACGTGGGGCGCTGATCGATGGATTACCGAAGGGTACTCTTACCCGTATTCTCTTAAAAGGGTGTAGTCCAGTGACGCAGGCTACTTTATTTTCAAAATGCAAAATCAAGAAAACATACTACCTCAGGCTGATAAGTCTCTTGCTCAGCAAGCCTTGGTGGTTGGTACCGGTCCCAAGGTTCTGAGGGGGATCAAAAATTTTGCATGGAGACGGATTTAACATCTAATGGCGTCCACGGAGGAACTAATGGTGTTCCCAAGACCATCTACTGTATGAATCAATGCGAGAACCCAACAATTATGTGCTTTATGCATCAAACAATGGTGCTGGCAAAAGTAGCGATGGAACAGAAGCACCTGTAAATGCTGATAACATACCATCTGGTTTTGAAACAGAATTAACTTGGGCAGAGCGCATTAAAAATATGCAGGCCATATTCGACGACAGGCGGAACGAAGATGTTCAAATAGACAAGTGCAAATCAAATCTCTTGAAGCACTTATCGGTTATGAAGGAAGCGTTTCAGGCCATGGAGAAATATCATTGCCAGATGAAAGCTGAATGGGAAACGATGAATGTTCATTTCACCGAGGTACAGAAGAACGTTGGGATGCCAATTAAAAATGGCGTTTCAAAGTTCGAAAAAGTTCTCGAGCATTTAAGCTTAATTAAGCAAAGGCAAGTTAATGAGGCCGAAATAATGGAGACTGTTCTCTTACACGAAATAAAGGAAGTAAGAAAACAGCCACCAAAGAGGACTCGACCCCTTACTTCATATGATGACTCACTGGATTCGAGGCATACTATGAAAAAAGCTGCCAAGAATAACCAAAAGGGCGAAGGCGCACATCAGAACCAGCACGGGAAGCCAACTATGCCTCAGAAAAAAAGAAGATCCGAATAGAGAAATATAAAGAGGCAGAAAGAATGCTACAGCAAAAGCAGGAGAAACAACGGCAATATGAAGAAATGAGACAGCAACTGCTGCAGCAAGTGAGTGCGCAGCGCAAACAGCGGAAGGATAAGCAGAAACCAAAGCCTCAAATTCAAGGCGGGGAGAATTCGACGGATCCCAAAGACAGGAACAAAAAACACGCAAGCTAGGCGGAAAAGAAGAGACGAAGAAAGGAAAGGTTGGCTGCTGCCAAATTACAGCAAACATTGGAGCTGCAAACCGGCCAGGTTGGTCAAACTGGAAAGTCCGACCAACAGGCGGTGGTACAGCAGCAGCAGAATCAGGGAGATAAACTCCCAGAGAAACGGGAAGAAATTAAAAAGAAGACAAAGAAGAAAAAGAAGACGAAAACAAAGCAGCAGTCCGAAAAGCCCAAAGCGGAAGAAGCACGGAATCAGAGGCAGAAACGCATGTTTAAGAGAAGGAAGGAAGCCCTTCAGATTCTTTTAGATTCATTAAATTATTTCATCTGCAACACTTGAAAATCCAGAAGCTGCAGTCTAAAAATATTATAAATTATATATAATTTAAATGAATATAGTAATTAAACATATTAACCCATTTACGCCCAAGCGGACGTAAACGGAAAGTCAAAAAAAAAAAATAGGTTCCCGTATATATAGAGGCTTTTAAATTGCATGTCTATAGTAAAATTTTATTCTTTTACTGAATCTGAAGTCAGATTTTACTTACGACCCTTTTAAATGCCCCAAAAATAAGGGTAATGGGGGTGAAAAAGGGGCTAAAATAAAAATGACGGAAAAATCAATATAAAAATAAAAAATTGATACCAAAATCGGTTACAATAGGTAAATTTTTTCTCCTAATTTCATTTTTTGAATTTGTTTTGAGCTAAAACGCTTCTATAAGCGTAAAAATAGGGATAATAAGGGCTAAGTGGAACCTATAGAAATAATTATTTTTATGTAGGAAACTAAATTTTAGAATTTTAAATGAAATTAAGTAGAGTAAAATTTACCTATTAGAACCGATTTGGAACTAAAAAAACAATATTTTTTTAACAACGTTTTTTTTTACTATAGTTAGCTTACGCCTTTGGTTATTTCAGCAGAGAAACTATCATGAGTAGGTGTAAGCAATTAAGCTTTCACCCTTTCAACTCATCAACAATTGAATAAACCTTTTTCTCTCTATGTAACTAAACTTTGATGTTTGATTCAAATAATTATTTAAAAAATAATGTATTCTGAAGTGTGTGCCGTAGATATAATATCGATAATGAAAAAAAATTTTTATAAGCAAAAGTATGCTGAAAGAAAACTTGTTGCAACTTCATGCAGTAGTGGAGGCCATAGAGGACCGACAAAAACTGGTAGAAGCGATGAAGTTGGTCACGGGCCCTGAGTCAAATGTTCGCGATTTGATCCCAACTCTTAAACTCGAAATTCAAGATTTGGATGGGGTCATGAAAGAAGAGGAGATTCAGGCAGCTGTCGCCAAGGCCATAGGTATCGAAAAAGGAGACTATTACCGGTCACCATTTTCAAAACCAAAGGCATGACAAGCCAGATGGCCGTGATGGACCTACTTGAGGTTGACGTTTTACGCCTGGCCAAAAAGGGGAAAATCCAGATTGGCTGGGCATCGAGCAGAGTGCGTCTCCGCGCGGACGTAAGGCGCTGCTTTAAATGTTTGGGCTATGGGCATAGCCAGCATATCTGTAAAGGCCCAGACAGAAGCAAGGCGTGCCTTAAATGTGGCGAAGATGGCCATTTAAGGACAGAGTGCAGCAAGGCAAAGCCTAAGTGCTTCCTCTGCTTGGCCAGAAAGTATAAGTGCTTCACGGAGCACTATCCCGGAGAGGGAAAATGCCCCAGTTACCGAGAGACTCTGGCTGTGGCTAGAAGCAGGTGTTATTGGAATTGATTCAGGTACTCCAAGGGAACATGCATACGGCCAGACTTGCTGGTGAATTGTTAAAACAAATTGTTCGCGAAAAGGATATAATTATTCTTTTACTAAGCGAGCAACCTCGCAATTACAACCCGCAGGGCTGGTTCTCTGATGACACCAATGTTTGTGCCATGTGGCTCCGAGGCAGAGCCTAAGCGTCCCGACAAGGAAGAGGCAACTGCCACGTTTGGGCCACGTGCGGGGAGATAACTTATATAAGTTGTTATCTCTCCCTAAACGACTCGGATTCGGTGCTCATTGAAAAGTTGTCCAGTATCGAAGACACGATCCGCGGGGTTGCCTGCAGCGTTATCCTCGGTGGAGATTTTAACGCAAGGACCTTAGAGTGGGGCATACCAGCAACCAATCCCAGGGACAGAGGGTACTTGAAATGGCCACTAGATGTAAGCTGGTGGTCCAGAATAGAGGCTAAAGTTGGATCAGTTATCGGGAGGCTCT
This sequence comes from Anagrus nilaparvatae, assembly GCA_022575985.1. Classification (NCBI taxonomy): domain Eukaryota; kingdom Metazoa; phylum Arthropoda; class Insecta; order Hymenoptera; family Mymaridae; genus Anagrus; species Anagrus nilaparvatae. The sequence goes on along the minus strand of JAKSXM010000231.1, from coordinate 8,726,981 downwards.
GGCTATGGCGAGAAGCAGGTGTCATCGGAAATGATCAAGGTTCTCCAAGGGAACATGCGACACGCACGGGAAGCTGGTGCATTGTTAGATTAAATTGCTCGCGAAGAGGATGCAAATATCCTCTTACTAAGCGAGCAATACTACAACATGAACCACAAGTACTGGCTTTCCGATGACACTGGCTGCTGCGCCATATGGCTTCGAGGCAGAGCCCAAACGTCCCTTACCAAACAAGGGAAAGGGAATTGCCACGTTTGGGCCAAGTGCGGGGAGACAACTTACATAAGTTGCTATCTCTCCCCTAACGACAGCTCGGCAGAGCTGGCTACAAAGCTGGTCAGCATCGAGAGCACGGTCTGAACGGCGACTGGTGGCGTCATCCTTGGTGGAGACTTTAACGTCAGGGCTCTGGCATGGGGGATTCCAACGACTAACCCTAGGGGACAAATGGTGCTCGAAATGGCCACTAGGTGCAAACTAGTGGTCCAGAATAGAGGCAACAGGCCCACTTACGAGAGGCCGGGTTGGGGTGTCTCTATCCCGGACATAACCTTCGCTACAGAAGCTGCGTCCGGGAGAATAGGCGACTGCAGGGTGATGGATGATCAATACAATGGTAGTGATCATCATTACATCGCCTTCTGGGTATTGGATGGAACCTCAAAACGACCTCCATACAGGAGGCGCTCCCTGGGTTGGAACGTCCCAAATATGGACGAAGACAGATTTGAGGAGTATCTTCGAATCGAGTCAGCATCCATCCCCGCTTGGCATGGAGGGGCCACAAGTCTTCATGAGGCTGAAATCTTAGTTAAGAAAGTAACGTCTCTATTATGCGGGGCTTGTGATGCCTCAATGCCTCGCCGCAGGCCCTGGAAAGGGAGAAAGCCAGTGTACTGGTGGACTCCCGAAATAGCTGATCTCCGGAAGGAATGCCACAGGACACGACGAAAGGCGCAAAGAGTACGGGACAGACCTGAGGCCGCCGTTCTTTCTCAGGAACATAAGGACGCAAAACACCAGCTGGCCAAGGCCATCCGTCAAAGCAAGGCTCGATGTCTGCGTTCATTACGCGAAGATGTAAACAAGGACCCCTGGGTGTTAGGTTACAAAGTCGTAATGGGCAAGTTGAACCGGGGGTCCGACAACATGATGGACGCGGCGTCGACCGAACGGATCGTCGGTGCTCTCTTCCCTGAAAGGCCCACCCGGGAAAACCCGGTTGAGGTGATACCCAGGGAGGAAGTGCCGCTGTTCAGCGAAGGCGAGATGGTCAAGGCCATAAAGGTCATGAAAAATGGCAAGCCGCCGGGGCCGGACGGGATATCGGCGGAAGTGCTCAAAAGAGCGGTCAAAGTAATCCTTGGTATCCTGCTAAGCATGTTCAATGCGTGTTTGGTGGCTGGAGTATTCCCAAAGCAGTGGAAGGTGGCACGTCTCGTACTCTTGAACAAGGGACAGGGGGAAGCCCCGGACTCTCCATCATCTTACAGACCTTTGTGTATGTTAAATACCATTGGTAAGGTGATGGAGAGCTTGCTCCGGGCAAGGCTCAGAAGGGCAATCGAGGAGGGCGGTGGTCTCTCTGTGGAGTAGCATGGTTTTCGTGAAGGGCATTCCACGATAGACGTCATGATACCCATTGACCTGCTAGCGTTGGAGCGGAAATTCATCTAGGAGAGCTTAGATGACCGCGAAATGGCTTCCACTCGCGCCCGCTTTAACTCTATGAAAGCATTGAAGAAACGATGGAAAAAGATTCAAGAGAAAATTGCCCTTTGGACGCGCAGACTGATCTCAGACCTGCAGGCATGGATGGGACGACAGCATGGGGAGGTGGATTTCTACCTTACCCAGTTTTTAACTGGACACGGGTATTTCCGTGTCATGTTGAAGCATTGGCATAAGGTGGCAACAAAGAAGTACTTGCACTGTCCGGGCGTGGATGATACAGTAGAGCCGCATTCTTCGAATGTGTGCGCTACGCGGCGGGGCGCCCGCCCTTCCCGATTTGGAGGCCGGAGACGGTGGTCCCGGAAATGCTACGGAGTTCCAAATACTGGAACAAAGTAGCAGAGTACGTAAGGATCACCTTGTTGGAGAAGAAGAAGGAGGACTTTCTATCGTAGAGAGCTCTCCTGCCCCTAGGGGGGAAGGCAGCGGCCAACTGCCTAGGCTGCGCGTCCCAAACTGAAGTTATACATGAAAAGGGAGTTCCGGTTTGGGACAAACAAGCGCGGGGGGTTTATCCAGTAAGAATCTGGGGCGTAGCCGGTACACTTTGTACAACTGGGCGGTCATGGAAATTTGCGGGTCTTTAAGTAAATATAGTAAAGTAAATATTAAATAAATAGTTGTTTGGTTTAACAATTTGGTTTTAATGTTAGCAACAATCAGTAGTCAACAAAATATGATAAATTTAGTCAATCATGGGTATACTCAATCGGGAGTCAATGAAATACATATTTGTATAAAATATGATGGTCAATTTTGAAAGTAAATTAATAGTAAATTAAATAAATTTTTAAGTAAATAAGTAAATATGGAAATTAAATATTATCTAGATTATATAGATACTGTCTAATACTCTTTTTAAAAATTGAATATGAGGTTACATCCCGTATACAGGGAGGGATATTATTCCAGAATTTCGCATATTTAATTTGAAATGAATAAAGTCCCCAGTCATAAGTAGTAGTGGATATTTCAATGCACTTACGTGGACCACGAGAAGGTTTATCCTTTTTATAAGGCTTAAATAAGTAATTAAGGAACGGTGGCTTCTTCATACGTCACGCCTCGCTTGAAGGAAAAAGTAGTTTAATGAAAATGGATCCCAAATCTATTTGCATTATTTGTTTCTGAACCACTTGCAGATTGAAAATCTGCAAAGATGAAAATCCTAGCTGATCCCTTTTTTGAGATATTCACATTTTAACCCTACCGCTGCACTTGTATAAGTACTTTTTCTTATTTTTGCTGCTTTTCATGATATATAATGGCTAAAATAACTTTTGGATATCAAATTAAATACTAAAATCCCCTTCGTTACAAAAAGAAACTATTTTCCTTTGAAATTTTCAATGATTTTCCGGAAAATTTTTAAAAATGGCAATAAAAAAAAACATTTTTTTTTTTCAATAGAAAATAATTTTTAAGTCAATTTAATGTTAAATTGGCAGTAAAAGGGTTAATATTTTAATATTATATAAAAATTTTAATACGTATTTAAGTAATTAAGTGTAATTAAGAAAAGATAAAATTTAGATATGCAGTGAAGAAAATTCAACTACAGCCTTTTGAAGTCTTGGCGCATAATTTATATCCTCTATACAATTTAATTTGTACCTGCTCCAAAATTTTAGAAATTCATGGTGAACAGCTTCTCCACTTTGCTCTGACCAAAATCCTAAACCATTATTGTTATCAATAAATTGCAAACAACTTTCTACATGTTCGAGTATAACATGAATTTTCAAAGTTTCTGAAATGTCACCAATACTTTTTAGTGCATTACGCAATTCATTAATATGAGAATTTATTAACATTCCACGTTTCCCAGAAGTAAAACAGCAATCTACAAGCTTATTCATAGCTTTGTAAGCATGGATATAAGGAATAACTGAAAAATATCCTACATCAACGTATATTTTCGGATTTAATTTATCAGCTTCTTTAAGGAACTTTCTGCATGCATTACCTTCAAATGCATATCCATGATAATTTTGCGCTACAACATTTAATTTTTTTGGCCACAACATGGCTTTTTTTTCACCTAAAAGAGGAATTAATCCATGCCAAAAGAGATGATTTATAAGCCCTTGCAAAACATGTAATTCGGGTATAACACATTTTTGTAATACTTTTATATCATCATTTTCATTAAAAAGAGGAGGATTAATTGTACTATGGAAATTTTTGCCTTCTTTTTTATTTTTTCCAGAAAGACAAAATTTTTCATAGTCACGTCTTAAGTCTCCATAAGCTTTCAATCGTATAGGATTTTCAACATCTAAGTCATCCTTAATTAATTTTGCCAGCTCGATCATTTCATTAGTCGGATTTTGAAAACTTCTTAAATGACCTAATGTTACAAAGCAGTATGGACAAGGAAAAGTTGCCGATGCAGTTTGCTATCCATTTATAATTAATAAAAGCTTGAAGTCTGCAGCAAATTTAAATGGAATATTATTTATTTCTGTTAAGTCAAACAATAGTTTAATATTCTCATATGATTCTTGGATTTGTGGAACTACACAAAACAAAATTAATTTATGAACGCTAGTAAGCTTATTCTTTTTACTCATGCTACCACCTTCGGAGTAGAGTGTTCTTTTTTGATTATTTAAATTATTAAAAATCAAATTATCATCCTCTACGTAATCATCAGTATTCTCGATAGAAGTATCTATTTCAAGCGAATAATTTTCAGGGAGGATGGTTAAACTTATTTTAAAAAAGCCTTGACCTCCGTCTGCCATTACCTTAATTATAACATCTTCTACTAAATTTCTTTCCTCGATAACTGCATCAAGAAGTTCTTCAGCATCTGCATATACAACAGGCCTTTTTTGTTTAATAGATATATTTTCATCTGAACAGTCAAATTCATAAGTACCATGTTTATAGAAATCTTTTAATATTTTTGATTTTTCTGACATATGATCTAAATAATTTGGTGGAATAGACTTTCTTCCAACTTTACATCTAATAAAATTAGTGATTATTATTTTCATTTTGTTAATTGAACTTCCTGTAACATTACGTAAATTATCTAAACTTTCTTAGTTGAATTTAATATCTTTTTTTTTCAGTAGGATTTAGTATAATTCTTAATTTTCGACCACTAGTAGATAAGCATAACTCATCATCTACGCATGTTTCCTGAGAATTCTTTATAATGGTTGTTGCTATTTGCTGTTGATTGCTTTCAGGTAGTATTTCAACTAATTTCATTAAATTTTCTTTTGCATTATTACATGGGTGAAAAATACCTTTACCAACAATTTGAAAACATTTGTTACATATAGGTAACTGGCAGGTTCTTTTTTCATTTGTTACTTTAGAATCAATGCACTGATCAGGTTGTAACGACCCATTTCCATAAAGTCCATTGGATTTAAGAATCACTTTTTTTAGATTTCTTTTGTGGCCCTTACCTTTCATAGTTTTGATATGTCCCTTAAACCGAGCAGTTATACATATAAAGCAGTTATATGTATCTTTAAAAAATCGCGTCTCTTTTGGTAAAAGTATGTCTTCATAGTTTGGAAAATCTTGTAAAGGCTTCTTATCAAGACCTTTTTCGCAATCATGCAGAGTAAGATAACAAGTCCTACAAATACTTAATGGAAATTTCGAATCCTCAATATTGAAATAATTTTTTATAAATTTTTTAATCAAATTTTCAGTTTTTTTAGTAATAAGAAACTTATTTGGATCAATTTTGCCAAAGGAGATTTTTTTGCCACACGGGGCACAAATCTTTTTTCTATTCTCATAGTGAGAACATTTATTTCTATTCATTTTTTAATTTTTCTTCACTAAGTTATAGATGCTGCTTTATCAAACTGAAGAAAAAAACTGAATTTATAATTTAAATGAATTTTTTTTTATAGAATAATAAGTTGATACAACAAACAGAATGATTAACATTGTATTAATCTAATCTAAGAAATAGAAAAATTATTTAGAATTTTTCAAATTGAAACTCGCGGTATCTCTTTGTGATTTCCACAGTCTGTTATCTCTCTGGAATTTCCACAGAGATATCACAAGATACCGTTTGGTATCTTGAATTTTATTACTCCCTAAAAGATTATAATTCTGTAAAGCAGGCTTATCAAAATTTTCTATCAGAAAGTATATTATATGGAAATTTTATTGTGTATAGACTTTAAGTCTTTAAAAAGTTTCTTAACTGGACATGCATATTTTAAAGTGTTACTTTATTTTTATTTTGAATCGATTGATAAAAAAATAATATATATATATTTTTATAAATATTTTTCAATAATGGGTTACGCTGAACAGAGAAGAAACTCGTATGAAAATTCTTATATTTATTAAAATATTAACCCTTTTACTGCCAAATTAACTTTAAATTGACTTAAGAATTATTTTAAATTAAAAAAAAAAATTGTTTTTTTTTATTGCCATTTTTAAAAATTTTCCGGAAAATTATTGAAAATTTCAAAAGAAAATAACGAAGGAGATTTTAGTATTTAATTTGGTATCCAAAAGTTATTTTAGCCATTATAAATCATGAAAAGCAGCAAAAATAAGAAAAAGTACTTATACAAGTGCAGCGGTAGGGTTAAAATGTGAATATCTCAAAAAAGGGATCAGCTAGGATTTTCATATTTGCAGATTTTCAATCAGCAAGTGGTGCAGAAACAAATAATGCAAATAGATTTTGGATCCATTTTCATCAAACTTCTTTTTCCTTCAAGCGAGGCGTGACGTATAACTCTATATATAATTAGAGACGCAAAGTAATATGTTCGTGTTACATTGCGCATCCAATTAAGGCGTTTTCTGAATGGTGTTATGTGATCATCTCTTTTTATACCAAAGATGTACCTTATGCATGAGTTTGATAGTCTCTGTAGTTGATAAACTAGTTGATTGGTGATATCAGAATAAACTTTATTGCAATAGTCTAGGTGAGGAACTACGAGAGACTTAATAAGACGTTTGCGCAAGGACTAATGATTCTAAGACCATAAAGTACTCTGTTCACTTTTTTGGTGACATAATGAACTTGGTGTTACCAAGAAAGAGTGCTATCTAAGACCACACCTAGGCTAGTCACTTTATCAGTGAATAAAACAGAATCACCATTTGAACTGATAGTTATAAAGGAGATGTCTAAGTCATTTGAATAGCTTTATTGTGTGTGAGGAACCGAATACTACGGCATGTGATTTCTTTATATTTAATGGCAGACAGTTCATTTCCGCCCAGGATGCTACAATTTTTGCAGTGTCAGAGAGCTGGACATTACCTTGTTCAATTTGGTTTGCTGGTACTTGAATATAAACATGAAGGTCGTCTGCGTAAAGTAGTCTGAATATTTTATGCGAATCTAATTGATCTTTGAGATCATTCATGTATATACAAAACAAAAGAGGCCCTAGGAAAGAACCCTGGGGCACTCCTATGTTTGTTTCACGAAAATCAGAGGTTGATGTTTTAGACGAGATGCATAATAGTCTACCACCTAAGTACGACCAAAACCATTCTAATGATGACTTGGAAAAACCAATAACCTGCAATTTTCTTAACAGCTGGAGATACCTTGTCAAACGCCTTTGAGAAATCAAATTGCAATAAAAGTGTTGCTAATTTATTATCCATAACATACGTATGTCATCCGTAAGCTTGATTAGAGCAGACTGCGTGCTATGGTGCTTACGGAAGCCAGTTTGAAACATATCTAGGACTTTTGACTTAGTCAAATAGTCAACTACTTGGTCATTGATCAATTTCTCAAGGACTTTTGACAGGAAGCAGAGCAGAGCAATGGGACGGAAATCAGAGGGGGATGATGGTATAGTTACCTTTTTTAGTGCTAGTATTCGCGATTTGCGCCATTGTGATGGAAAAATGCCCCTAGAAATGGACACATTGAATAATTTAGTGAGGTATGAGGCAATTGTTAGTATAAAATATTGGTATAAAATATATATATGTAAAATGTAAATTTAAAAATTATACATATACTGATTGAATTAAGCAATATTTATTTTGAAAATAGAATTTTAATATAAAAATTAAAGGTTATACTGATTGAATAAGAAATGTATAGGTTATAATAAGAAAAGAGAATAATTGAAAAAGCTTTATTTATGCTTATAGTTTATATTGTAACCTAATCAATAGCAACAGATCATTTTTCTTTTCATTTTTTTCTCATCAATACATTTTTTAAATTATTCATTTTATTAATTTTATATTATTTTAAATATCCTCTAATTTTACACATAATAGCATCTAATTTCACATATTTTGATTCTACTTATTTTAATTGAACACTTAAACATTTTATTTTTTAAAATTTATCAAATTTTTTATTTATTTTTTATTTTATATAATCTCGAATTTTAATTTTACACACCTCATCAATACTTTTTTTTTCTAGTCATCACATTTTTTAAAATTTAGCAAATTGTTATTTATTTTTTATTTTACATAATCTCTAATTTTAATTTTATATACCTCATCAGTAAATTTTTGGTTCCTCAATGAGGAACCATTGTGTTAGGTGAAAATTTGATTTTCTATTTTTTGGCATATAAGCACGTTTTGGGACCCCAGGAAGCTAAAAAACCTGTTTTAAAAAAAAGTCTGTATTGTGTGTGTGTGTGTGTTTGTGTGTGTGTGTGTGTGTGTGTGTGTGTGTGTGTGTGTGTGTGTGTGTGTGTGTGTGTGTGTGTGTGTGTGTGTGTGTGTGTGTACGTATGTATGTAATCGGTGATATTTCATAAATATTATGGAATTAAGACCTAATTTTTTTTTCAAAAATTTTTTCACCAAAAAAGCTCGAGGTACTTTTTTTTTTTTTGCTTTGGATGTAATACCTGATTTATTTCCATGGAACTACTTATATTTGAAAGTATGGTTTTTACATGATATCTCGAATCGGATACTTAATTTTCTGAAAATTTTTTCTCTAAAATTTTTTTCACAAAAAAATACAAAAAATACAAATTTTATTTTTCTTTTTGGACGTAGTACCTAATTTATTTCCATGGAAGTACTAGTTTTAAGCACGTTGTTTATTGTTATTTTTTGGATCTGATACTTAATTATTTCAAAATTTTTTTTGTCAAAATTAAAAAAATAGAAAAATAAAAAAAAATGCAATATTTTTTTTTTTTTGGGTTTTATACCTCATTTAATTCTATGAAAGTACTAATATCTGAAAATATTGTAACTAGTGATATTTCAAAACCATTATCGAATTTAAATATTAAGACCTAATTTTTTTTCCAAAAACTTTTTTATCAAAAAATCTCAAACCCCCCCTTTTTTTTTTATTTTGGATGTAATACCTCATTTATTTCCATGATAGTACTTATACTTGAAAGTATGGTTTTTACTTGATATCTCCAATCTGATACTTAATTTTTTGAAAATTTTTTTCTCAAAATTAAAAAAAAAGAAAAATAAAAAAAACTGCAATATTTATTTTTTTTTTTGTGTAATACCTCATTTAATTCTATGAAAGTACTAATATTTTAAAATATTGTAACCAGTGATATTTTAAAACAATTATCGAATGAATACATAACTTTTTTTTCCAAAAATTTGATTATTAAAAAAATCTCAAAATACTTTTTTTTTTTAATTTGGATGTAATACCTCATTCATTTCCATGAAATTACTTATATTTGAAAATTTCAAATCATAATTTCAAATTGAAATTATGATTTTTACTCGATATCTTGAATCTGATCAAAATCTTCGTCACAAAAAAATACATAAAACACAAAATTTATTTTTCGTTTTGGATATATCTAATTAATTTTAATGAGAGTACAAGTTTTAGAAATTTAGTTTATAGTAATTTTTTGTATCCGATCACAATTTTTTTTTTTTATTTTTATATAAATTATAACACACAAGAAAGAGTGATAGAAATCTTGCCTCTTTTTGACTTCCTTGGATTATTTTGCTCGTTGCTATGTTTATTAAATTTATGTATGCAGCTTAATGAAATTATAAACAATAATAAACAGCCTAAAAATATTAAATGGTTATGTTTGCATTTTAAAATTAAGATTTAAAAGTTATATTGGCATTTTTTAAAGAATCAAACAATTTATAGAATTAAATAATTTATTATTTTGTGATTAATAGAAATAATATAAATAATGTTAAAATCTTGAAGCAATTAATGTGGTTATTTTTTTAATTACAAAATATTATTATTATTATTATTATCATTGTTGTGGAAGATTGGTCAAATGCAAGAAGTACACTGAGAAAATAAATTATAAGAAATTATTATAAATTCTGGTAAAAACTCCTATCTTTTTATAATAATTGAGCACTATGTTTCGTTTTCTAGTAGAAAATCGCGAATATTTGTATTTTCGCATCGTTGACAACCATTTCTTTGACAAAACAAAAAAATCATGTTACTCAATATTTTAATTATTAAGGGATAAAAATTTTTGAAATAATAACAGCCTTTACGAGCAAATTTTATTAAGGGATAATTATATATTCTAATAAAATTTTACAAAAAAATAATAAAATTAGCTATATTTATTATATTTATCTCTTTTAAATTATGCAAAAATGATTTAAAATCCATTAACGCCGGCGCGATCAATCCATGGAAGCTAGAATCTTTACTTTAATAACAAAATGATCTTAATGGTCTACTTTACCTAGTAAAAAAGAAAAATGTATGTATAATTGCATGGTTGTAATCAATAATATTTATTGCATATTGAAGTTTAAAGACCATTGTTTGAGGAACCTCAGTGCCAGCTAGTTGGCAGGGTATTTTTTCTAGTCATCACATTTTTTTAATTTTAAATCATTTAGATATCATTTTTTTATTTATTTTATAAATTTAAATAATAAAAAATATTTTTTAAATATAATTTGTACTTTATTCTTTGTTTTGTCTTTTTTTTAAATTAAAAAAATTTGTTATTAAAATTATAATTACCTAATTAATTAAATATATTAATCTTTAAACTAAAATCTCTTAGTAAAATATTTATAACATTAAGTTACAATAATTAACTAATTTCTTATAAAATCTATCAAAAATTTTTGTTTATAAAATAATAATACTAATAACCTATTTTTTTTTTTTACATTATTTAATATGTATAAAATTGAAATATAACACCTGCATTTATATTATCCTCGTGACCGAGATGAACAAATGCGCAAGTAATACAGTTTTGTACTCTTTGAATGATGACAACATACTGAATGAAAACATACTTAATTTATAAAAAAGAGCCATTTTTGAATTTTTTCGTTAAATTGCAGTACAAATTAAGATGCACTTAACTTAAAACGCATGCTTTTAAACATGAGCCAAGCCAAGTTTACATGCAATGTGCCCAGTTATGGAAATATTTGCATTTATGAACCAAAAATATTAACAAGGAACATGTTCATTGGATGGGCTGTTTGAAAAATTCTGGTTCGGAGAGGGGAGGGGGATTTGGAAGGTGGTTCAAAAGTTATGTATTTAGAGGGGGGGGGGGGGGTGAAAGGGTCTTAGAATATTTTCAATGTAGGGACTTACAATAATTTATCTGGTAGTTATTCTGATCAGGCCCTAATAAGATCTATAAGAAATATATGTTGGAATTTATTGTAATTTCGGTTTCTGGATTTATTACTATTATGAGTGAACATTTTCCATGATCGTTGTTTGTGTGAACACACAAATCAGTTACAAATTTTTGAAATTCTACTTTTATTTAAAATAATAAATCCATGGAATAAAAAATTTAAATAATTTTTTATATGCTTATTGACAATCTTTTAAATTTAAACTTTTTTATACTTATAAGCATCGGTTTTTTTATGTTTATAAAAAAAGGTATGACTATTTTACACTTGGTATAGGCTTGTAAAGGGAACAAATTATGATTTTATGCAATTTGCAAAAAATTTTTCAAAGGGCGTTCATTTCATTTTTTTTTTTTTTTTAATTCCTTCAAAGATGCTAACTCTTTATTTTATTTTTTTTTATTTTCAATACTTATTATACTTGCAGTAATCATTTTATCAAAAAAATCGTACTTTGTAAAAAGTTGTGAAAATTTTAAATAAAATGACGCTTGATATATTCACAATTTTTTTTCGTAAATTGCCAATTAAAATTCGTTAATTTTCTAGTTTTTCGTAAAATTATAAGTTAACTGTAAATTTAATATATTTTTTTTTTATTTAACACCGTACCAATAATAAATTTTTTTTTATTTATCTGAGCAACGACTTTTTTCATTGTACTTTTAAATACCATCTTTAAAGATTGCAATTGCAGAGCTATATCACGAAACTGAATAAAGTAAAAAAGACGATGAAAGATTTTTTGGACACTTGAAGCTTTTGCGAAATGAAACCATTAAGAAGATTAAATTTTTTAGCATTTTTACTATATTAGTAGTTTAATATAATTTTACGTGTTGAATAACTAGTTTTATATTATTTTTTCACCAATTTATCCTAAAGAATTAGATGCTGAATCTAAAGGTGAATATAAATCGAAGCTACATCGTTATTTATAAGTTAGATTAAGAAGCCGTATTTTATAAAATGGACCGCTGTATTTTTAGGACCATAAGGCTCATTTAAATAAACTGATGTTATGGGGATATTTTTTCAACTACAAAAACCTGTCCTGAAAGTTAGAAGCAATTCGTTCTTCAAACAGTTTATACTAGTTTAGCTACAGATCACAAGTGCCTACCCGAAGGACATAAAAAGAGGAATTTTGTAGGAGGCTTGCGATATTTACTTGATATATCAAACAATCAAATTGGGTCCTCACCACGAAAAATTGGAAATAGGTTTTCCTTAGAGTAAGTACAGAAATTGATACTGAAATTATAAAATTTTATTTTTAATTAGCAAATAGAATATTTTTGCAGAACAAAATTAAAGCGTGAATATAATATATATATACTTTATGCAAATGCTATATATATATCTATATTATAAAATTATAACTACTGCCACTGTATTCATCCTTTTGGTGCAGAAGTAAATTAAAAGTCCCTAAAAGTCCTTAGGGACCCTAGGGACTTTTAGAGACTTCTGCACCAAAGATCGCTAAGGACTTGTGCATCAAAGGTCTTGAAGGACTTCTGCACTAAAGGTCCCTAGGAACTTCTGCATCAAAGGTCCCTAAATCGAAAATATTCTAAGTCAATTTCACCCCTTCCCCTAAAATCGTCAATTTTTTACCCACCCCCCTGCTGCGCCGGACTTTTTCAAATATTCCATAAAATGAACATGTCCCATATTAAAGTTTCATAAGAATAACATGTAGAATTTATTTTTACGTTTGTGGCAGTACCATTAAAACTTTTGGGTTTTTTGGAACTTGAAAAGCATAAAAAGAGATATATATTCAAATTTGGTTAATTTTTTTCAGAATTATCGAGGTTCCAAAAACATAAGTTACCTACATATAGTAAATAAAGAAGTGGGCACATACTAAAATAATTATGTGCATTTTTTATTATTGCTAACTTCAAAAAAATTTGATGATACTTTATTCATTTATTCTGCTAAAAATAATGAAATTCACTTTTAGACAGTTTTCATTTAATAACTATAGGTATATTAATTGTAAATGATTTTCAAGTAAAGTTGTCATGAATTTAAATATTATGTAACTTTTGGGATACATTTCACGGTAAATAGCTAAATAAATAAAAAAATTAAAACTAATTAAAAACTCTTATATGATATTTATTTTGTTGATAATTTATTTTTTTAAATTTATTATTTTAAATTCTAAATACACAAATAGCATATAAAAACTAATTTAAAAAAATTTTCTCACGATAGTTAGTAGTTAAAATTTAATTGATAATTCGTAATCGAAATCGTAAGTTACTTAATACCTGGAAGATAATTACGTAAAAATATTTTTGATATTAGATCATAAAGTTTACCGTTTTAGAGATAAGAAAAAATAATTAAAATTATTAATGAAGAAATCTTATTAAAACAGTAGGGAAGGGTAAAGAAAAATAAAATCTTCTGTCATACGATATTAAACTATAATAAAAAGTAAGCAATAAAAAATTTAAAAGCTATAATATAAAATATTTTATTATTTTTATTTCATTACTAGAAGTAATATTTTTTTATTTTAAAATCACGTTTTCAGAAAATAAGAGGGTACTTAAAAACATTTTTCATCACGTTTTAATTATAAACATTTTTTTAAATTCAATGTCAAAAATAAATATTTAAATTTTCCTTGATTTAAAAATACAATTTTCCCTAGGGGTAAATATTTCTCAAGTCTATATGAATTGCATGGATGTCGAGTCACCAAATCCATTGAAAAAATTTTTGGTCGGAAGCATACGTTCAAGTCAGCACAGAACCCAGAAAAAAAAGAAATGTTTTCTTCTAATATGCTTGCTGTAGGCACCTAGGTTGTGTGTCTTCGAACAAATTTGTAGTAAAATAAACACATAGGCAGTGGCGTATCCAGGGAAGGACGATAAGGGCGATCGTCCCCCACCCCCAAATGCCTAGGGCGCCAATTTGATAAGGGGCGCAAAATTATAAAAATAATATAATAATTTTAATTTATATAAACATATTTACAAAAAATATATAACAAATAAAGGAATGTATGATTTACTGTATAATATGTATATTAAATAAAAAGTATAGGAGCTTAAATTTTTTTAATCCTATTATTAACTTTTAACGAAGTTTCTTATGAATGGGTAAAATTAAAATTGATATATTTATGACTTGATTTATTGGAATATTTATTCAAAAATTATTTTTTTGTTGAGATATAAAATATTTTCTACAAGTTTTAAGATTTAAATTTATCTCTATCTTCTCTAAACAAAATTTCAATGGAAATTACCCCCCCCCCCTAAAAAAAAAGATGACAGATCCCCTGATGAGGGGCGCTTGGAGATATTTTCTGAAGTGTCCCCTCCAAAGTCGATTCCTGGATACGCCCCTGTATTTGTAGTTAATAAACTCGTTGGGAAGACAATTAAAAATAAATATCGTGTTACAATCTATGCTAAGATATTTTAACGAGATTTAATTGCTTAGAAATATTAGACAAGTAACTGTTATTTAAGAAAAGTTACTGTTCTAATCATAGAATTTTTTTCAAGATTTTAATTTAATTTTACAGCTCCAAGACACATTTAATATTTAAATTATTTTATTGGGTTTTATAAAATGTTACTTTATTTGTATTTTGCATTTGTTTTAACTATAGTTAATAATTCGGAAAGCATTTCAAATAATGGAGAAAACGAAGCAAAAACAAATGATTTATTTGAATTATCTATTATACATTGGAATGATTTTCATGCCAGGTAAATATATTATCAATTTTTTTGCGCAACTTCGATGAATTTTCAATGCCCTTATAATTTTTCATTAATTTTAAAAGATTTGTTCAAACGGATTCAAACTCGGGAACATGTAAAAAAGGAGATGAAAAATTTTGCATTGGAGGACTTCCGAGAATACTAACTGCTGCTCGTCAGTTATTGGCTGAAAGAAAAAATCCAATATTTTTAAATGCAGGAGATAATTTTCAAGGAACTCTTTGGTACAACACATATAAGTGGAAGGCAACAGCCTATTTTTTGAATAAACTTCCACAAGATGCAATGGTAAGTAATATATTAATTGATAATTATAAACCTTTAATATTTAGTTCAAAAAGAGTTCTCGAAGAGGATATAATTTAATATTATTGATAATTTATGTTAAGTATCAAGGGTTCAAAAGTTTTTTGAACCCTTGTATTGACTGTACCATGAGTACCATCCATTTTAGACTAAAAGTGGAAAAAAACTCGTTTTTACTTCGAAAATGAATGAATGTGCGTACACTAGGAGTGTTAAAAAAAAAATCAAAATATCGAATTTTTAGCTAGGTAATTGAAAAAAAGTTTTTTGCCCTCCCGGGCGTAAAACTCGTGCGTAAAGAATTTTCTGAACTCGTTCTACACCTAGGTGGGCAAAAAATAGTGTAAGCACCATGGGCGAAATACTTTAGACACGAGCGTGAACACAAATCACTCGTGCCCGGCTTCGCCGAGCACTCGCGCTAGTGCTCACGCTAGTGCCGAAATTTTTACGCCCTTGATACTTAATATACTATTCATTTGTTGAAAAAATAAGGTGCTTAAATTTTTGTATTTAAATGTCGTGCAAGAGCTAGATCCACTTTTTTTGACGTTATTTAAAAAAAAATTGAAATTTTTCGTAATAAATAGAAAATTTCTTTTTTAAACTGTCAAGATAATTACCTATTGGTATTTTCCTATAATGTTACCTTGTATAAAGTACCCGAAATTATATTTTTACACCAATTTAATGATTTTGATACTGATGCATATAAAATATTTCAATCATATATTTATTTATAATATTTCTTAATGAAAAAATCAATGCTTGCAGGTATTTAGTTCAAGAATATAAAAAAATTTTTTTAAATTGATTTGTTTAAACAAATACGACCTGTTAAGTTTTTGTAATTTTTTGCGTCATAAAAGCCTGAGATTCCAGATATGGACAACTAGGATCAAAAGTCTGCTTGGTTCATATTGAAGATCATTCAATTTTAGTTGGAGGTATCGTGGGAAATTTTTCGCTAAACCTTTTGAGTAATGAGCTATAACGATTAGTTTATAAATTTTAGAGGATTTTTAACTGTTTTTTTATAAACAAATAACTTTGATTCATTACTAAAAAGGTTTTAAAAATTCAATTTGCGTCAAGCAGTATTTTGATCCAAGTTGCCCATATCATTACAAAAATTTAACAGGTCTAAATATATGGTTGAAATATTTCAGTTACAAATATGCTGCGCAAAGTAGACACAGTACCGGGTAGAGCGCCCTTAAAAACGGTTTTTTAGAGTTTTGAACCTTTTTTCTATACTATATTTATATATCTACCTCTTTACTATATTTTTCGTTTATTTTACGTAATTTTTAATAGTATATAATCTCATGGCCTTAAAAGATCGTTAAAAATTTATTGTTTTATTATTTTCATTTGTAGTCTTGAAATTGGTTTAAAAGGATTTTACCAGATCTGATTAAAGTTTTTTATATTTATTATAATGATAGTTTATTATCACTGCTTCTATTTTCCATTTTTATTAAATTGTATAATATTTAATTTATTGACCAATATTCCATTTTAGTATTTTTTTCCGAAATTAATATTGTATAGTACTATAGTATAGTGATATACCAAAAATAGGCAACTAGCCCATCTTTACTACTGTACTGAGATTAAAATGAAAAAATTTTTTCTCTTAGATCCAAATAGGAAATTGCCTGTAATATCTAATTCAGGGGACAAAAATATCTTTGAGCTGCTCATACGGCTCTATCAATTATACACTGAAAAAAAATTCCGGTTGCGGCAACCGGAATTCCGGTAACATTGAATTTTTTTTTTTACGACAAATGATTATTAAAACCTTATATGCAACAACTCTATGCACAAAAATTGATATTTAAAAAAGAGTTATTAAATTTTTTTATACTTTTCAAAAGTTGCGTACACATTATTTTTTTAAACTAATAGATAACTATTTTTTTTATATTAGTACATTAAAATTTTATGTAAATATTCTATAAATAATGTGTCTAGTTGCATATCCTAAGGGTAAGTATAAGGCAAGTGAAATTAAAACTATGTTTCATATATAAATATTAAATCAAAAATTAAAAGACTTGATAAAATTTTTTAAAATTTTTAACAAAAATTGAAATATCTCGAGACTATTGAAAAATTTTTTTATCGCTTTTTGTAGTATTCGATTTGGCACTAAATTTTTATTCAAAACGGAGGTATCTTTAAAATTTTATCAAATATTTTTGAAGCTGATAAAAAAAATTTGTTTCATTTTTTTATTTTTTATGGTATTTTTAATAATTTATTTGTGTGTCTGTGTGTCTATGTATTTTATCATGAGGGTCGAACCGATTTGAACGAAATTACATAAAACCAGTGTCAAAATAAAGTTAAAATAAAAAAAATAGTATTTTTGGAAAAAATTAAATTTTTTGAAAATTTGTTTAAAGCTTGCAAAATGTTTTGAAAAGCTACTAATCGATTTAAAATACTATTTAAATATATAAAAAACGATACCCAACCTCAAGTAGCCAAAAAAAAAAATTTTAAATCGATTTTGCCGGTAATAAATGTAAAAAAAATCCCCATTAAAATAACATAGCTTCATGTAATTTAAATGGAGCATTTTTTTACGTTTATTACCCGGTAAAATCGCTTTAGAAATATTTTTTTTTGGCTACTTGAGGTTGGGTATCGTTTTTTATATGTTTACATAGTACTTTTCAACGATCACCAGCTTTTCAAAACATTCTGCAAGCTCTGTTAAAAATTAGAAAGCTGAAAAGTCAAAATTTTCATGTTATTTAAATGGGAAAATTGAGGTGCTTACAGGCACGCTTTTTTGAAAAGCAAAAGCAAAATTCTTGGAGCTGGGGACTTTTTATGACCAAAACTTCATGAACAAACCCGGGGAGCCAAGTTTTTCTTAAAACTCCAATTTTAGGTCCACTCTAATATATATATATATATTGGGCAATAACAACATGATAAGAATAAAAATTAATAATAAAAAGTCAATACCAACAACACTGGGAACAGATCAGCTATTACCTATGCTAGTATATATATAAACCTTAACCTATATTTGTTAGTCAATTAAAAAAAATATAGGTACATATTATATACCTATTTCTTTTTAATTCACTAATAATTATATATATTAATGATATTTTATATTCATTACTTTATTTAATAAGATATTTATTTTCTTTTCATTAGCTGGAATTTCTATTTAATATTTATGTCGATTAAAATGCTTTCAACGTATTCAAAAAAAAATCTAAATCATACTCTAATGTATGAAACTGTTAAAAAAATAAATTTACTTGACCTTAAAATATGCAAGTATTAGATATATTTTTATCTATTCTATGTTTACTAACAATCTGAAATATATTCAAAAGTAAAATGTAGTTAAAAATAGTTAAAGGTGTTTAAAAATTGTTATCTATTATAGTTTAAATAAATAATGTATACACAAATTTTAAAAAGTATACAAAATTTTAAAACTTTTTTTTAAACATCAATTTTGATACATAGAGTTGTTGTATATAAGGTTTTAATAATCATTTTTCGTAAAAAAAAATTTAATGTAACCGAAATTCCGGTTGCTGCAACCGGAATTTTTTTTCAGTGTAGGCTTAAATTTTTTCTTGACCTTAATTTTTTTTTACAAAAAAAAAATTTCGATGTGAAAATTTGGATATAACGGAAAATTTCAACAACTCATTTTTTTTAATGAATTTTTTCATTTTTAAAATTAAATTAATTGGAAAAATTCTTTCAAATTATGCTGTTTTAACATAAAAATTCTTAAAAACATAAAAAGAATTATGTTTATATAAAATTTCCTGCGGAATCAAGTCACCTGACTTGGCGGAAAATTTGAAATTTTTAAAAAAATTAGCTTTTAAAAGCTGTTATTTTTTTGTCTAGAGCTCTTAAAAAGCAATAACCCATTTTTCGACAAAAAATATGAAGGTCAAGAAAAATTTTAAGCCTAGTTAGAAAATTCTTCATTAAGGTGTTAGTAAAAGTGTAACACGTTTTCTAAGTTCCTATATTATCAAGGCACGTGTTCTTATGAATTCGTATATGTATTAGAGTGATTTCTAGTGATTTATATAGTTATTGTCATAGTTTTTATTAAATTATTAATAATTGAAGCATGCAAATGTATAAATTATATATAAATTTATAAATTTTTTATAAAAAACAAATTAGAAATGGAAAATTTAGGTATTTATTTATCATGTTACAAAATTTCATTAACTTGTGTCATCTCTATCTTATTTCTTATAAACTCCAAAGGTGACCTCCCATAAGAGCAATTTTAAACTGCGTATTTTATTTTCTTAATTAAAAGAAAATTACGTAGGCAAAGTTCCTCCAAAATTTTTTTTAGTTTCTTAATAGTATATCTTTGTTATTTTATAAGTTTCATTCATTTCTGTAATTAAAAATTTACACACTATTAGCAACTTAATAGGCATTTGAGACATTCAAGTTTAAAAAAAGAGCATGCGCAGCTCAAAGAGATTTTCGTACCCTGAATCAGATTCTACGGAAAATTTTCTATTTGGACCTAAGAAAAAAAATTTTTCATGTTAATCTCAGTTTTTTACAGAAAAAATAAGAAAAATTATATGTTTATAATTAATATTACTTAATATTACATAATTTTTCTAGTAACCAAATAATTATTAAAAGTTGGTGTCAAAATATAAGTCCGGGTACTTTATGCAAACTATTTTTGGTCTCTGCGTATAGGGCCGCATTTGCGCTTGCAGTTTCAACTTTTTTTCGGCTTTTTTAGATGGACCCTAAAAGAAATTTTTCAAAATCGTGTTCGTATTATTGCGGATAGAATGCTAATAAAATAAGTTTAAACATTATATTTAGCCCCCATCTACAAAAGCCGCAAAAGGGGTTGCAACCGCAAGCGCAAATGCGGCCCTATACGCAGAGATCAAAAATGGTTTGTATAAAGTATCCGGAACTATATTTTTATACCAACTTAATGATTTTGATACTTTTGCATATAAAATTCTTTGCTTTAAAAATGGTTTTTTAGGGTTTTGAACCGTTTTCATTTATTTTTATTTGCCCAAAATTTCAACTTTTTTTACCATACACGACGAGAAAATACTTTTTTACCATCAAAAAAGTGAAAAAAAATTATAAGAAAAAATAAGATATATCTCATGGGCTTATAATAGTTCAGGAAATAATATCCAAAAATCCTTTAAACCCCCAATAAATTCTAAGTTTGAAAAAGGTTGGCATAAAAATTTTTCGTGTTGATGTGTACAATAAGGGTAACAAATTTTTTCATCTTTGAGTTTGAATTTGAGTTCATCTTGAATTTGCAAAAACTACCCATGAAAAGGGATTTTTTGATGTTTGAATCTTGAGCGGCCAGATTTGGTCCACATGGATTTTTTTAGTCACTGATCAAGAATTTTAGGGAGTTTTTTTATAAAAAGTTAATATTTCACCCCTAAATTGGCAAAAATTACCCATAAAAAAGGGTGTATTTGCTATTTTTACACTTTTACGGTTTCTGTAGATGGGGCCTTAGGCTCCATCTACAATAGCTGCAAAAAAGGGAGCGCAACCTCAAGCACAAATGCAGCGCAATGCGAAAAGAACAAAAGTGGTTTTTGCGCATCGCACCGCAATTGCGTTTGCGGTTGCGTCTCCTTTTTGTGGCTTTTGTAGATGGAGCCATAATTCGTTAAGTAATTCCTTATGCAACTCAAAGATTATATAAACAGCATATGCTTATATTAACGACATACTAAAAAGAAATACAATTTAAAACTTGATTCGAACGCTTTAACCATCTTGTTATAGTGTTATATGAAAGCATCTAGTAGATTTTTTTATTTATAAAATACGTGCTAGTAGTATTGTATTTTGGGTAAAAATGTATATAGTAGTATATTAAATGTAAGTATCAAGAGCGTAAAAGCTCTGGTACTAGCGTGATGATATTCATAGTATTTGAAGTTAACCCTTAGTTGTTACAATATTTTTTACCTGTATAGACGTAGCGAATAAAACCAGAAAATTTCTTGAAAAGTTTTACGCAGGTGTTTTATTCCTGGGAGATCAAAAAATAAGTATTTATAAACCTATTTTTTTTTAGACCATTGGAAATCATGAATTCGATGATGGAATTGCTGGATTAGTACCATTTTTGAAAAACGTAAAAGTACCAGTTGTTGTATCTAACATAGATGATTCACAAGAGCCTACGATGCAAGCAAGTTATTTTCTAAAACCTTCTTTTTAGCTATTAAAAATTTTATTTAAATCTTAATGAATTTCTTAATTTAATACTGTTATTTTTGGCATATAAATATTACACCACATATCACAACGAATATTTATACGAGTAAAACAGCAAAACAATAAAGAATTTTCAGATTAATTTTGAATAATTTAGTATACTTTACAAAATAAAAAAAATTCCTTAAAAAAATGAGATATTTTAATCTTTTAATTTCAAATATCGCTACTTTAATATAAACGCTCTGAAAAACATAAAAAGATATACCCTTATGTAAAATTTCCCGTGGAATCCAAATTTTTGATCAGATTTTTGATTGTTCACGTGACTTGGCGGGAAATTCGAAATTTGTAAAAAATGATCTTTTGAAAGCTTCTAATTTTTAATATAGAACTCCCATAAAGCAATGTCCCATCGAAATTTTTTTCGCCATAAAATATAAAGTTCAAGGAAAATTTTAAGCCTATTTAGAAGATTTTTCACTAATAGGCATTTGAGAAATCGACTTTTGAAAAAAAAAAAAAACAGCGTATTTTAGCGATTTCTATAAAAATTATCCCTCATTTTTCTTACTTTTTTTATAAAAATCTAAAATACAAAAATTGCTGCCAAAAGTTGAGATTTCGCTCTGGGAGGCTAAAAATTGGGCTGGCGACTTATTTTTGGTAGTACTTTCAGAAAAAATCACTTTGGAGCAGTTTTGAAGACCCGGCCAAATAAATCCTACACGCTTCTTTTAAATCTTCCCAAGTAATAGGATCAAAGATGATTAAAATTATTACTAAGTCTTAACAAGGAATTGTGATTTGAACACCAAAATTCAGGACGCGAAATTATTAGGTAGGAATTCGTAAAAAAAATTTCTTCTATCTCCTCCGTTCATTTTTATTGGCCTCCTGAGCGTAAAACTGCATGCTTCAATGTTATTAGATAAGATTCTTTGAGTAACTTAAAATTAATACTGCCACTTTACTGTTTAAACTAACAACATCTGCTTGGACTCATTTTTTTTCCTAGGAGTTTTATCATGGAACATTTTAAAGGGAGGGGTACTCAAAAAAGAGCATCAACCTAAAGTCGGAATGAAGTGGATGAAAATTGACGTTTTTAGGGGGGTGAGGGCAAAAATTGATGTTTTAATCAGGAAGAATGAAATGGACTTAGTATAATTTTGATTTGTTCACCCCCCAGGGGGGTAACTGCCCCATAATTGAAAAAAAAAATGAAAGAAACTTTATAAAATTTTCTTTTTTGCACTTTGCGTCTTACAACCAAAATTTAACAACATTTATGGTACAAATAATCATCCCTGCCGCACAGTGTGCCGAATCAATCAAAAATCTACTGACTCCGTAAAATTTCATTTTTTCACCCATTTATTTTTTTAAATCCTTCGTATACTATTCTACTCTTATGGAAACCTGCAACTTTTTAAAATTTTTACAATTTAAATCCCCCCCCCCCCCTATACATTGGTGTATACGCAAAAATTGTATTCACAGGATTTTTGATTGAATCGGCACACTGTGTGCCGCAAGGGGGTGAAAACTACTCCTAAATGTAAAAAAATTGAACAAAAATTTTTAAAATTTTATTTTTTAGCACTTTTTGTCCTATAACCGAAAAAGTAACAAAATTTTAAAAACAATTAATAAAAGGTAATAAAATTTTTGTTCGAAACTTTTCACCTTACAAACAAAAAACCTAACATTTTTGGTATAAAAATTTATTCCCTCCCCCAGAGGGTGAAAACAACCTCCAAATATGAAAATTAATAAAATTATTTTATACCAAATTTTTTCATTTCAAACAATCTATTATTGAAAATTAGAAAAAATTTTTAAGAATAATAAAGGATAATTTTTCTTATTTTTTCTGTTAAAAACTCTCATGAGAATGAAAAATATTTTCCTTTTAATTCTGGATAGGGAATTTCCCCGGGTATCCGATTCTGGGGTCAAAAATATTTTTTGAGCAGCGCATGCGCGAGAAATCACTAAGATGTTTTTTTTCAAAAGTCGATTTTTTAAATTCCTATTTGTGAGTCTAACCAGGCCTAAATTTTTCCTTGAAATTTATATTTTTTTACGAAAAAAAAAATTCGATGGGACATTGCTTTTTGACAGCTCTAGATCAAAAAATAGCAGATTTTAAAAGTTCATTTTATACTTTCAAATTTCCCGCTAAGTCACGTGACCAATTAAAAATCTGACCGAAAATTTGGATTCCGCTAGAAATTTCCGCTTTTTACATGAGCAGTTACATTTTTGAAGAATAATTTTTTTATTTTTTGCTAAATTAAATTAACTAAAAAATGTTTTTTAGATATGCTTACATTAAGTAATTTTATAATAGACTTTTTATATTTTAGGGACTGTATAGCAAAAGTATAATTATCACAAAAAGTGGTAAAAAAATCGGAATCATTGGTGTTATACTTTCAACAACTAATGTAAGTTAAATTTCTTAGGATTTTAAAATTATATATTCTGTAAGTAAAGAGTAATGATGGTTATTTTTATTTATGTTTGAAAGACTATATCCAGGACCGAGAAGTTAATATTTCTTGACGAGGTTGAGTCCGTTAATGCAGAAGCAAAACGATTGAAAGCTCTGAGAGTTGATATAATCGTTGTATTAAGTCATTGTGGGCTTGATGTTGATAAAATTATGGCCGAAAAATGTCCGGATATTGATTTGATTGTTGGGGGGCATACTCATGCATTTTTGTACACAGGTAAAAAAATTATTCTCTTAAATTACTAATACGATGAAGTTGTTAGTAAATTTACAAATACATTTTATTCAGGAAACCCACCTTTTATCGATAAACCAGTAGATAAATATCCAATTGTAATAAAGCAAAATAAATCAAATCGAACAGTGCTTGTAGTTCAAACAGGAGCTTACACAAGATATTTAGGTGACTTAAGAGTGCGATTTAAAGAAAACGGCGAAATATTTGACTGGGAGGGTAATCCTATTTTAATGGATAATAATATTGTGCAAGGTAAGTTTAAATACTAAAGGCCTATACGCAAACTCATGGGCACGAGCAAATATGCATACGAGCATGAGCAATATTAAACAAAGTGGGGTTTCTAATTTCTCCTCTTTTTCTCCTCCATTCGAACTACCACTCGTGTGCCTTTTGCTCGTGCCCATGAATTTGTTTATAGACCTTAGCAGAGCTTTCAAGTCGTAAAATAAAAATTTTTTTTACGTTTTACTGTTTTTTTTCTAAAGATAAGGAGCTTTTAGAAGAATTAAAACCATATCAAGAAGAAATTGAAAAAATTGGACTAAATTTTGTAGGAGAAACAAAAAGCTTTTTAAGTAGTTCTTGTGCATTGAGTGAATGTAATTTGGCAAACTTGGTAACAGATTCAATGGTTCATTGGGTAAGTTATTTTTAATCCAGATTAAAAAAATAACGTGGATTCGCTTAGTTAAAAAATACGCTTGGTTACTTATGAAGTTTTTTGAAGATTTAGGATTCATATTATGTTTTCTGTTTTGACTAGTTAATATCTTCTCTTTGCCTTTTTATTATTAATATGTAGCCGAACATTTTTTCATAATTTGATAAAATTTATTTTTTATTTAATACAGTTTGAAAAAAAATCTGATAACCCTGAACATTGGACATATGCTGCTATCAGTTGCTTAATGGTTTCGGGTTTAAGAAGGAGTTTAAATCCAGGGTTGCTTAGTTTTGCAGATTTGAAAGAAGTTTTACCGTTCGAAAATACATTTGATGTCGTGGAGCTTCAAGGAAAAGATTTACTACAAGTAAACTATTTATTTAATTTAATTTTTAATTATTTGATTCTCCATCATTATGGAGAAATAATTCGTAATAATTTAATTTAATTTTAAATGTATTCGAAATTCTGAGTTTCATTTAATAAAATTCAAAAAGTTGATTTTATTTTTTTATAGGTTCTTGAAGAGGTTGTCATTCAAAGCGATGATTCTGAGAAAAATAAAGAAATTTTGTTACAGTGGTCTGGACTCAAAATTGTTTACAACATGTCAAAAGCAGCATTTTCAAGAGTAAGCAACGTTAAAGTCAGGTGCTTACTTTTATCGACATATTTTATTAATTTTCAAAAATAAATCATTATTATTTTTAACTTTTATTTCATGTTGAAAGGTGTCAAAAATGTAAAACTCCAGAATATGAAAATTTAAAATTAGAAGATTGGTACAGAATTGTTGTTCCATCTTTTATTTTAAATGGAGGATTGAATATTGAAACTTTCTTGAAAAAGCACAGAAATCACGTTGTTGGTTCTACAGATATTGATGTTCTTGTTGAATATGTGAAAGACATATCACCTTTTGAATACAAGTTGGATGGTAGATTGACGATTTTAAACTGATTAAAATATAAAGAACGCATTTTATGTAATTTATTGCAAAAAATTTAAATTATTATTTAATAAATGGAGCTTTATAGAAAAAAGGACCATAAGTGCAGCGTTATTTCCAACTAGAAAATAAAAAACCGCTTTTTCATTTTTTGTGTAATTTTAATGAATTTTAAACATGATTTTTTTTAGTTATTTTATTATATAAGTACCTCAAATTTTTTTTTAATTGTTGCAAAACTATCAAAGAATACAAATAATAGTATATTTCGAACCCCTGTCCAGAAAAGTAAAGAATGGCCCAAATCACAAGTAAACTGCGATTTGGGTCATTCTTTATTTATGGAAAAGGGTCGTATAAGATTTTTCTTCGTCAGTGGCAAGACAACGCGTCTTCTCCTGTCGCGTAGTGTGGAAATACGTGCTTTCTGGCCGTTGATAAGAAAAAATATTAATTTTATTTTCCAAATTTTTTACATTTTACAGAGGTCAAAGTAGAGGCTGGAAAAAAATAGTAAAAAACGGTTCCGGGCGTAGCACCTATTGTGGGCATCGGAAACAAAAAAATAAAACTTCATTTTATTCCCCATAGACTTCTCAAGTGATGGAACTAAAAGTTAGCGAAAATTCCAAAAATCGACCATTTGGTGCGCCAAAAACGAAAAATGTAGATTTTTAAGTACAAAAAGACACCTAAAATAGTCAATAAAAAATTTTCTAATCACTTTTGGTGATTTTCCATTTTCACTTTTCTGATCTTCTAGTTCCAGCACTTGGCACTACAATTATAAATTAACTGCACCTAGATTTAGATCGATAGCTTAATTAGTTTTTAAGTTAGAACTGGAACCGATCTAAAAAAATAATTTTGAGAAAAACGCGTTTAAAGTTTATAAATGCTTATGTTTTCATCTACCCCCTACCTACTCTTGAAAGCGTTACGAATAAAAAAAATTCATTATGGGAATACGGAAGATATGACTTACGCCACCGTAAAACTACGTCACCGGAGATTTTTCCACAGAGAGTATGCCACAAAAGTATGACCACAAAATATTTTTACACATAAAAATTGCATACAGAGTTTAATATAAAAACATATTTTGGATACGATTTTATTTTACCAATAGTGATTTTTACACGGATATTTTTAATGTCGATTTTCGATGTTAAAAATTTAACCACCTATAAAGTTTGACACAAAAAAGTTAACCACAAGAATATTTTTTTGACATTTTCATCTTTGACGCAAAATTTTTTGTAAAATTAATCTCTATAATATTAAAAAAGGGGAAAAAAGCACCGCATAGTATGAATTGTTTTTATTTTTTTTTTAATATTCTCGTGGTCAATTTTTGGGTGTCAAACTTTATTGTAGTTAAATTATTCGTGTCAAAAATTGACATTAAAAATATACGTGTGAAAATCACTGATGGTTAAATAGAATCGTATCTAAAAAGTGTTTTTATATTAAACTCTGTGTGTAATTTTTATGTGTCAACATTTTTTGGTGGTCAACTTTTGTGGCGAACTCTCTGTGTCAAAATCTCCGGTGACGTAGATTTTCGGTGGCGTAAGTCATATCTTCCGGGAATACTTTTCTGGCACAACTCCTGTAAGAAAGCAGAAATTTTGATAATTAAATTAGAAGCTGGAACTTGGCATTCATACTTATTTTTAGTTGTATTTTATGAAGAAAAAAAAATTTAGTACCGATTTGAAGACCCAATCATTAGTCTAGTATCCACATCCCTCACGTAAAATAGGTAACTTTTTTCTTTAACAGCGACCACTCTAACAGCGTTTTTTGAACGGCACCTTATATTATTTTACACTGTAATCCGGACAATATCGATTCAATAACTTTTTCGCTATTAAAATGTGCCAATAGAAAATATCATTGTTTATTTTAACTGCATTCTGGAGCTCTGTAATTACTAATATTTTCTATAAGGAATCTAGTAAATTTGGAATAATTGGTTCCTGATTTCCTAAATTGATTCCCATTTTCTCTTACAGAAAATTTTCTCCTTAGTTCCTTTACACCGCTGTCGTCGTTTTCTTCTTAATATTATAAATAATTCTTTAATAAAAAAAAATTATTGAATTTCAAGAATCGAAGACGATAGTGGTGCTGAGGAACTAAAAAGAAAATTTTCTGTAAGAAGAAAAGACCCAATTCTTTTTTCGAGTGTTAATTTTTTCTAAACCGAAAAAATTTACCAAACAAGTAATTTTTTAATGAAATCAGGTATTTTAAATGCCCAGCAGCTGATATTTTAGCAAATTTTACGGTTAAAAAAAAATTATACTCAAAATAATTAATAAATTCTGTATACGTTTTTTTTTGATAAATAATGCGTTCCCGCCCATTCCCCCGAATACCAATCCCCGAATGGACATTTTCCCGATACCTTTTTCCCCGATGACCATTCCCCCGAATTTACAAAGTTGACATTTCCCCGAAAAACCGTTTACCCGAAACTTTTTCCCCCGAAACATCCATTTACCCGAAACCTTTTCCCCGAATTAAAAAAGTAATTATTTCCCCGAATTTTCGTAAAAAAATTATTTAAATACAGTTGCAGTCATGTGAGTATAATCTTTGACCTCTGTATTGTCAGGGTCATTATACGCAGTTTGTAATCCCAAAGATTGAATTTTTCTGTATAGTGCCTGGCACAAATGAAAGAAACATAAATGAATTGGTGCATCTGGAAACATATTTCTCGATGCATTAATTGCTGACAATTCTAGGTCTATCATAATTGATCTTGGGTTCAAATCTATTATACCGTAATTTCTTGCTGCTAAAACTAATGCCCGAAGACACAGCTGGTATTGGATGGTTTCTTTTGAAGTCAACAAACAGTAAGCATAAGGGAACGCTACAATTTCAGAATCCGCGTCAAGAGGATTTGAATTATATGTGCCAAGGATGGTAAAAAGTTGTGTAAAAATGGTTGGAGATACTTTGAAAGTTCCGTCGAGGTACCACATACGGCTACTCGCTAAAAGTTCAATATTTCTTCTTGTAGAGAAAACTAATACTCTTCCTTCATCTAAATCCTCAGTATTCTTAGAATCATATATTAAAAATTGATCACCGGTAGTAGTTTTCGTGAAATCTTCGGGGATATCCCCAAGATCGTCTATGGATATTGGATTTACAGGATGATTTTTACGCCTAACTCTTATTATAGATTTTTTTAAATTTTCCCTTTCTGGTAGATGGCATAAAACTCTTGCTGAGACATTTGCAAATTCATCTAAGAAAAAAAAATAAGGTTAAATAATTTCTTAATATAAATAATTTGATAAAATAAAAAAAAAATTTAGTCACATAAACCTTGTAAAATTGCAGATGGAGGCAGATTTGCTTCTTCTGCTTTACGTTTAACAGAAAATTTAATTTCTTCAGCACGAACTTCATCATTATCAGGTGCGTGAGATGGTTGATGATCTGTTTCCTTGCCACCCTTTTTTATGGTTAACACTCCGTTAATTTTTTGCGTTACCATTCTTGCGCTGCATTCTTTATTCCGCACTCTTTTACAATCCCAATGTTGTTTTCCATTGCTACCATCACGCGACCATACATATAAAAAACCATTTACCGCAACTCTTCTCGTATTAATAATTTTTATTTCATTTGCCATATTTCAAACTCTTGATTAATTTAATTTATTGTTTTTAATTAATTTTATTTATTATTACTAAAAATTTTTTTTTAATCAAAAAATTTTATAACTATATTACAACAAATTTGGAATCCAATTTTAATCTAACGAACGTAAATAATTTGGTTATAAACAACTGATATTTTTTTGTTTTTTAGAGCACTGAAAGCAATTTTTAAAATTAAAATTTTTTTTTTTTAAATTGGGTTTCGGGGAAAAAAATATTCGGGTAAATTGGGTTTCGGGGAAAAAAATAGTCGGGTAAATGGCTTTCGGGAAAAAAAATATTCGGGTAAATAGATTTCGGGAAAAAAGACTTTCGGGGTATAGGTTTCGGGGAAAACGACTTCGGGAAAAAGGGTTTCGGGGAAATGTCCATTCGGGGATTGGTATTCGGGGAAATGGTAGGGAATCAAATAATGTCACAGGATGAATTTCTTGTGACAGCGAAAAATAAATAAAATATATTTTTTTAATTTTATTTAAAATAAAACCTGTAAATTTCTAGTTATTAAAATATATTTAAAATTAAAATTTTAAATAAACGTAAAAGTGCGCCTTTTCAGAAAATTGGATTATCGAAATGCGCACGACTAATCAGGACCAACAAAAAGCCGGAAAGAGTAGGAGACATTTCTAGCCAACCGGCGCGGCGTCCATTAGACTGATGTTAGTCATCAGAGAGTACAGACGTACACAAGTGTCGTTGATATTTAGAATTTTCGTTTGGTTTTGTTTGTTAATTTGGCCTAATTTGAGTTTGTTTTCAGAAAAAAAAATTCAAAAACTTATCGTTAACCTACCTTTATTTCAATTTTTCTGATTTTTAAATCTGCAGGGCAGTATTAATAGTAGTTACCCCTGGGATCAATTTTTTTACCAAAGCATTAAACGCAAGGGCTAGTGGAAAATAATTAAAGCAGCTGTTAAAATTTTATGAGGCTAGAAATTTTTCACCTAGGTGATATTTTTGGGGGTGAATTTTACCCTTATAACTTATGCACGGATCAATTTTACAAAGGTACTGATCGGCATATATGCTACATTTGTCATGTAAATTCATTAGCCAACGTCTTTTGCGGTTAAAATATTTTTACCTTGGGTCAAAAGTGTTTAACCCCTCCCTTTTTGGGTGGGATCAAGTTTTTTTACAAACCGAATTGGAATTAGGTTCTGGGGTGTAATTAAGGATATCCTAAATTTTCATCCGGTTAGAAAATTTTCACTTTGGTAATTTTTAGCTAACCAGTCTATGCAAATTAGAATAACCAAGGTTCTTAACATATGATCGGTGGGCATCTTTATAAAAGTATGTCAGTCCATTTGTAATTATGTTTGATTAGTAAAAAGTTCACTCTACATCGTATGGGCGCTGCTATTTTCTTACTTATATACACGTAAAAAAAATATAAGACAAACTAAACGTATTACGTAACTGAAATATGATTAGTATTGTAAGTTTATTGAATGGAAAGATTAAACGTTGAATTGTCAAATAAAAACATTAAACCAACAAATACTTTGTTGATTCAAGCAAAATTAAAATTGTTAAGTTAACCACTTAAATCTTTGTTGAATCAACATAGTGTTAGATAAACCAACAACCTACAACATTAATATGATTAATTTTAATAGTTAGGTCAATGCTTTTTCTTTTATATTAAAATATTTATTCATTCTTTCTCTTTCTATCCTTTTATGTATTTAACACCGCGGCCGGCGACAAGTCGAAACATGTTCTTCAGCAGCGGCTTTTGTTTATATTATTATTCATTATTATTATAATAAAGAAATGGGATTTCCTAAAAATTATTTATGATAGTTTTAACTATTATTTTTAAATATGCATTTCGCTGGGTATGTATAATTTACTCTGCATATAATTTCTAAAATTATTATCTGTAACATATAGTACTTAAAATTTTTTTATTAAATACAACTGTCCTGTTAGCAGAATGGATAATCACGCAGTCTCGGAAGCCGCAATACTCAGTTAGATCCCAGTAGCAGTCAAAATTTTTCTTCGGTTTTTTTTAACAGATTTTAAATTAATAAATATATACCTATAAGTACATAAATAAATATAAAAAAATAATTATAAAAAAAAAAATAATTAATTTAAAAAAAAAAAAAAAATAAAAAAAAAATAAAAAAATAATTTTTTTTAAATAAAATTTTCACTCTGTTTGAATCAACTAAGTAACTATGACAATTCAACAAATACTTTGTTGGCATATTTCAACAAAGTTATTTGTCAATACAACTTAGAATTTTTTTCCGTGTATTATTAATATTCACGTTTTCAACGAGTCTTATACTTCACTCATCTTAATTATAATATGCAAGTTACATATTAAAAAATATTTTATTTTTTTTCTTGTGCATTAAAATAATTTAAAATGCATTAAGGCTGATTTCACACGAAATGCATATGTTGACTTGCAGATTAGTTCTTTCGATTGAGCTGTAACTATTCTCACTGCCTAATTTTTACGTCTTAAAATAGTTTCTAGCCGTCTCTGTAAATTTTTTAAATTTTGGATCGATTTTAAAGCGCTCGGAAAGTTATCTGAGAATAGTTTTCTATCGACCCTAGCTACCAATTTTCCAAAACATTTTTTAAAATTTTTACGTGGAAAGGCAGGAATAATTACGTATTCACATACCCTAAAAAATCACGTATTATTTTTTATTACTTTATTAATATGAAATATTTATTTTCTTCTGATAATAAATTTTAGAAATTTTGCACCAACACATTTTGAACCAACTTTTGCTAGATCAGCTTTTCCATGCTTCGACGAGCCTCAATTCAAAGCCAAATTTAAAATTTCGATATCCAGAGACAGATTTCATATTGCGCTTTGCAATATGTCAATTGTTACCATGGATGATGCTGGATTTTGCATGGGAACTGGACTCATATAAGCCAATTATTATTCGATTTTTCAATAATTTTAGCTTAGTACACTTATCACGTACTTTGTTTGATTTTTCTTTTTTCGATGATGCCAATTACTAGGATTTTTTCAAAACTTTATCTTATAAGTGATAAGTTGAGAGTTATATATTTTATAAAAAAAAAAACTTTTATGCGTAACAAGTACTTATTTGTTACTCAATAATTTTGTTTTTATTTTATTCAGAAAATAAAGCACGTTTTATAAAAATCACGCAATCTTGAAATAAAATTTTAAGAAAATTAATAATTTATTTCAAAACCTAAAAGAAATAGCTCTGCGTAGTCAAATCCCGAAAGATTTTATGCATAAAGATTTCAAAAGATTACTAAAATTATTTAAAAAATTTTCTTAAAAATTTTTTCAAAAAGAAAAAATAAAAAAAGACTTTATTTGTTTTCATCAAATAATATTATTAAATTTGTAGAATACAATAATTTATTTAAAAGCAGTTATTATATTTTTTACCATTGATTAAAACTATTTTATTTCAAATCCGTGACGATTTCTAAGAATCCGTAGAAATATTTTAAGCTAACGTGTGGCTTTTGTCGTTTGTGATTTTGAAAGGGTTACTGAAATGATGAAGAAAATCATTTAATGACATAGCCTATTATATAAAAAAACCTATTTCAAAGATGTTACAGACAAGGGGAGACCGGAACCTTTGGGTCACTAAATTACAATCTAGTATATAGTTATGGATGATTTTAATATGTTTAAAAAACACCTAAGATACCCTCTGTTTATTCCAATGCACCTTCTGGGCTTAAAAACACAGGGCTCAGTGTTATAAAATAGGGTTTTTTCGAAATCTTCCATATAACGCTGTAACCTTGCAAACTTTATCAAAATACTTCCGGTTGGTCTCATTTTTTCCGTATAAGTACCATCTTTTAATTCCCGTCAGCCGCAATGCTCCATCACCTTTTTTCTCATCGATATAGTTAATAAACCAAATATCCATTTTTGCTCCGAAAAGACCAATTTTTAAATTGCTGCCTAAATTGTAATTTTTGATAAAAAATAGTTTTACAGGTCTCAAAAATTTTGTACAAGTTTTAAGTTTTTAAAAATTCTTTAATAGTTCTTTTAGCTTTAGATATTTCCAAGATATGACTCCACAAAGTTAGTGATAAAATATGATTTTTTTAAAAAAACGTTAAATTGAGATTCTGTCTTTAAATTATCTTATTTGATAAATGAGTAATTAAAAAGAAGCGAGTAAAGCATTTTTCTAAATTTAGAGCTAATAGACCTATTTTTATTTAAAATTGCAATTTTGGCAGCTTTTTAAAAATTGGTCATTTTGGACCGAAAATGGTCATTTGGTTTATTGGCTATAGCGTTGAGAAAATAGATGATGGAACATTGCGGCTGCGGGGGAATTAAAATATAGTACTTATACGGAAAAAATGAGACCAACCGGAAGTATTTTGGTTAATTTGCAAGGTTACAGTGTTATATGATTGTGAGCCCTGCGTTTCTAAGCCCAGAAGGCGCATTGGAATAAACGGAGGGTATCTTGGGTATTTTTTCAACATACTAAAGTCATCCATAACTATAGATTAGAATTCGGCGACCCAAAGGTTCCGGTCTCCCCTTGTGAGCCTAGAACATGATGAATGTTATAATATATACTTCGAGAGTGAAGGACAAATCTCAATGCACTGGTTGCAAAAATTTTAATAAAAAGTACATTGACCTGGAACCTTTATAACAAATAATTGAAAATTTATATAATAATATAGATACTGAATTGTATTAATTCAAATTAATTTCTTGAATTTTAAATTTCTAAATATCGCCATTATGAATTTTTGCATGTCATGCCTTAAATTTTTTGAAATACTTTTATGATACAAGGATATATATAAGGAAGTAAATAAAATAAATGTTAAACATTTACTATATATCATATGATTGTATTTGTGTTATTTGTACGATCGCACATTTTCTATGGTAATTTAATTCACATATTTTAATGAGTGTACATTTTCATTCAACAAATAAATACCTTATTTAATAAATAAATATTATTTTTATTTAATTTTTATTAATTATATTAAATCTTTGGTAAATTATTTTTAAAAAAAATTAATTCTTTTTTAAAAAATACACGACTAATTTATTTATAAATACGAACAATCAATTATATTTATAATAAAGCAATTGTTAAAAAATTCAATCTATCATTGCACAAAATATTATTAGAATATTCACACTTTTATTTTGACTTATATTTTTTCTTATACAATAATAATAATATAATAAGCTATATTTAACATAATAATTAATGATGATAATTTTTGGTGTATATCCTTAACGTGTGATATGAACACAAGAACTTTTTAATACCATAAGTAGTTTTTTTTTTTAATTTAAAAACTATTTACAAAATTTATTAACTATTAATTAAAATAATGATAATTAGACGAATTAAGTAGTTTACTTAAACTTTTAAATTGCGTTGTCTTAATTTAAAAGTAATTTATGTTCTATTAGAATGACTCTTAAAAGGTACTATTTGTTAGGTTCATTCACTAAGGTTTAGAAATGGGACACTAAAGACCTCTCGTTTTAGAGAAAGGTCTAAAACAGTTGTGATAATATTTTGATTGGTGTTCTACCCAGATTTTCATTGATTTTCAGGTGTGCCTTTAAAAACGTTCAAGTGAACATCTTCTTTATTACTTCGTAAATTGATTTACGTCTGATTGGCACAATTTTCAGATTACAATAATTTAAAATTACTATTAAAATTAAAACGACGCAATTTAAAAAAAAAAATTATACTCTATTTAAAAAATAAAAATTATAATACATTTATATATATTCATCATAGATTTTATTTTAAATATTTAGTAGAAAAATAAATATTTTTAATTAAAATTTCCAAGTTCTAAAATTAAACCTATTCACGTACATAAAACTTGGAATTTCGACTTTTACTTAATTTTTATTATACATTTTATAAATAATAAAGTTCTGCATTTAAATAATTCTAAATTAGATTATATTTTAAATTACAAACAATCATATATCTTGCATTACTAAAAAATAAGAGATATTTAAATAATGAAATTGCACTGGACGTATGTTTGTGAATATTTTACGTGCGTTAAGTACAGATTATGTGCCCTTAAAATAGGCCAGAAATATTTTAATAAAAAATTTAGTATTTTGCCAAAAGAGTGTGTATGAAGAAATTTAATAAATTTTAAGCACAGAATTCTCTATGGGCTTAGACCATGTCAAATTACAATCAGTACAGGTTGTTTATTAAGAATTCGTTTTTTAACTAATCAGAAAATCTCTCTTCTACCCAAACAGAATTTCGAACTTAAAATTTATTAAACTTTTACATTTAAATTACTCGAGCCATATAAAAATTTCGACTTTAAATGTAATATTAAAAATTTTATTGCAATTAATGAAAAATCTTTTTTACTTTATAAAAAGGCAGTTTATTCGCAAAACGCAAAATACACCCAAACTTTCATGTAACCCTATTTGTTTTTAAATATTTAATATTATTTTACTTGGCAATGCATATTATTTACTTATTTCATTTATTCATATACAAGCTTACAAATCACTCTTTTTTTTTTTTGCTTTTGTTTTTCAATCAAGAAAATTTTTCAGTGAAAAAATAGGCTATTTACAAATTGTTTCGATGGAAATATTATTTATTTATTGTGCGTAAAATTTATTTTATTTGCATTTAATTTTTTCTTTGCACAAAGATTAGAATTTTTTTTTTTATCTATTTATTTATTTTTTTATAACAAAATATTCGATTTTGTGATTCTGTAATTTTATATTAGAAAATTTTTAATTATATTTCGAAATATTTACAGTTATTAAATGTGCTGATTGATAAAGAAAAGTAGTAAATATTATGAAAATCGATGAATTTTTACATTTTTATTGTGTTTATAAAATTTTTCACTATAAGTACACATTATTAATTCAGCAAGAGATGGTTGATTTTTTGCGTTTTTAAAGAGCTCATAGCAGCGTCAATAAGCTCGATATTAAAAGTTTTAAAAAAAAGCTTCAAATCAACCAAAGTTCAGTTTATTTACAAAATCGTTCAATCGAATATCGCAGTTTAACTTACAACCTGTCAAACCAAAAGAAGATTAAACTTTATACTTTAATTTTACAGGACGGGAAGAAGAAAATTTAAAAAAGAATTTAAAAAAATTTTTTTTATACTAATTTTTGTTTATATTTTTTATAAAATAATTAATTATTTTATTTATATTAAAATTATTAATGTGTGTCAACGATAGTGCATAAAAACTAAGTGTATTTTATAGCGAGTATCGAGTAGAAAATTAAATCGACAGTTTAGAGAAAAATATTATTTTTACTTATATATTTATAATAAATAGTAACTATTTCAATTTTTATGTTTAAATTAAATATTATTTGTAAATAATTTTTTTTTTAATAGCCTAATTATTGGCAGGATTTTTTTTTAATTTTTTTTTTGGACATATTTAAAACTAATCTCACGTTTAAACTTATCATAAATAATTACTTTCGAGTCTATGTCAGTGATGTTAAATAACTTTTTAGAAAATATCACTGAAAGATTTAAAAAAATTTTAATTAACCTAATAATTAGATTTTAATGGACAAATTTCATTAGGTGGAAAAAATTTTAGAATTTAATTGCTAAATTTTATGGAGAGAATTTATAACTTTCATTTTTCATAAATTTTAATGTTAACCTGCATCAATGCGTGCATAATTTTATGCATTTTTTGAGTATCAAATTTATAAATTTTGGAATCGTGCTTATAAAAAATGATTGCAAAATATTTTGTAAAAAAAAATTGTTTTCTAACGCTTTTAATGTTTTGTTTTGTTTAAATAATTTTTCAGCCATTGGTTTACTGTTTCAGAATTTTCTCTGACCCAATGAATGTTAAACCTGATTGTTTCTAAACTTTGATCAAGCATTCTTCTCGCACTACCTACATCAACACCGTCGAAAAATTCTTTTACCTAAAATAAAAATTATTCGTTAAAATTTGGCCAAATAATTCACAAACAGTATTTAAAAGATTAAACAAACCTCGCGGTAGTCATATTCCGTAAAGAAATCCGAAGTAACCGAATTAATTAAACTTCCCATCGTAAGCGAACCATTTCCAAAAAGTGCTTGAATTTGGGGCCAATGTGCTTTCAGATGCCTCCAAGCTAATAATTTGCCTTCTGGATTTTTAGCTACAGCACCAATGACTGCTTCGACGTCTTGTGACCTCACTAAATTTCTGTCCAAACTTTGTAATAAATAACGCTGCAATAACCAGGGGTCTGTTGTAGTTCCAAGTGCTTCCAGCATTATTCGTCTTTCGCTAGGAACTGAAGTGTTTCTGTAATTTTCCCAGCAAAACCTCCATTCTTGTTGTCCACCAAATTTCACGCCTGCTGCATAAACGACGTCTCGTATATTTGGAGATATTCTTGCCGAGTGGTTCATCCAATTGTCAAACAAACTTTTAGCAGGCTTTACAATATCATCCATCCTGAGATTTACTGCTGATTTTAAAATGGAGATTCTCAGTAATCTGAAAGTAAAAAAATTGCTTTAAGGTAGGAACATTCTAAGTAAACAAACAAGCATACTAACTTTTTCAAATGCGATCCATCATCCTGCCATCCAACGTATTCAGTTGCTGGTAGTAATAGTTGCTTTAAGAAAACTATATACTGTTTGTAAGCCAAACTTTCACTGAGTTTAGTTTTCCAAGAATGCAAGTACTTAAGTGCAGTGGCCCATGGTACAAAATCTCTTTCTTTTAATAAATAAAGAGAAAGATTTAAAGGTACAGATGCATTTAATTCACCTGCTTCACAAAGTGTAAATGCATCGTCTATAAGGTTTGCTCGATCACCAGGACTAAATAATGTGTGATCCTTGTGAAGAGTTTGAATTAATGATGCCCAAATATCTTCTGGATATGATACACGATAAAATCCTGTTTGGTTCACGTTACATTTTAAGTACGTTGTTTTTTCTGGAATCTCGAACGTTACTAAAAAAAAATAAAGCAAATTTAAAGATTATTAGAAAAAAAATATTTTTTTTATTATTTTGGGGTATTATTTAATTAATTAAAACTAAAATTACAAATGCAACTTTACAACTTGATAAAATTAATTTTTTATGTTTACTTATGATAACTGTTAAAAGCAACTCCTGTAAATTTACAAAATAACTAGCTTTTATTTATTTGTGAAAATTTTTAATAAATTAACAATAAGTGAATTTACAAAAAATTCTTCATTTTTTCTTTTGTTTCAATTCCCTGGTATAAAAAAATAATATAAAAGCAACAGAATTTCTGGGATCTGGAAAGATTATGGGCAAAATTTATGGGACCCACTTTTCTGTCAACAGATGAAAATGTCGGAAAATTCTGACTCGATTATCATATTCTTTTAGAATATAATTAAGTTCATTTTTTTCAGGCAGATTTTAAAAATTTCTGGAATGAAAATAGCCATTTTAGAAAATAAAATTATTTAAAAATTACTCGTCGATTATATTAATTTTATTTTCCTTTTTTTTGTAAAGCATTTCATAAATATCTAAAATTTGTTTAAAAAAGGGAACTATAATCAAATTCCCTGAGAAATCAGAAAATTAAGCCAAATATTCCGAAATTCTCACCCAGTGACAGAAAATTGTGTCCTTGAAATTCTGCCGAAATTTTTCCCAGATCCAAAAAATACTGTTCCTTTTAACTTATTTTCTTTATATCAGGGTTTGCAAGAAAGAAAATCAAGAACTTTTGATTTTATCGTAAAGTTATTAATTTTTCACAATTTAATAATTTTTTATACATTTACAGGATTTGCTTCAAAAATTGTACATTACACAATTTTCCTAAATATACGTATAATTTTTTTTTGACTCCACGCTGAAAAAAAACCGGTTGTGGCTACCGAAATTCCGGTTGTGATAGCTGGAATTTTTTTTTCTTTTAAATGGTTGCAAATGACATATATCCCAAAGAAAAGTTGTTTGTTTTATTCAAAATCTTTTTTAAGTCCCACCATGCGGCAGTGCTCGCATTTTAAATCAGTAAAACTCATTTTTTTTTAAATTTTATTTATACGTTTCAAGACGTTTGCAATTGTTAAAATGAAAACAAACAAAAATCCGGCTGCCACAACCGGAATTTTTTTTTCAGTGTAGTTCTTGTCTAAATTTAAAATTATTGTTTTATTTGCAATGAAATACTAAAAATAAAAATAGTACTCACCATCAGTCATATTCATCCACACAGTTTGAACATTCTTCGGATCATCATTTGTGTAATAACTCAGAGGCACATACCACTTATAATCATATGGTGATTTTGGAAGTTCTAGTTCAGTTTCATTAGTTTGCGGTGATAAGAAAAATCTCCTTTGTGTAGCAGTTATGGTGTTACCATCCCTTGTTATTGTAATTAATGGAAAACCTGTTTGTTGTATCCACGTATCCATTATGGCCTATTTTGTAAAAAAATAAAATATGAATGTAGTAAAAGTTATAAAAACTAAAAAAAATGCTGAGGCTTTACTTAAAAAAAGTTAAAGGTATTGATTCATTATTTTTCTACAAATATATGTAAAAATCTTACAGTCTTAACCTCCCGCGAAAAAAAGGCTTTATTAATTTTTTAAATTCTATGTTCATATTAATTTTATGAAAATTCGTCATATAATCATATATAATTTTGGCATAACGTTTTGAATTAATTTAATTTTTATCCCGAAATATATTTTTATGTTTTTTCTTTAAATTAAATAATTTTTTAGTCAGCAAACAAAATATTTCTGCCGTTATTAAAAATATTAAAGACATAAAAACCAGTCCAGTATTTTATTGCGACAGCAACATGCAATAGAAACTTTTAAACCAAAATTTAAATTATTGCTAATATTATAAATATTGAATATAAATAATTATATTTCAGAAAAACTATAAAATTTAAATTCCATAATGTTCCCATGTTGGCTTGAAAGATGTATTTTATTCGTTTTGACCCAAATGGTTCACATGACAGTGGTTGAAATGTTACCAGATTGGCCCAAAAGTACCAGATTGGCCCAAAAGGTCCATTTTGCTATAAAAGGTATATTTTGGCCCAAAGAGCTCACGCGTCAGCGTTTACAACATTATAATATATAGGGTCTATTCTAGCCTAAATGGACTATTTTGGACCAAAGGGCTCAAAAATAATGAATTAATACCTTTTTAGTATTATAATATAAAGAAATAGAGGGGTCCACTTTGGTTCAAAAGGTCTACACTGGCCCAAAAGGATCACATTGGCCCAAAAGGACCATTTTGACCCAAAAGGACCATTTTGGCCCAAAGGTCTCAGGCGACAGCGGTGACGTCAACGGCAGCGGTGACAGCGGCGGCAGCGTTTATAACTTTATAATATATAGAGATTATATAATATGATCATGTATAACGAATTTTCATATATGATATAATATGATCAAATTAAACGAATTTGATTAAATCATATATGATCATATAAGCCCTTTTTTCCCGGGCTGATTAAATCTTGTGTCTATATTATATCTGTTTAGATTAGAACCTAATAAAATGGTTAATTAATTAACCTAATTAACCTAATAAACCTTTTAAATTAAGAATTTAAGTCCTAATTCTAAATTGTTTTAATTATTAGAAATAATCAAATTTCACTTTTAACTTATGCGAAAATTTTTTCAAAATAAAAATTATAATATTAACATTAACCACAAGATTTACCAGTTTTACAAAGTATTTAAATATATAAGCTTTCATTTATTTTAAGTTTTTTTAAAGCGCAGTTGCATTTTTAACATTAATTACTGCAGCAACATTCTATTAGATTAAAAAAATTGTAAAAGAAAAAAAAAGTACTGGAAAATTTTATCTATAAAAGTCTTTTTGTTGCGCAAAATTTTACATAAATAATTCTTTTCATATGTATCTAGAACGCTCATTTAAATTATGGATAGTTCGTAGTAAACTTTTGCATAATTAATTAAAAAAAAAGAGAATAATTCATTTGAAAGTACTAACTTTGACATCAAAAGTTTTATTCGAATGTTTAGTGAAAACAGCCCAAAGATCATTAGTATCAGCATTAGCATATTCATGAACCGTAAGATATTCATACAATCCAGCTTTTAAAGTATCTTCAGTAAGGAAACTTTCCATCATATAAAGTATTGAAGCCCCTTTGTTGTAACTAATTGTATCGAAAATAGCTTCAATTTCAGATGGATTTTTAACTGGTACACTAATTGGATGACTGTTGTCTAAAGCGTCTAAATCAAGTGCTGGTTGAACTTTGTCCAGAATAAACTGATCCATCATATCCCATTCTGGTGAAATGTTGTTAACTCCTTTGTACTCGAAAAAACTTGCTGCACCCTCGTTGAGCCATAAATCGTTCCACCATTTCATTGTCACTAAATTACCGAACCACTGATGAGCTAACTCGTGTGCTATCACTACTGCCACCCATTCGTGAGCTGCTGTCGAAGTTTCTTTAGGATCGTAAAGGATTGAAGTTTCTCTATACATAATCAAGCCCCAATTTTCCATTGCTCCAGCTTCAAAGTCAGGAATCGCTATTAGATCTGTAAATAAATAAATTAAATATGTTTAGAAACTTTTTGTACATTATTAATGATCGATTTTTACCTAGCTTCGGTAATGGATAGTCGATACCAAAGAACGATTCGAAATAGTCTATTGTGTTACTTGCTGTTTCTGCCGCATAATTAGCTTGTTCCAATAAATTAGCAGGGGCATAAACACTTATACTTATGTTTCTCTTTGACATTTCAGTAACCCTTTCAAAATCACAAACGACAAAAGCCACAAGGTATGTTGACATTTCTACGGATTCTTGAAAATCGTCACGTAACTGTAATAAAATATTTTTAATTAGAGGTGTCAATAATAATAATTGCTTTTAAAAAACATTAATGAATTCAATAATATTGATGAAAACAAATAAAGTTTTTTTTATTTTCTCTTTTAAAAAAAAAATTTAAAAGACTTTTATAAATAATTTTAGTAGTATTTTGAATTTTATGCGCAAAAACTTTGGGATTCGATTATTCAGAGTTAAGTTTTTTAGGTTTCAAAGTAAATAAATAATTTTATTTTTATTTTATTTCCATAATTAGATTGATTTTCATAAAACAGTGCATGCAGAATTATGAAAATAATTAATTGAATATTCAAATAAAATAAAAAATAAAAATTATTGAGTGAGTAACAAGTAGTTACACATAAAAGTTTTTTTTTATTAAATATATAACTCTCAACTTTTTACTTATAAGATAAAGTTTTGAAAAAATCTGAGTAATTGGCATCATCGAAAAAAGTAAAATCAAACGTACGTGATGAGTGTGCTAAACTAAAGTTATTGAAAGATCGAAGAATAATTGACTTACGAGTCCAGTTCCCATATAAAATCCAGCATCTTCAGTTGTAACAATTGGCATATTGCAAAGCGCAATATGAAATCTGTCTCTGAATATCGAAATTTTAAATTTGGCTTTGAAGTGAGGCTCGTCGAAGCATGGAAAAGCTGATCTAGCAAAAGTTGGTTCAAAATGTGTTGTTGCCAAATTTCTAAAATTTATTATCAGAAGAAAATGAAGAAAATAAATATCTGATATTAATAAAGTAATAAAAAATAAAATACGTGATTTTATCGAACCTTTTTTCCCCATTAGCTTTGACATAACTGCTGAGATAAAAGCCTTCGAGTGCAGTTTTAAGTTTTGAGATGAACCTTAAGTGAAGTGTATAGTTTCCTTTCTTTCTGAATTTACTCTCTTCCAACTCGAGATAAAGTTGCTGATGCCTTCGATATTCTAACAACCTTGAAACTTTTAATCTATGACCTTTTCTATCTTGGATCATCTTTAAATTACATGAAGATAATCAGTTAATTAGAACATAATTTTCATTATATTTAATGACTTA
This sequence comes from Anagrus nilaparvatae, assembly GCA_022575985.1. NCBI lineage: Eukaryota > Metazoa > Arthropoda > Insecta > Hymenoptera > Mymaridae > Anagrus > Anagrus nilaparvatae. The sequence continues at coordinate 8,683,294 of JAKSXM010000231.1, read as the reverse complement.
CTTTTTCACTTATCGTTAAATTTTTGGAGTGGAAGACTATAAAATTGGTCTCTTTATCTACATAAAACTCAATTGTTACTTGACCTAAAATAATTAACGATACAATAATCTGATAAAACGTTATTTTAATATAAATAAATTACCTTTAACTTCTAACGTGGTAAGATTCGGGTGTATCGTCAAGTTATATCTCGTAGGATGTGCAAAACTTGGTAACCTGACATTATCCCATGGGAAGATCTAAAATTGAAAAGAAAAATAATAAAATTATTTATTCAATTAAACTGCATTCACGAGTGTATATAAACAATAGATTAATTCTTGTTAAGTGCGAGTGTCGTCAAGTCAGATAAGCTGAAGTCTTTAATTATTTACTGTATTGTATATTAACTTCTAAGGATTCACTTCAGTTTCTAAACCCCCTTAGTACTTAACTTGCATTAAATACTCGAGTATCACAGTCGTGTCTTATAGTGATTTTATTTCAAGTAGTTTTTACTAAATGAATTTTAATTATAAATTTAACTGTCTTTATATTCAATAAAAAGTTAAATAAAAACTTTTTTAATATTCACCAAAAGTAATTAAGTTTTTTAAATGAAAAAAAAAAAAATAATAAAATAAAACTTTTTTTATTTTCTTTTTTATCTGCTTAATTATTTTAAAATAGAAATATTTTTTTTTATTTACCTCTCCATTCGTTGCTATTGGCTCACCAGTTTCTTCATCTTCGTCTATATTGAAATTTATTGGTCTTTTTCCAGCACAAGGACAATCTAATTAATAATATAATTAAATTAGTTTAAATAATATTATTTTCATAAAATATGAGAGTCTAAATATTTAACTTTTAAGTTTTTTACACAAGAAAATATCTAAACACTTTGAAACGTTTGATATTTTTTATACGTCAAAGTGAAAAATGTAATACTTTTTTTTGTAAGAATAGAAATACAAAGTAACGAGTGAGAAAATTTTTCTTTTCTTTTATCTTCTTTGCTTTGAGCAAGATAGTAATATTTAGAGTATGTTGGAGTTTTACTCTTTCAAAAGATTATGCTTCAAAATTTTAGTTCTTTTTTTTAAAGGTACTAAAAAAACTGTTGGTTTTTTTTTAAATATTTAAATATTTAGAATTTATTAAAATAGGTTAAAAAATTTTTATTTTAAGTCAATTAAATTTTGTAAATTTATTAATTTAAACTTAAGTGCTTTCATGTCAATTAGGTGTTTAATGTATTTCAAGCTTTAAGAATTAGGAAATTAGCTTTTATTCTAAAAATAAATTAGATAATCGATCGTGGTTTGGTAAATAATGCACTAAATGCGTGTTATGGAGATATCAAAATAAACCAGCCACCTACTAAACGTCAACAAGTAAAAGTTTATGAGTAAGAGCGATTTTATCCGTCAGAATGAGTACAAATATAATAAAACGTCGCTCTAGGCCCAGAAGGCCTATTGGGATACCTCATTTTGACTTCTTGAAAATACTTAGTTAACTGAATTACTTTGAAGTTTAATTTATTAACTTTTTATTCAACCGTTTAAAAACTGTCAACTTGATTTTTCATTATGGAGACAATTTTTTTATCAAATTATTTATAAGGCAAGCATAAGTCGAAAAGCTCTAATGTAGTTGGCCAAAATGACCCTGATAAATAAGCTTAATCTCCAATTTTTTAAGTACCTCTAAAGGCCACTACGGAATTAGTCATTTTTATTAAATTAAAAATACGTATACGTATCAGTATGTATGCATTATTCATTTTTTGGTTTTGTGGAATTTTATTGATCGGGCAAAAATGGAATGTAAGAAGATGCCACTTCCAAGGTTTCTGTTTAATTCTATCTAGAAACTATGTAAGCACATCAATTTTCTCATTTAATTTATACGGGGATTTTGAATATTTTTGTCAAAATTTGGAAAAATTGCACAAAATTGGTCAAATCAAATATACCTTACGTGATGTTTTTCCTTTTTCACCCTAATTTATGATACTTTCATATAAAAAGGGTAAAAACCTTTTTAAAAAAAGTTGCTCGATTATCCTAAAATTTTAATTATTCGTGTATTCAATTATTATTAGCTAATGAAAGGGAGTGAAAATAAAAAATTTTCTGTTAATAATTTGAATAGCTAAGAAAAAATTAAACAATTAAAAAAGAATTTTAACTTTGGATGACATTTAATAGAGCTATTGTTAATACAATATTTTATTTTTTTTTGCACCCCTAAAGTTTCAATTTTTGGACATTTTACATATTGTTTAATATAATTATAAAAGAGCGTATCTCGCTTAAATTTCACCAAAAATAATTTTATTTTTAATGCTTTATTTTTTGTTCAGTTATTAAAAATTTTTACCCTCCGCCGTTCTCGTCTTTTTTTGTGCATGATATTCAAATTTGGACTATAGACGATATCGTCATACTACGATGGCGCAGGGTTAAGAAAAAATTCTAAATTTTCAATCTCAGATTTTGTATTGGCAGAAAATGTAACACACTTTAATGAAATTCAAATTTCAAGATAATCTAACTTAAAAAAAATTAAAATAGACAAACTTTTTTAAAATGGTTTTAATCCTTCATACGTAGGGTTTATTTGATTGGATCAACTCTGTGCAATTTTTCCAAATTTTGACGGAAATCTTCAAGGGGAAAAATGAAATGCTTGCAGGCACAATTTTCTCGTTAGAATTCAGCAAATTCCTCGTGATATTTTTTTATGTTGAAAATATCTCTTTTTTGTCCAGTGAGCAAAGAGATTCCGAAAAAAATTAAACAAGACGCACTCTAGTTTACATGAATAAAATCTACGAAATAAGAATTTTCTTTCTCTTGAAAGACAAGGATAAGAGTAATTGACCGATCGACCATGAAAACTAAATTCTTTTGACCTAAAATATATTTGAATTGTTTTAGTTTTATTCTTTGAGCCCAGAAATATTTTTACAATCTTATACCATGAAATTTTTGAGTATGAAGTAAATTTACATCAATCTAAACTTTTTTACTTTCTTTAGAAAAAACTCTAGCATGCGTGGACATTGTTTTAAAGAATTACAGATTAGTATAAGATCTTTACTCTGAGAAGATTATTATATATTCTTTACTTAAGAATATTTAATAAGGTAAAGTTAATTTAAAATATTTTAAATATTTTAAAGAATTTTTTATAAATTGATAATGCCTTGATAAATGAAGACTGAGAGTCTTCGAAACCTGGTCAATTTATTGCATAAATAAAGGTAAAAATTTTTAGCTCAAAAATCAAGTATTTTTATTTAATAATATAAAACATATTTGATGACTTGGTAAATACAAAAATAAAACTCTAAAATAGGTATAATCTTGAAAAAATATTTTTAGAAATGTATTTTTATTTATTTAAAAGCACAATCTAATAAACTGTCAGATTTTTTAAAATCCTAATGGATTAAAATAGAATGTCCATTTTAAACATTTATTAGAATAAATTTAATGTTTTTATGCTCTCTATCAGTAAAGGTTATTTCTTCTTAATGCATTTTTCTCGTCCTTTTTAGCCTTTTTGACATTTTTTTCTTAGCTAAAAAAATCCCTGAGGACTAATTTTGTTTAAAAATACATGTAACTTACTCCTAAGAGATTAAGAAAGATCTCTATAGACCAATTAAGTCGGTTTGGTATAAAATCGAAACAAACTTACCGAAAAAAATTTTCTAAAAGAAAATGACCTAAAATATTTTGGATAAATATTTAAGTTGCTTGAAATCGAAAATATTTCCATTACATTGAATTTTATTTTACTGTTATAGTGATAAAACTGAAAGTTGCAGAAATAAATGGAATATTTATCGTGATAGCTTAGCATTAATCAAAAGTAAATAAACAAATAAATTTGGAATAAACATTTTTATTTTTTTAATTCTGCATTGTTTTTGTAATATTTGAAATTTGAAAATATTATTTTACTTTTTTAAGTTTGGACAAAACTCCAAACTATTTCTTTTATTTACTGTTTTCAAAATTTTTTCGGAAATTTTCTTAAATTTTTATACATTTTTCCTTATTTCTAAACAATAAAACCAGCTCAAAACAAAGAAAAACTTTCCATTTTTTGTATTACCTGAAACTATGCTTCGAATGAATGAATATCCATAAGTTTTAAATCTTAAATTAATTAATTAGAATAAATTGTATTGATAACTGTCTTTTAATCACAAAGCTCGTAAATTTAAGGCCTTTTAATTGGTATAGATTTTTGTATATCTCAAAAAAGCTTATAACGTCAGTATATTGCGATATTTTATCGTTAAAATTCTTTTCTTAATAACCCACAAAAACAATGTTTCTTTTTTACTAAAACTGACCAATTTTTGAAAGTCTGCCAAATTACATAGTTATTAAGATTGATATTTTATAGTTTCAAAAATTTAAAACATGCATATACTTCATGATTTTAAAAAACTTTTGGCATTTCTATGTGAATTTATTTGCAAAATGAATTATATAAAATTGCAGTTGAAATTGTCAGAAACACGCATTTAAAAAAAGATACGTGTAGATAATTTTTTCGATATATAAAATTTACTTAAAAACTGTAATTTTCATTTTTAATGAAAAATGCATTTGTTTTATGTAGCATTTCCAAGAGAAGTTTAATAATGTAATTTTTTAGTGATTGGATCTTATCTTTCAAAATGACAGTATTTATTTTATATAGTGTAGTAAAAAATCTATTTTATATAATACTAAGGCTATTTTTCTGGATTCAGAGGATCAACCAAGGCAAACCCATTGATATTCGGGTTATTTTTCAACATATTTAGATTACTTTTTGAATTCCTAATTTTTCTTTTGCATGAAAAAAAGTTAAGGTAAAAGATATTTTTTTGGTCTGACCAAATCTGGATTTTTTCACTTGAAACGAATAATTTCATAACTACTTATGTTAGTAAAAAGTTTGTATTTGAAAATTTTCAATTTTTGTTATTTAAAGCACTATTGTTTCACTAAAATTTATATTTTAAAATTTTTTAAGGGAAAAAATCCAGATTTGGTCAGACATGAAAAATTTTTTTCGCTTGACGTACTTTCAACTGTTTATCGATTTTGCACTGTTAGTGAATATTTTCTGAATAACATCTGCTTATAATATTAAATCATTATTAAATAATTATAAAATGTGGTTAAAAAAGAAAGCAATTTTTAATGATTGATTTTTTTTTTTTTTAATTTATTTCTGAATTTACTCTTTTTGTTTTCTGTCGATCGATTAATTTAATTAATTTTGATTTAAAACTCATATAGTTTTAAAAATAATCAAAGAATTAAAGTAAAATAAAAATTTCTTTTTCCTTAATTGAAAAAAATGAAGCTAATTTATCCAATGACTTTTAAAACGACAAAGGATTTGTAATTTTGCAATTTCATGTACAACTGTAACATTAAAAATGCAAAATACGTTTAATAAAATTTGTCTATTCATAAAATAGAACGTATTTTTAAAAGTCATGCAACTTATTGTCCGGATATTTTTATGTAAAAGTAATTTAAACGTACAGTAAATAAAAATATTTTTTTAACTGAAAACTACCGATTTATAAATACAAATTAAATTTTTTCTTTTATTAATAATTTCTTTGAAATTTTAAAAATAATCATTTCCTTTACGATTTTTATTAATTTTGCCATTAATAATTTATATTTTTCAATTTTCTTAAAAACTGAAAATGGTCAAATATTTTGAGCCTCAAAATCACTAAAAACTACGGAACTTACCATTATGTGGCCCCCCATAAGCAATAACCACCGAAATAGCAAAAAGCGTTGCAAAAACGACAGTAGCAATGCACAATGCCTTCTTCTGTGAGCAAACAGTAACTCCTTTTTGTTCGTACATGTTACGTTTCTGCAAACCCGTATTTGTGTCTCCTAAAACAGAAAAAAAAAAATAAAAAATAAAATAATGGGAAAATATTTTATATGTTGCAGTAAGTCACTAGCTTGTGTATGCCGCATGACAATCATAAAAAATTTCGCATCTACTCATACTCGACCTCGATTCTTTATGAATATATACTTTAGAAAAAAAGATTTTTATATGCTCTTCTTCTTTTAGGAAATTTTAATATAAAGTACTAACTCGAAGTACTTCTGTATTATTATTTAGACATAAAAAATTTTTCTTTTTTAATTAATTAAAACTTTTGTCTTCTTTAATGATAATAAATTAAAAGAGTAAACATACTTAATTATTTATACTCTGATTAATTATTATTAAAGTAAAAAAATCTTTTTTGTTAAACAGATACACATGATAAAAAAAATAATATAAAAATGAAATCCCTTGTATTATTGATCGAATACCACGTGTGTTATTTTATAAATTCAATATTTTATGTTCGGTACATGTGAAAATGCGAATAAATAGCTAAACACGATTCGAGAATATAAATGGGCCATGGGGTTGTATTTTTTATTCATTTTTTTTACCTTTTTTTTATTTCATAATATTAAGTGTGAATAAAAAAAAAGTACGAGAGGGTAAGAAATGTGGATGAAAAGATTAACCGCGTGTAATTCTGTGCGTTGAGGAAACGGCCTAGTTATTCTGCTCTAGATGATTTTTAGTGTCTCTACTTGATTAAAAATCATCAATTAATTTTTAATTTGATTTGCAATTACAATTAAAGAAAATAAAACTGGATTTTAATTGGGGGATGATTAATTTCATTTTATTACTTTATGCTAAGGGATTTAGGATAGTAGGTCATAAAATATCATTAAAAAAAAGCTTTTGCAATTTATAGAGAAAGAGAGATGGAGATATAAAACTTTGTAATAACTTGTTTTTATATATAAAACTTTTATGTTTCAATAATTTATTAATAAAAAATTTTATTATCAATTTTTTTAAATTTAATCTCGCCTTTAAATAACAATTTTTTACGATTATTTGGTAATTTTCAATTTTTGGACCTAAAGTAAAAAAAGTTTGTTTTTGACACTTTTTAACTTTTAGATAGAAAAATAAGATAATTAAATTATCTATGAAAATAATTAAAAGTAACCTGTCAAAAAGGCGACATCGTCGACATCCTGTTCGTTCATCGCGAAGCGATTCGGCGGCGCTCGGCGATACACGAATCTTTTTACCTCGCCATCGTTCGAGGCATATGAGATCTTGATGAGGGGCTCCCTCTGTTCAGCCAGTATTCTTGAGTCTTATTTAACTGTTTACTTTTTTATTGTTTTTAATTAAATAATCTAAATTTTATTATTTAACATTAAACAAAATTTTTTTACACACACACACATATAAACACAATATATATATTTTTTAAATTTAATAGATTTTTTATTTTTTAAACAGCAGTGTCTTTCTTATTATAACTTTTAATTTTTTTTTATTTTATGAAAATTAATTAAATTTTTTACGAACGTATACTTTTATCACATGACTTATTTTTCTTCTCAGCATAAAATAATAACGAGAATTTTTTACGAGTTGGATGGTGCGAATGGACGGACACATATAAAAATGATGAACTGATTTTAATTAATTTTTTTGAAAAAACATTATTTTTAATTTCAATTAATTTTATTGAACATAAACTGTAGAGAAATTCAATTAGCACTCAAAAATGTAAAATAAAAATTTTCTTCGTTTATTTAATGCCACGTGTATGTGAAGCTTTCTTGATATAAAAATTTAGCTTGAGAATAATAAGTGCAATAAAACTGAATTTTTTCGATAGCCAAGTTAATATAAAGAAGTATTAAATATCGTAAAAAATTTTAAGTCGACATTTTCTCGTATACATTGTGTGTAAATTAAAGCATGCGGTATGTAATAAATGGAAAGCTCGGCTCAGGGGCTGCTGTAAGCTCCTCAGCCCTCTGTGTATCAACTGAATAACATGACGAGAGAAATGGCGACGGTTTTCTCTGTGCTCTAGGCTAGTGCACTCGAGAGCGCCGGTTTTCACATGAGGGAAAAGGGATGATAGAAAAAAATTGAAGAAAAACAAGTGAGATAGAAAATATTAAACGAAAGAGAAAGATGGAGCATGGATTCTGAATGAGATAGAAATATTTTGTTATCCCCCTATGTATTTTATTTTTTATTTTCCTCTCTCTGTTATTTAGAAGGAGAAGCTTTGCAGAGGAAGCGACATCTAAAGAGTATAAGCTTTCCTGATTAGTATGCGTATGAAAAAGCTCTATACAAATAATATATTATCGCTTTTTTCATATACTGATAACACAACAAAATCTTTTCCTTCTTTTTTTTATTCAAGAGAAGGAATAAAAAACAATTTTTTTTTAAATTACGTGACGGAATTTTATTTATTTAATCCAATTTTTATTTTTAAATAAATTGTAAATTATTTAAGGGTTATATTAGTTTGTTGGATAACTTTATTTAAGTGCATAAATAATAAAAAGTTTTTCATGTATTCAGAACTTTTTCGAATAAAAAGTACATTTTTATTTACAAACAAACTTTTTTGCTCATTTTTTTATTTTAAGAAACTTTTGAAAATTTTGGTAAATTATTAATTTTAAAAAGAGAGCTTTATATTTCATGAAAGCATAAAATTTCAAAAAAAATTTTAGTCTTGTTTTAAATGTTTGATATTATGCAAAAATACTGATTACTAATGCCACCTGTGGTTACTTAAGAAAAGTACAGTGGGAAAATGAAAAGGTAAGATTTTAGTGTAGTTACCTTGGACGGTAAGAAATACGTATGGTTTTTCAGTTGGTATTTTAAATAATCCATAAGTTAAAACTTGGTCGGTACATTAATGTTATTTGAAAAGAACTCAGGTGTAAAATAGTTGAGTTTGGAAATATTATAAAACTATTTTTACTAGAAAAATGGTAGGGTAAAAATAATTTGCGGTTTTTTTCCAATTTTATGTATGCGTTACATACGAAAATCTATAAAATTTCACTTGAATTTTCACTCTATCAACTTTAAACCAGCCAAATAACAATAATTGAAATACTCCATTGACGTTTTATCGATATGGTTTATACAAATGCAATTAATATACTCTAAATAATATCGAAACAGTAAATTAAATAACTGGAAAAATTACATTATAGTAAAAATGTTATTTCTAGAAAATTATTAAAATAAATTTTGTGATTGATTTTTAATTTTATTCAATTCGTGACCCTAATATTTTTCAATATTTTTATTTAATTATGAATATGCTCTTATAAAAAATTCATTTGCGAATAATTTTTAATGAGGCTGTAAAAATTTCCTTTTCTTTTCATTTATTGACGATTTTACTCTGGATATTGACTTATAAACAGAAATTTAATGATTCGCAAAGAGATACTTTGATTATCGTTGATACCAGGGACGATAAATAGCATTCAGATTTTTAATTTTTTACAGAATTTTTTTTTTTTTTTTTAATGATCGAGCCTTTTTGCTTGGTTCTATAGATTTTTGACCTGATTTTGAAATTTCGACTTTTATTGCGTTTGCGAGAATACTTTTTTCTGTACGTAAAATAATTCAAAAATTACGCTAGATATCAAGTAAAATTTTTTTTTTGTATAAAAAAATTCTTCAAAATAATTTTCCCACCTCTCTTACTTAAATTACTTACATATTTTTATGTACAAGTTTAGGTAATAGGTAGGGGTGTGCGGTTCCTCAGATTTTTGGGTATCCGACCCGAAAAATCAGTCTTTTATACTTTCGGGTATAGCTTCAGAGGCCCGCAAGTACAATTATGAATATTTTATTATGAAAATGTTTCGTTTTTAAAAAGTAGGAGAAATTTTAAAAAATTAATTCTTATACAATTAAAAAAATAATTATTTATAATGACTTATTAGCTGAGGGTTAGCCAGGCAAATTTCTGATTTAAAACTGTGACTACGGAACTCTGAAGCTTTTCGGGCATAACCGAAGACCAACCCGACCCAACCTGATGCTTCGGGTCGGGTAACCACGTACCTCCAATAAGAACCGATTAAATTTAATAAAAAAAACCACTTAGTATTTAGTATTATAAAAACTTTCAAAGAAAATCGCATTAGTTGATGCTAAAAATAAAATATTTCATGCGACTTTCGAGACTTTTTTTTTTCTTGGGTAACATGCAATTAAAATAAATTATAATTAATTGTTTCCTTCTATATTTTAATGACAAAGCGTAATTCATAACGATTAAAATAAATTTGAATGGTTTTAAATTTTATTTTACTTGTGTGCCCTTTCGTGAAAAACAATGAAATCTCAACTTGTTAAAATCAATCTTCGTCATTCAGTTATAAAAAATAATATAAACATAAAATCGCATGCTCCTAAACATTAAATATTCAAATTGACTAAGATCTTATTTGTTCAAAAAATCATATAAACTAAAGTAACCATATAAATATAGTGTAATTTGCAAAATGTACGTAAATATCTCCTTAATTACTATCATCCAAAGTTGCCAAAGAGCTATGCAAGGGATCAAGGTTTCACTTTTTATTCCCAAATTTTCATCAAAATCCCGTTTCATAAAATCGAACTTAAAAAATGTGATCAAAAGTTATAAAACTACACTGAAAAAATTCTTTTCCGGATAACATTACTATTATGGGTAGTAAATTTACTACCCAAATATTAATGTAAAAAATTTACTGTCAAAATTACTAAAAAGTTAGTGAATTTACTTGTCATAGGTAATTTTTACTGCAAAATTTTTGGCAGTGCACGTTCTTAGAAATCCTGCTGCTATTTGGACAAAAATTAATTAAAATTTTATAAAAAGCATGCTTATCGTTATAAAATTTCATGATTTAATCATCCATATGAAAAAATAATGATTTGCAAATTTTTGAATATTAATTATTGCATAACATTGCTTGAATTTTCAAGCAGTAAATTTTTATGCCGTTCCGATTTATTTTGTTTTAAAAATCTTTTAAAATAGCAAAAAAAATAAAATAAAAAATACAGAACCAAAATTTCGAGCCCTCTGAATTTAAAATAAGAACATGCCAAATTTTATACCTCGCTGTCTCTGCATATTTACAATTCAAGTAACTTTTGATTAAATAATTAAAAAAGTATATAAAACCAAGCAGTAAATAATAAAATATCAGACTATAAGTAAAGATTTGCATGTATATGTTATTATATTGTAATAAAGTAACCTATGTAAAAATCAATAATGAATTTTCTCGCTCGACTAACGAAGATAAGAATTGAGAGAAGAGATAATTGGTGTTGGGAGGACATTTATATTAAAACAGAATAAAAAGTTTCTTCATTCTTGTATTCCAGTCATGTATTATAACTGCAACCGATTTTCTGATCCCCAATAAATATGAATTAACAAAGAAATTATCCAGAAAACTCAATATTTGCTGCTTTTTTCTATGTAAAACCAACGAGGTCGTTGTCACCAGTATGGTTATAAACAATTTTCTTTTCAAGCTCTCATCTTAGTCTCATTCACCTCTCTTTTATTTCATCTCTGCATTTTACTCACTTGACTCATTTTTTCCAGTGCACTTTTTACGCCTATATATTACATAAGCCTTCCTTATCATTTTTTTTCAATCTCTCTTTTTCTCTCTTATAAATATAATATATACTTTTTTTTTTTACTACATGTATTACTTAACGTATAAAAACTTCATTTTCTCTTCATCTCCCTTAAAATTTCAACCCTGATTGTATTAGTATATATACCGTTTAGAGCTACTTCTTAAGCTCTAATACATTCTTTATATTCCAAATGGTTTAAGTTGTATGGAAATGATTATAAGATAACCTCATTTTAACAATGTTATTATAATACCTATCCATACTGTATTTTATGTGCCATAAGAAAAAAAATTTTCATACATTATTAAATTTTTACTTATTTCTTTGTTTTCACTCAATGATTTTGGTTACGTGAAGTAATGCCTAAAACCACTTCTAATCCATTTATTGATTCGTCAAAACTTTAAAAATTTTATGAGTATGGGTAAATTTTATCAGGTATGTGTACTTAAATATTAGCCTGGGAGTTAAACAAAAATTGATTCAGTTTTCGATTGCCCAGTTATATTTACGGTTTTAGAAATTACCAAAAAATAAAAATTAATTTTCTCAAATTTAGACTCTCTCAATCAGCACTGCCAGAAAGAAAATGAAAAGTGCGTTATATTTAATAAAATCGGAAATTTTTTCAACAAGAATTTATGCATTTAGTGACAGTTCTAGTAACTGTCAAGGCTTAAGTTTTGGGAGATTCATTTTTAAATTAAATGACACCTTTTAGTTGGTAATTAAAAATCAAAACTATTTTTTATTGAACAGGCGAATAATTATATTATATATTAATATGGCTGTTTTATCTTATAAAGTTGTTTAAATTCTAGAATAGGAGCTATTTACCAAAACTATTTAATTAAGACAACAAAAAAATTCAATGACATTCAATGACATTTTAGGTTCAATATTAACTATTTCATAGTAAAAATCGACAAATTTTTAACATGGGATAGTTGATAGCAATGGCTACTTGGAAAAGGCCCCGAATTTAGGGACAGGGAGTGAAAAATTTACGTTTGTAAGAGTAGATCTTGAAATAATTTTGATTTAGGGACTTAAAATAATTTGGGTTTAGAGACTTAAAATAATTTCGGTTCAACGATTTTAAATAATTATAGAGATTTTATGTTAACACTGTTGTTTTTAAAACTGTTAAAATGCTCCATCTTATTTAGTTGTGTTAATGCACTTCCAAATTGCCACCTCCAAATTTATTTTTTAAGAATAAAAAAAAAAGCAAAATAAAGTTTCCCAATTTTCACACAATCCTCCAAAGCTTGTAAAAACTAAGACCACCTATGTAAAATTTCCCGTGGAATCTTAATTTTTAATCAGTTTTTCAGTTGGTCACGTGATCTGCGGGAAATTCAAAAGTTTGAAAAAATAGTAATTTAAAAAATCATTTTTTGAACTGGAGCTTTCAGGATTAGCGGATCCCTCATATTTTTTTTTTTTGAGAATGAGGATAGGTAACCTGCACATTTTGGTTTAAGGCGTAGTAATAAAAATCGTAATATCTGGCGCATGCATAGTCCAAATTAAATTTGGAACATCGGAATCGATGTTTGCGAGAATTTATCAATCAGTTCAAAAAAGGAAAGTATTTTTAATCGCAAAATAAGTATTCGATAGCAAAAATAAGAATATTTTGAGTCAATTTCTCAAGATGGGTCCAAAACACGAAAATGGATGCCAAAAATCAAATATTTGACCTAGAAACCTAAAATTGACTAAGGGCACTAATTTTTAGTTGTTCTTTTGGAAAAAAAATAGTTTGGACCAATTTTTGAAACTCTTCAGTTAAACTTAGACATAGTTCAACTTAGACCTAGTCGAACCCCTAAAATATAATTTTCGATTAAGAAATTGTTTTGCAATGTCAATCTAATTTTTGGAATTTTAACCATTGAAATTATCCCATAGTCCTGTACCTTTAAAAGGTAGTATAAAATAAAGGATTGCGCGTCGTTTTTAGCGATCCAAAAAACATGCGGAATACCCCTTTAAAATAATTTTGAAAAATTTTTTAGTCCGTAATAAGTTTTCGACGTCAATAACTACACAATTTTTGACATTTTAATCACTGAAAGAAGCCCAAAATTTAGCACCTTCAAAAAATAATTTAAAATAAATAATTCCATCATTTTTAGTGACCGAAAAAACTATGGAATACTCCTCGGAATTTTATTTTTATACTACTTATTTAATTTAGCAGCTTTAGAGCTTCCAGATGATTCTGAGCCATTTGTAAGAAATTATAAATGCGTTGGCACATTGTTACGGGGAAATTGTTTTTATATAAAACGTCACTCAAAACCACTTTAGCATCTAATAAATTAAAAAAATTAAAATAGGCTAAAATTACTCTAAATAGCCTAAACGAAAAATTATTTTTTGGACAGTTCGACGGGACTTTTTCGAAAACACGTTTCCCGGGGTTGTTCCGAAAAACTAATGGCAGGAATCTACTCTTTAAGAATATTTTTTAAAGCTTGTGTTTATGATTTTTAAGCATTTTCCCAAAAAATACTGATGCTGGTTGAAAGCTGCCCTATTTGTTTCATTAGTCATAACTCGGGCTGCTAAAGACCTAGATTGCTAAAAATTTCATTATTTTTCTATTATTATGTTATAAAAACATGGGAAAATTTGCGATTAATCCAAAGACTCGACCTCCCAACCATTGCTGTTTTGGCTCAGAACGACTCCTATTAAAAGTTTTGAATTTTGAATAAAAAAATAAGTTAGTAATTGTATAAGCAAAAAAAAATAAAAAAAATATACTTGAAAAGCAAAATATTTATAACTTATATAAAGAACCGTAATAGTTAGATAAACTTTGAAGTCAATAATTAGTAATATATATCTCAAATATTTATAGATAAAGCAACAAGTAATATAATTATTAAAGTTATAAGTATATTTTTCTTTTAACCATTTACAAAGTAAAGATTTTTCTATATTATATTATATAAAATAAAAAGTTATTGAGCTCGGAAGATTTAATCAAAAAGTAAGATTTTTGGGATTCTAACTATAATAATTAAAAATAATACAAAAGTCTTTAATAAAAATGATTTTTCAAATAATTATGGTTTTTTAATATCTTGTTTCCAATGCATAAACAAATTTAACCAAAATCCGACCAAAATCTGTAAATTAGAAATTCCACAGAGATATATGGCCATTAGTGTGTCATTAAACTTTTTGAAATAACTTATAACTTGTTTGTAGTTAAACACAACAAACGAGCGTGGAACGTCTTGATTTATAACATGTTTTAAATTATATTCCCTTATTATTATAAGTCTTAGAACCGAAATTATAATAAGCCCCTAAATTCAAATTATCCTAAGTCCAAAAACCTAAAGTTTTTTAAGTCCTTAAATCCAAATTATTCTAAGTCCCTAGTTCAAAAATATTTATATTTCATATATGACCCCCCAAAAAAGACAATTTTTTACGCCTCCCTAAAAACTTCCATTTTTCACCACCCACTGCATATAAGGCCTTTTTCAAATACCCCTTCCTATGAAAATGTTCCATAAGGATTTATATTTTGAGAGTCATTTCTTACATAAATAAATCATGGTTACTAAAAGTTGTTGATTTTGTTCCGAAGGCGTAAATTGTCCATTCACTAAAGTATTAAGCCCGAGATTAAACCTTTAAACTTCAGGTTTTACCAGAGCAGATCCCAGATGTCATTGATACGCTATCTTTAATTGCCCATAAAGTCTCTGATTGGGCTAATAGGTTCTCGCTTTGCCTTAGCACATAAAATAATTGTCCTAATATAGCCTCAATTTGAAGGTTGTTTTGGGAAATATTGTCGGGCGCCCATATTGTCAAGGTCACTTTTGTAGAAGAATTTATGATTTTGGGCGTGATACTAGACAGCAAACTCTCATTAAACTCGCAAATAACATCGATAGAGAAAAAAGTAAATAGAATATTGAAATGTATTGTTTTTTATAATACAAATTAAATAAAGAACTATGAACTATGAACTATTTTATGGAGAAAAATTTTTAGGTACGAAAAATGGACTAAATTTTTTGTTCTCCTTTAAGGGGTCCTGCGCTTTCAAATGCTATAAATTCGAGGAAAGTTTGAGTGGTCATAAAAAAAAAACTGCTTAAGCTTTTTGAAAAATTTTTTTTTAATTGTTTTCGTACATTCTTAGGCAACCTTCCTATTTTTTTTTTTAAATTTTTATGTACATTAAGTACCTGAAAGATGGCGCTGAATGAAGCGATGAAAAAAAAATAAAAAAAGTTGTCCGACTGATTCAGCCGCCCAGGTTCATCTTAAAAAAAAAAAAAAAAACTCATGTTTTTCTGCATGCCCTAAACTTGGCATTAAACTAGGGAAAAGGAAAAATATTGAAAATTAAAAAAGTTACACTAAAAATAAAAAATGTTGTCAAAATCACCCTCGTTTTCGGACACTCTCCCCCCTGTGAAATTTTTAATAATAGCCCAATTAACTTTTCCGTAGTTTAATGCCATCTTAATCAAATAATAAAAAGATTAAAAAAAAAAAAAATCAAATCGCAGGAGTAGTTTTCTCTCAATCAGTCGGACAAATTTAAAAAAGTAGGTTTCGAGATAAGCGCGTTTAAAGTTTTTTTGTATGTATAATATACGTTATATTTTTGATCGAATTTCTTCTTTAGAATTTTTTTTATTCAACATATCGACATAAAACCTTTTTTATCATAATTTTGAATATTTTTTTTATAATATGAGAAGAAAAAAAAAAATTTGAATATCGGAAAAAATTGAAAGCGCAGGACCCCTTAACTAAAATTATGGACAATTTTAATCCATGCAATTATGTTCATGAAAAGCTTGTTAATATTTGATGCTGTTAAAAATTTTATTTATTTAAAACTTAGTTCTGACTTAGTTTTAAAATTAAATTAAATTTAAGAGACAGATATGATATTAAAATTGAAATATTAAATAGATTTTCTTATTAAATATGAAATCTCCAAAGTGAATTTATAGTTTAAATAAATTTTACTTAACTTCTAACAAATTTATGACGATATAAGTAAATGTTAAATGCTTCTCGTCTTTAATAAAATAAATCAAAGAAATTAAATTAAATTTGTTATTATTTCAATCTAAATTAAAATTTCTAATAAAACATCAAAAAGTACTTTGTTATTTATATTTGAATTCCCATGCATGACTGATAAAACGAAAACAAAATTTATATTTATTTATATCTAAAAAAACCTAATGCATAAATAATGTAAGTTTTAAAGCAAGAATTACAAGTATAAAAAAACGACCTCTTGAACTCTTGACCCTAAATAATATGTTTTTTTAAAGATAAAATTAATTTACATTGGGACATTTACTGCAACATATATATTTAAAACTGTCCAGAAGGTGTTAGACTGAATAAATAAATATTCTTACCTGAGACACCAGTTGTAGTAATTCTTTTGTTGGCATTGCCATTTTGTCCAGGGCTTCGTATGCTCGATGGGCGCCCAAGGGGTTCCATGCGTATTGCTTCGCTGCTTGTTCGTGTTGATGATCCTGCTATAGGCATTTTTACCTTTTTTTCTTCTCTTTGTTTTTAACTTGTTTTAATAAAAAAGTAATCACTCTTAAAATGTCACTGAACTATCGTTTTTCTGATTATTTTATACTGATGAATTAAAAATTTTATTGATTTGATATGTCTGGATATTTGAACATTTATTATTTGGCACACTTAATTATTATATAATATATTTATCATTGGCATTAAAAAGATCACAATTTATGGTTAAAAGGACGTTATTATACGTAACTTATTGATAATATTATTGATATGATTTTAATATTCACTTAAATTATTCAACGTTCCTTTAATAAATACTCTAATTTTTGGTATAATTAAGGAACTTTTAACATTATCATATTTTAATAAAAAATTTTTTTTTATTTTTTCACTATAAATAATTAAGTTTATATTAAATAATACTGGTAGTAAGAAATAAACGATTAAATTAAAATAATAGTTTCTTTGGACGGTGTTATTGCATGTAAAGTAGAGATATGGTGATCGAAGATAAGAAAATTCTGAAATTAAAAAAAAAAATTATTATTTTTAGAATAATAATAATAATAATTTGCATCTTTTTAAATTTAAAGTGCATGGAATACCACGAAATTTGGGTCACGTAATGCTTTTTATTTGCATGTATAAAAAAAAATTCAATTTTTATTTGCTTGCATTTTATTGGTGTTAATTTTTATTTACTTTTTATATTAAAAAACAAAGTATAACAACATTATTTTCTCAAGTGAGAAGAATTCTAAAGCCTATACTTATAAAAAAAGTGTCTCACGTGCGATTTGGCCTAATCATTATTTTTCTGGCTGTAGATCGTAATGCACTATTTCAGTGTAGGGCCGAAAGTAACTCGGAATCAAAGAGCTTGAAATTGGGAATGATTTTTTTCCCGGATTTTATTATAAGTTTATCTTGTACTTCAGTAATTTTTTATTGCACTAGATTTTAGTAGCTTATTTCAAAAAGCGAGTGAAAAAGCTTTCCATTAGATAAGGAGCTTGATATAGTTCTTACCAAGAAAATTTAAAGAACAAATAAATAGTATTAATTAGGCATAAAAAAGACAATTATAAATGGCGAAATTTAAACTATAAAATTTTTTTGAATTAATTTTAAGAATGAAAATAAACAAAAATTTACTTTAACTAGCGCGATATTTATACGACAGTAAACAAAATTGGCTTTTAGAATCCTAGAGAGCAAGAAGAGGGGTATTAATGATAGATCAACGTACTTATATATGTATATGTCGCAGTCGTTTCCTTAAATTCAATTAATTTATAAAAACACTCACGCGGGATTAAAAAATAGAAAATGACTCAATGACCTATCAAAAATAGTCTGTTTAAAATACTGAAATAATAATTCTGAAAAACTCACAAATATACTAGGAATTTTATAATTATTCTATAATATCTTTAATTAGAAACGGTTTTAGTCCCTATACCTAAGGTTGATTTCATAGATCTTTAGATGCCCATAATGTTATTGGCAAAGTAGTAGATTGTCGGAATGAAATAATAAATTCAGTATTTTTTTATTTCTTGTTACTGGCACTTTATGAAAAGCCTAGTGTTTACATGAAGTAAAAGAATTAAGAAAATGACTACGACATATATATATATATATATATATATATATAGAGCTATCATTATTCAAAAAAAAGTATACAATAAAAATTGCCAGTAATGAGGCCCACGATGTCCATTGACAAAGCTCTCTATTAAAACCGTATAAATTATGCATGTCAAGCAATAATTCTTGCATTTCTAACGAGTAATATATGCAAAACAATTTAGACAGTCACAATAAATATTATTAAGATTTGAATGCTATTAATTCACTATAACGATATATTTAATTATAAAATTATTAAAAAAGCTTTTTTCTCGTGTGTATTTTGAGTTAAATATTCTATGTCCCAGTAATATAATAACATATATCATAGAATCTATTTATACACAACTCACGCACTATATTTATAAATAAAATATATGCATTTAGTAATAATGTCACTTAAAAACAAAAATTTTTTGTTAATTCATGAATTTTAAATATCAAGTTAGCAACAGAACGTTGAATAATTCTATTGATTTTATTTGTTATTTTTAGATAATTTTAAAAACTTATTTTACATGATTTTGTGTGACAATATTAACAAGCTTTTGTTATGGGTACCTGAATTTTTACTTTACGTGTAATTTAACATATATTTCGATAATGAACCTTCGTGTTTTTAAACAGTCATTTTCAAATATATATATTTTTTACTACTTTACTTTTTTATAAACTCTTCGTGGAAAAAATATTATATTTTTACTGTAATTTTAAATTATCGATTTTAAATAGTAATTACTTTTTAAAATAATGAAAAACCTACATTTATTTACCTTAGATTTTTGTTCTAAGGAAAAATAATGCTCAAGCTTTTATTGTTTATAGGATGACTCTAGAGAGATTTTTATCTCTCTTAGCTTTCTTATCATTTATGAACGACTGTACTATAAAGCTCTAAGCAGATAATAAATTATTAAAAAATTACATCTTACCTTCAGTCTACTGTAAAATCCTTGTGAAATTTAGTAAGGATATTAAATCTTGAGATAATTGTAATTTAGGACGTCGAATAATCCAATAAAATTTATTTAAAAAATAATATTCACTGTAACACAACATTTTTTTTTTTTTTTTTTGAATTCATTAAAGAAAAAAATTACAAGTTTATTTATTTATTTTTTTAAACGTGACTAAACGCCAAGCGTCGACACTGGCACTGAACAGAGTGCAAAATCTCAACTATGGCATCGTCCCCCTAATAGCCGCGCGGTTGCCGCCCGCTACACAAGCTGACTAGCTTTTTTTTCATTTTCCACTTATTATAACTTTAGTAATTTTAAATAAAATTTTATTTTATTTTAAAATATTTGAGTTAAAAAATTTAAATTTAAAAAAAAGCTTAAATATTTGTTTAAAAGAAAAGTTTGTTTTCCGTAGTGCATAAAATTATGCCGGTATGGAAAAGATGATAAGCTACAGGTTGTGCTTGCGCAAGGATATAAAGCATCAGATGAATTTTACTGTTGGATCGAAATATCGTTCAAAAGAGAATATACAGAAGATAGGGCTTGTTCTCTTTTCTAT
The DNA here is from genome assembly GCA_022575985.1 of Anagrus nilaparvatae. Taxonomy (NCBI): domain Eukaryota; kingdom Metazoa; phylum Arthropoda; class Insecta; order Hymenoptera; family Mymaridae; genus Anagrus; species Anagrus nilaparvatae. The sequence continues at coordinate 8,663,019 of JAKSXM010000231.1, read as the reverse complement.
CTAATGATAACTTGTGCGAATGCGCAAACTCTCCCTATTTTTGATGCCGGAAAAAGAGAAAGAAAATAACTGAGGGTGAAAATTTTACCCCTTATAGTTATGTTCCTTTTTTTATTTTAACATGAATATCCTAGTCCTTTTTTTACAATACGTATTTTCCTTTCAACTTTCAATACATTTATTTTTTATTTTATTTTATTTTAAATTTAGCCTATTATGCACATAAATGTATTATGAAATACTCTGTTTTTTCATGAGGAGATGATGAAAGGAACTTAAACTTTTTTTTAATATAAGTACAGAAATCCCTTGTAATTTGCTGAGGTCCTCTCTTACTGAAAAGCAAATACTGAAACCGCTTATATGGACGGATATAAGAGAATTTGAAAATATTTCAGATATTATAAAATAAGGAATTTTTATTTCTTTTCAAACGATTGAAAATGACTTAAAACGCAAAAAAAAATTGCAAAAAAAATTTTTTCTTATCTTTTTTAAAAAAATTTTTAAAGTCTCATCATACCGATACACGCATATCCCAAGTAAGCTGGTAAAATTTTTTTAAAATTTTTTTTACGTTTCAAGTCATTTGCAATCGTTTGAAAAACAAATTTTTTTTCAGTGTTGATAATAAATTTTTATTTGTTTTAAAGTTATTTTGTTTCTTACTATTTCATCGTTTTTTAAAGCGTAAACGAAAAATTTTTTAAGTAAAAATATTTATAGAATCGTAAAGGCAGCAAATTTTCTGACTCAAAACCGTACCTGTAGAGCTCTGAAACTTTTCGAGTTTACCTGAAACCCGACCCGAAAAAAAGACCGAACTTGCGGGTCAACTTATCTGAAAATTGAAGCACACCTTTAGTATAAATATATACTCCATAAGTAATAACAAAAAAATACCCCGATATTATTTTTGCTTTAAACATAAAAACATTCTGATATCTGAGCTACTTATATTCAATTTGAACCTTCAATACAGAACCAAAAAGTATCTGCAAAAATTTTTGAATATTTTTGGGCTAAATAAAAAATATTTTTTCAAACGAAATCATTTAATTATCTATCTGAAAAATTAAAATCTATTATTCAAAAGAAACTAAAGTTAATGCACAAATTTCCCTGAAATTAGCGAATTTGATAATAGTGAAAATTATCAATAAAACTTGTTGTATATTTATAGCATATCATCAAAATTAAAAAAAATAATAATACTACAGAAAATGCTAAATATTAAATGTAAATTTTTTTTAATTTCATTAAAATTTTTCGAAAAATTCAATTTTTGCCCTCTCGGGTATAAAACTCATCGTAAGACTTGGTGCGGAATTATCTGCACTTTTTGTACGCCTAGGTAGGCAAAAAATATTGTAAGCACCACGGGCAAAAAGCTTTAAAAGCTAGCGTAATCAAATACTCGTGCCAATACTCGTGCATAAAGAAATTTCCTGCAGATTGTGATTCCGGAGACCAATACTTGACTGCGAATGCGCGAAAAACAAGATAAATATAATTTCTTATTTATATGTCGATTTCACAAAAGTATATATAATATGGATAGAAATCTTCTACAATATTATATTACTACTTTTGGAACATCAAATGTTTTGATAAAAAAAAGAAACAGATAAGTTATTTCAATTTGAAAGCTTTAACTTCAAATATTACAGCTTTTAAAAATTAATTTTTTTCAAAAGTGAATTTTTAAAATCTGATATTATTGAAGTTAGAGCTTTCAAATTGAATTAACTTATCTGTTCCTTTTTTCTATCGAAAAGAAGATTTTTGAACTTTCCAGAAGATTTTGAAACCACAAGCAAGTATTTACAAAATAAGCATTTGATCATTTTGAATCATTTTTTAGGGAAATTGCCGTAATGGAATTGAATGGTCAAAAAACGATAATGGCTGTCAAATTCGAAATTTGAATTTTAGGAGTTAAAAATTGGAATTAGTCTTATTTTGAGTAAAAATTTGGGAAAAAAGTATTTTATACCGATTTAAAAAATATAAAAGATATAGCGAAAAAACTAAGAAGATTGGCAAAAATCAAAATTGGATTTGAAAAGCTGAAAATTTGAGTAAGCGTTTAGATCAAATGGAATAAAGGCACAGTCCAATTTCAGCCTAGTTGAGGTAAAGCTCCTAATATATTTTTTTCTCAGAATATCAGTTTAAAAATAACTTTGACAGTTCAACAAGATTACCTTAAAATTAATTTAATTCAAAGGAAAATAATAACAATAAACATCTACCTGCATTTTAAATTATTTTATTGATTAAATAAAAAATCTAAAAACGAAGAAAACACTCTATAAATTTATTTTATTCAGACATAACAATAAAAAAGGTATTTATAAGTTTGGAAAATTGCCAATAGTTTGAAGTGACATTTAAAAAATCGTTGACTTTAAATTTCCCTTACCCAACAATATAATTTTTTTCTAAGATAATATTTATTTTTTTACGAAATTATGAAATCCTTTTTATCACATCAAATTCCTCTTTAAGATAACATCAATTTTTTTAATAAAATAATATTTTTTTATAATAAACTTTGTCTTATCTAAATTGATAAAATTTAATGATAGAAATATCCATTCTTATAACTTTTTTAATAATTATTTTATTCGAAATTTTCATTTTAAACTCTTAAGTTTAAAAAAATTTATTAATAATGCATGTAAGTTTTTGAAAAAATTTTTTTATTATTATTTTTAATTTTAATGAGATTTTGGTCATTTTAGATGTCGTTTCATTTTGGTTTCACTGAAACCATTTTATTTGACCAATGGAAAACTGGAGACTTGATGGGCATCATTGGCTCGAGCGTTGGTATCGTACTCATGGGGATAATACACGAAGGATTAAAAAATTATAGGTAATTTTATTGCTCCAGTTTTGTGCTTTAATATTGCAGAAATTAGCCTCATTTTAATTATTTTACAGAGAGCACTTGAATGTCAACGTATCATATGAAAAATCAAATTTGCCTGATTATAAAAAGTAAGTTAATGCTCGTACTTTAAAAATTAAGTAGTTAATAATAAATACATAATTTTTCCAGAAAAACTTGCATGTTTTCAATTATTCACATGCTGCAAACTATCCTACATATGATTCAATTAGTATTCAGCTATTTTCTAATGTTTATATTTATGACCTACAACGTTTATCTTTGTATTGCAGTTATTGTTGGTTGCACTATTGGTTATTTTTGTTTTGCATGGAATAATCCAAAATCTAATCTTGCTGATTGTTGCTCATAACGTTATTTATTGTAATTTCAATGTATTTTTAAGTTAAATTTTATATAACTTAGATTTTTTGTAAATAAATTTTTTATAATTAATTAAAATAAATATCTTATAGTTTTAAAAATAGATTTTTCGCTGTTGCATTAACTTTAAATTTATTTTTTATCCTCTATTTTTGAAATATTTTTAAATTGTGAATTATTTTTTTATTCACCGATAAATATTATATCTTATAAACATTACATAAGGGAAATGAATCTTATTTTTCCAATTGTAGAAATTTTTTTATTACAGCTATATGATTTGTTTTAAAACAATTTACAAACATTAATAGTATTTTAATTCTTTTATTTTATCTTCTTATATAAATTCAGGAGAAAATTAGACTTTGAAATTCTAGATCAATTCGAGGTGCCCAGTTAGGTTGCTGAGTTTGAAAAATTTTTTGAGTAACATTAGTTGTTAATGTTAACAAGATTTGTTAATGTTGTTAAGTTATATAGGACTAAGGTGTAATAAGAAACTTTTTTTAAGTGACAGTGGATTAAATAATCTGCTAAAAATCAGAGGCATATCCACATTTAATCGTCTGTTACTTGAAGTGTTTAAAATTTTAAGCGCAGCAACCTAACCATGTATTTTTTGATATATATTCGGATTTATTTTGTCGTATATTGGAATCACTCCATGAAGTCCTATGCAATGTTTTACATCGTTTTGCAGTAATCTTAAGCTCTCATATTCTTGACAATTTATTTTTTGAGAAAATTAAATTTTTTTCCATCTCAAGAGTTTAGAAATCTTTTGATAATCTAAATTGAAAACAAAAGATTATCTTAAAACTTTTTTTTACAGTGTATTAAATTATGAAAAATGTTGAAACAATTAAAAAAAAATAATTTATTTACTATCACACAATATAAACAGCACATCTAAATTTTTTTTTTAATTTATCAAAAATAAAAATTTTAAATTAAATTATTTTATTAATAAACTGGTAATCAAACAATAAAATTCATAGTATAATATTTTAAAGTACTTTATTAAACAATTACAAATTGCGATATAATAATAAAAACTAGATAAAATTTTTTTATCATTTTAATTTTATATTAGAACAAGATCAACATTGGGTATTTTATTTTTTGTGAGAATAATAAATATTTGATTACGACTGTATTACTTAATAATATCTTTATCAATAACAATAATCTTATCTGAAATAAAAATTTAAGTTGAGATATACCATTAAGTTTCAGTCTATCGTAAAATATCAGGGAAGCATCAGACTATTAATAAAAAATGCAGAATTTTTCAAGCAACGATCCGATTTGTTGTGAATCGAAAATCAGCAAACTGAATTATGTGCCACAATCAACAGGAGAAATAATATTCGGTTGGAGTAAAGTAAATTCGATATTTTTCATACTTTCTGTTATTCTATTTTCGTGCTGGACTTTTGCTTACTTCAAATACTACGAGTTGCCTCATGGTGGACATGACAGTGGTCATTCTCATGGATGCCATTAAATTCGTAAGTAATTAATATTTTTTCATCAATTATTTTCATTTTTTAATTGGATAAAATTTTTTTTTAATAGGTTACAAGATCGATAAGATTCAAGAGATAATTTATAAAATTAGTTTGTAAGAATTTTAATTGTAAATAAATGTAATTATTTTTAATCTAATACTGCATTTATTTAATAAAAGAAAGACGTCATTAAAAAAATTGTAAGCTCGTGACCTGATTTTCAGTTTCGTTAAACAACTAACGACTCTCTTTTCTTTACATCAACTTTAACACACGTTACTTAGAATTTTATGCATTCATATCTTTTTAAAAAGAGCTGACTTTAATAATTTTTTTTGAATAGAGAGAATTTTTAGTACAAATATTTTTATTTAAACATAAAGTTGTATCTTTTTAATTGAACTGTCAAAAAAAGAGAAATAATTCTTTGTGTATACAATAAAAAGGATAAAAATATAAATAAAGATTCTTTTGTAAAAGGATTTTGAAGTGGCCTTTATAGAAAACCGAATACGGAAAGAAATTAACAATAGTCTCTCGAGAAATTAAAAAAACAAAAGAAACGAAGAAATGAAATAAAAAAAATCAAATCATAAGTCATTAATTTAGAGTAATGTATGTTAGGGATGTAAGTAGCAAAAAAGGGGTTATAAGTGTATGTTAGCTGAATTAAGTACACGCAAATGTACTTGAATAATATGAAAAATGAAAAAATAGTTAATATTGAGATTTTTTTGATTCATGCAGTTTATGAATATTATGATAAAATAAACGCATCATTAATACAAGCTTTATGTTATAGTTTTAGAAAAGGAAAATTTTTTTCATTATGTATTGGTTTGTCTGTGAACTGGTCGATACTGACGCCGGCACACAGGGAGATGTGTATTTATAAAAGGAGAGAAAGAGAATTACAATGAAGGGGAAAGTACTTTTTCGTTATAACATTATGCGTTTATACCCTTAGATACTTTTTTATCATCAATTTTTACATTCAGCTTCTATTATAATTATTTTTACTATCTTTGCTTTTTTCATTTTAAATTATGGAAAATTTTATTTATAGATAATTTTGCAAATTTTTAATCGTTAAAATTAATAAAAAGTTTTAGAAATAAGTCTTCTACATTTGGTTTATTTTTACTCCAAAAATAAGTTAGACCCAACATTCGTTTTTCAAACATTTTTCTTAAGACCTTCAGTGAATGACTCGAAACAATATATGTGAAATTTAAAGCTCAAGCTCGGCAATAAGCGTGGGCAAATATTTGCATGAAAAGAAATATATAAAGATACATACATATAAAGGCATAAATTAGGAGTGTGCGGTTATTAGAATGTCAGGTCGGGTACCCGAAGTTTGGGCCTTTTTTAACAGATCAGATTTTGTGTAAAGCCCGAAATTTTCTCGATAAAGTTCTGCAGTTACAGTTTTAGAATGGAAATTTTGTTGGCTATACAAAAGCAGAGCCAGTTCGAAGCAAAAAACCTGAAATTTTGGGTATCGACCCGATATTCGGTTTAAATTAAAGTTCATGTGTAATAACGCTTCAGTCAGTACAGTGTTGAATCGAAATGGTATCCAACTCAACAATAGAAATTTAATTGTCTATTTTACCCTTGAACTTGAGGCTCAAGTGGATCGTACTAAGTTAAAACTTTTTCATTTATTCTTTTTTAATGGTTTCTCCTTATTATTGTTTTAAAATTCAAGGAAGAGATTTATTGACAAGATGTCCAATACTGTGATGGGATCATAAGGTCTTGTTTCTCTTTGGAGAAATCCTTTAATATTTTATAATTATGAAAAGAAGAACCTTTATCATTAATAATGTAACAGTAATAAATAATAGCATTATTTACTAACAAGAAGACTCCACGGTCTTTGCATTGCACAATCTAGCATTCAGGGTGTGTTAATATAGTACATTAAAGAAACATTATTCTTATAATATGTTGAGTTATCTATCCCTTATACATATAACTCGGTATAATTGGCCTTCTGGGCCTAGAAACACAGGGCTCCATGTTAAAAATAAGGATTTTAAACTACCTTTAAAAAAACACTGCTATATTTTTTTCACCAAGTAACCTATACGGTTGGCCTTATTTTTTTCATACCAATGTCTACTTTTAGACCCTGAAAACTACGTCTTTTTATCTTTAATTAATTCTCCATGATAGTCAATTAACCAAAAGCCCATTTTTGGCAAAAATAACTCATTTTTAAATTGCTGCCAAAATTACTGAATTTTGACTAAAGTAGGTTTTATATATGGTAAAGTTGATGGTAAAGTATGGCCTTAAAGAGAGATACAAGAGATACAAGATATATTTATATATATATATATAATATATATATGTTAATTTTAACTCAAATTGTCGATAAAAAACAAATCTGGAAACATCTGATCAAGTCTGATTTTATCAGGCCAGATCTGATCGGATCTGATATTTTTTTCCGGATAGTAATATTTCAACAAATGTGTGAAAATAATCGCTTTTTTTCTGGAAAACTTTGTTTTAATTAAACTATACACGGCTAGGTTACTTTGCTTGAAATTTTAAGCAATTATTTACTAAAAAAGACTTTAGTAAATCTTAAATTTTATTCCCCTCCTTTTTAACATTTATTTGAGAACAGCAGCAACAAACGATAAATTTATATAATTAAAAAAGAAAGAAATAGTCAATTATGTATAACAGCAGGAAATCCTAATTTTTTGTTGTTAAATAAATGTTAAAAAATGGGAAGGGAATAAAATTTAAGTTTTACTAAACTCTCTTTTAGTTAATTTAAATAACTGCTTGAATTTTCAAACATTTGCACGAAATATTAAGCAAAGCAGCCTAGCCGAGTAGGACAAAATAACCGTAGTGGAAAAATATAGGGTTCAACCTAGTGTAATAAAAAAAATAAATAAAAAATAAATAAAATTATACTTTCGTGAACAAAAATCACTTCAAATAGGTCGATTAAATTATTTTGCAGTAATTAGGAGGGTGGTAAGGGGGGGACTTATGTGGGGCTGTTAGAGTTAACTGAAAAAGTAAAAGATATTGTCAGCATTTTCTTAATTAAAAATTGCAACAAATTATTGTTGATTTTCGGAAAATTTGGTAAACTCATATTTACTAAAAACTAAAAAATTTTCAAATTATTTATATATAATACTGTTTGAATTTTATGAATTTAAAATATTAAAAAAAAAATATGACTTTGATTTTATGAGAAATATAATATTAGATGATTTTTTATATACAGATAAGCCGTGGATAAAAAAGTATATTAAACAATAAAGAATATTGATTTTTTGAGCTAAAACTTTTTTGAATTGAAAAAATAATTTTACAATAATTTTACAATAAATTATTCATTGCACACTATTTTGAATGAAGTAACGCATGCGTATGTAGTTAAAATCATGATAGCAATACTAAAGATTTATTTTTTATTTTTTAATAACAAATTAAAAAAATTGTATATTAATTTTGAAAGAGTAATTTAATTTAATGCAGGAGCAATTTTTTGATCTATGATATATGTTTTACCTTAATGATACTTTATGTGCAAAACGTTAGCTAGTACAGGTCAATTATTTATTCATATAATTTGCATAAAATAAGAATTGTTATTTGACATAGGTTTTATTTAAAAAAATTTTTAATTTTTGTGCAGTAGCTGTAACTCTTACGATAAAAATAAAAAAGTTTGCAAGTTAACGGAATCTACTGAATCAACTGTTGGTTTTTGTATACAATTCTTAAGATGTTTCTACATTATGTCACACAGTACCTGGTGGCGCTCAAAATCAAAACAGATAAATAATTTTTGAATGCATAATTTTAATTTGGTTAAAATGAAAATTAAAGTTTAATTTTCACATGAGCGATAGCGTGTTGCTATTTTAGGCACGAATTTAAATTATTTCAATAGCGCGTATATTATTTTCCGAGAAAATGCAGTTTTTCTAAAAATTCAGGCCGCATTGAGAAAACGATACTAACACTGCTCAAAATAATTAAAAAATATTGTTTTTAAAAATAATATACATGAATGAATGAATGAATTATAATATTTATTTGCAATAACAAAAGGTGTACATTAATGTATAAAAATAAAATATGAGTACAAAGTACATAAAGTATAATATAACATATAAATAACTAGATTACCGCGAACATTAGTGAGACTGAGCGAAGCCACTGAAATTTTATAGATTTATTTAATGATTCCTTATAAAATTATGATTTCTTATAAAAAAAAAATTTAAAAGAAAAAACTATTGTTATTAATAATAAAAGTATTCTTCAATTTTAAAGGCTATGCCCGGATCTATATAGTGAATCGGCCCACGAAAGATATTTAAAAAATAATTGTATTAGGTCAAAGTACACCTAAAAAAAAAAAGGATCCTGAAGTTTTCAGACTCCCAGCTGCCTTCAGCTCTGATTGGCAGCCTATTAATGACAAAAAAAAAGTAAATGTTTAACGACTTTTTAGTCGTCTTTCTGATACACCCGTGGTAAAACGATTATGTCAAAATGATCTTGTGACCTCTCATTCAAAAGGTTAGACGATATACTTTCAGATAAAATTACTTTTGACAGTGATTTTAGTGCATCCTTTTGATTGGTAGACCATAAACCATTCAAAATAAATTCTTTTTCTTCTTAAATTTCAACTTTGGCAGTGATTTAAAAAAAATTGAGAGACATGCCCATTCTATTTTTTTTTTACTAATGAAAAATAAAACAAATTTTCATTTGCGACCATCCGCGCTCAAAAATATTTGGGACAACTTGGTCAAATACTTAAAAAACTGAAATAACTTTTGTTTTTAATTTTGCGATTTTTCGAAAAAGGACCCCGCACAAATGAATAGGAAATGGTCGTTCGATCAAATTAGGTGAATTTTAGTATGTTTTAGATTTTATTATTCTGAAAAAATGTCTCCATGGACACAAAGCTCTAAAGTCTCAACTTTGGCCGCTACGGAGCTTGAAAGCTCCATAGCTCTATTACACAGGCACACAAAAAAAAATCATGTACCAGAGGGTAGACTCCCTGGTATGGGGGTTTTTGATGGTGCTAAAACCGAATATGGCTAAAGAAATCTCGAAAAATGAAAATTGAACAATATACTCATGTTTTTTGGGACGCATATTCCAAAAATGTATACAAAAAATGTTTTTCACCAACGTTTGGCCCTTTAGACGACACCAATGCCCCCATTCATACCCCCCCCCCCCCTTAAAAACGGGTAAAAATATTTTTATAACAAAAATTAAAACTAAATATGAATTCTTATATTTTTTGGGACGGTGAAATTAAATATGTTTTCTGCCAATGTTTGGCCCTGTAAATCACCCAAGTGGCCCCATGCCCCCCCCCCCCAAACAAGATACAAAAATTTTTATTACTAAAACTAAAACTCAATGTGTGATGTTATGTTTTTTGAGACGCTGAAACCAAAGATAAAAATTTATAACCGGTTTGTGTACCTACACAACCAACGAGCATGGAACATTTTTACTCATAATAAATAGTAATAAATCAAAAAACCAAAATTACAATAAATCCTGAAATCTATACTATCCTAAGTCCATAAACTTAAAGTATTCTAAGTTGTTGATGTTATCAGGGCCTGATCAGGTCCTGACTCCCACTTCAAATTATTCTAAGTCCCTAAATCGAAAATATTCTAAGTCCATTTCACCCCCCCCCCCTGCCGAGCCAAACTTTTTCAAATACCCCATCCAATGAACATGTTCCATGTTAATAATAAATGTGTTTAACCAATGCTTGGTCCTCTAAGCCACCCCAGTGCCCCCATACACCCCCCCCCCCCAAACTAGTTAAAAATATTTTTATTAGGAACCTTAAAACTCAATGTTTATTCTTATGTTTCTTGAGACAATCTAACCAAAGATGAATATAAAAAATTTTTTTAACCAATGGTTGGCCCTGTATACCAACTTCTTCCTCCCGAACGGGTTAAAAATATTTTTATTAGGAAAATTCAAACCCAATGTGTAATCTTATGTTTTCTGAGACTATGTAACCAAAGATGACTATAAAAAATGTTTTTAACTAGGTTAGATCGTCTCAAAAAACATAAAAATACGCATTGAGTTTTAATATTCCTAATATAAATATTTCTAACTCGTTTAGGGGGGGGGGGGTGTATTACTGGGGTGGACTAGAGGACCAAGCATTGGTTAAACACATTTTTTATATTTATCTTTGGTTTCAGCGTCTCAAAAAAAAAAATAACATCGCACATTGAGTTTTAATTTTTGTAATAAATATTTTTGTATCTCGTTTTGGGGTGGGAGGCCAGTGGGGCCACTGGGGTGGTTTACAGGGCCAAACATTGGTAGAAAACATTTTTATTATTCATTTTTGGTTTCACCGTCCCAAAAAATATAAGAATTCATATTTAGTTTTAATTTTTGTTATAAAAATATTTTTACCCGTTTTGGGGGGGGGGTATGAATGGGGGCACTGGTGTCGTCTACAGGGCCAAGCGTTGGTGAAAAACATTTTTTGTATACATTTTTGGAATAAGCGTCCCAAAAACATGATTATATAGTTCAATTTTCATTTTTCGAGAAAAAAATTTTTTTCACTTCTTTGGGGGGCTTATGGGAGCGTTGGGGGCAAATTGGATAATTTTATTGCATTTATTTAGCCATATTCGGTTTTAGCGCTACCAAAAACCCCCATACAAGGGGGTCTACCCTCTGGTACATGATTTTTTTTTTGTGCCTGTGTAACAGAGCTATGGAGCTTTCAAGCTCCGTAGCGGCCAAAGTTGAGACTTTGGAGCTTTGTGTTCATTGAGACATTTTTTCAGAATAACAAAATCCAAAAAAAACAAAAAATTCACCTAAGTTGATCAAACGGCCATTTCCTATTCATTTGTGCGGGGTCCTTTTTCGAAAAATCGCAAAATTAAAAACAAAAATTATTTCAGCTTTTTAAGTATTTGATCATGTTGCCCCAAATATTTTTGAGCGCGGATGGTCGCAAATGAAAATTTGTTTTATTTTTCATTAGTTAAAAAAAAAATAGAATGAGCATGTATCTCAATTTTTTTTAAATCGCTGCCAAAGTTGAAATTTAAGAAAAAAAAAAATTTATTTTGGATGGTTTATGGTCTACTAATTAAAAGGATGCACTAAAATCACTTTCAAAAGTAATTTTATCTGAAAGTATATGGTCTAACCTTTTGAATGAGAGGTCGCAAGATCATTTTGACAGAATCGTTTTGCTACGGGAGTATCAGAAAGACAACTAAAAAATCGTTAAATGTTTACTTTTTTTTTGTCATTAATAGGCTGCCAATCAGAGCTGAAGGCATCTGGGAGTCTGAAAACTTCAGGATCCTATTTTTTTTAGATGTACTTTGACCTAATACAATTAGTTTTTAAATATCTTTCGTGGGCCGATTCACTATATAGATCCGGGCATAGCCTTTAAATGATTTAACATAAAAATAATTACTATTTTTTTTCATTAATAATGATATAAATAAATAAATGCTTATAAATTTAATTAAAAAAAAACACTTTATTGAATTTTTTCACGTATAAAATATAATTTTTTTCTATCATTGTGTGTTGATATTTTAATAAATATTGTTTTTTAATTTGTGTAAAAACTTTTGTTTGTCCTTAAAAGAAGCGCATAGTCGAATAGATTCGTACCTATATTTATTATAATCTTTTATTAAAATTAAATGGTTAATTGATTTAACTCTACTTAATCCTACATAAGTTATGCCTAATTGTTTTTCACTGTTTTCTATATGGAGAAACATTTTATGAATAGTCTGTCCTTGCGACTTGTGTATTGTTATCGAATAAGATAACATAAGTGCAATCTGTGTTCTGCTGCATTGTATTTTATTATGCGTCCATGTCCGGGTTAGTGGAATTATCGGAAACAAGTTTTTATATAAATATGGTCCTCGGTAATTGTCAAATTCTACCATGATTGCTTCTGGTAATTGCGGCGGTGAATCATTATCAGAATAAATTATTTCTCTGACATGACCTAAAGTACCATTGATTAAACCTCCAGCAGTCCATAAATTTGCCCTTAACATTACACGATAATTTTTAGATAAATATAGGATATTTTGTAATCCTGAAACTTTTTCATCCGAACAACTCATGGCTACATTGGGTACATTTGTACCTACAATTCGTGCTACTGCGTTTCTTGTGTTTTTTAAATATTTTTCGTTATGTGCATCTAATTCTGTGCATTTTGGGTATAAGTGTATAGCATTTTCAAATAAATCTGATTCATCTTTTGGTATTATGGTTTTCCGTCTGTTATGAACTGACAGTAGTAGGGGAAGTAATCATTCCTTCAGTTAAGGCAACAGAGTTCTTAAGCTTTTAGGATGAAATATTTCTTATTTTGGGAAAGAATCTTCCCCAAATTTTAAATAATAGAATTAGAGTAGTAAAAATTGTAATCTTCTTTATCGGTGGAAGGTATTTTGGGAGGTATTTTTCTTATTTTGAGATAACAGCGCTCCAAAAACATAAAAAAGATTTTATACAAATTTAGGGGAAGATTCTTTCCCGAATGGAATATCTGCTTCCCCGTACTACTGTCAGTGTGTAATGCTTCATAATTTTCCTGGGACAATTCTGCGTTTGCAATTTCATCCAACAATTTAGAGTATGGCGTTTGATTCCCTTCTTGTCGGTGTGCATTTTTTAAACATAAGTATTTCTGAAACTCATTAAAAACAAGTTTTCCCTGTGATTGCATTTTGTCAGTATGTTTTTTGTAATAAATGTTGCTGTATCTCCAACGGATGTTAATTGGTTATAATCGCCGAATAAGTATATTATTAATCCACCGAATGGTTCATCAATTTCATTAGCAAAAATTTCTCTACACCGTGATTCTATTTAGTATAAAGTTCGTAAACCTATTAATGACATTTTGTCAATTATTTCTTCTTTTGTCAGTTATAGTATTTGGATCCTCATTTAGACATAATATTTTATATAAATCATTCCATTGATGATCTGCAGCGCTAAGTGTAAAGAATATTGTGTTTTTTCAACTGTTTAACCATGGTAATAAGTTCATCACACCGTTGATACCAATAACTGTTGATAGATCTTATTTTAGAAGAATAAACCATAATATGTTACCAGAAATTTTTATCCTTTTCTAATTTGTTTTTTAATTGTTCTATAGTGCATTCTTGTAATTTCGATTTGTTCACGTAAATACCGGCTTTTTGTAACATTCCATGACGCATAACGGTATTCAAACAAAAATATCTGAATCTTGGATCTTGTGCGAAAATTTTATCTTTATATTTCATAAGATGTTTAAAATATTGATCTAAAGTAACTTTTTTTTCTATAATGTTGAATCTAACGATCATATGAGAGATGTAACTATTATACCTACAACATGTCGTTCAGCCATGTTTTTAATGCATATTTTAATGCAGGCATTTTTTTAATGTATGTAATTTTTATTAAACATCATGTTATTTGCAGAGCTATACCAGCCTCAACGACATGTTGTAGGTATAATAGTTATACAGATCTCATATGATCGTTAGATTCAACATTATATTATTTATATACATAAATGAGAGCGTTAGCTTCAAAAAAGTAACTTTTATTTCTCTAATTTGTGAAAAGTCTGCTATTCCTCGAAATAAATGCGGGAATGCATAAGCTATGTAACCTTCCGTTGTGAATTCATTAATTAAATCGTTTTCTAATGTTGGGTAATTTAGATGTAATTCTTGGTTTATCTTATGATCTTGATTAATAATATATATATCTGGTATATTTGTTTCATTTATTATTTTATCCTAAATTTCATTGATTTGTTAGAATTATTTTCTGTATTTTCTCTTATATTAATGTCTAAAAATTGTAATTCGTTAGATATGTTTCCATTAATTGGTAATTGTTTTAAAATATCTTCATCTATTTGTATATTTTTGTAATATATATTATTTAATTTAAGCCATACAAGTGCATTTTTAATTTTTTCAGAACGCACTTTGAAATCACTAAATTCACTTGTATGTAGATGGTGATTTATTTGGATGTATAGGTAATTTGTTTATATACTCATCAATATTTTGTCGAAAGTTAATTATATTTACAGAATAAGAATATTGATTTCCTTCAATTCAATAAATTGTAATTATCGGATGGATCCTAGCTATTAACATTTGTTCTACTTAAATTACGTAATTCATCTGGTACTGTTCCCGGATCCATATTGTTATCAACAGTAAATTGGTTTTGGTATTTTTTGCAATCAGTATAAATTTTATTTTCATCTGTATGAATGTCATAAAATTATCTGTTACATCTAATACATTCTTGAGTGAAAATATTTTGACATTCTTTGTCAAATAAATTGCCAGGGGGTTTTATTTAACTTAACTTTTCAAGGGGGGTTTTTAGAGTAAGAATTATGAATTTTTGGTCAAAAATATTGAATAATTTCCA
This sequence comes from Anagrus nilaparvatae, assembly GCA_022575985.1. NCBI lineage: Eukaryota > Metazoa > Arthropoda > Insecta > Hymenoptera > Mymaridae > Anagrus > Anagrus nilaparvatae. Next base: position 8,647,710 of record JAKSXM010000231.1, on the reverse strand, counting down.
CTCAAAATTCATGTTTATCGTTCTAAAAAACTCTTTTGAATATCTTGGAAAATCAGAAAATTATGTTCGGTTGAAAAATTAAATATTATCTACCTAAAATTCATTTTTTTCGCTTTAAAAAACCTTCTTATAATGTAAAAAGTTGATTTCTTCAAATTTTTAGTCCGCCATCTTGTAAAATCGGAAAATATGTTGTTGAAAAATTAAATATTTTTCACCCAAAATTCATTTTTCTCACCTTAAAAAACCCCCTTGTAAAGTTTAAAGTTAATTTTTTTAAGTTTTATGGTCCGCCATTTTGGAAAATCGGAAAATATGTTGGGTTGAAAAATTTAATATTTTTTACCCAAAATTCATTTTTTTAGACTTTAAAAACTTCCTTGTAATGTGAAAAGTTAAATTTTTAAAGTTTTTCAATTCACCATCTTGGAAAATTGGAAAATATGTTGATTTAAAAAATTGAATGTTTTCCACTCAAAATTCATTTTTTTCGCTTTAAAAAATCTTATAATGTGAAAAGTTGGTTTCTTCAAGTTTTTAGTCCGCCATCTTGTAAAATCGGTAAATATGTTGTTGAAAATTAAATATTTTCCACTCAAAATTAATTTTTCTCGCCTTGAAAACCCCCTGGTAAAATTAAAAGTTAATTTTTTTAAGTTTAATGGTCCGCTATCCTGGAAAATTGGAAAATATGTTGGATTAAAAAATTCAATATTTTTCACCCAAAATTCATTTTTCTCACTCTAAAAATCCCGTTGTAATATGAAAAGTTGAATGTTTCAAGTTTTCCAGTCTTGGAAAATTGGAAAATATGTTGGGTTGAAAAATTAAATATTTCCCACTTAAAATTCATTTTTCTTACCGTAAAAAACCCCCTTGTAAACTTAAAAGTTGATTATTTTAAGTTTTATGGTCGGCCATCTTGGAAAATCGGAAAATCTGTTAAATTGAAAAATTAAATATTTTCGACCGAAAATTCATATCTCTTTCCCCAAAAACCCCTTTGTAAGGTTAAAAGTTAATTTTTTTAAGTTTAATGGTCCGCTATCTTGGAAAATCGGAAAATTTGTCGGGTTGAAAAGTTAAATATTTTCCATGCAAAATTCATTTTTCTCGCCCTAAAAAATTAAATCTCCTGCTAATGTGAAAAGTTGATTTTTTCAAGTTTTTCAATCCACCATTTTGGCAAATTGGAAAATATGTTGGGTTGAAAAATTAAAAATTTTAATATAAATGTTTTTTTCAACCTCGAATGCCCCTAGGTAATGTGAAAAGTTCTTTTTTATTCGTAAGTATCGAAACTCTCAATATTAAAATTTTAAAAAATGTAATTTTTTGATGAGGAGTTAGATTTTTCGCCATTACGCTTAAATTTGTTTACCAAATTGGCTACAAATTTAATCAGTTCGTTTTTGTCTCATTTGTGACCATCTGTCAAATTTTGAAGCCAATCGGCAATATCATTAAAGAGTTATCGTGCACACAAACTCGACATTCTGTCGCGGGAATAGCGAATCTCTGAGCTGAGCTCAGTCTAATTATATATGTATACATTTATGTTAAAATTACTTTGTATTACGCTGGACATTAGGAATTTATATAATAAAAAATTTAAAATACGATATTTCCAGCAAAAATTTAATAATTTATTTAAATTATTAACGTTTGGGTCTTGTTAAGACCCTTTTCAAAATATCTTAAAATTATTAATACTGCATATTTACAATAAATAATTGTCTGAAAATTAGTTTAAAACTAGTGCACATAATTGCAAAGTTGAATGCGACAGTTGCCAATGTTTAATGCAACAAGTTTTCTGATTGGGCTGCCAGTGTTTCACTTTGGCTAAATCATGAAAAAACTAAGGTTATTTATTTTGGTACAAGCACATTTGTTGGCCACCTAAACAGATCAAATTACCCTGGTGTAGATATGGACAATGGGATTATTATCCCCTTTCAGAAACAGGTGAAAAACCTAGGTGTGATACTTGATAGTAAGGTAACTCAGGAACCTCATATAACATCTATTGAAAAAATAATTAATCGTGTATTATATACACTTAGGTTCATACGCAACTACACAACGGAACTCTTACGAACTAGACTGGTACAACCATTAGTCACACCACATCTTGACTATTGCTATGTCGCATACCTTGACATAAGTTATGCACTTAAGGTCAGACTGCAACGACTCAGTAACAGTGGACTTAGGTACATTTTTGGTATACGAAAAGACGCACACATAACACCGTACAGACAAAAACTTGGTTGGCTTTGTAATGACACGCTCAGACTTTATTTTGAGGCCATAATGATATATAAAATTTTACGCCTAGGTTAACCCCAATATTTAGCAGAATTGCTCACGAAATATAGTCCCAAGAGCAGTGCTTATGGTCAACTAAAAACCAGAGAACTTGTTCTACCTAAATTGAAAAATTTCGGTGCGCAATCCTTACAGTATCATGGCACTGCTCTTTAAAATTCGATTCCATCTAATATAAGACTTCTACCATCTCTTAACAATTTCAAGACAGAAGTATATAAATATTTCTTATCCTTAGACCCCTAAATGAGAATTCAATTATCTGTAACTGAATTGTGACAATTATACACTTATCTATTTTACTTAAATATTTACCCTTGTATTGCTACTCATTACTTTACTTTATTTTATTTGCTATGAATTATTACTTAATTAGCTGATCTTTAATGATTATTATTTTACTTAACAGACTGTGATAAACTTTTTATCCAAAGATTAGATTATATTTAGTAAATGTAAAAAAGACATAAATATATTTATACCGAGTGAAACACAATTGCCGCGTTTATTTACATTGCTAAGGCTAGTTCCACAAACCTCCGTAAGCGCAAAAATGCAACCATAACGCAATGCGCACAACACGATTTTCGTTTGTGCGCATGCGTGTTGTGTTGTGCGCATTACGTTGCGGCTTCGTTTTTGCGTTTACGGAGGTTTGTGGAATCAGCCTAAGTGTAATCTTTCAAACGACGTAAACAGCGTATTTTCATCACTGATTCTCTCAGCGCTATAGTCAATTAACCTACTGGTAATTTTTGATCCGAAATGACCAATTTTTAAATTTGTTTAAATTGTTGTCAAAATTTTAATTTTTGACGAAATTGAGTTTTATGGTCCTTAAAAATTTTTTAAAAGCTTCAAGTTTTTAAAAATTTGTTACTCGTTTCTTTTCTTTAAATAGTTTTTAAGATATCGCTTTTCAAAGATAATGATAAAAATTGACTTTTTTTTTTGAAACCCTGAAATTAGGCTCTGACTTTAAATTATCATCTCTGGTTAATAATTTATTGAAAAGTGGTGAGTAAAGAATTTTTGAAAATATGAAGCTTGTAGACCTATAAGGCTCAATTTCGTCAAAAATTACAATTTTGGCAGCAATTTAAACTAATTTAAAAATTGTTCATTTCGGGTCAAAAATTACCAGTAGGTTAATTGACTATAGCGCTGAGAGAATCAGTGATAAAAATATACTGCTTACGTCGTTTGAAAGGTGATACTTACAAAAAAAAAAATAAACCAATTAAAAGTGTTTTGGATCAGAGCTGCTCATTAATTTAATAAAAAATTAAATCAAATTTATTACATTTTATTTATCAATCTTTTCATAACTTTTGTAGTATGAAAAATGGCCTTTTTTAACATTTTTCTGTAGTAAATAAAAAAATGGAGGAATAATAGGGGGACAATTTTTTTTTTTTGAATACTGGAAAATGCATGTAATAACAAAGATTATGTAGGAAAAAAACTTATAACTGGCTTGTGCTCGGGCTTGTGTGTTCACAAGTTAACGAGGTTGTGAAAAAAGGGTCGGATTTTACAGTCAATCCTTACTTACTTTTCGTTACTTTTACCCGAGAAGGAGAGACCATTACCTTTGCCTATGGAAAACCAAATTACAATTTATAGTTATGGGTGCCTTTAATAAGTTGAAAAAACAAACTTGATAAACTCCGTTTATTCCAACATACCTTCTAGGAAATACAAAGCATAATGGTTTTCAATAGAGGTATTTAGGTTTATGGACTTATGATAATTTATATTTTGAATTTATTGTAATTTCGGTTTTAGCACTTATAATAATTAGGGAGTATACGGGAGTATCTGTTATAAGTGAACATGTTTCATGATCGTTGGTTGTGTAAGAACACAAACCATTTATAAGTTTTTTTATCGCTGATTATTTTATTTTTGATTCTTTTATAGCCAATCAAACAAATAGCCATATGTAGCCCTAAAATGATCAATTTTTAAAATACCTCAAAAATAGAAATTTTTGACGATAATGGATTTTAAAGGTTTCAATTATTTTCTAAAAGTTTCCAATTTCTAAAAATTTTTTATGCAACCTTTATAATTATTTGTTTGCTAAATATTTTATCTTTTTAATTTTTTATGTAAAATTCTCTTCATTACAGTAAACCGAAAGCCCAAAAAGAAAAACTTTATATTTGCTGCTAAAATTGGAATTTGAACATGGAACATGTTTATTTATTGGGGTTACCCTGATGGGAATCCAAAAATCAAGTGGGGGGGGTAAATACGTCCTTTTTAAGGGGGGGTTCAAGCGTTTTCGATTTAAAGGGGGGGGGGGGTGATATGTGTCCGATTTAATTGAGGGGGGGTCAAATAGGACTTAAAATAATTTCGATTTAGGGACTTAGAAAAATCTGGGTTTAGGAACTCGTAAGCATTCGGGTTAAGGGACTTAAAATATTTTCAATTTAAGGACTTATAATTATACGGGTTTGGTAAATCAGAATAATTTGGGTTTAAATTCTTAACATTTTAACTAAAAGGATATAATGACAAATTATAAAAATAGCAAATTGTATTATAATATTGCGTAACATTTATGCATTATACCCAGTACTCAGCTGCAGTTAACATTAATTCTCTTACCGTTATAATTTATATAAAGCAAGTAAGTTAAGCTGCTGGGAAAATTACAATTTTCAATAAAAATAAGTTTTATGCTTTTATAAGTCACAAAGAAAGATTTTGTATAAGATATTAATCCTCGAAAAATTGCTTAGCAAATATATGCAAATAATTTAATCTATTTTTATCGAAATCTTTGCAAACCCGTATCTTGGAAATATCTCAAAAAAGTGAGAAGAGGGTAAAAATTTTTTGGAAACCTTGAATTGGTACAAAATTATTGAGAAATTTGTTTTCATCGATGATTGTAATTTTGGCAGAAATCAATCATGAATTTTACGTTCAACCATGGTGAACTAATTTTTTTTAACGCTGCTAAAAATGCCATAAAATGTTCAGAAAATTAAAAAATATATTTATTTACTGCGATGAGTGATAAACAACTAAATATTACCTACACACCAAACCTAAAAGAGTTTTTTGTTACGCAGAAAATATTGAATGTTTATTTAATTCTTTAGAGAGGAATTATTTTGAGGTTAATTCTTTTAAAAAAATTTATTTTTGTTATAATTCTTTTTGAACAGATTAAAAACAAAAGTAAATTTTTTTAAAAGAATTAACCTCAAAATAATTCCTCTCTAAAGAATTAAATAAACATTCAATATTTTCTGCGTAACAAAAAACTCTTTTAGGTTTGCTGTGTATTTTTGTATTTTTTTTATTTAATAAAATTATGTTTTAGTACTTTTACAAAAGTTTAAGCTAATAAAAAAGATCCATTGTCTATAATCACAATAAGTTACTTCAGAAAAATTAAAAACTTAATATTTATTAAGCTAATAAAGCTTCTAATAAATTTCTAAAACTGTTCAATGCATATAAAAATGATAAACTTCAATGATAATGAAATTACGCGCAGTATGCACATGTATGGAATTACATTTTCGTTGAAACAGGTTTAGTCCAAAAACAAATAATAATTACAATCATGAATTTTACGTTCAACCATGGTGAACTAATTTTTTTTAACGCTGCTAAAAATGCCATAAAATGTTCAGAAAATTAAAAAATATATTTATTTACTGCGATGAGTGATAAACAACTAAATGTTACCTATTTTTGTATTTTTTTTATTTAATAAAATTACGCGCAGAATGCACATGGATGGAATTACATTTTCGTTGAAACAGGGTTAGTCCAAAAACAAATAATATTAATATTTAATTTTTTTTATTTTCATAAAATATTTAAGGCAATCCTATTATAAGCTGCAATTATTATTAACCGTTAAACGCCACAGAGCTTATTTACATGTCGATTTCTTTTTGAATACTAAATTAATTTAAAAATAAAAATTTGTATTACTAAAAATTTATTCTTATGTAAAAATATCTCAATTTTCAGAATCTAAAGTCAAATTTACGATAAAATTTACGAGAAATTCAACATTGCGGGTCAAAATTTTTATTCAGCGAACAAATTTTTTTTTTAATTTCAAAATAGCAGATGGAAAATTAATAAAAACCCGACGAATTTTCGAAATATCTCTTATGACCTCCGCTGATCTTTTTAGATCTCCGGAGATCACTTTTGATTTCTGGAGATCTCCGGAAATCTGAAGTGATCGCAAATTTAAGGTGATTTCTTTAGTTCTCTGAAGATCTCCGGAGATCTCTTATCTATTTGTCGATTTTTTTTTGTACACGTAATTTTAAATCAAAACTTACATTTTTTAAAATGTATCCTTATCTGTAAAAAAGTTTCAATTTTCAGAATCTAAAGTTAAACTTAAAATAAAATCAACTAGAAACTCAATATTTTGGGTCAAAGTTGGCCACTAAAAAAAATTGACACGTTAATTATCAGCATTTTAAATAGTATAAAAAAAAATGGTATATCTAATGAAAAATTTTTACCTCTTGTGTATTTTAGGACATGCTTTTTTGCATGCGTTTTTAATTTCAAAATGGCGGATGTTAAATTGCGAGAAAATTACTAATAACAAGTGGCATTAGATTATTTGTTCCCGACGAATTTTCGAAATATCTCTTATGATCTCCACTGATCTTTTTAGATCTCCGGAGATCACTTTTGATTTCTGGAGATCTCCGGGAATCTGAAGTGATCGAAAATTTCAGGTGGTTTCTTTTGTTCTCTGGAGATCTCCGGAGATCTCCGGAAATCACTTTTGATCTCTGGAGGTTACTGGAGATTAAAATAGATCTAAAGTAATCTCCAGAGATCACTGAGGTAAAAAAAAAAGTTAGAAAACTTTAGAAAGAATATTTATCATTAAGCAAATATTAATCATTAAGCAAAGTTGTAAAACGATAAACTTGATTGTTTTACCTTATTTTTTGACTTTATTTAAATTTAAAAAATGCTACTATTAGTTATTTTACTAAAACCTGATGCAAAAATCAAAAAGTACAGCAATAAGTTTACTAATTTTTATAATACAAATAATTATTGGAATAGTCTCAATAAGAAATACAATTAGGTAAATTAATAAAAAAAATTAGTTATTTGATCATTAATAATTTTAAAAAATATTTATAATTTTAATTACCAATTACCAAAAAATAGCCTATAAGTGCCTTATATGGGCTACTGCACCGTTTTTAGATAAATTAAAAATAATATTCGTATCTAAATACCTTATAATACTATATTTACTAAAATTAGCCCAACAAGCGTGAAAAATAGGCTAAGAATCCCTATTATGGGCTACCATTTTTTTTTGTATGAGTAGATATAATATTTTGGTATAGAGACCCAAAAAACATTAGTGTAGTGTGAGAAAAATGGTAATATATTAAAAATTTTAACAAAAAATGGCAAAAAAACGTTAAAAATGAGCTAAAATGGGCAATTACGCAAAATTGGACCACGTTAGGTCAAAACGGACTTCGGATTTGGAATCAGCGACCCCAAAAACTAAAATTACCGTCAAAAAATTCCATGGACAATGGACATGCTTTCAAAAAAAATCGCAAATAAAACCATGCTCCAGGCCTATACTAATTGGGAAATTCAAACATTTGATTCTATAGCTATAAGGGTAAAACTTTAAAAGTAAATAAATTGAAAAATTTAATTATAAATGCAGAGAAAAATAACAGAACTTACGAATATAAGTAATATTTTTTACTTTTATAATGTAATATTTTATTTTTTATGGTAATTTAGACTTGAAGAATACTATAATTTTTAAGATTTAGCCAGATTAGTAAACAATTATTTATTTTCAATATAAGTATCAGTTTTAACGATCTCTACGAACAAATATAATAATCTTATATTTCAAAGATATATAAGGCATTTTCATGCCATTAATTTTATTTAAAATTTTTTACAATTTTAAATAAATTAGAAAAATTTTTTTAATTTTTTAAGCGACCTTTTACAGACAAATGAAGATTTCATCTTTATCGACATCATTATTTATTGCTTTTTGTTGAGAAATATTAATTTTGTCAATTATATTTATCATATAACTTGGTCAATAATTTTCTCACAATAGTAATGATTATAGTCAATGAAAGAGAAAAATTCAATTAATTTTAAAATACACAAGAGGTAAAAATTTTTCATTAGATATACCATTTTTTTTTATACTATTTAAAATGCTGATAATTAACGTGTCAATTATTTTTAGTGGCCAACTTTGACCCAAAATATTGAGTTTCTAGTTGATTTTATTTTAAGTTTAACTTTAGATTCTGAAAATTGAGACTTTTTTACAGAAAAGGATACATTTTAAAAAATGTAAGTTTTGAATTAAAATTACGTGTACAAAAAAAAATCGACAAATAGATAAGCTCTTGGTCGTTAAACGTTTAATTCAATAAAATTTAAATTAATTAATAATTAATAAAAAAATATAATTAACATATTATAAAATTATATATTATGTTATTTTAAATTTTATGATATTTCACCGATGCAAAGTTTATACCAAAGCCATGAAATCCGTTGCGTGGCTGACACTTATAAGGTTTTTCACTCGTGTGATTAAAAAATACAAGAAAAAACACGCCTATTTTAAATAATCCATTTGGGCTAAGAAAATATACAGATCATAAACACGATGAAAAAAGCTTAGTTAAAATGAAAGCAATCCCATTGTTCGTTGTTGATATACCATGCCCACAAGGTGTCAATTTTTGATTCTATAAGGTAGAGCTTTGCATTATAATTATCCAGGCCTATGTGGAATAAAGTATCTAAATTTAAATGTTACCAAATATTTTAATTATTATAATAATTTAATTTCTCATAAAATCAGAAAAATAAGATGGTAAAGGTTTCGTCCAACCTTCGCGTATACGTAATTAAAGGTGAATGTAATAAAAACGCTGACTTTATTTCTTTTAGTACAATATTCTGTTTTATTTTATTCTATCATACAAAATTTGAGGATATCATAATTACAAAATAATTTTGAAATTAGCAACCACGTCGTAACATGGCCATCAACAATCTTGTAATGCTTTTTATTACATTTAAAAGTGGAATTCCTGTTAATGGTGCGACTCCTGCTATAATATTTTCCAATAGACTGACATTTAAGGCCTGCTCGTTGCCTGATGTAGCCCCTTCATCAGACGAACCTACATTGGCTTCCATTATTTGGTTAAATTTAGTTATGTCCCCTGATGTAGCCCCTTCATCAGACGAACCTACACTGGCTTCCATTATTTGGTTAAATTCATTTATGATCCCTGATGTAGCTCCTTCATCAGACGAACCTCCATTGGCTTCCGTTATTTGGTTAAATGTATCTATCTCCCCTGATGTAGCCCCTTCATCAGACCAACCTCCATTGGCTTCTATTATTTGGTTAAATTTATCTATTAGCATTGTAATCTTTTCTTTTCCCGAACCAGGTTCGATTCTGGACGGTGGGATTATTTTATCTATTCCCTTGCGAGCTACTCTGCGGAAAATTGATAAACAGGGCGGTAGTGGTACTACGCGATCAACTTTATTTCGAAAAATAGTTCTATAATTCTGAGGTCTTCCTTGAGTCCCAGTAGGAAGCGCATTCAGAAGATCCAAAAACTGTTTCATTAATTGTTTAATTTCTTCCGGATTAATAGTTGACGGAGGATTTCCAAAAACAACCTTAAAATATTTTAATAAAATTATTATTTTGCAATAGTTAAAATTAATAACGCGATTCTTCTTTATTTTTCTATAACTTTCTTTTTTTCGGTTCTTAAAAACGTTTCTTTTTTTTTATAAAAATGAAAAAATTGATTGTTTGTGGGTAGAAAATACAGACATCCCTTGAATAACGCAGGGGGTAAAATGTGACAATTTGCAAAAAATTTCATTTGAGAATTAACAGACTAAATATTAAAGTTCGTGATAGGTAGTATTTAATGTAAAATTGTAATTGTAAATATAAAGTCAGCTATCAGTCTACAATGACCAGCAACTGGCAAGTTAAACATATTTGTGAGAAAATAGTCAAAGTTGTGATGAATTTCAGAAGGTTGTGTTACGCGCTAAGCAATCTCAACTAGCAGATTTTGCTTGTGAAGAAAATAACTTTTTCTGGGATTAAAAATTTGTTGATAATTTTTTAATTACAATTCGCTGTTTATATATTTTTAGAACAACTTTTTAAAATAAAGTTTATATTAATATACTATATTTTTTTTTTTTTTTTTTTTTTAACGAATTGACGGGACGTACACTTTGTAACACTTATTAATGTATATATTTTTTACATTTATAATAAATTTTTAATTAATTAAATTTAATTAATTAATTAAATGTGGCTTGCAGTCTCGACTTTAATAAGTTATTTTAATTATTTATTTTATTTTTTTTTTATTTTATTTTATTTACTTTAATTACTTATTTTTTATAAAAAACAATATTTTTAAAAAGTTTCTACTCACATAGCCGCTAAGCACAGCCGCGAAAATAAGCAAAACGTTTAACTTCATGTTTTTTCTTAGATGCGTGTTTCTTTACTCGTAAGCCAAGTCTAAAATTTTGTGAATGGGAACGCTTTTTATACAGTCCTCATAGGTAAATTTTTTTAAAGCGAATTCGTGACGAATTCGTGAATGAGAATCGCCACGAATTCGTAATAAATTTTAACTCTTTGTTGTAATAATTATTTAATTCTTTTTAAATTTAAAAAATTTCAAATAATTATTTTATTATTAGTAATAAATAATTATTATTTTATTACTTTTTTTTTATTTTCAAAAAATTTCTGCTTTCAAAAATAATATGAGATCTTATTTGAAAAATCAAATGAGATCTCATAAGACAGTTTTTCATCTGATATCTGATAACAAAAATTGTAGAAAAGCTTTGACTATGCAAATTAATTATAATTAGGGAGGCTCATGCATTGAAAATAATGATGACAGAATGTAATAAAATGTCAGTAATATTAAATTTTATATACAATTATATATCTAGTGATATACTAAGATTGTAGTGTATATTCTATATGCATCATGGTAATGTCTTCTCCGTGTTATACACATGTTTATTAGTATACTAACAGCTATGACTGAGAACAAGTTGTTCTTTTATAAACCAAAGTTTATTGTTATAATTTTTTAATGTAATTATTTATATTTAATGTAATATTTTAATTATTTATTATGGTATGATATATTTATTTGTATCTAATATTGTTAACACACTATATATTTTTATTTAATAAAGTAATTTTTTATAGCTTGAAAAGGTTTGCAGAAGGCAAACGAAACGTAGCGCAATATATAAATAAATTATTGTCTAATTTATTGCCCTCTGTGTCGAAATATTCCTCAATACTCGCATATTTCAAAATTATGGGCGAAAAAGCCAACATCAGTAGTTCTACACAAAAAAGTTTTGCAGAATAATTATATACCAAAAATCGTTGTGCTGAAAAGTTCAACACAAATTTTTTTTGGTCAAAGTATTTAATACACCATTTTAAATATTAAATAACTAATTTCTTTTATACAATAGCATAAACAAATATCAGTTTACATAGTGTGTTGAATATTTCGATTAGAAAAAGTTTGTGTTGATCTTTTCGGCACAACGATTTTCGTTGTAAAACGATTCCGCAAAACATTTTTGTATAGAATTATTGATGTTTCGAATAATTTTGTGTTGATCAGATCCATTGTCAAAAAATCATGTTTCACTACAAATTTATAATTTTTCAAATACATTCAAATTATTCAGAGCAGCGTAGGTGAAACATTAATGAAAAATTATAGGTTCTGGTTCAGTGGTTCTTGAGTCATTAGGGTACAGCAGACAGACAGACAAATAAATTTTTAGATATATATAGTGTATAGTATATAGTATTAAGATATGTATATATAGATGGTTCTAAAATTGACTGAATCAAATAATACCAATTGCGACATTAAAATTTTATCATATTTTTCAGATATTTCACTTTCTAACAAAATTTTCAAAAAATTTAATTTTTCCCAAAAATAGTAAAAATTTTAACTTTATTTTAACACCGGTTTTACGTAATTTCTTTTATTTTTTAGAGCCTCATGACGAAACACATAGACACACAGGCACACAAATAAATTATTAAAAATACCATAAAAAATAAAAAAAATGAATAAAATATTTTTAACCAGCTTGAAAAATATTTTATAAAATTTTAAAGATACCTCCGTTTTGAATAAAAATTTAGGAGTATACGTAAAAATTGGTGCCGGATTGAATAGTACAAACTTGTGACATTAAAATTTGTCGATAGTCTCGAGATATTTTAATTTTTTTCAAAATTTTTAAAAATTTTATCAATTTCAAAAACACTAAAAATTAAATATCTCAAAAACTACGATAGCTGAGCAGAAAATCTATAGCATATGTCACCCGCGGACTTTTTTTCTTTATTTTGACACCGGTTTTATTTAATTGCCTTCACTGGTTTAATCCTGATGATAACACACACACACACACACAGACACACAAATAAATTTTCAAATATATATAGTAGTAAGATAAGATAAGATAAGCTAAGATAAGATAAGATATACATACATTTTTTTAACTATTTCTATGTTTTCCATATATATCAAATTTTTACAATATTTTATAAATTAAGTTATAAAAATGAGATCATAAATATTATATATATTATTTAAAGTATTTGTTCAGTCACATAAATATTTTATAAAAAAATATCTATTTTATTAAAAAATATCTATTTTATACAAAAATATCTATTCTAATCTATCAAAGTCACATGTTAAAATTGAATAAAAAAGTTACAAACTTATAGACACAAGACTAATTACAACTAACTAATTACAAATATAAAAAATTTTTCTTACAGAATTTTAATCAAAAATTTTCTCCACTTTGGAAAATTTTATTTTCCGTATCTATCTCATAGTGATGGATTAAATATACTAAAGAGCAAGGTGTACATTTTTTTACATTTAATATTAATATAACAAAATTTTTACATGTATCATATTTTAATCCAATTGTATGAATTGATCGTACAACATAGTGTGTATATATAGATAACTTCTCAACCTCTTCTTTCTTTTTAAGTTTTTTTTTCTCAAGCACTTCTTTTTCATTTAATTTTCCAAAATGACAGGACCCACACCTCCAATACTGCTTACACTGACTTTGAGGGAAAGTAAAATTAACATGGTAGAGGTTATTAGTATAGGGTATTCCTCTTTTTGCTTTTGTGTAAACTAATTTATAATCTTTAGTTGAAAATGGCTTATATGATTTATATATAGGTAAACCAGGTAATGGTGGTAATTGTTTTTTTCTCATTGGAACTAATTTTGCTTCGTTGATATTCATTTTATAATCATGATGAAAATTTTCATCTTCAGTATCTTCATTATTTTTTTTGTCTTCAAAATCTTCATTTTTTTCATCACAATTACCACCACCACCACTGGCTTCGTCACCATTACAATTATGATAATCATCAACACAAAAACCAATATCAATGTTATGAACAATATCATTGTTATTTTCTTCAATATATGCAACTCCTTCGAGGTCACATTCATCTTGCTTATTTTCTTCATATAGTGTAGTAAGAGATAAAAATTCTTTTAATACAATTGATGAAAATTTCTAAAATGAAAAAAATAATTAATAAATTTTATAAACAATAATAAAAAAATTTACAATTACCTGAGGGTTTAAAGCGGTTGATGTATAGTGGATATTAAAATGTGATTTCAGTGAAACCATATCATCGCTAAGAGCATCATTACTTTCATCGATATTGAGACCGCCAGGTTGGGGCCTGGTCCATGCAACGAATTAAATTTATATAAGAAGTATATAATGCGTGCTGCACCACCAATTTGGCTGGTGCATACACGAAAAACCCCTTGAAACGCTATACAATAACGATCAAGGGTAGCAATAAAATTGTTTCCTGTTGAACTTATAAAAGATAAAATTAATTAAGACACAATAAAATACGCATAAGTTGGTATAACTTGTATTTTATTTATATTTTAGGATTCTACAGGAACGAACTTACAGAGAGCTAAAATATGTCTGAGCTCCTGCGAAATCTGTCGCTCTATTTATATTGAATCACAGATTTCGCACACCAAGACATTTTTGCTTCTAGAAAATTCGCAAATGTTCTTAGAAGAATTAAGATGTGAAAATTTACTATTTAATATTTATTCTTAATTAAAAAACATCTTAATTATTCTATTACAACTTTTTATTTAAAATATACATAGTTTTTACCTTTCAATCTTTTTTTTATATGTTTAATTAATTAATAATATTATTTACAACTTATTCTAGAAGATTCTTATTTTTACAAAATATATCCTAAACTTAAACTTAGTCTATCTATATACAGTATTTACATTTTATTCAATCATATTGAATTAATTATATATTTTTCTGCATCAATGCATACTCGCGATATATGCACAGATGCATTTATTTAAAAATATAATAAATGCATATTTAGATTTATTAGGCCGGAAGGTGGCGACCTCCGAACTACGTATTCAAAAATCTATGCTCGATCGATAATTTTTGTTTAACGCGCGCTCTAATTTCATATTTGAATATTATTTCTACATTATTATGTGCGTACGCTAATGTACCCCATTCCTGTACCCTACAACTATCCCCCCCCAAAACTCTTTGTTATGAAATAATACAGAGTTTTGATATTTTAGGAGAGGTCAGGAATGGAATATTATATAAGAAAGAAAAAAAAAATAGTTTTATTATTATTATTTAGTTTTTATTTTAATCATGATTATTTTTATTAATTTACCTATACAGAGAATTATTTGTATTTATAATCTTAAAAAAAAAAAGATTTTTTACATTTTTTATATCAAAAAAGATTTTTTAATTTTTCTATATTATTATTATTTAGGATTTCATTTTTATTCTTAAATAACAATTTTTCTTGTTCATTTAGGATTTTAACTTTTTTTATTAATTTATTTGGTTTTTCATTAATTATATCGCGTGATCTTTTTAAATTTTTATTATCAATAGGAATTATATTAACTTTGTTTTTTTCTATTGTTGTTTGCTCACTTGCTAGATTTTTATTGTATAATATAATTTTTTCATTAGAATTAATTATTTTTTTAGTATTAATGTTAAATTCATTTATAATTTTTCCTTCATTTATTTTCTTTTTTATTTCTTCTTGTTGTGCTTCTTCTATATTTAGTCTTCGTAGTTCTTCATTAAATTCCAACATATCATCTAATTTAACTTTGATTTCACTTGATTGCAAGTATTCAGCGGTAAAATAACCTTTTTCGGGTTCAGAAATTATTTCATTTGCGGTATTTAATGCATTTCTGTTCATATATCTATAAAATTTTTCGCCTTTGAATAGTTGTATTATGTTACTTATTTTTCTTGGCCTGTTGTTAATGCTTCCTACTGACTTAATTTCTTTGTAATAATTTGGTGCTTGAATACTTACAGTGATGATTTTTTTGCCAATTCTTTCAATTTGTGGTAAAATATATTTCTTTTTTTCTATTCCGCCTAGTTTTTGATATGTTATAATTTCGTTTTTGTTAGATGCTCTTGTTGTATTATCAATTTTTATTAAGAAATCTTCGAAGTCACACTGAATCATTTTATTCACTTCCACAATATTTTTATCTTCAGTTTGTGTTTCTGCCTCAACACCTTTTTTAATTATTTCATTATCACTGATCTCTGCTTCTTTAAAATTTTTTGATGCATTGAGGTGACGAGTATGTGGTATTATTTCATATTCTCCAGGGTGAGCATGCTGAATCTTGGTTGCTTGCACATGCTTATCAACTTTTTCGATATACACCCCGTTATTATTTTTTTGTAAGTGTAATTTTACTTGCGTTTTTTTATTTAAAGCTTGATTGGCTACACTTATATTGCTCATTTTAGAAAATTTTAGAATAATATTTACTATTTTTGACCATTAAAGTCTTTTGTCTATAAGACACTAAATTTATTTTTCATATAATCTCAAGTGTTCCCCATGGAACATCCCTCTCTCCTCGTTATTATTAATATAATTTAATATGTATGTGTTTGTATCGACAATTTTAGAAATAATAAAGGGACCATGATATATATATAAGAATTTAGCAAATATTTTGTTTTCTTTATTTGACTTATTTTTGACTCTTAATAATACAAAATCATTAACTTTATATTTAATATCGTTTCTAGTTTTATTTAATTTTTCATTTATTTTTGATCTGCTTTTACTCATATTTTCATAGGCCCAGTATAATTTTTCTTCATTTGTTTCATTATTGTAATTATCTGATATTATTATATCTTTCCAGGGTCTATATGGCTTTTTATTTAAGTATAATTCCGCTGGGGTGTAGTTCGTAGTGGAGTGATGGGTTTCATTAATAATTTCTTCAATTAATTTAATATTATTACACCAAGTAGTGTGCTTGTCCTTTACTAAAACTCGGAAAAATCGGTGTAATTCTTTGTGAACTCTTTCCACAATATTTGCACAGCTATGTCTTACAGACGTGAAAATTAAATTAATTACATGTTTTTTAAATTCATCAATCCATTTATCAGATTTAAAAATTGATGCATTATCGCACTGCAAATTTTCCATTTTTCCATATTTGGGAATATGTTCTTTAAAAATTCTATTCATAACTGCTTCTGTTTTACAACTTTTTATCGGGTAGAGTTTTACATATTTAGTTAATACATCAATTGTAGTTAGAATATATTTTACTCCACCTTGACCTTGAGGTAGTGGACCAACTGTATCGATTGAAACTATTTGATTTTTTCGTTCCACTACAATATTTTTCATTTGCATTTTCGTCATAATAATATTAGTAATATTTAGTTTTTTGACATATTTCACAGGTTTTTAAAATATTTGCAATTTTTCGTCTTATACCTGGGAAATAAAATTCTTCTTCTAGCATTTTCTGTATTTTTAATTTTCCTACGTGAACGTACATAATATGTAACTCTTTAATTAATTCTTCCAGTAGGTTTTCAGGAATTACGATACATTTTTTACCATTTTTAAATTTTTTCTTTAGTAAGTCATCTTCGATAATATATTTTTTCATAACTTTTTCATCTGTTTCATATTTTACTTTATTTTTTAATATTAATAATTTTCTGTCTTCAGTTTGTAGTTTTTCAATATTTTTCAACATTTCTATAATTTTCTTACTTGGTTTTTGCATCATTACTGCATATATTGAAATTTTTTTTGATTCTAATGGTTCATAGTCTTCGCCATAACACCTGCTTAAAACATCTGCTGCAACATTTTCTTTGCCTGGGATAAACTTATAGTTGATGTCATAATCTTGAGTGAAAAGTATCCAGCGCTTAAGTCTTTCATTCGAAAACTTGCATTTTTGCATAAAAGTTATTGCTTTGTGATCAACTTTCACTAAAATTTTAGCACCTGCTATGTATGTGTTGAGCTTTTTTAGAGCATAAATTACACTGAGGAGTTCTTTTTCACATATAAAATAATTGATTTCAGCAGATTTTAATGTACGGCTAATACACGTAATTATTTTCTCTTCTCCATTATCATCAAGTTGAGATAAAACAGATCCTATCGCATATTGACTACTATCGGTAGTTAAGATAAATGGCTTTTTTAGATCCGGAAAAACTAATGTTTTTTGTTCAATGAAGAGTTTTTTGATATTTATAAATGCTTCTTCATGCTCTTCGGTCCATTTATATTTAGTATCTTTTTTTAATAAGTTTAATAATGGTATGATTTTATCTGCATAATTTTCGGCAAAACGAGAATAATAATTTAAAAATCCTAAAAAATTTTGTAATTGTTTAATATTTTTAGGCCTTTTATAGTTTTGAATTTTTTCTAATTTCGTTGGGTCTTGTTTAATACCGTCTGCAGTTAATATATGACCCAAAAACTTTATTTCTTTTTTGCAAAAGGAACACTTTTCAAAATTAAGTGTTATGTTATATTCAATTAGTCTTTGAAAAACTTTTTCTAAATGGTAAATATGGTCTATAAATGTGTCGCTGATAATAGACATATCGTCGACAAAACATAGTGAAAAATCCATTAAATCACCTAATACTTTGTCAAGTGCTCTTACTAGTGCTGCGGTAGCACATTTTATACCAAATGCCATCCTGTTCCACCAGTAGATTTTTCCATCAATGCTAAAACCTGTATATTTTTTGCTGTTTTCAGTTAAAGCAATTTGCCAAAATGAGGAACACATATCAAGACTTGACAGATGTTTTTTAGCTTTGCACTTCATAAAGACATCATCACAGGACATTGGACTTTCATAATCATTTTTTATAATTGTATTTAAACCACGCGAGTCCATGACTATTCTTAAAGTGCCATCTTTTTTCTCACTTGTAGTTATTGGACTTATGTATTCAGTATTTGCACGACTTATTATGCCAAACTCTAGCATTTTGTTTATTGCTTCTAATACTTTTTGTTTTTTGTGAAGTGCAATTGGATAGGCTCTTTGATAAAAAGGTTTTTCATCGGTTATTTGTAATTCATATTGATAATTTTTTATTAACCCTGGTTTTTTACTAAATACTTTACTATTGTCGAAAATTATCTTTTTTAGTAAGAATTTTTTAGATACACTTAATTCTGTGCATTCATTTACTTTTTCATTAATTTCTTTGATTGTTATGTCATATTCATTGAATTCTTCGAAAACTAGATTATTATTAATTTCTATTATCTCTTCTATATAATATTTGTAAGATTGGTAGTCTTCAGAATTATCTAAAGCATAGGGTATATTTATATCACATATATTAGAGTAAACTCTATCTTTTTGACTATCTATTATGAGTCCTAAGTTTTTTATAATATCAAACCCTATAATACATTCTTTTGTAAGCCTAGGAACTACAATAAATACCATGTAGTCTTGAAAATTACCGACTTTTACTTGACACATAATTTGCATTTTTAGAGCTACAGTTTTTTCTTTAATTGCACTAATGATTATTTTACCACTTATGGGTAAATGAGCACATTTTCTAAAGATTTCAAGATTATCATGGTAAAATTTATGAGATAACACTGAACAGTTTGCACCAGTATCTAGTAAAACCTTCATATTTATTGATTCTAGGTTAATGTTTATTTCAGGACATTTGCCATTAACTTTTTTACTGGATTCTTCACTGTCAATATCATCTTTTTCTAGCAGATCATACTTATCAGAATTCGAAAATAAAGTGTTTATATTAAGAGTATTAGTTGCCTCACAGTGTACTTTTTCTTGTGAGACAACGCTTACTAGTTTTTTGGACTATTTTGTGTGTTGTGTTCGATTTGTGCATCAGTGACTACTTCTATTGCATCAATTTCATGTTGAGATTTTTGACCTTGTTTTTTATTTTGAAAAGCTTGGTTTTGATATTGTTTGTTAGGTTGCCCTTTATTAGTTTGATTTGGACGCTGTTGTTGTGTATTACTTGGCTGACGTCCCTGATAGTTATGATCTGTGTTATTTCTGCCGTTATAACTCCTATTCTGTTGAGGATTTGAGTTGTAATTATCCCTATTTCGGTTTTCATATGAGTTTTCTCTTCTGTTGTAGTTATTAGAACTTTGACCATCTTGTCTGTCTTGGCTCTTCCATTGCTGTTGTTTATCATTTTATTGATTATTATAACTGTAACTGTTGTTGTTTCTGTTTGAATTATCATTACTATATGATTTTTTATTTTGCCAATTTGGTTCTTGCCTATTTCTTATTGATCTATCGTCATTATCGGCTTGTTCAAGAATGTCCAGAAATTCATCTCTTGTTTTTGTTCTTAATGACCTTATTATTCTTCTGGTATCTGGATCAAAGTGAGGAATGATTTGGTTAATAATTTCTTCTTGGTCATTGGAAATTTCCAAATCTTCAGCAATATTAAAAAGTTTGAGTGCATATTGTACTCTTGTTTGTTTCCCTTTTATTGAGTAAGCACCAGAATTGAAGATTCTTCTTAAGCCATCTTTAATTGTTACATTCCAGTATCGTTTTTTAAATAGGTCAACAAAGCTGTCATAATTATTTATATCTTTTTCTACAAGGTAAAACCAATTTTTCGCTCCTTTTTGTAGGCACTGACTAATCAAAATTTTAGTGTTTTCCCCTTTTTTGTCTGAGTAATTTTCAATATACTTTTGTAAATCAACTAAAAATTTTAAGGGTTTTTCTCCATGGTCGCCTTTAAAAATAGGAGCTTTTATTTTAACGCTGGGGGGTTTGTTTGTTGCTGAGGCAGATGCATTATTTCCATTATCCTTGTTTAAGTCCAGTTGGTTAAACATTTCTTCAATCTTATCAATTTCTTGAGCTTTATCTTTAATGGTTTCAAGTTCTTTTTCTATTACGTTGTATTCTTCAGTGATTCTTTTTATACGATTACTCATGGTTTCTATCTGAATATCATAATTTTCTTTTTCGCTGTCAAGTTGCTGTATTCTTGCTTCCTGACTATTTATTAATTGAGTTTTTTCAATTAATTCTTTTTCAACTTTAGCTTGCTTTTCATCAAAGAGTAAAAAAGTATTTGTTAAACCTTCACTTAAGTCAGCAATCATTTTAACAATTATTTCTTTTTCATTTGGTTTTTCACTTTCGATGTTCATATTAGGATATTGTTTTTTATATTCTGTTACCATCTATTTTGCGTTTTCTCGCAATGCAAGCAAGGTATCGGCCAGAGCTTTCTTTTTTGACATTTTTATTTTCTTTAGTTTTACAACAAGAATGGAACAACAACAGAAAAAATATTTAATTTATTAAGCTTTTTTCTTAAATTCAAACAAAAGATTTTTTAATTTATTAATTTCAAACAGAAGATTTTTTAAATTATTAAGCTTTTTTTTCAAACGAAAGATTTTTTAAATTATTAAGTTTTTTTATTAAATTCAAACAAAAAATTTTTTAAATTTTTAAGCTTTTTTCTTAAATTCAAACAAAAAATTTTTAAATTTTTAAGCTTTTTTCTTAAATTTAAACAAAAAAATTTTTTTAAATTTTTAAGCTTTTTTCTTAAATTCAAACAAAAAATTTTTTAAATTTTTAAGCTTTTTTCTTAAATTTAAACAAAAAATTTTTTAAATTTTTAAGCTTTTTTCTTAAATTCAAACAAAAAAAAGTTTTTTATAAAAATGCATAAAATTGCATATGAGTGCATAAAAGTGCATTTAAAAAGTTGCATATAAAAAGTGCACGCTTGCATATGAGTTCATTTCCGAATATAACACTCTTATCTTTTACCTAATTTTGTGTATTGATTGCTTGTTTCCATTACTTTAGTGTATTTTATATAAAATATGCTTTATTTACATTCAAATGGAATTATAAACCATACTTTAAAAAGAAAAGAAAATAATCATAATAGTAAAAAAGAAATCCAAAGTGAATTCTTTAGCGTATATACTCGATGTCATATGCAAGAGAGAGAAAGAGAAAGAGGAGTTTAATATTTATACATTTTTATAATTACAACGGAGCGAGTTTAAAGTTTAAATAATCGATACTTTTATTGTTATTTTGATTTTGTTTTAATCTACACTTATGTTTTGATTTATTTAATTTATTATGTTTGTTTTCTTTCTTATATAATTATATTATTTTTATCTATAAAAAGAATCTGGTATTTTACATATCATTTATTGAAATTAGAGGTTTCATTGTTTAATATATGTTTGCCAAAATAATACAATAAAATTATACAATGCCGAAAAAAACTAAAATTTTAGCATTCTTTTTTTTTTTTTTTATAAAAAACTTATGCATTTCTTGTACAGTTATCTTTCAGTACAAAGATTTATCCAAAAAAAAAATAAATTTCAATACGTACTGTTATTTTTCAGTACTTTCAAAATTAAAATAAAAAGAAAAAGAAATTTTTTAATTAAATTACATCTTATTATTTATTTTTATTTTTTATCATTATTTTTTTGAAATTGACTCAAGATTTTTTACTTTAGTTTCTAATGAATGGATGATTTCAATTAAATTATCAACTCTATTTTTTAGAAATTCATTTTCTACTTCTAACTGTCTAAAACTTTGATTAGAAAATGTTTTAATTTCTCTGATATCATCTATTGCTCTACCAAGGCTATGCCAACTCTCGTTATCAAGATGTTGCAAGAAATCTACAGAGTCTTCTAAATTTAACTGACTCTCTTCAACTTTATCTAACCTATCACAAATTTTTTTATAGTTTTTCCTATTCATTATTACTTAAAAAAAATTTTTGTGCATAGCCTTACAATAGATTTAAAAAAAAACAAAATTTTTAATTAAAAAAAACTGATATCAGGTACTTAAAGGCAGGATCGCCACGTTGAGACCGCCAGGTAGGGGCCTGGTCCATGCAACGAATTAAATTTATATAAGAAGTATATAATGCGTGCTGCACCACCAATTTGGCTGGTGCATACACGAAAAACCCCTTGAAACGCTATACAATAACGATCAAGGGTAGCAATAAAATTGTTTCCTGTTGAACTTATAAAAGATAAAATTAATTAAGACACAATAAAATACGCATAATTTGGTATAACTTGTATTTTATTTATATTTTAGGATTCTACAGGAACGAACTTCCAGAGAGCTAAAATATGTCTGAGCTCCTGCGAAATCTGTCGCTCTATTTATATTGAATCACAGATTTCGCACACCAAGACATTTTTGCTTCTAGAAAATTCGCAAATGTTCTTAGAAGAATTAAGATGTGAAAATTTACTATTTAATATTTATTCTTAATTAAAAAACATCTTAATTATTCTATTACAACTTTTTATTTAAAATATACATAGTTTTTACCTTTCAATCTTTTTTTTATATGTTTAATTAATTAATAATATTATTTACAACTTATTCTAGAAGATTCTTATTTTTACAAAATATATCCTAAACTTAAACTTAGTCTATCTATATACAGTATTTACATTTTATTCAATCATATTGAATTAATTATATATTTTTCTGCATCAATGCATACTCGCGATATATGCACAGATGCATTTATTTAAAAATATAATAAATGCATATTTAGATTTATTAGGCCGGAAGGTGGCGACCTCCGAACTACGTTGTGGGAAATGAGTATTATTGGTATAAATAATTTCACCACAAAATATATAACTATAACATTTATTAATAACAACACTGAATATGAAAATATAAGTATACAAATATATAAAGGCGTGTGTACTGACGTGTGTACTGTCGTATATAGTATATGAATGAGAAGCGGGCGGCGTGGTTGAGCCGTTTCTATGTGTGTGTATATGTATATATGTGAGAGGGTAATGTATGTGTGTCCCCACAGTACTCCCCCCGTAAATTAAAATTTTGAATTACATTTTTTTGGAAAAAAAACATTGAAAAATTTTTGAATTTGTTTACATATTATAAGATATATGAGCATTTACATAAGTTTTTACACAATCTTTTTTTTAAATTTACAATTTGATTTTTTTGATTTACAATATAACGTTGCATTGAATAATATTTGATTTATACATTAGGGAAAAAAAAAAAAAATTTGAATAAAACGTAATTTACAGTTATTTACTTAAATTAATAAATTTAAATTTTTGAAAATTTAGGCTAAAATCTAATAGAGAATAATTTTGATTATTAATTTTACAAAATTTAAGTCTTAAAATTTATATGTACATTATAATTATTTTATTGAACTTGCTTAAATGTAACTTTTTTCTTATTGTAGTAAGTCTTCAAGGGCTTATAATCCTTTGGTAGCATGGTTGTTGGTTGGGCATCAGGAGTTGCTTTGAGAATACCTGGTTTAGCATAACTATGATCATTAATATTAGAGTTTGACGTACCTTGACCATTATTTGGTGTAACCGGCTGAACCTTATTTTTTCTTAAAATGTTTGGTTGATGTTTAGTCTGACCTTTAGCATTAATTGGGCCTTTTGGTTGTGGTATGGTTGGACCTTTAGCATTAGTTGAACCTTTAGGCCTACCTCTAGGTCTGGCTTGAATTTTGACATTACTTGCCTGAGTAGAGGTTGAGGGTCCTGCTGAAACATCTAAGTCAGTTGATTGTGTGGAATTTGGTGGTTCAGGCTCGGCTTGGACCGGTATTGTTTGGGTTGACGTCGTAGGTTCAGGTATAGATCGCGATGTTGCGTTGGTTACCTGAGTAGGAGTTGTAGCTTGAATCAGCTCTTCAAATTCTCTTTCCAGGTATGCTGGTTTGAGACGTTCAACTGTAACCATGTATCCTTTCCCTTGTTTGTTGATTTCGAAGACTTTATCAGATGGACGAGAAATGACCTTGAATGGGCCTTCGTATGGCTTTTCTAAGGCTCTGGTATCCTCGCAGCGTAAAAATACGTGTTTGCCATCACTGAGAGATTTGTAGTAGAAGGGCCTAACCTTGTCTTTGTGAGCTGTTGGCACTGGCTTAAGGTCACGCATATGCTCTCTGTAGTATTCTAGAAAAGGTTGGCTATTCTGATTAAAATCATCTATATGGAAAAACTCACCTGGAATTCTTAGAGGAACTCCAAATAAATATTCTGCTGGCGAAGCATCCAAGTCTAGCCTGATGCAAGACCTAAGACCCAGGAGTACTGTTGGCAGAATTTCTGTCCAGGTGAATCTAGCGTCGTGGCACATGATGGCAGCTTTGAGTGACCGGTGC
Organism: Anagrus nilaparvatae; assembly: GCA_022575985.1. NCBI lineage: Eukaryota > Metazoa > Arthropoda > Insecta > Hymenoptera > Mymaridae > Anagrus > Anagrus nilaparvatae. The sequence continues at coordinate 8,622,585 of JAKSXM010000231.1, read as the reverse complement.
CAGCGTTCGACTAGTCCATTTGAGGCTGGATGATAGGCGGTAGTTCGTACTTTCTGAGTGCCCGTAAACTGGAGTAGAGCTTTGTAGAGTTCTGCTTCAAACTGTGAACCTTGATCCGTGGTCACAATTTTAGGAGATCCATACCTACAAATCCATCCTGCGTAGAAGGCTTTAGCTACCGTGTCTGCAGAAATATCTCTTATTGGGAAGGCTTCGGGCCACCTAGAGAAACGATCCACAGCTGTTATGCAGTAACTAAATCCTTCTGAAGTTGGTAAAGGTCCAATGATGTCCAAATGTACATGATGAAATCGGCCATCTGGTGGTGGTATAACATCTGGTACCGTAGTGACGTGTCTGGAGACCTTTGATTGTTGACAACTAATACATGTACGTGCCCAATGTGCGATATCCTTTCTCATGGACGGCCAAAAGTAGCGTTTGCTGATGAGTTTGGAAGTTGCTCTGCCACTGGGGTGAGATAGCCTATGAAATCTGTTGAAAATTTTTCGCCGGAGCGTAGCTGGTATGTAAGGCCTGAGGCTATCAGTAGATGTTTCTAGATAAACGAGAGTTTGGTCTGGGCCCCACACCATACGATTTAGTTTGAAGTTTTTGGGAGGTGACTTAACAATGGCAGCTAATTCTTTGTCTGCTTCTTGCAGCTTAGCCAGCTCCTGAAGTTCAAAATCCCTTGGCATTTCGATTGCATCAATTCTTGATAAAGCGTCTGCAACAACGTTGTCGTCACCTGGAACATAATAAACTTTGGACGTGTATTGCATAATGAGGTCCAATTGCCTTAGACGTCTAGGTGAGCCTTTATCTGGACGTTGTTTGTTTTGCTTTTTGTTGGCTTTCGGTGTAGGTGGTAAGAATGCCCACGTTAGGGGCTCATGATCTGTATGAATCTCAAAATCGCAGCCTTCTAAGAAATCTTTGAAGTGAACTAAGCTTTCGTGCATTGCTGTAAGTTCTCGATCATACGTGCTGTATTTCAGCTGTGTTTCATTAAACTTCCTGGAGAAAAATGCTAATGGCTTCCAAGGCTCGTTTCCAACTTTTTGCTCAATGGCAGCGCCCATGGCTGTATCTGAAGCATCTGTGATAAGACGTAGCTTGGCATTAACTGCAGGATGTGCTAGGAGAGTAGCTTCTGCGAGGCCGTTTTTGCATTTAATGAAGGCAGCTTCAGCTTCCGGTGTCCAGTTTATTGGAGTTTTATCGTTTTTCTTGGCGTTTGACAGATATGCATTAAGAGGAGCCTGAGCCTCTGCCGCTTTAGGAATATTACGCCTGTAATAATTAATCATACCTAAAAATCGACGAAGCTGCTGGACGTTCTCTGGCTTGGGGAATTTTTGAACGGCTTCAACTTTGGTGGTAAGAGGAGCCGTACCGGCTTCCGTGACTAGTTGTCCTAGGTACTTGACTTCTTCGGCAGCGAAAGTACATTTAGCCAGGTTGACTGTGAGTCCATGATTACTTAGACGTTGGAATACTATCCTGAGATGTTTAAGATGTTCCTCCAGATTGGATGATGCAATCAACATGTCATCAATGTAGCAGGTAACAAAAGGTAGCTCCTTAAGAACCTCGTCGACGAATCTTTGGAATGTCTGAGCAGCTCCACGTAAACCGAACTGCATAACCAAGCATTCATAAAGACCCAGAGGAGTAATAAGTGCTGTTTTTGGAATGTCTTCTTCTGCTACTGGGATCTGTTGATAAGCTCTTTCAAGGTCAAGGGTTGAGAATATTTTCTTACCATGTAATATGTTGGCGAAGTCGTGGCAGTGTGGAATCGAGTAGCAATCAGGAATCGTCATTGAATTGAGCCTGCGATAATCCCCACACATGCGCCATTTACCCGTTTCCTTTTTTGGAACCATATGTATTGGATTGGCCCATGGGCTGTTGGAACGCCTGATCCAGCCTTTGTTTAAAAGGAATTCTAATTCTTCTTTTAGTGCCTGGAATTTTGGTGAGGAAAGGCGTCTTGGTCGTTCTGCAACTGGGTGACCTGTAGTAGGAATATAGTGCATGACCTTCGTACCTGTTTTGACCTTGGGAGGAACCACTCCAGTGACTTCTGGAAAATCGTTGAGCAGTCTTGAAATATCCGATGATTGTTCGACTGCGTAGACGTCTAAGAGTGGTCGATTGTCCGAGAAACCTTGTGCGTAGCGTAAGGAGCGTTTATCTATGAGGCGATGATCTTCCATGTCGACTAAGAGCTTTGTGTCCACCAAGAAATCTGCGCCAATGATTGAGCTGGGTACAGCTGCGACGCAAAAAGTCCAGGAAATTGGACGACCAAGGCCAAAGTCCAAGGTTAATTTTCTCGTGCCAAAGGTTGTAATTGGTGAGCCATTTGCTGCGACCAGTTGAATTGTTCCAGGTTTACAGCTTGTGGCGTAGGGCTCTGGTAGCAGAGAAAGCATGGCCCCGGTATCCACTAGGAAGCTAGTACCTGAGTTGTTATCTTTGACGAGAAGGCGGTTTTTTGTGATGTAACCATCTTGCCCCACCATATTGCAAGATGGTGCATTTAGTTTCCCGAGCTTGCAGTCCAGTTGCACTTGGAGCCTTTGTTGCAACCTCTACATTTTTCTTTATACTTGTTGTGGTTGTAGCACCATTCCTTATTGAAAACTGGCAGCCACTCACGCCTGCCTTTTGAGCGTGACCTTGACTTGCCACGGTCTCCTCGCTCACTGCTGTTTCCATATCGTTCTCTACCTCTATTATTTACTGTAGCTGTTAGATTTTTTACCTGTTCTTGTAGTTCTGCGATTTGTTTGAGCAGATAATCGCTTGGGTTGCTAGAATGTACGGCGTTTACCGAATATGCCGGAGTGCTTGACGAAGTGGTACGTGTGTATGCGCTTTCCTCAATCTTGTCGGCGATTAGTGCTAGCTGGTCCAAGTCTTCTTTTTGGCAGATGGCCAGGGTTGCCCTGGTATTCTCTGCCATGCTGTCTAAGAACAGCGATTTAATGAAAGTGTCAGCTGTGCCGTCTGGAGCCGCGTTCCGTATAGCTAATAACTTTTGTGACGGCTTTTTATTTTCTAGTGATATCCCCTTCAAGAGAGCGCGAATCTTAGCGTCCTCCGAAACACTGAAAGATTCTGTGACTTGCTTCTTAAATACACTATATTTTGATTGGCCAGAGGGAGGTGTCTTTTTTGACGTTGCGGAAACGTACGGCACCAATTCCTCTGGCGCTTGGGCTAGCATGTAAGAGAATTTGAGATCGTCTTCTGTTACTCCCCGTATTTGGAAAACACTTTCCACACGTGTAAACCAAAACTCTGAGTCGTCTTTTCCGAAAGGTGGAAATTGTAGCATTTTATGTCCGTTATTTGTCTCGACTGGAGCCATTGTAGATACAAAGCTATCGTTTGATTCTGTTTCACTGAAACTGTCTTCGATAAGCGGTAACCTGAGTGAAACTTGGTCCGGTTCGATGTCAAATTCGAGCGGGAGCGTAATGTCCATAAACTGTAGGTTCTATAAATTTTAATGCTTTTTGCACAATTTCTTGGAATATCCCATATATTTGTAAGAATTTTTGTATATTTACAATTTTTTTTTGCACAATTATGTAGGAATGTGCCGTATACCGATCAAAAAATTTGAAAATTTTATTTTTACACTTAATTTGGTGCAAATGTATGGGAATAGCCCATATATAATACGAAAATATTTTTTGAAAAAAATTTATGTGTACGAAGTACAATAAGTGAGGGAATCTTCCGTATATATGTATATACTTCCAAGTCAGCTGATACTCAAGCGATAGTAATAGTATATGTATATATATATTTATAGAACCTGATTTGAAAGATGACAAGTACCGTTAGCCAGATGTGATTTTAATTGCCTTTTTTCTTCTTTTTTTGTAATGTGATTCTCTAGGAACCAGCCAACGCCCAAAAATAAATTCTTTTTCGATGACTAATAATTTAACTTTTTGGTACTCACTTGTTGCTTATAGAAATATTGTTAATATTTTTCACTTAATTTTTGTATTTTATTTAATCACTTGTATTGCGTGTTCTTGTGCATTATATAGTTTATAATATTATATAGTTTTTATATATTTTTTTTTATAGACACTGTAATAACTATTTGAATTTTCCGCGATATTAAATCACGTCGGGGTCACCAATGTGGGAAATGAGTATTATTGGTATAAATAATTTCACCACAAAATATATAACTATAACATTTATTAATAACAACACTGAATATGAAAATATAAGTATACAAATATATAAAGGCGTGTGTACTGACGTGTGTACTGTCGTACATAGTATATGAATGAGAAGCGGGCGGCGTGGTTGAGCCGTCTCTATGTGTGTGTATATGTATATATGTGAGAGGGTAATGTATGTGTGTCCCCACAACGTATTCAAAAATCTATGCTCGATCGATAATTTTTGTTTAACGCGCGCTCTAATTTCATATTTGAATATTATTTCTACATTATTATGTGCGTACGCTAATGTACCCCATTCCTGTACCCTACAATATCCATAGAGTCAAAAAAAAAAAAAAAAATTCATTTTTAGTTTATAGCGAAAGTACTTACACAATGGTGAAGACTATTTGCACCACCGATGTCCTTGTATACAGTTTCACCTGCATCTTTTGCACAAAATTCACTTGCATCTGCATCGTCAACACCCCATTCATATTCATTTATATCAATTGAACCCTGAAAAATAATACTAATAAAATTAATAATAGATAAATAAAAAATATATAAGTAAATGTGAAGATACTTACACATTTTGATGCTTGCGGAAGACTATTTCCAATCTTGCATGCATCATCAACTTCACCTGTAACGCTGATGGAACATCGATGAACAGCTTCACCTGCATCTTTTGCACAACATTCACTTGTTTATAGTATCACTAGTTTAATTAAATTGAAATTGAAATTTAAATTTAATTAAATTTAATTAAAATAAATTAAATTTTAAAAGAAAGATTTTCAAAAAAAATTAATTAGGGGAGTGTGAGGTAACCCAGGGATACCCCCTACCTTACCGACACACCCCTGGGGGTAAATTATACTAATTCCCTAAATTGAAAATATTTTAAGTCCCTATACTAATTCGAAATTATTCTTAGTCCATTTAAACGCCCCCTCTCCCCAATGACATGCTTGAAATACGCCCCCCTATAAACATGTTTCATGTTAAGAAAAGGAAATAAAAATAAACATTTGTCAATTTTTTTAGTTTTATCTTATATTAGGGATAGTATTTACTCCTGACAATTAGTCCTTATAGTACAATTATCATTTATGATCCTAATAATTCCTTACCTTTTCTTAAAAAAATGTAATTTATTAATCAAGCTTAGCTCTACTTCTGAAATTTTGCACAAAAAACCCTTAAAATGGAGCAGTTTTTGACTGCTTCCAGGATGCTATCTTAATTTTCAGCTACTTTGAACCCCAGATTCAAAATAAAAGACTCAAAAAATCACCTATAATAAACTATCTCCCTATTCAGTTTCCGATAATTAATCTATAAAAGCCGGAGTAAGTTTTTTCTTAAGTTTCACACCGATGTGTAGTAATGGTTCCAAAAATCTTAATTTTTCTATAATAAATTAAATGTATAAAAAAAAATTTTGACAATTTTCTAAGATGGTTTTATGAGTCTTAAAAATTTTGGAGAAGTTCTAAATTTTCAAAAATTTTTTAATTTGCTTCTTTTTAATTATTTTTTAGCAAATATGATAATTGAAGGCCAGATTACCGTTTTTATCACTATTCTCAAACCCATAACTTGGAAATATAATCTCAGAGATATAATATGGTCAGAGTCAGGATTATTATTTTTATTTTATTACTAGAGAAAAAAATTTTTTTTTTGGATAGCACGTTTTTCGGAAATAAAATACTTAAAACGTTTCTCATCACGTTTTAATTATAAAAAATTTTATTTAAATTTCATTGCAAAAATAAAAATTCAAATTTTTCTTGATTTAAAAATATAATATTTCACGAGGGTAAATATTTCTCAAGTGTATATGAGTTGCAATGATAGGTCGCCAAATCAATTGATAGTATATTTACGGCTCATGTCCAGAAAAGTAAAGAATGGCCCAAATCGCACGTAAATTACCTTCCGAGGCGAAGCCGAGGACAAGGGCCGTATAAAATTTTTCTGTGACAGTAGCGAGAAATTTTGATTTCCTTGGCCGCGCAGAGGCCAGGAAATCGTATTCTGTACTACTGTACAGAAAAAATATTTTTGGTTAGAAGCATGCATTCAGCACAGTACTCAGAAAAAAAAAGATATGTTTTCTTCTAATAATGGCTGTAGGTATATAAAATTCGTGTAAGTAACTTCTAATAATGTATATGTATAATTTTAATTTTCCAACCTTACCGACACACCCTTGGGGGTAAATCATACTCTGGGGTATGTCATGCTCTGGGGTAAGTCTCCCATTGGGTATGTTTGCATTGGGGTATGTCTCCGTTGGGTATCTTCCGATTGGGTATCTTCCGCTTTACTTATCTACTCGAGAATTTTAAGAGTTTTTTTTTCGCTCCCTGACTTTAGACCCAAAAAAAGAGTTGAAGAAATTATTCGATTTTGACAAAAATTTAACCAATGAAAAATACACCTTTTTTGTATAGAATACTGTTATGGAAATAGAAATATTTTAATATTAAATTTTTATGTTTTAAAAACAAGAATAAATATTTTAATTCGCAAATTTACTATGGGCTTCGGAAAAGAGGACCTTCATCTCAGTAACAATTGGCCGGATTCACTTCATTTTTTTTTTAATCAATAGCTTATTGCTTATAGATAAAAAATATATATTTTGTTAATGTAGCGAATTTTCGATTTCTGAGTAATAACGATTTGAAAATCCAGGCAGGTGTATTCTATTCATCTTTTGTTTTGCACTATTTTAACCCCTATTCATGAATATTTATGGCATCTTTGCTATTGTTAAAATTTTTAAAAAATAAGAATAATAATATTCTTCGGTTTCTTTCTTCTTAATTTGGTTTTTCATGCTTTCAGAGTCTACAACATCTGCTATAAGAAAAAAAATAAACTTGCAAATTTTTAAAAAAAGTTGCAATTTTTATTTACCATATGAAATGTGCTGATTAATCTGCCTAAAAAACATTGAATTGCGAAAATCCGCCAAAAATGCTCAATATAAAGGGTTAAATCAAAAGGGTGCTTTGCTAGCTTTGGGTAAACTAATAGGCTTTGTTAGCTTAAGGTAAACTCAAAGTAAGTACTGGTGGAATGAAGAAATTGCGGAGCTTAGGCGGGTCTGTCGCGGGGCACGCAGAAGACGGCAAAGAGCGAATGGCCGCCCAGAGCTGGCTACGCGCTCTAAAGAGTACAAGGAAGCCAAGCATCGGCTAGCGAAAGCCATCCGCCTCAGCAAGGCGCGCTTTCTTCGGTCGCTAAGAGATGATATCAACAGCGACCCGTGGGACCTGGGATATAAGGTTGTCATGGGCAAACTTCAGTCCAGGTGTGACATCACGATGGATGAAGCAGCGACCAAAAGAATAGTGGATGCTCTCTTTCCTGATCATCCAAACCAACAACACCCGGCTTTGGATGTCCCTTTGAATACCCGCGGAAGCCCTTAAGGCGGCTGCAAAGGTAATCCCTGGTCTCCTCCTTGGCATGTTTAATGCGTGCCTTGTGGCAGGCGTCTTTCCAAGGGACTGGAAAGTGGCCCGCCTGGCTCTGATAAGCAAGGGAAAGGGTGAACCAGGATCTCCATCATCTTACAGACCATTGTGTATGTTAAATACCATTGGCAAGGGGATAGAGAGCATGGTCAGAGGAAGATTGCGGCAGGCAATTAGGGAAGCGGGTGACATTAGCGACGACCAACACGGTTTTTGTAAAGGGAGTTCCACGATCGGTGCCATTGAGCAGGTCGTGAAGGTGGTTATGAGGGCCAGACAAGTGCGGCCGGATATTAAACCGGACGTCCTGAATGTCACGTTGGATGTGAAAAACGCATTCAACTCGGCTAAGTGGGACGATATGTTGCACTACCTCGAGCAGATATTCAGAGTTCCAGATTATCTGAGAAATATACTCATAGATTACCTCCGGGACCGATACCTGCGCTGCGACACGCTCGATGGCACAAGAGGTAAAGTATTATTCGCAGGCATATTGCAGGGTTCAGTTCTGGGCCCTGATCTGTGGAATGCCTTTGACGACGGCTTGCTAAAGATTGAGCTTCCGGATGGATGCTCCGTGATCGGATACGCGGGCGCGGATGATGTTGCTCTAACCATAACGGCTCGAGAGACAGAGGACCAGCAGAATACCTTGGATGAGGCCATGCGCCTTATCAATAGCTGGATGTCGGATCACGGACTCAGACTGGCAGTTCCGAAAACGGAGATTGTCCTTCTGACCCGGAGAAGGGTTGATACCATGTTCGGCGTCAGCTTTGATGACGGAGGTAATCCCCTTATGATCCAGACCAAACCATCGGTCAAATATTTGGGGGTCTTCTTGGATAACAAGTTGACCTACAATAGACAATTCCAGCAGGTCTGTGAAAAAGCTGGCCGGGTGACAAAGTCCCTCTCGTGGCTGATGACGAACATCGGTCCCAGATCAGGGAAGAGGAGGCTGTTGATGACGACAGTCAACTCCATATTGCTCTACGGTGCAGAGGTGTGGGCGGACAATGTCCACTTAAAAAAGTACTGCAAGAAACTAAAGACAGTACATAGGCAGGGGGCACTTCGAATTGCTTGCTCGTACAAGACTGTATCAGAGCCAGCGATCCAGGTAGTGGCTCGGGTAATTCCCATCGATCTGTTTGCCTTGGAAAGGCAGGCGATCTATAACCGTGAGAAAGAAGAGCGCGGCGTAGCTTTCGTTCGCGCTCGCTCCCATACAATGGAACGTTGGCAGTATAGGTGGAATGGTGACCCGAGGGGACGTTGGACGCACCGCCTTATCATCGACTTGGAAAGCTGGATGAACCGTGATCATGGGGAGGTAAACTTCTACCTCACACAGTTCCTAACTGGTCACGGTTATTTCCGCGATATGCTTTTCAAGTGGCGCAAGGTGGCAACTCCGGAATGCTTGCATTACCTGGGCGAGCCGGAAACCGCTGAGCACACCTTTTTTGAGTGTCCTTACTTCGCTGAGAGGCGACCGCCCTTCGATGAATGGAGGCCAGAAGGAGTCGTCCCGGAAATGCTTCGCAGTACCGCGAACTGGTACAGTGTGGCAGAGTACGTACGGGCAACACTGATTAAAAAAAAGGAGGAAGGTTTCCTTTCGTAGGAAACTCTCCTCCTTTATTGACAGGGTATGGCGAAGAAATGCCTTGGCTGCATTTTTTCCGGACCGAAGTAATACCTAAACAGGGAGTCCCGGTCCGGATTCTATGATATTGTCATAAATGCAGGAGGGTAGAGAGTTTAGTTGGTATTACTCTATATTTGAGGTTGAGTCCCACATAACCATACAGTACGCGGTGTATGGTATATAAAAGCATTCTCCTCGTCCTACGAAAAAGGCCTTCTCTGAAGGGGCCCAAAAAAAAAAAAAATCAAAAGGGTAAAGTTTTTTGTTTTGCTCATATCAGCGTCAATTTTGGACTAATTTTTATGATTCAATATGCTAATTAATCAGTTTTGCGACTAGAAAAAATTTGCAAATGAAAAATAAAACTTTCTGATTAATTTGCAAAAATGAAAAGAAAAATTTTAAAATCGGATAGACAATAGAAATTATTTATGTATCCCGCTGAGACCAGGGCAAGATTTAAAAAAATATATCTTTCCAACCTTGACTGTTTCACAGCGGGGTACTTCTTTTGTTTATCAAATCTCAAAATTATTCTTTTTATTTTTTCAAATTGATCAAAATTTTATTTTTCATTTGCAAATTTTGTCTAGTTTAGTTTTTAGTACACACAAACAGAAATTTTTTAAAAACCGGTTTTTTGGTCTCAAAACATGCTTATGTCAAAAAAAAAAAAATTTAAATTTTACCTATCATAATGGTTTTTCTATGAGAAACTAAAATAAAAATAAGAATTTATAGGCTGAGTCGATGTTTACCCGATAAAATTTGGAAAATAAAAGACAATTTGTCTCTGTTAAAGTCCATATTTATGCGAATTTTTCGGTGGTTCAAAAGCTGAAGATTTCAGCATTTGGAATTTTTGTAATAAAACTTTTATTCGGGAAGATTCACTTCCTCAAGCATGCGGAGATTTTATAATATAATAAAAGTAGATATGGTATGTTACCATGAAATCAATCCAGTAAAGTATAGAATAATTATTGCTTGAGCTTGGAAAATTTTAATTAGACATATACAATATGTGAAGTTCCTTACACGAATTTTATTATACCTACAGCAAGCATTAGAAGAAAAAATTTCTTTTTTTTTTTTGAGTACTGTGCTAACTTGAATGCATGCTTCCAACTAAAAATATTTTAAATGTATTCGGCGACCTATCCATGCAACTCATATACACTTGAGAAATATTTACACCCATGAAAAATTGTATTTTTAAATCAAGAAAAATTTAAATATTTATTTTTGCCATTAAATTTAAATAAAATGTTTTATAATTAAAACGTGATGAAAAACGTTTTTAAGTATCTTATTTCCTAAAAACGTGCTTTAAAAAAAAAAATAATTTCCTCTAGTAATAAAATAAAAATAAAAAAGTCTAATATTATAGCCTTTAAATTTTTTATTGCTTATTTTTATGATAGTTTAATATGTTATCGTGCTTATAATTGAATTTATAAAACATAACTGCACGCAAAATAAATAACATCTAGATCTCAAATTTCCCTGGCAACACGATGGTCCAAACTATTTTTCAAAATTTCTACGTGGAAAGCCAGAAAATTGGAAACTATTTTTCACACAAAAAAAACATTTCTTTAACCCTCTAAAGCATTTTCTTGTACATATATGGGCAGTTATCTAAAAATTGCAATTATCAAAAAATGAAAACTCAAAATTATTTTTTTTTACAACACTTTACCAGCATTTGAACATTTTCTTGGTGAAATTGAAAATTGTTCTGGGAATCCAGAAAAATTAATTCAAAAGTGATCTGATTGATTAAAAAAAAATTAATTAATTTTTTTAGTTAAAAAATCTATTTTTAGTCCAGGCTTTTGTGACTGAAATAATCAAATTTGGAATTGATTTTACCTAATGATCATAAACTTATACTTTAATAATTTTTAAATAAATATTAGTGTTTCTCCGTAAAATAAGCAATAAAATTAGCTTTGCAAAACACAATATTCAAAATGTTTTTTAAAATGCGTTTAAATACAATGTCTAAAATCCACAGCTAAAAACAGTAATAATGATATTTGTAATTTTCACAAATGCTCGGTCTTAAATATTAAGGAATGTAGTGTTAAAACTTTTCTACATTGCAACACCCTATTTTTTATGAATACCGTATGAATAATAGAATGTTGATAAGAGCAAGAGAGGTTAAGGATTTAGGGATTACCCTTGATGAAAAATATACCTTCAGTTCACATAGAATTAAAATAACTGCTACAGCACTTAAGATGTTAGGTTTTTTAAAAATATCTACTCTAGATTTTAAATCTATGGTGCTCCCTCATTTAGCTTACGCTTAAAACTTGGAGCTTATACAAAATTCTTGAGACTTACATAACTTGGAGCTTATACATAATTCTTGAGACATATAAAACTCAATTTCGTCAAAAATTAATATGTTGGAAACAATTTAAAACTTAGAAATTGTTTGCTGTAAATGGGCAGTTGGATAATTGATATTACTGATAAACAAATGCCATTGACAGGGCTTAAAATTTGATACTAATACCAAAAAAATGAGACCAACCAGAAGTATTTTGGATAACTTGAGAGGTATCAGTGTTCTAGTGAAAAGTACTAAAAAATACTATTTTATATTCTTGAGTACTGCATTTTTAGGCGCAGAATACCCATTGGTATTTTATATTATATTATATTATATTATTAATATTATATTATAGATAGTCCCTTAACCCAAAATATTACAAGTCCCTAAACATGAATTATTGTAAGTCCCTAAATCTGAATTATACTAATTCCCTAAATTGAAAATATTTTAAGTCCCTATACTAATTCGAAATTATTCTTAGTCCATTTAAACGCCCCCTCTCCCCAATGACATGCTTGAAATACGCCCCCCTATAAACATGTTTCATGTTAAGAAAAGGAAATAAAAATAAACATTTGTCAATTTTTTTAGTTTTATCTTATAATCGGGATAGTATTTACTCCTGACAATTAGTCCTTATAGTACAATTATCATTTATGATCCTAATAATTTCTTACCTTTTCTTAAAAAAATGTAATTTATTAATCAAGCTTAGCTCTACTTCTGAAATTTTGCACAAAAAACCCTTAAAATGGAGCAGTTTTTGACTGCTTCCAGGATGCTATCTTAATTTTCAGCTACTTTGAACCCCAGATTCAAAATAAAAGACTCAAAAAATCACCTATAATAAACTATCTCCCTATTCAGTTTCCGATTTTAGACACACCTTCCGCATTTTGACTATATATTATATAGATTCAGTAGAAATAGTTTCGGGTCTGAAAACCTCGGAAAAATAGGGTCGTTTTTTTTTTAATAATTAATCTATAAAAGCCGGAGTAAGTTTTTTCTTAAGTTTCACACCGATGTCTAGTAATGGTTCCAAAAATCTTAATTTTTCTATAACAAATTAAATGTATAAAAAAAAATTTTGACAATTTTCTATGATGGTTTTATGAGTCTTAAAAATTTTGGAGAAGTTCTAAATTTTCAAAAATTTTTTAATTTGCTTCTTTTTAATTATTTTTTAGCAAATATGATAATTGAAGGCCATAGTACCGTTTTTATCACTATTCTCAAACCCATAACTTGGAAATATAATCTCAGAGCTATAATATGGTCAGAGTCAGGATTATTATTTTTATTTTATTACTAGAGAAAAATTTTTTTTTTTGGATAGCACGTTTTTCGGAAATAAAATACTTAAAACATTTCTCATCACGTTTTAATTATAAAAAATTTTATTTAAATTTCATTGCAAAAATAAAAATTCAAATTTTTCTTGGTTTAAAAATATAATATTTCACGAGGGTAAATTTTTCTCAAGTGTATATGAGTTGCATTGATAGGTCTCCAAATCAATTGATAGTATATTTACGGCTCGTGTCCAGAAAAGTAAAGAATGGCCCAAATCGCACGTAAATTACCTTCCGAGGCGAAGCCGAGGATGGTAAACTGCGGTTTTGGGGCATTATTTATTTATGGACAAGGGCCGTATAAAATTTTTCTGTGACAGTAGCGAGAAATTTCGATTTCCTTGGTCGCGCAGTGGCCAGGAAATCGTATTTTCGTGACTACTGTATAGAAAAAATATTTTTGGTTAGAAGCATGCATTCAGCACAGTACTCAGAAAAAAAAGATATGTTTTCTTCTAATGATGGCTGTAGGTATATAAAATTCGTGTAAGTAACTTCACATAATGTATATGTCTAATTATAATTTTCCAAGCTCACGCAATAATTATACTATTTTTTTGTTGTTAAAATATGTTAAAATGAATCCCCGACATTGAAAGTTTGATATAATATTTGACCTAAAATGTAAATGGAATTGCTGCTAAGTTTTAAGATTTTGCTGCACGTTTTTAACTGTGATCGCTGGATCAACAAAAGGATGGTGCTGGAGACAGATATAGGTGACATAACGCCTAGCTGCATCATTTAAAGGATGCTGCAGAGCGAACAAGTATGGAGCGCTCTGACCAGGTACGTGGAAAACATTTTGTGTAATAAGAAGCTATTGACAACACCCTATTTAGGAGCCGTGTGCTTTGCCGTGTGCTTTGTACATTACTTTGCTTTTCCCAACAAGGAAAAACCGCTCCTTTACCTCTGGGAAACCAAATTACAATTTAAAGTTATAGATGCCTTTTGAAAAAACAACCTTGATAACCTCCGTTTACTCCAACGGAAACACAGGGTTTAATGGTTTTAAATAGAGTTTTTTGTTAATTTTGTTATATCCTCAAAAGTAACCTAAAACACTTGTTGCTTGTCACAATTTTTTGGTACTGAAGTCATATTTTAAGCCCTCTAAACCGCAATTTTTTATCGCTGATTCTTTCATTTTTGATTCTTTTATAGCTAATTAAAACAAATAGACATTTTTGGCCCAAAGTGATCAATTTTTAAAATACCTGCAAAATTGCAAATTTTGACGAAAATGGATTTTAAAGGTCTCAAACATTTTCGAAAAGTTTCCAATTTCTAAAAATTCTTTATTCACCCTTTATAATTATTTGTTTGCTAAATATTTTAACTTTTTAATTTTTTATCATAAATTTTCTTCTTCACAGTAAACCGAATGCCAAAAAAGACCAACTTTTAATTTGCTGACAAAATTGGAATTTCAACATGGACCATGTTTATAGATGGAGGGTTTAAGATTACTAAGATTTACCTTAGGTATGAATTGCTTAGTCTTTGAATTCTGTCCTTCAAATTTGTTGAACAGTCAAGATATACAACAGAACAATAATCCAAGTGAGGAACTACTAAAGCTTGTACAAGTTTAATGCGAAGAGCGTGGCAATCAGGGCGCAATCAATGCGTAGTGCATTGCCTGATAAACCTGAGCGTATAGAGGACCCTATTTACCTTTTTACCTACTAATGTGCCGTGCGATTCCCAAGATATCTTATTGTCCAGGATTATTCCTAAACTCTTAACCTCTTTAACAAAGGGCCGTGTAAAAACTTCACTCACTGTCACACCGGGTAAATTGAGTTTTTCCAATTGGTCCACGAAATGGCTAGTGTCAAAGTGTATGGCTTTAGTTTTGTCTGAGTTCAGTCTCAGGGATACGCTTTTAGCCCAGATATTGATATTATAAGCCGGTGATGAAAGCTTCTCAATTATCTGATTTACGTTCTCAGGGGGTGTTTGCACGTAAATCTGTAAGTAGTCTGCGTACAAAAGATAGTAGATGTCCGCATCAAGGTGTAGTTTGACGTCATTTATCTAAAGATAGAATAGGGGGGGGGCAGTACAGATCCTTGTGGAAGATTAACTCCAAGAGGGTCAGAGGAGGAAGTTTTAGTAGTGACTTGTAATTTTATGTCTTGGAGGTAAGATTTGATCCACAGCAAAGCACTTTTTGAGAAACCCATAGACTTTAACTTTGCTATAAGCTTCAATGGTTCTATGGAGTCAAATGCCTTACTGAAATCAAATTGCAGTAGTAATGTCACTAGTCTTTTGCTTTTGCAAAACCTTATGTCCTCTGTCAATTTTAAAAGAGCTGTTTCTGTACTGCTGTAGGGTCTAAAACAAGTCTGTAATGGGTCAAGTAGTTTGTTCAGGCTTAAATATTTGTTAATCTGATCATGTGCAAAAAAGTGAGATGAGGGTAAAAATTTTTTGGAAACCTTGAACTGGTACAAAATTATTGAGACATATAAGATTTGTTTACATCGATGGTTGTAATTTTGGCAGAAATCTATAAATAATAATTACAATCACGAATTTTACGCTGGAATTCAACCATGGTGAACTAATTTTTTTTAACGCTGCTAAAAATGCCATAAAATGTTCAGAAAATTAAAAAATATATTTATTCACCGCGATGCGTGATAAACAACTAAATATTATTTTTGCATTTTTTTTATTTAATAAAATTATGTTTTAGTACTTTTACAAAAGTTTAAAGTAATAAAAAAGATCCATTGTCCATAATCAAAACAAGTCACTTCAGAAAAGTTGAAAACTTAATATTTATTAAGCTAGTAAAGCTTCAAATCAATTTCTCAAACTTATCAATGCATATAAAAATGATAAAAGTCAATGATAATGGAATTACGCCCAGAATGCACATGGATGGAATTACATTTTCATTGAAACAGGTTTAGTAAAAAAAAATATTAATATTTAAAATTTTTTATTTGCATAAAATATTTAAGGCAATCCTATTATAAGCTGCAATTATATTAACTGTTAAACGCCACAGAGCTTATTTACGTGTCGATTTCTTTTTGAATAGATTAATTTTAAAATAAAAATTTATACTTCTAAAAATTTATCCCTATGTAAAAGTATCTCAATTTTCATAATCGAAGTCAAATTTATGATAAAATCCACCAAGGGAGCAAAAAAAAATAATGGTCCAGATCGCACATTAATTAGCGATGGTAGGAAGAAAAGTTTTTATTCACCATTTTTTTTTTTTAATTTTAAAATAGCAGATGAAAAATTGCGAAATAATTACTTAAAACAAATAATCTAATGCCACTTGTTTTTGGTAATTTTTTCGCAATTTACCATCTGCCATTTTGAAACTAAGAATGCATGCAAAAAAGCATGTCCTAAATTATACAAGAGATGAAAATTTAATGATTTTTTGTTAAATATACCATTTCTTTTATACTATTTAAAATGTCGATTTTTTTTAGTGACCAACTTTGATCCGCAATATTAAGTTTCTAGCTGATTCTATCATAAGTTCAACTTCAGATTCTGAAAATTGAGACTTTTTACATATAGAGATAAATTTTTTAAAATATAAATTTTGGTTTTAATATTAATTTAGTTTACAAGAACAAATCGACAAGTAGATAAGCAATTAGTCGTGTCCTTTACAGACAAGAAGAAAAAGGCATTTTCGAATGATTTTTTCGGGTAGAAATAATTAACTTAGACAAATGAAAATTGTTGCAAATGAAAGATAATTTATTAAAGAATGTAATCTTATTTTATTTTTTAATAATAAATGGCACTATATTCCCGTGTAAGAACTTTTTTTGCTTGCATGCAGTCTAGTGGCTGCCAGGATCATCTTAAACACACAAAACTAAAAAATTTTATTATTTTAATCATATATTTTCTATATGAATGGAGCAGAATATTTATTTTTTCAAAATTTAAAAGTTTTTTCTATGCCAAAAAAAAATACTGATGAGTTCTCTTTTTTTTTTTTTTTTTTTTTTTCTTTCTTTTGTTAATAAAAAAATTTTGGAAACGATGTTCAAAATCCCTTTCATTCATATACAAAAGCTATAAAATTCATTGCGTGGCTGACATTTGTAAGGTTTTTCACCCATGTCAATAAAAAATATACGAATAAACATGCCTTTTAAATAATCCGTTTGGTCTGAAAATATACACAGGTCATAAATAAGTTAAAAAAGCTCAGTTTTTATTAATGAAAGTAATCTAATTAATATTTTAAGATATTGTGCCCATAAGTTGTTGATTTTTGCATCCTATAAGGTAGAGCTTCGCTCTATAATTACCCAGGTCTATATTTAATCAAGTATCTGAATTTAAATGTTACCAAATATTTTAATTATTTTAATAATTTAATTTTTCAAAAAATCAGAAAAATTAAATGGTATGCGGTTTCTTCCAACCTTCGCGTATACGTAATTAAGGTAGTCGAAAGAAAAATGCTGATTTTATTTCTTTTAGTGCAATATTTTGCTTTATTTCATTCTATCATACAAAATTTGAAGATATCATAATTACACAATAATTTTGAAATTATTAGCCTTGTGCTAACATAGACATTAACATTCTTCTAATGCTTATTATTTGGCCTAAAAATGGCATTCCTGTTAATGGTGCGATGCCTGATATAATATCTTCCAATAGTCTGATATTTAAGGCGTGGTTGCCCCCTGATGCAGCCCCTTCATTAGACGAACCTCCATTGGCTTCTATTATTTGGTTAAATTTATCTAAAAGCATTGTAATTTTTTCTTTTCCCGAACCAGGTTCGATACTCGACGGTGGGTACATTTTATCTATTCCACTACGAGTTTTTTCTCGAACCTTTGATAACAAGGACGGTAGTGGTACTGCGCGATCAACCTTATTTCGAACAATAGTTCTATAATTCTGAGGTCTTCCTTGAGTCCCAGTAGGAAGCGCATTCAGAAGATCTAGAAACTGTTTTATTAATTTTTTAACTTCTTCCGGATTAGAAGTTGACGGAGGATTTCCAAAAACAACTTAAAAATATTTTAATAACATTATTATTTTGCACAAGTTAAATTTAATAAAGTTGTTCTTCTTTATTATTCTATAACTTTTTTTTTTTCGGTTCTTAAAAACTTATTTTTTTTTATAAAAAATGAAAACATTGATTGTCTGTGGTTAGAAAATACAGGAATCCCATGACTAACGCTCGGAGTAAAAATGTGACAATTTGCAATGACGTACAATGACCAACAGCTGGCGAGAAAGTGTTCAAATTTATAATGAATTTTAGAAGGTTGTGTTACGTGCTAAGCAATCTTAACTAGCAGATTTTGCTTATGAAGAAAATAAATTTTTTTGGGAAAAATATGTTGATAATATTTTAATTATAAATTGCTGTTGAAATATTTTTAGAAAAACTTTTTAAAATAAATTTTATATTAATATACTATATTTTTTATTAAAAAAAATATTTTTAAAATGTTTCTACTCACATAGCCGCTAAGCACAGCCGTGAAAAGAAATAAAACGTTTAAATTCATGTTTTTTCTTAGATGCGTGTTTCTTTACTCGTAAGTCAAGTCTAACATTTGTGAATGGGAACGCTTTTTATACAGTCCTAATAGATAACTCGTGACGAATTCATGAATGAAAATCGACACGAATTCGTAATAAATTTTTACTTTTTGTTGTAATAATTACTTAATTCTTTTAAAATTTTTTGATTATGTGAGTATAGAACTTTTAAGAAAAAGAAAAAAGTTCTGGAAAGAATTCAAAACTATTGCATAAAACTAGCTATAGGATATAGAAGAAGCACCCCAAATACTGTTAGTATTGCAGAATTAAAAATTCTATTATTTGAAGAAAGATCTAAATTGTTGTGCTGTAAATATGTATTAAAAAATATAACAAACAGTAGTAGTAAAACAGCTAAAATTATTAATGAATATTTTTATAATAAAATTATAAGTAGTAATAAAAAAAAAGGGGGTATTTTAGAAGAGTGCATTGAAGAAGTATATGGTATAAGAAGCTTTATTAAAAAGAATCAAAAATTAAATATATATAAATATGAATATCATATAAGCGTGGAAAATGTCGATACTAAAATATCCACGATTAATAGGGATATAAAAGATAGTGTTATAAAAAATAACATTGAAAAAAAATCATTAAACGGTAATTCTATAGAAATTTATACTGATGGTAGCAAAACGGAGAGAGGGAAATCAGTGGGTTCAGGGGTATATATTAAAAAAGCCTACCGAAATACGCATCAATATATACTGCTGAATGCTTCGCCATATTAGAAGCTTTAAAATTTGCAAAAAAGAATTGCGGGCATAAGTATGTTATTTAGGCACATTCTACAATCATCCGGTAAACTCTTGCGGTCGTCCGCTAGAGGTCCGTAAGGTAGTGGCGCCAACCTAAACTAAATGATAACTTAAAATAATTATGTGTATTTATTTTATGTAAAGTTGGCACCACTGACTAGCGGACGACCGCAAGAGTTTACCGGATGATTGTAGAATGTGCCTTATACAGATTCACTAAGTGTGCTAGAAACTTCAAATACGCGTAACTTTGATGTAAAAATCAACTTTTATATATATAAAATAAAAGAGCTCTTAAGACTATTTGATGACGACAGTTTGCAAATTGTATGGATACCAGCACATGTTGGTATACCTGGCAATGAAAAGGCTGATGAATTGGCAAAGCAAGCTACTGAAAACAATCCTAGTAATATTCTTATACCATATACTGACTTTTATGCATATTTAAAAAAAAAATTCAAAAATAAAAATAATGATCAAATAAAAAAAGAGGGGGAAACGAAAGGGAAAGTCTATTTTGAAAGATAATATAAAGATACTCCGAAACCGTGGTTCATTGATAGCTCATTACCGAGAAATCTAATCACGACAGTAAATAGATTAAGATCTGGACATTACAATTTAAATGCCTCACTTTACAAAATAAAAATTTCAGATAGTCCTGCGTGCACCTGTGGCTATGATACACAGGACATTAATCACATTCTCTGGCAATGTGATTTATTTAATAACCAGAGAAAAAAATTGTACAATGAGCTGTCAAAATACCGCAAATTTCCTCCATTTGATATAAAGATATTTCTCTGTGAACCAAATAGCATATTTATAAAAAAAATATTTAACTTTTTGCAAAACTGTAATTTAAATGTATAAAAAAAAAGAGAAGATGGTATTTAATAAGTAAATTTGTAATAAAAAGAGAAGATGGTATTTAATAAGTAAATTTGTAATAAAATTGTAAAATGAAATATTGTATGACAAAACTGTAATATAACAATGTATCAGCTAAATAACTTTTCTTTATATGTAAAAGTTGAAAGCTTTAATAATAAATATTAAATAATTATTTTACTATGAGTAATAAATAATAATAATTATTATTATTATTTTTTTTTTACTTTTAAAAAATCTCTGCTGCCGAAAAGGATATGAGATCTCATATGACAGGTTTTCACCTGAGATCTCATACTCTGAAAAAAAAAATATTAGAAAAGCATTGACTATGCAAATTAATTATAATTAAGGAGGTTCATTCGTTGATAAAAATGATGACAGAATGTAATAAAACGTCAATAATATTAAATTTTATATACATTTTAAGGCTAAAATCACTTTTTCTTTATCCTCTATCCCAAATTTCGTACTTCATCAAATCGAACGGCTTGATTTGAGGACTCAAAAGACCGACTTTTACGCATGGTACAAATATTTATACTTTTGTAACATAATGACAAAATAGACCCAAATTAAGGGATCCTATTAAGTATTTGCTACATTAACAAATATAAAAAGGTCGGGTATTTTTTGGAAGATGGAAACCCATTTTTGGAATGATTTTTAAGTTGTTACAAAAAAAAAGCGCTAAAAATGTCCGTTTTTTTGATAAATATAGCCAAAAATCATACAAGGGCTAATTTTTTTTAAAATCCGACTCATGATTCAAAATCTACGATCTCAAAAACATATAAGATCAGGTATTCTAAGATAAAATTTTTTAATTCTTTTGCTAAAAATTATGCAGCTGAAATAATTAAAAAATATCCGTCAATCTTGACATTAATGGGTTAAGGATGTTAACTACCTTTTTTGTTTGAGTACCGATTTTATTAAAAATTGGTATGTAACAAAAAGTCATATAAAAAAATATATATTTGAAGTTTGAAGATCCTAGGGTGACTCCTTCATTGTTAAATAATTAAAAATAATTTTGCTTTTTCGAGCATCTTATATACGTGATTCTTATGGGACGACATTTTACAACAAAAAATTTTAGTATTTTTTGAGTACAGTTTTTGATAAAACAATTATAACATATAAAAAACATATCGTAGAATATTATTATTATTATTTATTTAATCCAGCTTCATATATACAGAAAAATATTACATAGTAATATCACCCACCGAGACGACAATAGGTCTGTGTGTGGGACTGGTGATCATAACATATAATTCTTATAATGATATATAAATATATAAAAAAAATTTTTAAAAATAATACATATAGCATTTTATAAATAAAATTTGTCAATAAATAACAACAATAAATTCTTCCAAAGTCAATTAAGTAATCTATAGAGTATTAATTCTAGCAAGCCATGTTTTTAATTTATTGTTACAAATTTCAGATTCTTTTTTTAGATTAATAGGCATTGCATTAAAAATTTTTATGGCATTATAATAATGATCTTTTTTCATTATTTCTTTTGTAAATTTAGGTATTTCTACAACTAATTTTCGTTCACTTTTTTTTTCTTTGGAGTCTAGCTTTATTTTTAAATTTACAAATTCTTTTTTGATACAGAAGTAATAGAAAGTCTGCTTAATATTCAAGAAATGGTCGGTATTATTAAAGTAATTGAATAATCTTAAAACTCTGTTTTGCGCGTCTTGTAACTTGTTAACATAAACTTTATAAACGCCACCCCAGCCCAAAATTCCATAAGTTATTATAGAATTGAAAACTGCAAAATATATAGTCTTAAGCTGAGAATAATTCAAAAATTTTTTTAATTTATAAAAAAGAAATAGAACAAACTTAGTTTTTTTGAGTAAAGTACTAATATGTTTGTCCCAGTGCATATGATGGTCGATTATAATGCCAAGATACTTAGCTTCTTTAACCCGGTTTAAGTGGATTAATTCATCATTCTCTCCAACATAAATGTTGGTAGTTTCGGGTACCATATCTTCAGCCATAGAGAAAGTAATGTACGATGATTTACTAAAATTTACTGTTAATAGATTATCGTCAAACCACAAGCTAACCTCCTTGATCAGCTTATTTGCCCTGATCTCAGTCTCAGTCCATGTTCTACCGGTTACTAATAATACAGTGTCATCCGCAAAGGCAACCACATTGTTGTCAATCCTCAGTAAATCATTAATAAAAATGTTAAAAAGGATCGGTCCCAACACGGTTCCCTGTGGGATACCTGTATCTGTGTCATTAAAGTCACTCATAACATTGTTAACTCTAGTTGTCGCTTGTCTGTCAGTAAGGTAGCTTTCAAAAAATTTAAGGGGAGTACCCCTTATTCCTATAGTACATAGTTTGTCAAGAAGCAAAGCATGGTCGACCGTATCAAAGGCTTTGGCCAGGTCAAGGAAGACAGCCAGTGGTTTTAATGACTTATCTAGGTTAATATATATATAATTCGTGACAAAAGCTATTGCGTCATTGGTAGAAATGCCATCTCGGAATCCAAATTGTCTACTTGATAGGACTTTATTTTTATCCATAAAGGATATTAACCTTATTTTTATGAGCTTTTCAAATATTTTTGCGAAATTAGATGTTAAAGAAATAGGTCTATAATTCGTTCTATTTGTAATGTCACCACTTTTATATATGGGTACGATAACTGCTTTCTTAAAATGGTCCGGATATATACCCTTCTCTATGGATTTGTTAAAGATATAAGTAATTGGTAATAGCAAAAATTGGCTCAAAGTCTTAATTACTGCATTACTGACTCCATCAATTCCTCCTGCCGATTGGTCATTTAAGGTATTAATTACTTTATTTACCTCAACAGTGTCAGTTGGTTCAAAAAATAGCGAATTAGTACTTGTATCAGTTATAGTTTGATTAACAGTTTTCTTTCTTTTCTTTCTTTTGTTAAGATTTTTACCAACATTGGAATAGAAGGTATTCATGGAGTGATATTTCATATTAATATGCAATTTATTTTTAGACTAGGGTGGTTTGTTTATAATGACAATTTTATTTATTTAAAAATTCTATCGTATAGTTGTGCGCGCACAAAGTTCTCGCTTCTTTAGTAATATGAAATAGAGTCATCTGCTTATGTCTATTATCCCCAGCTTTATAGTTTGCATCCTTAAGTTCAAAAATATTTGTTTATAAAAAAGAAGCCGTATGCAGAGAGAAATAGGGCGGCGTTTTTGTTGAAAACTTTTTTTTTATTTGTAAGTTCGAAAAAATATTTTTTCAAGTTCAAAAATATTTTTTTATAAGAAAAAAGCCGTATGCAGAGAGAAATGCTGTGTTTTTGTTGAAAATTTTTTTCAAAAAAAAAAAAAAATTATATTTTTTGTAAAGAATTTTTCAAAGTTCAAAAAATTTTTTTTTCAAGAAAAGTTCAGCATTGTGAGAAAAATCCTGAATATTTTTTTAATTTTCTGGATTTAAAAAAATTAATTTTTTTTTGTGATCGAGTAAAAAAAAAATATAGTTTTTTGCCCAAAATTTTTAAGATTATAATAAGAAAAATATAATTTTTGTAAAAATTATTCGTCTATTTTTTATTAAAAAAAAAGAAAAATGTTTCAAAATTTAGTAAACGCAGTTTGCTTTGGTCGTTTCTGCGATTTTTATTTTTGGTCAAATGTTTCATTTTTTTTGTTGACAAAGTCGAAATTAATAATAATAAAATTCAAATTTTATTTTTAGGAATTAGATTATCAAAAATTAATCTCTTTGTTAAAGATTTGTTATTAAAAAAAAAAAATAATAAGAAGAAAATCGAGCCATCATAACATCATCTATTCATGGTGCAGTCGCAGTATAATGCAGGGAAAATGTCGTAATTTAAAAATAAAAATAAAGGAGACAGAAGCTCGGACAGAAGAGATTCTAATGTTAAATATAGCGTAATTGAATACATAGACATCGCATCGATTACAATTCAGAAATAAAAGATTTGAAATTTTTTTTTATCAATGATGGAAATAGTATCTAAAATGGTTATAGTATAATGTTAGTAGTAGTAAAAGAAATATGTTTGTTGCTTTTTCAATTTGTAATAAAAAAAAAATATATTTATATATGTTAGCGTGAAAGTATATAATTCGGTGTTATATATAATCCCTAGTGGTTATATATAATCACAATCGTGAGCCGTGAGTTTAAATAAGAAAGTAAAATAAAGTTGAATTATTTACTTTCCCTAGGGTTCATATATAATCACAGGTAGGCACCCGTGAATTTAAATAATTCAATTTTCAAGGCCGTGAAAGTAAATAATATAATCTGAATTATTTAATTTAGTTATTTAACATTATTTTGAATAAAAGTATCGACGCTCAAAATTTTTATTTATTATTTTTAAATTTGTAAACAAATAGATAGGTTTATACATTGTTTTGATTTTAAATTATATAATTATAATATTGTATAGTTTTGAATAAATATAAAAGTTTAGTTTATCTTTGGACGCTGGCAAAGAAATTTTAATTTGTAAATTTTAATTTGTTTAATTATTTACGTGTGTTAAAAAATATGAATATGTGTTGTGTACATCAAGGTGCCATCATAGCAATACATGCTGTAATAAATAAAAAAATCTTTAAAAAATTTATAAAAATATGTTAAAATTGACTAAAAATATCTTTAAAAAATTTTTAAGAATATGTTAAAATTGACTAAAAAAAAGCCTTTTATTTTTAAATAATAAATATTTACTTTTTTTTATCATAATTTAACTCATTTTTTATTTTATTTACATTCACTGTGATGCATGTGTACGGGAATTTGAATAATTAATTTTATTTTATACATCCACGGGTAAGTCCCCGTGAATTTATATAATTCGATAGAATGGTACGGGATTATATATAATCACTAGGGAATGTATATAATTTAGAATGATTTATTTTGAATTATTCACATCCACTAAAAGCTATCGGGGTTATATATAACCACTAGGGATTATATATAATCCCGGAATTATATACTTTCACGCTAACATATATATACATATATATATATATATACATATATTTATAAAATAATTATATAGCGGCTGAATAATCTTGAAAATTAGTTAAAGATACTTCTCTATCAGCAGTCGTTTAAATAATTAATTATATTATTTAAGTTACAAAATTTTATATTAAATACTTTACTTTAAATACTTATCGCTATGTAATAGATTAATTTTTGTTTGTTTGTTATAAAAGTTTTTTTTTTTTTTAATATTGTTTAAAAAATGGAAATTCAAAATTTTTCGGTAAATTTTTTTATTATTATTTTATGTTTTAGAAATTAGTATTACTTAAATTGAGGGATTTAGATTTATTTTAAGGTTGTAAACGTTTGTAAAAGCACCTAGTGCTTTAGATTTTAGGAGGGGAAAGAGGAGAATAAGTATGTAAAATTAGGAGAATTTTACCTTTAAATTTAAATTAAGCATAATAAAAAAAAAAATTTTTAGTATGTAAACCCTGAATTCGAGCCATAAAGTAAGAAAAGATCTTAAATTCTAGAATTGAGCCAACAAAAAAATTCAGGTGCAACTTGGAAGTTAAAAGGAAACGTTTAAATTTTCTCTTTGTTATCAATTTTATTCGGCTTCATACTTCAGATTAAGCATTATATGTATATAGTGATCAACAAAAAAAAATGTAAACAAAAATTTGTTTTACAAATTTTTTTGTTATGGAGGGAAGTGTAACATAATGACAAAATAGACCCAAATCAAGGGGTTCTATTAAGTATTTGCTATATCAGAAAATATAAAAAGGTCTAATAATAACAAGCAATGCCATGTAAAATAATAATTAAGTGTACATAATTTTGACATTTTGATTGAGATCTTAAAAGTTCAATGGGCGTTGGCCAACGTAGATGTCGTAGACTTCCCCAATACAGAAATGGTAGGAGAATTTGATGATTAGAAAAATTCTCTTATCACTATATATACACGGAAAAAAATTCTAAGTTGTATTGACAAATAACTTTGTTGAAATATACCAACAAAGTATTTGTTGAATTGTCATAGTTATACTTAGTTGATTCAAACAGAGTGAACATTTTATTTAAAAAAAATTATTTTTTTATTTTTTTTTTAAATTAATTATTTTTTTTTTGATAATTATTTTTTTATATTTATTTATGTACTTATAGGTATATATTAGAGTGGACCTATTTTTGGACTTTGTGGAAAAACTTTGCTCCCCGGGTTTTTTTGTGAAGTTTTAGTTATAAAAAGTTCCCAGTTCCAAGGATTTTGCTTTAGCCTTACAAAAACACGTGCCTGTAACCATATCAATTTTCCCATTTAAATAACATGGGAATTTTGAGTTTTTAGCTATACAAATTTTCACAAAAGCTAAAAAGCGTTTTAAAATGCTAATTTTTACTGGAAAACATACTTTTATATGTTGTAAAGACATACAAACCGCCCTGCATTCATTACAAAGGGAATTTTGGGGCTAGAAACGCAAATTTACATGTTTACTCAATCTTATAAAACAGGGTTTTTCGGTAATTTTCGATAAAAAGCTACAACCTCAAAAATTAACCAAAACACTTCTGGTTGGTTCACTTTTTCTGGTATAAGTGTCACTTTTCAAACGACGTAAGCCGTGTATTTTTATCACTGATTCTCTCACCGCTATAGTCAATTAACCTATTGGTAATTTTTGACCCGAAAGGCCCAATTTTTAAATTTGTTTAAATTGCTTCCAAAATTGTAATTTTTGACAAAATTGAGTTTTATAGGCCTTAAAAGTTTTCTGGAAGCTTCAAGTTTCCAAAAATTTGTTACTCGTCTCATTTCTTTAAATAGTTTTTAAGATATCGTTTTTCAAAGATAATGATGAAAATTGACTTTTTTTGAAAACCCTGAAATTGAGACTCGGTAAATTTGCGTTTCTAGCCCCGAAATTCCCTTTGGGATGAATGCAGGGCGGTTTGTATGTCTTTACAACATATAAAAGTATGTTTTCCAGTAAAAATTAGCATTTTAAAACGCTTTTTGGCTTTTGTGAAAATTTGTATAGTTAAAAACTCAAAATTCCCATGTTATTTAAATGGGAAAATTGATGTGGTTACATGCACGTGTTTTTGCAGGGCTAAAGCAAAATCCTTGGAACTGGGAACTTTTTATGACTAAAACTTCACAAAAAAACCCGGGGAGCAAAGTTTTTCCACAAAGTCCAAAAATAGGTCCACTCTAGTATATATTTATTAATTTAAAATCTGTTAAAAAAAACCGAAGAAAAATTTTGACTGCTACTGGGATCGAACTGAGTACCGCGGCTTCCGAGACAGCGTGATTATCCATTCTGCTAATAGGACACTTGTATTTAATAAAAAAATTTTAAGTACTATATGTTACAGATAATAATTTTAGAAATTATATGCATAGTAAATTATACATACCCAGCGAAATGCATATTTAAAAATAATAGTTAAAACTATCATAAATAATTTTTAGGAAATCCCATTTCTTTATTATAATAATAATGAATAATAAGCAAAAGTAAATTATGCATACCCGCAGTGAAATTTATATTTAAAAATAATACTTAAAACTATCATTAAAAATTTTTAGGAAATTCCATTTCTTTATTGAATAATAATATAAACAAAAGCGCGCTGCTGAAAGAGAGGAGCATAATAGGATAGAAAGAGAAAGAATGAATAAATATTTTAATATAAAAGAAAAAGCATTGACCTAACTATTAAAATTAATCATATTAATGTTGTAGGTTGTAGGTTTATCTAACACTATGTTGATTCAACAAAGATTTAAGTGGTTAACTTAACAATTTTAATTTTGCTTGAATCAACAAAGTATTTGTTGGTTTAATGTTTTTATTTGACAATTCAACGTTTAAAGATTAAAATCTTTCCATTCAACAAACTTACAATACTAATCATATTTCAGTAACGTAATACGTTTAGTTTGTCTTATATTTTTTTTACGTGTAGATGCAAAATCTGAGGGATTGGACTCTTTAGCATGGACTTTTTACCCCGGTCTTTCTTTAGAGCGGTATCTTCTTGGAACTTTTATCATCTGAACTACCTTGTGTTAGAACTATCTATAGGACAACCACGTTGCACTGGACATCCATAAACTAAGTATTTTAAGGGTAATATTGTATTCAAATTATATTTTATAACTATTAACATTCAATTAGATTTCTCAGTGTTAATTTATCAATAAATTATAGTTAAGTTAACCAGGTCATTAAAATGAGTCTCATGCCCTCCGCAATAAAAAAACACATCAAACTAGTCCAAAAAAATTTTTTAATATTACCATCCCTACGAGAATTTTTGGAAATTCGAAAAAAATTCTAGATTTCCGAATTTTTGAAAATTCTCGAAGGGATTGTCATATTAAAATTTTTAATTAGACTAATTTGAAGTGTTTTTTTATTGCGGAGGGCATGAGACTCATTTTTTTAAAAATTTAACCAATAAATTTTGTTAAAAATCAAAACACTGATTTACAAAATTTTTGGTTCTGTAGCCCCTTAAAAAAATTATATGAATCTTATAAGAATAAATATTTTACTTTAAAATAAATAATTTTTCATATATTTATTTAATTCACCCCCTATTTCGAACCCTAATATGACCAATTTTCATTTTATTCAAAAAATCGATGTAAAAACGTTTAAAAAACTTATAACCGGTTTGTGTAAACACATCCTAAAGGCATGCAACATGTTTACTACAGCTGATGGCTGAGTATAATGCAATAAATGTTACAGAACATTACAATACAATTCGTTATTTTTTTAATTTGTCATTATCACCTTTACCAGATGTTAAGATTCTAAACACAAATTATTCTGATTCCTGAACCCGAATTATTACAAGCCCCTAAACCTGGAGTATTCGAAGTCCCCAAATTGAAATTATTTTAAGTGCCATTTGACCCCCATCCCATTTAAATCTGAACCATTTAACCTCCCTCCCCTTAAATATAATAATTTTACCCCACCCCCTCCCACCGTGCTTTTTGGAGTCACTGATTACCCTTCAGTATAAACATGCTCCAAGTTGATTTTCGCTTATTTAAATATGTTTTCCAGCTTTTCCAGAACACATATACTTGGATTCGGCGAACCAAAAATCTGATAGCCGATCTCTCAATTCGAATGGAGTAATAGGCAGTCTACTCTTACATTAGTTTTTGTTTGGAAAAATTGTATACCTTGCACCAGCTACAAATCTTCGTGAGACTAGAAATCTAAATATTATAATTGAGAAAACTGCAAGACCTGCAGCATATTAGTTGCCTGTGTATAGTTTCCCATATGCTAGGAAGAGCTTCCAAGACGAGTATTGCCAGGAATTTAATTTACTTACATCGGACTCTCTGTTTAAGAACAAATTGGTTCAGAGACACACAACCTGGGTGCCTACAGCAAGCATATAAAAGAAAATATTTCTTTTTTTTCTGATTACTGGACTGACTTGAATGTATGCTTTCTACCAAAAATATTTTCAATGGACTTGGCGACCCATCCATGCAACTCATATAGACTTGATAAATATTTACCCCTATAGAAAATTGTGCTTTTAAATCAAGGAAAATTTGAATATTTATTTTTGCCATTAAATTTAAATAAAATGTTTTATAATTAAAACGCGATGAAAAACTTTTTTAAGTACCCTCTTATTTCCTGAAAACGTGCTTTCAAAATAAAAAAATATTTCCTCTAGTAATAAAATAAAAATAATAAAGTCTTATATATTATAGCCTTTAAAATTTTTATTGCTTATTTTTATTTAAAATTGATATTGGTGGAAATCCACCTTAGTATTATATTCTTGTAAACGACCCCTTATATTAATGTAAGAAAGAGAGAGTAAATACGCGTCCACTTGACCTCCGGTCAGAGTGCGTGTAACCGTCGTCCTATACGGTTCTGTTCAATAATAAATGAACATTAATACAGTCAAATAGTCTCTTATAAATTATTCGATATTATTATCATCACCAATCCATAAGTTTTCACCTACATTTTCCTATACAATCCACAATAGATATTAAAATAGCAGTAAAATGTTGTATCTTATTGTATTTAAATTAAATTGATTAGCGACCAGATTTTTCAAGTTCAATTAGAAAGTACTTTGGACGAAATATATTTATTTTTTACAACCAGAATATTTTCCAGTTTTTCCAAGATGGCGAAAAATAAATTAAAATATTGACCTACAAACCATATAAAAAAGTAATTCTTCTTTCTCTAAAACTTCTAAAAATTGTAAATATTATAAATATTTTTTTCAAATTAATTTGATAGTTGCTACATTGTTTTAAGAATGCAAAATAAAAAAGAGGATATTAAGGTTGTTGTTCGGTGCATGCGTCAACGTCAGAATTGAATAAAATTTTAGCAGGGGATTAATAACATGAAATACATTTACTGTTAAAAAATTAAGATAATTCACCATTTAGTTTACGAGTTATTAAACTCGAAAGTTCAATTCTTATACGTTGTGAGTATAGGAAGACGCGTGAAAATGCATTGAAATCTAGCGTCTTTTTGCAAATGCTTCTAAACAAGACGTCAGATGTAAACGAAAATTAATTTCAAAGTTAATAAATATAGATTCAGGAAAAAGAGACGAGTAAAAAGTTTTTGGAAACTTAGTGATTATACAAAATTTTTAAGATCGATAAAATCTTTTTTCATATTGCAATTTAGCAAACTAAAAATTGGTCATTTTGGACCAAAAATTACCATTAGGTTAATTGGTTACAGCAATGAGGGAACGTTTTTCATTAAAAATTACCAAAGCCCATGCGCGTTTCTAGGCTCAGAAGGCCCAATGGTATAAATAGATGGTTATCTGCATGATTTTTCAACATAATAAACTCATCTATAACCAGTTGATGTGATTTGGTGTTCCAAAGATAGCAAACTCCCCTTGTTAAAGTAATTATTATTTATACAGTGGAAACTCCACAGCGACCATTTTGTAGAATGACAATTACATTAAATACAAATTAAGTATATTAACATCTGCAATGACTAGGGTAAAGGGAACCCTAGACTGCCAAACTATTGGCGTTCTCTAGGATTACTGGACACAGCCGGAAAAATTTATGAAAAAATTCTGCAACCACGGATACTGAGGGCTGTAAAAACTGCAGGAGACCTTTCTCACCGACAATACGGGTTCCACCGAGGGAAGTCAACTATCGATGACATAAGCAGTATCACCCGTGTCATTAAGAATGAACATACAGGCAATCACTACTCTAGAAAAATCACGCTACTAGTGACCCTAGATGAAAAGAATGCCTTTAATTCAGCAAGATGGAGCGATTTCATGGAGGGGCTAAGGAACTTCCAGGGGCCAAAATATCTGTGAAGAATCATCAGCAGTTACCTGAGCGATCGAGAAATAATATTGGAGACTGCGCAAGGAACAAGATTAAGGAGAGTAACTTTAGGAGCAGTCCAAGGATCGGTCCTCGGGCTGGATCTATGGAACATAATGTACGATCAGGTACTTAGGCTCCCAATGCCGGAGGATACTTTTACCGTCGGATATGCTGACAATCTGGTCCTAGTCATCCAGGCAAAAGATGTGCAAACTGCCGAGGATAAACTGAACCAGTCAACTACTGGATGAAAGACCATGGTCTAAATCTTGCGACGGCGAAGACTGAGATTGTCCAATTCACCCGTAAACATATTGAGACCATCATCCCAATATGTATTGGGGAAGATAGGATAGAAACGAAGGATTACTTAAAGTACTTGGGAGTGCTGTTGGACACGAAGCTGGCCTTTAAGGCGCAGATTCTGAGAAGGCTCACTGCTGCGTTAAGCAGGCTCATGAGAAACACATGCGGACCTAAGACTGGAAAGCGCAGGCTTCTCATGTCGGTCACCCACTCCATACTCCTGTATGGTGCAGAAGTATGGGCTAGTTGCATAAACAAGGTCACTTTTGCGTCTAAGCTTACGAGCGTCCAGAGGCAAGGAGCCCTGCGAATCTCCTGTGCCTGTCGCACAGTGTCCTTGGAGGCAGCTCTAGTTATCGCCGGGGTAATCTCTATAGATCTGCTAGCTCTTGAGAGACAGTATATCTCTCTGAACAAAGAGAGGGAAGGCATTGACCGCGCAAAGGCTACTTCACGCAAGATCAGCCTAAGCGAGTGGCAGAAACGTTGGACCGGCTACTCGGAGAGCAAATGGACCAAGAGATTGATATGAGAGATAACACCTTGGATAAATAGAGGGCATGGGGACATTAATTAAGATTAAGATTAAAATTTTTTATTTGCATAAAATATTTAACGTGATCATATTATAAGCTACTTATAAAGCGACTTACCGTTTAACTCCCACAAGTAAATTCTTTAACTTATCTACGTGTCCATTTGTTTTTGAATACTGAATTAATTTTAATATTTTAATTATGTGAAAATGTATCAGTTTTTAAATTTTAAATCAAATTTACGATAAAATCAACCGGAAACTTAATATTGTGGGTCAAAGTTGGCAACTAAAAAAATCGGCACGTTACTTATCAGCATTCTAAATAACATAAAAAAGGTATATATTTAATGAAAAATCATTAAATTTTCATTTAATTTCTCTTGTATATTTTAGAACATACTTTTTTGCATGCATATTTCTATCTTAATTTCAAAATGCGAAAAAAATTACTAAAAATAAATAATCTAATGCAACATATTTTTATTAATTTTTTGCAATTTTCTATCTGCTATTTTGAAATTAAAAAAGGATTAAGCATGCAAAAAAATATGCCCTAAGACACACAAGCTATAAAAATTTAATGATTTTTCATCAAATATGTACCTTCTGTTTTGTTATTTATAATGCTGATAACCAATATATCGATTTTTTTAGTGGCCATTTTTGACCCAAACATTGAGTTTCCGGTTAATTTTACAGTAAGTTCAAACTTATTACAATGTCAACATCAGATTCTGAATTTTGAGACTTTGTTACATAAGAATACATTTATAGAAATATAAATTTTGGTTTTAAAATTAATTTAGTGTGCAAAAACAAAATAACACATAGATAAGCTCTTGGGCGTTAAATAAAAATATATCTTACGTTTTATTTTTAATTAAAGTAATATTTCACCGATGCAAATTTTATATAAAAGCTATGAAACTTATTGCGTGGCTTACATTCATAAGGGTTTTCATCCGTATTAAGTAGAAATTCCTGAAAAATTCAAGAATAAACATGCCTTTAGAAATACCAGATAGGGTCCAAAAATTATAGGGATCATCAACACGAATGAAAAAACTCAGTTTTAAAAAATGAAAACATTCCGTTTTATCATTTTTGTTACATCGTACTCACAAGGTCTCGATTTATGCATCCTATAAGGTAGAGCTTCGCTCTATAATGAAGAAAAAAACAATTACAGCGTAATAGCTTTCGTAGAATTAAGTATCAAAGACTATAAAAGTAGTACTTAATTTTTACTTTAATCAGTATTCATTGTAAAAAAATTAAGGCAGTTTAAAATTTAAAATTTTAAGTCTTACTTTTTAATTACCTTTTTTACAGTTATAATTACTTAGCTTATTAAAATGACCAAAATAAATTTTGCCTTATGCCTGTGTATTTGGGTTTTATTATTTAACAGTAAGTAAGCTAATAATTTAATTATTGCAAGAGCATGCTCTTTTATTAACATCAGAATTTTTTTAAACAATTATTAAAATGTATAATTTTTTTGTTTTAGATACAATTCAAATTGGTGAAAAAAGAAATTTTGCAAAAAAACTCATCAAATGTGCAACTGGTTGTATGTCTTCTTTAACTTTCGCTATGAAGCGTAAGTAAAATATTCAAAAACATTTAAAATTATATAATTCATTACTTATAAATTTTTTTTAAATGCAATTAACTGGTTTTTTAACCATCAAAAATTATAATGATAAGATATTATACTTTTAATGTATAATCTAAAAAAAATTATTATTTAATAATTAAATTTATAAAAATCTTATTTAATTTTAAGACTTTAACGTTGATTAACCGAACCAAGAAATCAATTTTTGATTTATTCAACTCAACCCTGATAGATGGACGAATTAATCGTTTTTATTTTTTATTAAACTTAAGGGAGTTGAAGCGTGGACTGAAAGGGAGATATTTTTTTCGGACCTCTTTCTTCCTCTCACGAGTTTCGAATAAGAAATTCCAAAATTTTTTTGTTTATATTTCTGTAAATAAACTCTTAAGAGCTCTGAAATTTTTTCAGTGTGTTTTTATAATAATAAATTATATTTTAACCAAATATTATCAAAATCTGTTTTGTAAATTTTGTACAATACGTACTTATTTATATTACATACCTACTTATTCACCGTAAGAAATTTTAAGAGCTCCAAACAAAAAATTTACAAAACAGATTTTGATAATATTTGGTTAAAATATAATTTATTATTATAAAAACACGCTGAAAAAATTTCAGAGCTCTTAGGAGTTTATTTACAGAAATATAAACAAATACATTTTGGAATTTCTTATACGAAACTCGTGAGAGGAAGAAAGAAGTCCGAAAAAAAATATCTCCTTTTTAGTCCACGCTTCAACTCCCTTAACATGTAGTATTTGGTTAACATTAGCAATCCTTTTTGAAATCCAATTTGAAAAAATCGTTAACTAAATACTACATTTTAGATTTAATAAAAAATGAGACGATTAACTCTTCCACCTACCAGTGTCGAGTTGAATAAATCGAAAATTGATTTCTTGGTTCGGTTAATCATCGTTAAAGTCATAAAATTAATTAATTTCATCAATATCGAACGTTAAGTTCTAAAATAATTATTATAAAAGTTTTAAATTGCATGTATATTTACAGAAATGAATGAACTTATATTTTACAATGACAATGGGGAACACGTTAAAGCTGAAATATCAGGCAAACAATTAGTTGACTATGATACGAATGTTGACGACGCAGTAATATTAACGATGTTTACTCAAAACAATAGAGATCATGGTAAAAAATTTGTACTTGATTCAGATAGTTTAAAATCATCGGGTTTCGTGCCATCAAAAAAAACCTTTATTGTTACTCATGGTTGGTTAGGTTCGATTAGAAATCCAGCATGTTTCCGTCCAAAAAATGGTGATTATTTTTTTATTAAAAATTTTTTTAAATTATAAAAAATGTCTATAACAAAAAATTTTTTAGCATACCTCGAAAACGGAGATTTTAATGTGATTGTTGTCGATTGGAGTAAATTTGCTATAAAAGCAGATTATTTATTCTCAGCATCTCATACATTAAATGTAGGAAAAAGGATTGCACAAGTTATTGACTTTTTAGTTTCAAAAGGAATGAATCCTGAGACTTTAACCGTTGTTGGTCATTCCCTTGGAGCTCATGTTGCAGGTTTAGCAGCTTATTATGCCACATCAACAGTCAATTACGTTGTAGGTAAGATTTCTTTTTTTTTATCTTCATTTATCCTTTATTCTTTATCCTATACATAAAAACGTAAATGTATATGTATAATGGCGACAAACAAAACCATTTATAGCTGTAGACATGCAGGTTGAGGCAAAAAAAAGAAAAGTGTATTACGCAATCAGGAAGGTAAGTTGAAAGTTCATTCTTGTGTGACATAATTACACTGTTAAAAGTAACTCCTGTACATTAACAAAAAATTTTGGGTTTTCCCGCAAAATTAGAAATAACTCCAAAAAATTTGAGTATATCCTATAAGAAAATAAAGAATTTCCTAATTTTAGTGTATTTACGAAAAAATCGTATATTTCTAATTATTTGGAGTTATTTCAAATTTTTCGGAAAAACCCAAATTTTTTGTTAATGTACTGGAGTTACTTTTAACAGTGTAGGTTATGTTATACAGGACCAAGCATTCAGAATACTATTTTTTTTACACTTGGACGAAAGTGCGTTTATGTAACTCACATAAAATCTATAAATTTTCAGCTAACCTATAATGCTTATTTGTTTTTATATTTTGTCGATTCCGGCTGAGGCTACAGAAGCCCGAACAAAGCGAGTTTTTTATAAAATTACTTTTTTTAATAAAAAAAAAAAATTTAATTTTAACTCAATTCCACACGAACCGTTCAAAGAAATTGATTGGAAGAATAAATTTTTATTCCAATGTAAATTTTTCCGAGAAATTCAAATTTTGAGTTAGATTTTCATTTGGTCACGTTGCTTGGAGGCAAATTTTAAATTTGTGAAATATAATTCTTTAATAAACATTATTTTAAGATCGAGCTGCTTCAAAATGAAAAAGTCCAAATAAATGGTTTCAGACAAATAAAGGTGACACGTCCTTCAAAAATAGTTTTAGACCCCAGATTTAGGTTAAGCAGCCCAAAATACTTACTACCCTATGAAAAAAATCTTTGATCTGCGCAGATCTGTAATTTTTATTTTTCATATCTGTACAGATCTGTATTTTGCCACTTTCTGCGCATATCTGTACAGATCTGTAAAATTAAAAAATTGGCTATCCACGGTACATACGGAATTCATGGAACGCATTCCTATAAAAAAATGGTTTATTATAAGGGATTTTATGAATTTCCATCCTGTAAAGAAAAGTTTCAGAGCTTTTAATAACAAATTTTAAAAACGCCTAATTTGATTATTCTTAATATTTCATCGACTTATTACGAGTTATCATAAACTGTATTACTTATAAATATATCCAATATTAAAAAGGTACCCAAATTATACAAAAAAACGCTGCCAAGTACCTAGTAAAAACAATAATTCCAGATATTAGTACTATTAGAAAAAAATTAATTACTGCGTCCAAAAAGAAAAAAAATATTGCTGTTTTTTTTATTTTGTTTATGCAAAAAATTTTGAGAAAAAAATTTTAAAAAAATTGAATATCAGATTCGAGATATAGAGTATAAAAACCATATTTTCAGATATTATTACATAGAATTAAATGAGATATTACAAAAAAAAAAATATATATATATTGCAGCTTTTTTTATTTTTTTTTTTAATTTTGAGAAATAATTTTTGAAAAAATTAAGTATCAGATCCAAAAAATTCCTATAAACGAGGTTACTAATACTAGAACTACCTGAGAAATAAATTAGGTGTTACGTCCAAAGAGAAAAAAAATTTGGTGTTTTTTGTATTTTTTTGTGACAAAAATTTTGAGAAAAGTTAATTGTAAAATTCAAGGTATCGAGTAAAAGCGATACTTCTAGATATTTGTACTTCCGCGGAAAAAATGAGGTATTACATCCAAATTAAAAAAAAGCAGTTTGAGATTTTTTGATGATAAAATTTTTGAAAAAAAAATTAGGTCTTAAATCCGCAATGGTTGTGAAATATCACCGATTACATACACTCACACACACACATACAGACTTTTTTTAAAAACCGGTTTTTTAGCTTCCTGGGGTCTCAAAACGTTCTTATATGCCAAAAAATCGAAAATCAAAATTTCATCTATCACAATGGTTCCCCTATGAGGAACCAAAATTACAATGATTAGAAATTTAATAAAAAATAATATAATTAAATTATTAAAAAAAATATATTTCATAATATTTGGTGAGATAAATTTAAGATATTTCATCTATGAAAAAGAAAATCTATATCTATGAAAATGAAAAGTTATTTTTTCATGTACCTATTTTATATTTTATTTACCAGAGATTATTCTTAGGGTTTTTTAAAACTTCCCAAAATGATGTCATTTTGCCATATGTCACCCCCCTCGCTCCTGAAATTATATGTA
Organism: Anagrus nilaparvatae; assembly: GCA_022575985.1. Taxonomy (NCBI): domain Eukaryota; kingdom Metazoa; phylum Arthropoda; class Insecta; order Hymenoptera; family Mymaridae; genus Anagrus; species Anagrus nilaparvatae. The sequence continues at coordinate 8,584,483 of JAKSXM010000231.1, read as the reverse complement.
TGTTTAAAACTTTTTGATTAAAATAATTTTGATTCCCCCCCTTTTACCCCCAAAATATGTACTTTATTAAAAGCACTATTTTTTCCAATTTTAAAATGTCTTAATGGGTTTTTTGGGTCGCAGAATTCAATAATGCTTTAAAAAAAGATAATTAAGGTATTTCTGGAGGAAAATTAACTCCATTTTCACCCCTTTCACGTCCTAAATATTTAAATTTAATAAAAACTTTGCTTATTAATTTCAAAGTTTCCACACGCTAAATAAAAAATGAAAAGTAAAAAAAGGGTGTTCAGATATTACTGGTGAAGAATTCGCCGTTTTTTAACCCTTTTTAACATCTTAATATTTAATACTTATAAAAACTTTTTTTTTAATTTTAAAATGCCTATACGGGTTTTTTGAGTCGTAGAATTCAAATATGATGTTAGAAATGTCATTCAATGCATTGCTGGGGGTAAATTAACCTCTTTCGGTTCTTATATATAACCTCCTTATTATAATATTAAATGGAATGTATGGTTAAAATCTGGTTTATTTTATTTAAAAAGACATTATCAGTTACCAAAAGAAAATATAAAATTAAGAAATAAAAATTTTTCAAGTATTTTTAAGAATTAATATTTGGAGAAATAGAGGTTAATAAATAGCAAATTCACCCCTAAGCAATGCGTTAAATTTCGGACATCATATTTGAATTCTATGACTAAAAAAACTTGAAAAAACCCGTATCGACGTTATTAAATTAAAAAATATAGTTTTCTTAAATATTAAATTTGGGGTGAAAATGGAGCTAATTTACCTACAGAAATGCCTTAATTACCTTTTTTTAAGGCATTATTGAATTTTGTGGCCCAAATAACCCTTAAAGACATTTTAAAATTGAAGTGGATTTATTGTCTATTCAGTGAATTGGGAAAAATTAATGACTGAAGATGACCTTCTAATTTTCAGCAATGCCAAAATTAATGAAAATTTTTCATATCTAAATTATATAAAAAAATTAAAACCAATGATTTTACAGACAAAATTACAATAAATGATGGTAGTCAATGTTATGCTTCGATCAAATATTATTTTCAATACAGCAATGATCTATGTAGCATTTTATAATTATGAGATTGTAGAAGACAGACGAATTATAATTCAAAAGTTCAGTTTATTAGTTTCAAATATTTTACCAGCTGAAAAAAGTAATGTTTTAAATATTTTTAAAATTCCAGATATTAGCTCAATTACTAATGTTTTTCTAAATAATAATTATTTATTGAATGTTTTTATGTAAAAATATATATTGCATCTGATTATTTTAACTCGTGAATTAAATTTAAAAGAGCATTACTTTTTTTGGTATTTATAGATTTTTTTGTTACTGTTTTTTTTTTTTAATTTAAATCTAGCATAAAAAATATTTATAAAATTTATAAATTTAAAAATGTTTTCTTTTTAACATAAAAGTTCAAACATAATCGTTTTCTTTACAGGATGGAAATTCATAAAATCCCTTATAATAAACCATTTTTTTATAGGAATGCGTTCCATGAATTCCCTATGTACCGTGGATAGCCAATTTTTTAATTTTACAGATCTGTACAGATATGCGCAGAAAGTGGCAAAATACAGATCTGTACAGATATGAAAAATAAAAATTACAGATCTGCGCAGATCAAAGATTTTTTTCATAGGGTAGGAAGCGTCAGAATAGAAAAAATATAAGTTTGAAAAAAAAAAAGAATTTTTAAGGGTTGAATGGGTAAAAATAAGGTTATTACACCACTAAAAATAATTTTTGACCCCATATTCAGTTTCAGCAGCCCAAAACACCTACTAAAATCGATATAAATTGGAAAAAAGTTTTTTAAAAAAAAAGGTTTTTATAGGGTTGAAAGGTTGAAAATAAGGGTGTTAAATCCCTCAAAAAAATTTTCTGATATTTGGATTTAGTGACCCAAACAGCCTATTGCGACATGCCAAAATTAAAAATACGCTGTCAACTAGCTGGCACTAAGGTTCCTCAAACAATGAGCTAACAATGTTGAAAAGGCCACAAAAATGATTTTATCATAATCTTTCTATTATAATTTGCCTCTTTTGGCATCAACTTTCTGAGGAAATTGTGATACCTAATGAAGTAGTATTTTTTTTTTTTTTTTTTTTTTAATAAATCAACCAACGAGCATGGAACATGTTTACTCATAATAGTAATAAACCCAAAAACCGAAATTACAATAAATCCAGAAATATATACTACCCTAAGTCCATAAACTTAAAGTATTCTAAGTTGTTGTTGTTATCAGGGCCTGATCATGTCCTGACTCCCACTTCAAATTATTCTAAGTCCCTAAATCGAAAATATTCTAAGTCCATTTCACCCCCCCCCCCTAAAAACGTCACTTTTTTACCCCCTCTTAATTTTTTTGAAAAAATTAAGTATCAGATGAACGATAGTACTATAAACGAGGTTTCTAAAACTAGTACTCCCATAGAAAAAAATTGAATACTACGTCCAAAAAGAAAAATAAATTTGGTGTTTTTTGTATTTTTTTGTAACAAAAATTTTGGAACAAATTTTCAAAAAATTAATTATCAGATTCGAGATATCGAGTAAAAACCATATTTTCAAATATAAGTACTTTCATGGAACAAAATGAAATATTACACAAGAAAAAAAAAATTGCAGTTTTTTTAATTTTGAGAAAAAAATTTTGAAAAAATTCGGTATCAGATCCAAAAAATTACTATAAACGAACTTTCTAGAATTAGTACTCTCATAGAAATAAATACGTCCAAAAAGAAAAAAAAAAATTAGTGTTTTTTGTATTTTTTGTAACGAAAATTTTGGGAAAAAAATTAAAAAAAAAATTAATTATTAGATTCAAGATATCGAGTAAAAATCATACTTTCAAATACACACACACACACACACACACAAAAATAATTTCAGTGTTTAAAATCAAATTCATCATTCATCTAATACATCAGCTTTTAATTAACTTCAATTTTGGTTCCTCATAGAGGAATTGATTGATTTCTGATTTTTTGGCATATAATCACGTTTTGAGACCTCAAGAAGCTAAAAAACCGGTTTTTAAAAAAGCCTCACATGATCTGAGCCAAGACATTGGTTAAGTATCTAGGAGTTTTGCTTGATAACAAGCTGAACTTCTAGGAACAATTTCAGAGGTTGAGTGAGAAGGTTGCGTCGGTCGCTTCCTCCTTGTCAACGCTCATGGCCAGCATAGGAGGGCCCAAACAAGGGAAGCGAACATTGTTGATGTCCGTGGTCAACTCTGTCCTGCTTTACGGATCTGAGATCTAAAAGCGGATATCACCAAAAGTGCCAAGTACAGACATAAAATATCGTCTGTACAACGGCAAGCGGCCCTGAGGATCGCCTGCGCGTACGATACGGTATCCCTAGAGGCGATTCAGGTAGTAGCATCGGTCATATCGGAGATCGTACTGCTGACCCGTCGAACAACAATTTCCACGGACATCGATGTAAATGTCAATGATGGTGGAAACCCTCACAGGATCCAAGCCAAGACATCGGTTAAGTACCTGGGAGTTCTGCTTGATAACAAGCTGAACTTCTGGGAACAATTTCAGAGGTCGAGTGAGAAGGCCACGTCGGTCGCATCCTCCTTGCCAAGGCTCATGGCCAACATAGGAGGGCCCAAACCCGGGAAGCGAAGATTGTTGATGTCCGTTGTCAACTCTGTCCTGCTTTACGGATCTGAGATCTGGGCGGATATCGCCAAATTTTCCAAGCACAGACATAAAATATCGTCTGTGCAGCGGCAAGCGGCCCTGAGGATCGCCTGCGAGTACCATACGGTATCGCTTGAGGCAATCCAGGTAGTAGCATCGGTCATACCCATCGACCTACTAGCGTTGGAGCGGAAATACTTTTACGATAGTGTAGAGGACCGCGAAGTAGCATCCACTCGCGCCCACTCCAGCTCTATGGAAGAATGGCAGAAACGATGGGAAAAAGACGAAGAGGAAAATGCCCGATGGACACGCACACTGATTTCAGATCTGCAGGCATGGACTGCAACATGGGGAGGTGGATTTTTATTTCACCCAATTTTTAACTGGACACGGGTACTTCCGTGCAATGTTGAAACATTGGCATAAGGTGGCAACAGAGGAGTGCTTGCACTGCCCAGGCGAGAAGGATACAGTGGAGCACACATTCTTCGAATGTGAGCGCTGCGTGGAAGGGCCCCCGCCCTTCCCGATTTGGAGGTCGGAGACGGTGGTCCCGGAAATGCTACGGAGTCCCGAAAATTGGAACAAAGTAGCAGAGTACGTAAGGGCCACCTGGTTGAAGAAAAAGGAGGAGGGCTTTCTATCGTAGATCGCTCTCCTGTCACTAGGCTGGGGGAAGGCAGCGGCCAGTTGCCTAGGCTGCGCGTCCCAAACTGAAGTTATACCTGAAAAGGGAGTTTCGGTTTGGGGCAAACAAGCGCAGGGGGGTTTATAGTGTGTTTATCCAGTAAGAATCTGGGGCGTAGCCGGCAGCCGCGTTCGCCGGTGGTCTCCCAGTTGTACACTTTGTGCAACTGGGCGGTCATGGAAATTTGCGGGACTTTAAGGCCCGCAAACACTCCATGGCTGATGCAAGATTCACAAGATTCCCAAGACAAAAAAAATAATAATAATAATAATAATAATAATAATAATAATAATTTTTTTTTTTGCATACGGTAGAGAGGTGAGAATGCGTTACGCACGAACAGAACCCGCCCGATCAGGAATCGAAACACGGCGTTAGCGAGTACCTTTATAGTTTAGCCATGTTAACTACCTAGTTTCTCGCATGGTAACGTGGCGCGATATTAGCGAGGCCCTACCTTGGCGAAAGCGAGTTGCGAGAAAATTTACCCCCACTTTTTCTTCAACGTGCAAATACAAACAATGTGTGAGTTATAACAGGTTATAAACTGTATATTAAACACATATTATTTAATTAATAAAATGTTTTGCATTTAATAATAAAATATTAAGTTTTAAAAATTGATAAATGAAATTTTAAATATTAAAATATAAATTTATATCCATTAAAAAATTTTAAAAAGGCAAAAAAAGATAATTGTAATTTACTTTGAATAATTTTTTCTATACTATTGGACCCCTGCAACTTTATTTTACCAAAAATATGTTGTTTTATGTTACTCAATATTTTGTAAAATAACCTTTTTTTACCCGAAGTATTATCTAAAATTTACTGAATTTAAAAATTACGGGCATACGAACCCAGACGGATAATTAGTGATCACCAATACAAAGCTTCGCTACCCTTCCATAGGATCCACAAGCAGTGGTTGTTTCCCTCGACTACCCATTCTAGGGTTCTGCCTGATAATAGCTGTTCAAGTTTCTTTTAGTTACTATATTCAGTTACTACATCAGTGACTGATAAAAATTAGAAATATATATAATATTAGTCCTAAACTTTATAATTTTCGCAAAATTATTATAACTTTTGACAGATCCAGCCGATCGCCTTGAAAATTTAGGTGGATACGTAAAAAATATACCCGAATGAAATGAAATTCTTTAAAAAAAAAAATTTTTCCTCGATTTTCAGTTTTTTAGATTTTTTTAAAAAATTTGATAAAAATTTTATACTTTGAAATCCAGTTATTTCAACATAAAAAATTTTTGTCGTTATCAATCAAAACAAAACCTAGCCTATGTTTTGACCGGTAATTTTTTCCATCTTTTGCCGTAAGCCCCAAGTCTCTAACTTTTATCGCTTTCTAGTTTATCCATTTCGGACAAACAAACAAACAAACAAACAAACATACAATATTAAAGATTTATATATGGGCATATCCATTACTTTTCATACAAAAGTGTGCGCACCCATGACTCCGATCGGGCTCAAATTTTCAGGGGTGGTTTGAAGTAATAAAAAACTCAGCCAGCCAAAATTTCAGCCATTTTGCAGGACGCGTTGCCGAGATACAAGCTCTAAAAGGTCCAAAAATAGCTGTTTTTAGCCAATTTTCAAAAATTTACTGGGCTTCAAGGTTTAGTCCAAAGAACATCCGGCTGGTCTCATTTTTTTCCTTGAACATTCAACTTTTACCAAAAAAATTTTCAAAAAGTTTCATGTAGTTGATTTTTACTGGCATTGATTAACGTAAGACTTATTTTATCGAAAAATGCTGATTTTTGAACTTGAATTGTGACTCAGCATCATTAGCTAAAGACTTCTGGTTGGTTTCATTAAAAGCGTCTATCAAAGACCTTTCAAATGAGACCTTCAACGTTAAAAAAGCTTATCAGTGACCGGAGATATAAGCAATTGAAAGTTTGCTGTTTCCGAAAATATCGATTTTTTAACAACTTTAATCGTCTGCAAAATTTTTCTCTGAGCACTTTAAGGGCTGAAAATTTCAGGAAAGCTTCTTTTGATATTAAAAAAAATTCCCTAAAAATTTGGGCGATGGTATTGGCTTCTCTTCGTAGATATAAGACTCTGAAAATGTGTAATAATTGGACCAATATTGGCCAATAAATGGTTAAGGGGTCAACCAAAAAATTTTTCTTCTTCAATATTCGAATAGCCAGGGAAAAATGAGCTGATTTTAAAAAAAAAAATTTTATTTTTGACCGAAAAATAAGCAAGTTATCATCATTTTAAGATTTTTTAAAAAATTTTCCAAAAATCCCATTTTTAGGGTCATTATACAGTATTCTAACTCGAAATAATGATAACTCGCTTATTTTTCGGTCTAAAATAAAAATTTTTTTTTTTAAATTGTATTTTTTCCTGCCTATTCGAATATTCACAAAAAAGAAACTTCTTATATGCAAAAATTATTTTTTTTTGGCAAATTACTTTAGAACTTACTTTATTTTGTCAATGTATTCGGGTAGTTTTTGGTCCAAAAAAATAATTTTTGCTTATAACAAGTTTCTTTTTTGTAAATATTCGAATAGGCAGGAAAAAATACGACAATTTAAAAAAAAAAATTTTATTTTAGACCGAAAAATAAGCGAGTTATCATTATTTCGAGTTAGAATACTGTATAATGACCCTAAAAATGGGATTTTTGGAAAATTTTTTAAAAAATCTTAAAATGATGATAACTTGCTTATTTTTCGGTCAAAAATAAAAATTTTTTTTTTAAAATCAGCTCATTTTTCCCTGGCTATTCGAATATTGAAGAAGAAAAATTTTTTGGTTGACCCCTTAACCATTTATTGGCCAATATTGGTCCAATTATTACACATTTTCAGAGTCTTATATCTACGAAGAGAAGCCAATACCATCGCCCAAATTTTTAGGGAATTTTTTTTAATATCAAAAGAAGCTTTCCTGAAATTTTCAGCCCTTAAAGTGCTCAGAGAAAAATTTTGCAGACGATTAAAGTTGTTAAAAAATCGATATTTTCGGAAACAGCAAACTTTCAATTGCTTATATCTCCGGTCACTGATAAGCTTTTTTAACGTTGAAGGTCTCATTTGAAAGGTCTTTGATAGACGCTTTTAATGAAACCAACCAGAAGTCTTTAGCTAATGATGCTGAGTCACAATTCAAGTTCAAAAATCAGCATTTTTCGATAAAATAAGTCTTACGTTAATCAATGCCAGTAAAAATCAACTCCATGAAACTTTTTGAAAATTTTTTTGGTAAAAGTTGAATGTTCAAGGAAAAAAATGAGACCAGCCGGATGTTCTTTGGACTAATCCTTGAAGCCCAGTAAATTTTTGAAAATTGGCTAAAAACAGCTATTTTTGGACCTTTTAGAGCTTGTATCTCGGCAACGCGTCCTGCAAAATGGCTGAAATTTTGGCTGGCTGAGTTTTTTATTACTTCAAACCACCCCTGAAAATTTGAGCTCGATCGGAGTCATGGGTGCGCACACTTTTGTATGAAAAGTAATGGATATGCCCATATATATAGGATAGGATAGGATAGGATAGGATAGGATTATTAAAATCATAAAAATTAATTTTAAGTTTATTTTATTTATGCTTGCAAACTTTTACTTTATTTATTTTTTAAAATTAAACCAATTATATTCGAAAAAATACTTCAGCTGTAAATTATTGTAAACTTCACATGTATTTTTTAATTTTTTCAAGTTATGATAATATTTCGTTATTGAATATACATGTAGAAATTAATCAGTAAATAATTATATTATCTTTTTTAGTAGAAGAAATATAATCTAAATTAAATTATAAGAAAATTATTAAAGTTTTTAAAACGAAAGTAAAAAATATAAACTATTTAAAAAAATACAAATAAAATAAATATATTATTAAAAATGTTTTTAGAAATAATAAAGTATATTTAATTAACAAATTTGTCCTAAAAATAAAAGTTTATTCTACTCTTCAATTACTGACAAAAGATATAAAATAGATGTATACACTAATAATGCATCAGATATAAATTATGATGAAGGTACGCATTTAGAAATAATATTTGAATTAAGGAAAACAGGTAAAAATAAAATTATTAAAATAGCATAAAAAATTATTAACTTAATATAATTAATAGATAAATACAAAACATACAATGTATTTAACTTTGATAACAAATTAATACGCACTGTATCTGACGAAATACTAAGTTTAGAAGAATTAATGGATGCTTTTTGAAAATTTAAAAAGATAGAAAAATAATTTTAATCATTTTTTATAAATGATAAGAAATAATTACTTATAGTTAACAATGGGTTTCATATAATTGCATTTAAAATAAATTATTGTGCCAGAAAAATTAAATTATTTAAATAAAAAAAAAAATAATTAGCAAATAAGTTTAAAATTTTATTCTTTCTTATTAGTTGTCTTTTGAAGTCCAGGATATCGTCTACATTGATATCATCCTCTTGGTCCACTCTTGTCAGGTGCGTCGGGAATAGGGCATCAACGACGGTTTTTGCCTCCTCTTCGTCTTTTAGCGAGCTGGCCGCGAAGCCCCTCCGCTTTTTCGTAACTATCTTGAAGCAAAGTCCCCAAGGGTCGTTGTCGACTTCAAGACATAGCTTCCTTTCACAGCGAATCTTGCTTGCGTTCATCGTCGGTTTTAGGGATCGCTTAACTTCTTCGTGAATGTTCATAAGTTCCCTTGCTTCGTCGCAGGACTGTGCTCTAGTCACCCTTCTTTACGTCTTGTGGTTTTGTCTGCGGAGCTCTGCCATTTCTGGGTTCCACCAGTACACACGTGGGTTCTTTCCATTGAACCTTCTTCAAGGCATGGAAGCATCACAGGCTTTCTTAAACAGTACTAGTTTCTCCTCGTCTTCGTTACTTTCTATTCTGCAAGGTTTCGCTAAAATTGCCCCTTGTCCCATCGATAAAACTTGTATGAATCGTTCTTTATTCAGGTTATTGAGGTTCCAACCTCTTGGTTTTGGCCTATATGCCTCGTCAGGGTGCTGTCGTTCGTGCTGGATTTCAAACAAAATATACTGGTGGTTGCTCGGTGTAAAATCTTCCATGACGTACCAGTTATTCACTCTTGTGCTCAAGCTTTCAGATGCGAAAGACACGTCAATTATCGTCTCGTTGTAACCAGCCCTTCTGGAGTCCACAATTATACTGGCTTGGTGGTGTTACCCACATTCAAGACAACGAGTTCCAGCTTGGATACTATTTCAAGGATCGTCGCCTCTTTTGAGCCAGTGTAGGGCATGCCCCAGTCAACAGCTTTGGCGTTAAAATCGCCTGCAACAATTATGTTGCTATCCGCATCTCTCGCAAAATCTTCTATGCCTTTCAGTTTCATATAATACTCCTGTGATGGATGGCTACAATGGTAGTGGTCACCATTCCATCACCTTTTAGGGAACCTTACAACGGCCTCCATACAGCAGGCGTCCCTTGGGTTGGAATGTACCAAAGATGAACGAGGACAAGTTCGAAGAGTATCTTCTAAAGGAGTCGGCGTCTGTCCCCGCTTGGCATGAAGGGGCTACAAGTCCCCGCGAGGCTGAAATCTTAGTCAGAAAGTAACATCTCTAGTGCGCGGGGCGTGTTATGCCTCCATGCCTCGACGAAGGCCCTGGAAAGAGAGAAAGCCAGTATAATTGTGGACTCCAGAAATAGCAAGGAGTGCCACAAGACAAGACGAAGGGCGCAGAGAGCACGGAACAGGCCCGAGGCTGCTGTACTTTCCTAGGAACACAAGGATGCTAAGCACTGACTGGCCAAGGCTATTCGTCAAAGCAAGGCTCATTGCCTGCGCTCATTACACGAGGATGTAAACAAAGACATCTGGGGTCTAGGTTACAAAGTCGTAATGGGCAAGTTGAACTGGGGGTCTGACAACATAATGGACGCGGTGAAAATTGAACGAATCGTCGGTGCTCTCTTCCCTAAGCGGCCCATCCGGGAAAACCCGGTAGTATATGTATGTGTTATGTACCATATTCTGCCCAGAAACGGTTGAACAGAAACCTAAACGAAAAGCGTTACACCTCTGTTCACTTTCTGTCCGTATTATCTGGCCAGTTTCTGGGCTATGAGCAAAAAATCTGGTTGGTTTCTGCCCATTTTCTGTTTTATTTTGCCATAAGGGCTCCGTTAATGAAATAAAGTAATTGAAATATCAAAAAGACCATAAAAATAAATCAGTGCAGTACTAATTACTCTTATTGAATAAGTTGAAAAAAAGTGCTTATGACAAATAAGTTCGAAAGATATCAAATTAGCTTCGTTATATATTTAAAATTGTTTCTACTTATTTTTATTTTTTTACAGGTTTAGATCCAGCTTTAATATTGTTTGAAAATGTTGGATCTGATAGAAGATTATCAAAGGAAAGTGCAAGATACGTTGAAGTAATACATACTCAAGGCGGCCTCATGGGTACTATGGAACCACTTGGTCACGCCGATTTTTATCCAAATGGTGGAGCACATCAGCCTCATTGCAATGTAATAAAGTCACATTTCCGTGCTGTAAAATATTTCGCTGAATCCATTAATAGTAGAATTGGATTTTATGGCAAGAAATGTACTAGTTTATCTTTTGAAGACTGTAATGGCCCTACCTTACTAATGGGTGGAATTAAGGAAACCCTAACTGATAGTGGAATATTTAGCCTAAAGACAAACTCGAATTCACCTTTCGCTAGGGGAATTTAATTATGTCCAGGAAGAAGATATATGGCAGGCAAAAATTTTTATTCATATCATATAATATGAAGATATGAAATCGAAAAAATCCATATATATGTGAAAAAAATATACGGAATATATCCATACCAAACATGGATCCGTATAAAAATATTGACAATTCATACTTCATATACGAAATTCATATAAATATGATTCATAGAATATGATATGAAAATGAAAATTCTATGAAAAATATATGAAGCCTGTATGGGTAGTATAATATGAATATGATAATCACGAATTTCATATAGACTTCATGAATCAACTTAATGGTAAGAACTTTATTTTCAGGTTAATATCAGCCCATTTTTCAGGAAATTCTAAAAGAAGGGCCAAAATGACCTGAAAAAGAAGTTTTTACTCTGAATTTCATATGAAACTCAAGCTTATCATCTAAGCATTATGGCCCTCACATGGGTTTTATATATTTTTCATATCATTTTAATATTCATATCTATTACATACCATATTTCATATTGAAATCCATGTATGATCATATTTTATTCCATTTTAATATTTCTTCATTTCATATTTTTATTTTTTATATCATATATGAAACAAAATCAGATATATGTGTATGGAAAAATTATCCTTGGCTGTCATATTTCCTCAATTCTGATTATGTCAGACATTAAATATAATCAATTTTGTTTGTTCCCATTTTCTGTAAATCTTTCTTATAATAAATAAAGAGCATGATATTAGATAATTTTATTTTTTATTTTAGATATTAGTATTGGATAAGTTTATTTTATATTTTCAGTTTTTTTGTGCAAAATTAATGCAAATTTAAATTATGGATACATACCTTATAGGAGCCAATTTTCGAACGTATTGGATTTCGATCAAATACACACAAATTACTTTTATATTAAAAAATATACATCATTATCTAAAATCTAATTTTATTCTGATGAAACTACAAATCCTACCCGACGAACTTTCGATATATCTAAATATATCTAAATAGATCTAAATATATATATGGGCACGTCCAGGGAAGCACGACCAGCTGAAAAATAAAAAAAAAAAAAAATATTTTTTTTGGGTCATTTTTTACCTGGGATTTGTGAAATCACTCATACTTTACACTCCCTGATGCATTATTTTGAGATACGGCTGCTCCAAAGTTGAATTTTTCAATTTTTTTGATTTCAGCTGTCCAGTTCAACCTGAAATAACTCAGAACCATTCAACTTTTTATATATACATATGATTGGGAAAAACTTTTATTTTTACCTGAACTACCTAAAAAAAAAAAAAATTTTCCATTTTGACTTATTTCACTTTTTTTTCTCCTCGACGGTAGCTTTCAAACATCCAGAAAATTTGTTTCGCCATGATTTTTTTCCCTTTTTTTTTTCTTAAAATTTCCTCCAAAGTGTCCCATTTATGCCCTGAAAATCCTGGGATGTGATATGCCATGATCGGTCCACAATCTTAAAACTTGGTTCTTCCATTTACCTAAAAATCCATAAAAATGTTAAATATTAGAGTGTAAAATTATTAAAATACTAAATTTAACCTTACCAAATTGTTTCTTCTGTTAAATCTTCACTTTCAGGACCACATAAACATGTTGTAACATATAAATAAGATCTTCTAACATTTCTGATGCTAAAACACCCAAGATCAGCCTCGCGTCAGCATCCAAAAATAGAAAAAAACTGGAAAAAAAATGATTTTGGTTAAAAATAACTACAAAAATAATTATAAACTATTAAAAAAGACTGAAAAATACTTAAATTAACTTACCTAATATGTTTATAAGCAAATTAGAACTTTAAAACTCCATACTGACAAAATCTGGAACCTGGAAAAAAAGTAAAAAAAAGAGAATAATTCTTAAATTTTTAAAAAAAGTTACATAAAAAAGTTTTATACTTATCTGATCTCTATTTTCCTGGTGCAACTTCATCTTCTTCATATAAATTAGTACCTAAAAAAAATAATTAGCAATAATCAACAAAAACATGTGTACCTTATACCAATTGTTTATAAAAGTGATGATAGCAGACCAAAAAAAATATTACAATAAAAGTGTCCTCATCATGGGCATGCTGAAAGAAACCAAAAAGAAACTATCAGAAACTACTTTATCATTTGTTGGTTTCATATTTTTATTTCTATGATGCATTATTCTCATGATGAGGACACTTTTATTGTAATATTTTTTTTGGTCTGCTATCATCACTTTTATAAACAATTGGTATAAGGTACACATGTTTTTGTTAATTTTTGTTAATTATTTTTTTTAGGTACTAATTTATATGAAGAAGATGAAGTTGCACCAGGAAAATAGAGATCAGATAAGTATAAAACTTTTTTATGTAACTTTTTTTAAAAATTTAAGAATTATTCTCTTTTTTTTACTTTTTTTCCAGGTTCCAGATTTTGTCAGTATGGAGTTTTAAAGTTCTAATTTGCTTATAAACATATTAGGTAAGTTAATTTAAGTATTTTTCAGTCTTTTTTAATAGTTTATAATTATTTTTGTAGTTATTTTTAACCAAAATCATTTTTTTTCCAGTTTTTTTCTATTTTTGGATGCTGACGCGAGGCTGATCTTGGGTGTTTTAGCATCAGAAATGTTAGAAGATCTTATTTATATGTTACAACATGTTTATGTGGTCCTGAAAGTGAAGATTTAACAGAAGAAACAATTTGGTAAGGTTAAATTTAGTATTTTAATAATTTTACACTCTAATATTTAACATTTTTATGGATTTTTAGGTAAACGGAAGAACCAAGTTTTAAGATTGTGGACCGATCATGGCATATCACATCCCAGGATTTTCAGGGCATAAATGGGACACTTTGGAGGAAATTTTAAGAAAAAAAAAAGGGAAAAAAATCATGGCGAAACAAATTTTCTGGATGTTTGAAAGCTACCGTCGAGGAGAAAAAAAAGTGAAATAAGTCAAAATGGAAAATTTTTTTTTTTTTAGGTAGTTCAGGTAAAAATAAAAGTTTTTCCCAATCATATGTATATATAAAAAGTTGAATGGTTCTGAGTTATTTCAGGTTGAACTGGACAGCTGAAATCAAAAAAATTGAAAAATTCAACTTTGGAGCAGCCGTATCTCAAAATAATGCATCAGGGAGTGTAAAGTATGAGTGATTTCACAAATCCCAGGTAAAAAATGACCCAAAAAAAATATTTTTTTTTTTTTTTATTTTTCAGCTGGTCGTGCTTCCCTGGACGTGCCCATATTTAGATCTAAATATATCTATTTATATCTCCAATTTCAGTATATCTCATTATATCTAAATATATCTATTTAGATCTAAATATATCTATTTAGATCTAATTAGACTAAATCAAAATACTTTTTTATAACATCAAAAACCATGGATTAATAATTTAATTTCAGCTATTTAACCATCTGTTAGAGAGTCAGAAGATACCAGGAAGAGAACTTTTCAAGTTAATAAAATAAACGAATGCTTTAGTTTACTATTTTTTTTTATTTCTTCTTCAAAAAAGCTTTTAAATTATACATTTTTTAATTTATCAATAGCAATTATTATATTATATCATTATAAATGATAGGTTTAATTAAAAAGGGTAAGGAAAGGAATTATTTTTTATAATTCCATAGCAAATAATTTTACATAAACGATATTAGATTCAAATTTATAATTTAACAATTGATTTTTAAATAAATAAAATATTTTTATAATCGTAATGATTATAAAGTTTCTTAATAAGTTATTCGAATATCTTTGTTTTCTAATTACAAAAAAATTACATAAAATTAATTTAACTGCTTTTTTTAATGAATTGATATAATTAAAAAATTATGATTCACACTTGTAGCGGTTTTAAATAAATAAATTTTAAAATAAAATTAGGTACTAAGCTAAATGATTTTTTTTAGTTAGGAAGATATAACTATTTATTATATTAAACACTTTATATAAATTGTGAGAATTAATCAAGAAATAAAACAATAATTAAAGAATTAACTTCATTGAATTGATAAATAGTTAAATATATTCATAAGAAGTATTGTTTTGTTCAGCATTAAATATTAAACTTTTAAGTTTTTGTAATTTTTGAGCTATCGCTCTGAAAATTTCTTCATCAGATGCCCCTGACCATTTCTTTTTAGCTCCAACATATCTTGCAAAATCTGAAAATTATATATTTATTTTATGCTCCCCTTTGGGCAACGTCTGCTTTTATTTTTGAGAACAAAAGTGGTCTTTTAGGAAATTCCGTAAAGGCGTTGAAATAGCAAACAAAATAAAAAAACAAATATGGTATGATCATTTAAAATATAAAACTTCTGCAAATGATGATAAAGGATTGAAAGCAAAAAGGCAAAATAATATACAACCTCTAAACTCAATTTTATCAAAAATTAAAATATTAACACCAATTTAAAAATTGGTCATTTAGGGCCGAAAATGGGCATTCGGTTTTTTAACTATTACGATGAGAGAATCGGTGGTGAAAAATTGCCAATTACGGGGATTGAAAGGTGTATTTTATACAAAAAAAATGAGACCAACTGGAAATATTTTGGTTGAATTGCAAGATGACAGCATTGAGCATTATTTGGAAAATTGCCTGAAAACCATATTTTATGACATTGTGGTAACACTGAACTAAAGTAGCACCATTAAAAAAATCTAAGCAATTAATTCTGCGCTAGTTAGAAAATCACAAAAATATGATAATTTATCTTATTCTAGAGGTTCAGAAAAGTTCTCTGCACGTTTGACAGTCATTTAACTCAAAAAAATGCTAAATTTGGAAATTCAAACTACAATATTTGGCCCATAACTCTGAATCCGTCAAGAATAAATAAAAATAAACAATTTCATAGTTTTTAGTGACCCAAAAAACATGCGGAATGCTCTTTTAAAATAATTTCTAAACATTTTTTAGTCCGTAGCAAGTTTTTGACGTCAAAAACTGTCCAATTTTTGATATTTTTACCACTGAAATTAGCTCATAACTTTTTGCCTTAAAAAAATAATTCAAAATAAATGATTTCATCGTTTTTAGCGACCAAAAAAACTACGAAATACCCCCCGAAATTTTGTTTTTACGTTGCCTTTTAAGTTTAGTAGCTTTAGTCCCTCCCGACGTTCCTGAGCCCATTTTCAAAAATCGAAAATGCTTTGGCGCTGTCCAACGACTAAATATTTTTAGATGCGGTTTACGTAGAACTTATTTTTTCATTAAATGACATCCAAAAACGCTTGAGCACTTTAAAAAAACGAAAAGTCTATTTTTTTGGCAGTCTAATAGATATAATGTAGTTATGTAACTGTTTTTTTTTAATTTTACTTAGAAATCCATATTTAAGTAAATTATAAATATAAATTTAATTTCGTTTATGTAAAATTATTTGCTATGGAATTATAAAAAATAATTCCTTTCCTTACCCTTTTTAATTAAATCTATCATTTATAATGATATAATATAATAATGTATAATTTAAAAGCTTTTTTGAAGAAAAAATAAAAAAAAATAGTGAAAAGTTCTCTTCCTGTTGTCAACTGACTCTCTAATAGATGCCTAAATAGCTGAAATTAAATTTGTAATCCATGGTTTTTGATGTTATAAAAAAATATTTTGATTTGGTCTAATTAGATCTAAATATATATATTTAGATCTAAATAGATATATTTAGATCTAATGAGATATACTGAAATTGGAGATATAAATAGATATATTTAGATCTAAATATATATATTTAGATCTATTTAGATATATTTAGATCTAAAAATATCTATTTAGATCTAAATAGATATATTTAGATATATCGAAAGTTCGTCGGGTAACTAATTTCTACCTTACCGATTTTAAAAAACAATTTAAATTAATAAAAATTAATAAAAAAGTTCTCTTGTTCAACCATATCGTAAGGTATTATTACCAAGGTCATTACGAGATTTTCCTCATCGTTTTGAGCAAATTTTGTGTGCTATTAAAATCGAGTTTTAGGTATACCTATACTATACGGAGGACTCAAAATTTTTTAAGTTACGCTGTGATGCGTAACTTTTTTTTTTATTTAAATGATATTTTTTTAATTATAATACATTACACTTGTCATAATAACATTTATGATATATTTTAAAACAATTGACAAAATATTTACTAAAAAAATGCTTTCTGAAATCTTCAATATATTGCTCAAAATTTTTCAATAAAATAGGTGATTAAAATTTTTTAATTAAATTTTCATAATAAATTATATATGTTCATTTTACGCATTTTTAGTCCCGTATATTAAATTACTATTTCCGACTCAGAGAAATCTTCCTGGATTTCCTAAGCTAAAACATTTTATCATAACTAAAAGTGAAAAATTCTTTTTTTTTTTGTTAACGTGGAACATGTTTAGGTAAGGGTGCCGAAAAGCTGAAATCTGGGGGGGGGTCAAACGGGACTTTGCGATACAGGGACTGAAAATCATCTAAGTTTAGGGACATAAAATAATCCGGGTTCAGATACTTTGAATAATTTAGATTTAGGAACTTAAAATTATCTGAGCTTAAGGGTATAGAATAATCCGGGTTTAGGGACTAATATGATTTTACAAGGTAATTTATTAAGAATCTAGAATGATTGTAAGAAATTAGTAGTCAGTAAACATAAACATGTTCCACGAAGGTTATTTGTATTTATATGTTTCTTTTGAGTTATTATTTATCAACTTTAATTAAAATTAAATTTAAAATTAATTAAAGTTATTGAAACAATGGACTTTCAGTAAATTTTAAAATAAATTTGTTTTTAACCAAAAGGAACTAATTTTGTATTCGCAGGGCTGATTTTACAGCCCGGCCACTCTATGACTTGAAATTGAAATGAAAAATGAAATTGAAAAAAAATCGGTGCAAGGGAAAGCTACGCTTTTTAAAATTTTTTTATTTATTTATTAAAAATCAAGTAAAATTAACAATTTATTGTGTTTATAAGTCAATTAGCTAACAAAAGATGAATATTTCATTTATTACCTTATTTTTAATTGATATATATTAAATAAATAAATAAATTTTTAAAAGTGTGACTTCCTCTTTCACCGATTTTTTTTCAATTTCATTTTTGATTTCAATTTCAAGTCATAGTGTGGCCGGGCTGTTATGGATCTTTGGGACTTGGTGTGGAAGTAAATCAAAAAAATGAAAGAAAAAGCATAATTTTTTGTGGTGTGAATTGTCTAATTAGAAAAAGATAGATAGGGGGGAAAGGAGTCACAGAAGCTCTGCCTACATTTAAAGTTTCCTTCCAGTTTTTTGATCTTTTTACAATCTATTAAATATCAAAACCTAACATTTTGATTTAACATGGAACATATTCATAGGGAAGAGTACCCCAAAAGGACTGAAAATCGAGGTGAGTCAAATGAAACTTAAAATAATTTTTATTTTGGGATTTAGAATAATATGGATTAAAGGATGCAGAATCATTTTAGTTGAGGGACTAATGCAACTTTAAAAGCTACTTTAAGAAGCTAGAATGTTTGTAAGGCACATTCTAAAATAGCTGCGAATCGGCAAATATGCGGTGTATATAATATGTACGCACACGATGCGCAGTAAATTTTTAAATTCGTAAACTCGTTTCTGTGCATCCATTTGCCTACATATATGTGCCTGCATATTTTCGTTTGTGGCTATTTTAGAACCTGCCTAATAGATAAGTAGTTAGTAAAA
The DNA here is from genome assembly GCA_022575985.1 of Anagrus nilaparvatae. Taxonomy (NCBI): domain Eukaryota; kingdom Metazoa; phylum Arthropoda; class Insecta; order Hymenoptera; family Mymaridae; genus Anagrus; species Anagrus nilaparvatae. The sequence continues at coordinate 8,565,653 of JAKSXM010000231.1, read as the reverse complement.
ATAAACATGTGCATTGCAAGTTGCTTGCGTACATGTCGTAGCCTTTTAGGCAGGTTCTACAATAAGCCACATACACAAATATACGCTGCATATACATCGGCAAATTTGTGTATGGCCAACCTTCAGATAACTGTGCCCTCTATTTTTCTACATTAATTATTGTAGACTTTTTACCTGCCGGTAAGGAAGATTTTAAAATTTGGTTGGCCATACACAAATATGCCGATGTATAGCTAGCCGTATAGGCTATAAGACAGTGCATAGAGTAAAAGTGCTCGAGCAAGCGTATTCTTCTATAAAACGAGTAGCAATAGCTTTACAGCCTATAAAGCGGCTTGAAGCCTGTAAAGCTGGACACCGTTAGCCTTATAGATCCATATCAAAGTCACGAACGCGATAAATTCATGAATGAAAATCTTTGCTTTGTTATAAAATAAACTTTATTAACGTTACTTCCAATATAATAAAAGTTAATATATTTATAATTTTATACTAATTATTTCAATTAAATTTTCTATTATTATCAATGATATATGAACGATATATTTTTAATACCCTAGGAAAAATTCTCATTTGATTTCTCATATGAGAAAATAAAAAAAAAATAAAAAAATGTATAAGCTTAAATCATAATTTAATAACCGAATCAGTAACTTTTAGGTGTTTTAAGACAATTTCAAATAATAAAGAGAAAAATAACAGTAATGTAAATGTTCGATACGATCAAAAATTATGATTTAAGCTGTAATAATGTGTTATATAATGTGTGATTATTTTTCCCCGATGCATAAGTTAACGCTAAATTTAACGTTAAAACTAAAAATTAAATTTAACCCTAAATTTTAACATTAAATACAACGTAAAGATGATCCCAAAAATTTTTTCCTCGAAACATTGCTTTTTGTCGTACTTGCAGTCATTTGGCATGAAAAAGAAATAAGGAATAAAAAAAATTTCGTATTTTTTTCATTTTTTTTACTTTATTAAATAATTCATGAAATATATTTAATTTATTAATTATAATTAAAAAAAAACTTGTTTTAAAATTTGAAACGCGTTTTTCTCGAAACAAACTTTTTAAAATCGGTGTGCAAAATTGCGCAATAACTATTGCACCAATTTACTTCAAATTTGCTGAGTAGTTAAAAAAATATGTTTTTGAGGGGCTGAATTCGAGTTTTTTCAAAAAAAGTCATCAAAAAGTTTTCTTACAGCTATTTTAGTTTTAAAAATTTAGGCCTTTTTTTGCTCTTAACATTAGCTTGAACTCTAAAATTCAATGGTTATATGGAGAAAAAAAAATAATTTAATTTTCTTCAATTCTTGGTCAAAAATTGGAATCCCAGGAAAATCGATAGGAATAAATTATAAAAAAATATAAATTTAAATGTTATTATAAATTAAACTCTCTTTGACAAAAGCAAATTTTTATTTATTTACCCTTACAAAATTAAGCATTTAATAGCCTTCGTCTTTTATAAGTACTTTGATTTAGGAACTAAATTGATCCAGATTTAAGGAATTAAAATAAAACTTACACATTTTTAAGAATTAAATCAGTATATGTAATATGTAGAAAAGCGCCAAATACGGGCTGATAGAAGCTCGTAAATAGCAAATGGTGTCTTTGCGATTTTTGCACTTTGATTGTCTAAATTTGAAGCATATGGGTTTTTTTTGGTCATCGATCAATTAATTTGGGGACTCTTTTACAAAATATTATTGTTTTAATTAAATAATTGATCAGCGACCCAAAAAATTATCAGCAAGCGACCCAAAAATCCCGTATGGTCCAAATTTAGACACTCAAAGTGCAAAAATAGCAAAAACATCCATTTTTTGCTATCCTAAGGGTGAAATATTAATTTATAATGGATTAAGGTGCGCGACCTATAGTGTATATACATTAGGGTGTCCGTTACTTCCCAAATTGGCTTTTTCGTGACGGGGACCCCCTAAATCTTTCACATATGACTCAAAAACGTGGAAAAGTCGGTCGAGCCGTTTTTAAAATGATTTTAAGGCGTGCCCCACCGCCCCTCTATTTCCCATTTAAATAACATGGGCTTTTTCTACTTTTTTTTCAAAGTCCTGCCAAATTGCGAAAAAATCATGAAATTGAATGTACCCTACGAAATTTTTTTTATTTTAACATATACTTTGAAGTTTTTTAGAGAGTAAACAAAAAAAATTATTCCTTAGGCTTTAATAAGTACTAACTCTGAGTCTCAATTACGAAAAAAAACGTTTTTTTTTTTTAACTTTATAAATAGGTAGGCATTTTTATTGCGCGAAAAAAATTGTTAAACTACCTTAAAACTTTATATTTTTCAAGTATTTGTTGTTCAGTTTATAATTTTTAAGGTGTCTCAATTTTTTATGCTACTAAAAACTCGGGTCATAAACCTATTAAAACCTAACCGACCTTTTTTGGACACTTTCATTTTTCGGTAATAAAAACTGCATATTTTAGGCTAAAAAGGATGCTATTTAAAGAAAAGAGAAGAATAAAAAAATTTTGAAAACTTGTAGAAAATTTTTAAGGCCAATAAAACTCAATTTTTTCAAAAATTATAATTTTGGCAACAATTTAAGCAAATTTTAAAATTGAAGAAATTTTAGAAAATCCCATGCTGTCAATTTTTTTTTTTTGAATCGTTAAACGTAAAATGAATTTTACTAAAAAAGCTGATATTCAAAAAAATTCCGTGGCTTAATAATTAGTTATCGGTCTGATGAAATAAAAAGCAAATATTTAAAAATGTCGATTTTTTGGTTCCTCAAAGAGGAACCATTGTGTTAGGTCAAAATTTGATTTTCTATTTTTTGGCATATAAGCACGTTTTGGGACCCCAGGAAGCTAAAAAACCTGTTTTTAAAAAAAGTCTGTATGTGTGTGTGTGTGTGTGTGTGTGTATGTGTGTGTGTGTGTGTGTGTGTGTGTGTGTGTACGTATGTATGTAATCGGTGATATTTCACAAATATTATGGAATTAAGACCTAATTTTTTTTTCAAAAATTTTTTCACCAAAAAATCTCGAGGTACTTTTTTTTTTTTTTGATTTGGATGTAATACCTCATTTATTTCCATGAAAGTACTTATATTGGAAAGTATGGTTTTTACATGATATCTCGAATCGGATACTTAATTTTCTGAAAATTTTTTTTCTAAAATTTGTTTTCACAAAAAAATACAAAAAATACAAATTTTTTTTTTCTTTTTGGACGTAGTACCTAATTTATTTCCATGGAAGTACTAGTTTTAAGAACCTTGTTTATTGTTATTTTTTGGATCTGATACTTAATTTTTTCAAAATTTTTTTTGTCAAAATTAAAAAAATAGAAAAATTAAAAAAAATGCAATATTTTTTTTTTTTTTTGGGTGTAATACCTCATTTAATTCTATGAAAGTACTAATATCTGAAAATATTATAACTAGTGATATTTCAAAACCATTATCGAATTAAGACCTAATTTTTTTTTCAAAAATTTTTTCACCAAAAAATCTCGAGGTACTTTTTTTTTTTTTTGATTTGGATGTAATACCTCATTTGCTTCCATGAAAGTACTTATATTTGAAAGTATGGTTTTTACACTATATCTCGAATCTGATACTTAATTTTCTGAAATTTTTTTTTCTAAAATTTTTTTCACAAAAAAATACAAAAAATACCAATTTTTTTTTTCTTTTTGGACTTAGTACCTAATTTATTTTCATGGAAGTACTACTTTTAAGAACCTTGTTTATTGTAATTTTTTGGATCTGATACTTAATTTTTTCAAAATTTTTTTTGTCAAAATTAAAAAAAAAATAAAAATAAAAAAAACTGCAATATTTTTTTTTTTTTTGGTGTAATACCTCATTTAATTCTATGAAAGTACAATTATCTGAAAATATTGTAACTAGTGATATTTCAAAACCATTATCGAATTAAGACCTAATTTTTTTTCCAAACATTTTTTTATCAAAAAATCTCAAACCCCCCCCCCCCTTTTTTTTATTTTGGATGTAATACCTCATTTATTTCCATGAAAGTACTTATACTTGAAAGTATGGTTTTTACTTGATATCTCCAATCTGATACTTAAATTTTTGAAAATTTTTTTCCTAAAATTTTTTTTACAAAAATATACAAAAAATACTTTTCTTTTTGGACGTAGTACCTAATTTATTTCCATGGAAGTACTAGTTTTAAGAACCTCGTTTACAGTAATTTTTTGGAATTAATACTTAATTTTTTCAAAATTTTTATTATCTAAATTAAAAAAAAAGAAAAATAAAAAAAATTTCAATATTTTTTTGGTGTAATACCTCTTTTAATTCTATGAAAGTACTAATATTGTAAAATATTGTAACCAGTGATATTCCAAAACAATTTCTTATCGAACGAATACCTAACTTTTTTTTCCAAAAATTTTTTTATTAAAAAAATCTCAAAATACTTTTTTTTTTTTAATTTGGATGCAATACCTCATTATTTCCATGAAAGTACTTATACTTGAAATTATGGTTTTTACTCGATATCTTGAATCTGATAATTAATTTTTTGAAAATTTTTTTCTCCAAAATCTTTGTTACAAAAAAATACATAAAACATCAAATTTATTTTTCGTATTTGACATATCTAATTTATTTTAATGAGAGTACAAGTTTTAGAAATTTAGTTTATAGTAATTTTTTGTATCCGATCACAATTTTTTTTTTTTTATTTTGATATAAATTATAACACACAAGAAAGAATGATGGAAATCTTGCCTCTTTTTGACTTCCTTGGATTATTTTGCTCGTTGCTATGTTTATTTATGTATGCAGCTTAATGAAATTATAAACAATAATAAACAGCCTAAAAATATTAAAGGGTTATGTTTGCATTTTAAAATTAAGATTTAAAAGTTATATTGGCATTTTTTAAAGAATCAAACAATTTATAGAATTAAATAATTTATTATTTTGTGATTAATAGAAATAATATAAATAATGTTAAAATCTTGAAGCAATTAATGTGGCTATTTTTTTTATTACAAAATATTATTATTATTATTATTATTATCATTGTTGCGGAAGATTGGTCAAATGCAAGGAGTACACTGAGAAAATAAATTATAAGAAATTATTATAAATTCTGGTAAAAACTCCTATCTTTTTATAATAATTGAGCGAATATTTGTAATTTTCGCATCGTTACCAACCATTTCTTTTATAAAAAAAAATAAAATTAACTTTTTTTATATATTTCACTCTTTTTAATTATGCAAAAATGATTTAAAATCCATTAACGCCGGCGCGACCAATCCATGGACGCTAGAATTTTCACTTTAATAACAAAATGATCTTAATAATCTACTTTACCAGCTACTAAAAACGAAAAATGTATGTATAATTGCATGGTTGTAATCAATAATATTTTTTGTAAATTAAGATTACAGCCCATTGTTTGAGGAACCTCAGTGCCAGCTAGTTGGCAGGGTATTTTTATAGTGACTCATTATCTGATATAATTAAAATATTTATTTTTTTGAGAATTCAAATTAAGAATTTATAAATATTGTATACATATATATATGTAAAGATAGAAGAAAAGAATGATTTTGTAATATTTATCTTATCAAAAAACAACTATTAATTTACAAAAAATTAAAATTATTTAATATGGAATATCCTAAATTTCTTTCTCAATCGACTCTATTACGAAAATAAAACAGTGCTTTTATGTTTTTTTACAAACCTATGACAATGACTTTTTTCAAAAATCATCAAAATTGCGAAAGGGTGCAAGGAGCGGTCCATGTGCGACCTATGTGTACCAAAAAAAAAGTGCACATAGATTTTGTTCTTGCAAAAGATTAATTAATTGATTGATAATCTTTATTTATACTTAAATTTATACTACGAGCCTTATAGTTTTCGTGAATTAATTTTATTTGCAAATAAAAACTGTTAATTTTTTTTTTTAGCAAAAATTTTAAAGTAGGCTTGATAATTCGTGACGTTAGTTACTCAAAACGGGACCTACACGGCCAGGCTGCTTTGCTTGACAATTCAAGCATTAAAAAAATTTCAAGCAAAGCAGCCTGGCCGTGTATGTAATATGCAATTTTTTTTGTCAGTTTTTGGATGATTATAGAGCGAAGCTTTATCCTATAGGATGCAAAAATCGACACATGACACATTGTAGGCACGTTATCTCAACAACGATAATTGGACTCTATAATTTTTCAGTCCAAGCGGATTATTTTAAAGGCGTGTTTATTCTTGTATTTTTGCTTTACATGGGTGAAAACTCTCTAATAAACTGAATGCATATTTTTTGCAAAAAATCGCTAATTTTTAAATTGCTGTCAACATAGTAATTTTTGACGAAAGTGTTTTTTATATAGGTCTTAAGAATTTTGTACTAAAAACTCCAAGTTTTCAACCACTTTTCACTCCTTCCTTTTCAATTATTTTTAAGAAATGGCATTTTTTTTAAGGCGAGATTTGATAAATTAAAGTCCTAATTTAAGGTTTATTAAAAAATTTTTATTTTTATCTGTATATGTTTCTTGAACCATATCTCAAAAATAATTTAAGTAAATCAAATGAGTAAAGATAAATAAGTTTTAAGATCTAGAAGACTTTTTTCATCGAAAATTGATACTTTATAGCAACAATTTAAAAAATTGTTACTTTCGGGTTAAAAATGTGCCTTTGATTTATGGACAATAACAGTAATAGAATTATTAATGAACTTGAAAGGTGATGCATACACCAAAAAAGGTAAGTAAGATCAACCAACATTTTTTTTATTGCCAGATGCAGCGTTTTAGTGAAAATTACGAAAATACTCTATTTCATAACCTTGAGCCCTGTGTTTCTAGGTCTAATAGGCTCATTGGCATAAGCGGAGAGTAAAACAGATCAATCACTGATCCATATAGACATTTTGTCTCCAAAATGTATTGAACTACCCTTGTTAACTTCAAAACTCGGAAAAAGCCTAAAACTATTTTTTTTCTATAGTGTATAATAACTTTGTTTTTTAGAACAAATTAAAATTTCCAATTTGATTTGTATTATTCAAACTAAGAGAAAGCAAAGTAAATTATTATTAGATCTAATTATTATTAGATTTTTAAGTCTTATTTACACATTGATATTGAACTCAATCCAATCAATGCTTTCAAAACCCCAAAATTAAAAAACTACTTCAAATTAATTAGATTAATGTTTTAACGTCCGAAAATAATTGAAAAAAAAATTTTATCAAGAACCTGAACGATAAATAAAATTACATCAACCTTTTCCTAATATGGTCAGCTTTACTCTATCCGTCATTGACGGTATCTAGTATGGATTTATAAGTTTGAGATGTCAAAAAATAAGAAAGTCAAAAATTAGAAAAGTCATAAAAATAATTTTTATATCAAATTTGGGCAAAAATGGCAGAAAATTGTTCGCGTTTTTCTGTATCGATAATAAAGATTTCAATTTAAATAGTAATACTTTAAGACTTATCCATTTCAAAATTTCTATTTTACAGTTTCTCAAATTTTTTGAAGTCCCAAAATTAAATGAATACTAAAACTTTCTTCTAATATGATTAGCTTCACTCTACCCATCTTTAACGGTATTTATAGTTTTATAAAAAAACTAAGCCATTTTTTAAAAATGAAGTTATTAAAAAATGAAATATACGAAAAAAAAATATTAGTCCATTTGAAATAAACACTTACATGGATAATTTTAAAAACTGACCGTTTTTAAACTTCCCGTAATCGGGAAGATCTTTCCATTTCAAAGTTTTTTTAAAAACAAAACTTTACTTGTATTAATATATACAATTTTTTTAGAAAAAATATATCTTTTTTGTAAAAATATTTGATATTAATTGATTTTTACACTGTTGTGACCATTATGACCGTTTTCAGAAGTGGAATAAAAAAAAAATAATTACATGGATACAACCAAATAGCAAAATTATGCAAAAATTCTGAATGTGTGAATAGAGTACAATATTTTTAAAATTCAATAAAATTCTTGATTTTTGAGCTACTAAAATTTTCTTTATTGAGTTATTTTTACAATAAATTTTCAACGAAGACATTCAGGCTTCATTTGTAAGACTAATACAATTCATAATATCCATTCTAATATACATGCATTGAGGATGTCACGGACAATAATTTTGAAATTATTAACCTTGCTATAACATGGACATTAAGATTCTTCTAATGCTTATCAATACGCTTAAAAATGGCATTCCTGTTAACGGTGCGATTCCTGCTATCATATTTTCCAATAGTCTTTTATTTAAGGCGTGGTCGCCCCCTGATGCAGCCCCTTCTTTAGACGCACCTCCATTGGCTTTTATTATTTGGCTAAATTTATCTATTAGCATTGTAATTTTTTCTTTTCCCGAACCAGGTTCGATTCTGGACGGTGGAATGATTGCATCTATTCCCATACGAGCTGTTTTGCGGACCATTGATAAACAGGGTGGCAGTGGTACTAGGCGATCAACCTTATTTCGAACCATTGTTCTATAATTCTGAGGTCTTCCTTGAGTCCCAGTAGGAAGCGCATTCAGAAGATCCAAAAACTGTTTCATTAATTGTTTAATTTCTTCCGGATCAGAAGTTGACGAAGGATTTCCAAAAACAACCTAAAAATATTTTAAGAACATTATTATTTTGCACTAGTTAAATTTAATAACGCGATTTTTCTTTTTTTTCTATAACTTTCTTTTTACTGGTTCTTAAAAATGCTTTTTTTTCACCAAAGTTAAAAAATTAAAGTTCGAGAAAGTATTTAATGAAAAATTGTCATTTGAAATATAAAGTCAGCTATGTTTCCGCCAGTAACTCTCAATTTATACAGATTTGCGATAAATTAGTCAAAGTTGTGATGAATTTTAGAAGGTTGTGTTAAGACACGCTAAGCCATATGAACTAGCTGATTTTGCTTATTAAGAAAATTAATGTTTCTGGATTTTAAATATAACTTTTTAAAATAAAGTATATATTAATATACTGCATAGTTTATAAAAATAAATATTTTTAAAAAGTTTCTACTCACATAGCCGCTAAGCAAAGCTGCGAAAAGAAACGTAAAGTTTAACTTCATGTTTTTTCTTAGATGCGTGTTTCTTTACTAGTATACCAAATAATTCTAATATTTTGTGAACTAATTGGAACGCTTTTTATACAGTTTTTTACTTACGCAAGGAAGGTTTTGACTATCTTATCAAGAGTTGCTTTTCCTGAAAAAACTAATTTGCTTAGCACTGGGAAAATTTTTTGAAATATTGATAATTTCATTTATTAATCTTTTTTAGAATAACCCAGAATGTTGTAACTGTTACAAATATTTTCTAAATTTTTGAAATCAAATATTTATTTTTCAGGAGGTTTTATTAAAGCTTTAATCCGTAATTATGAAATAATGCTTTAAGGCTGATTCCATGTGAAACGTACGTTGATTTCCAGATGGGGTCTTCCGATTGGGCTGTAACTTTGCACAGGTGATTATACATATAAAATGTCCTCACTCTCCAAATTTTACGTCGTAAAATCGTTTCAAGCCGTCTCTGCGAATTTTTGAAAATTGGGACTGATTTTAAAGTTTTTAGCCACCAACTTTTGCTTCGCATTATATAAAAGCATGAAGAAATGTTAAAAATATTATTAGAAAAACGGTTTCGATCAGAAATTTCCCTGGCTATCCGAATTTTTAAACCGTTATTTAAAATTTTCACGTGGGAACTCGAAAAATTGGAAATTGTGAGCCGTACCAGCTGTAGCTCATAACTCAAAACCCGTCACTTCAAATAACTTCAAACTGGGAGTGGAGACAGAGTATTCCATATAATTTCACCTGGTATTAATATGGATTTGGGTATTTTCACATACGGAAAAGTTATAACGATAATTAGTGAAATTTTCCGATTTTGAAAATGCAAATTTATCGAAAAAAGCTATATTTATATGCAAATTTAAGCAGAACCGATTTCATATGTAAAATTTATCATAAAATAAATTTTTTTTTAATACCTTTAAACCTTTTCTATTGATACATATAGTTAATTCTACGAAATTAGACTTTTTATAAGAAACTATTCAAGTAATTCTTAGTGAAAATGACCTAATAGGAAAACGAAGGTCTGGAATTTTGAAAAATCAAATTTGGCTGGATTTAGTATGTTAAAATATGACATCTTAACAATTTTTATGGTTCTGGATTAAAAACTTTTGAAATAGAAACTGTTTTTTGAATTAAAAATATTTTCAAATTTTTAAAGAAAATATGAGTAAATTTTCTATTTTAATTTTTTTTCACTCTGATTAGAGCTCAAAAACTATTTTCAATCATAGTAAATAGCTGAAGCTTCTTACTGCGAGTCTTTCAGCTATAAGTTTTTGGAAAAACTGAATAAAACTGAATAAAACTAAAGAATTTTTTTTTTTTTAATGTGGATTTTTCAAACACTGGGAAATTCTTTTCTTTTTTGTTGCACTTAAAATTAATGTTTTTCTAAAAGAAAATTTTAATTCTTTTTTAAAAGTTCTATTACTGGGTATTTAACCTTTTTAGTTTTGAAAAACTTAAAAAACAAATAATTATAAAATATAATAATTAAAAATCCACATTAAAAAAAAAATTTTCCCTTAGAATTTTAGTTTTATTCAGCTTTTCTCGATGTTTTTCCTAAAACTTACAGCCGAAATGACTCTCAGTAAGAAGTTTCAGCTATTTACTATGATTGAAAATAGTTTTGTAGCTCTAAACAGAGTGCAAAAAAATTAAAATAGAAAATTTACTCAGATTTTCTTTAAAAATATGAAAATATTTTTAATTCAAAAAACAACTGCTATTTCAAAAGTTTTTAATCCAGAACCATAAAAATTGGTAAGGTGTCATATTTTAACATACTAAATCCAGCCGAATTTGATTTTTCAAAATTCCAGACAGTCGTTTTCCTATTAGGTCATTTTCACTAAGAATCAATTGAATAGTTTCTTATAAAAAGTCTAATTTCGTACAATTGACTATATATATCAATAGAAAAGGTTTAAAAGCATTAAAAAAAAATTTATTTTATAATAAATTTTACATATGAAATCGGTTCTACTTAAATTTGCATATAAATATAGCTTTTTTCGCTAAATTTGCATTTTCAAAATCGGAAAATTTCACTAATTATCGTTATAACTTTTCCGTATGTGAAAATACCCATACCCATATTAATAACAGGTGAAAGTATATGGAATACTCTGTCTCCACTCCCAGTTTAAAGTTATTTGAAGTGACGGGTTTTGAGTTATGAGCTACAGCCTATACGGCTCACATTTTCCAATTTTCCGGGTTTTCACGTAAAGATTTTAAAAAACGGTTTAGAAATTCGGATAGCTAGGGAAATTTCCGATCCAAAGCATTTTTCTAATAATATTTTTAACATTTTTTCAAGCTTTTATATAATGAAGCAAAAGTTGGTGGCTAAGAACTTTAAAATCGGTCCCAATTTTCAAAAATTCGCAGAGACGGCTAGAAACGATTTTACGACGTAAAATTTGAGGAGTGAGGACATTTTATATATATAATCACCTGTGCAAAGTTACAGCCCAATCTGAAGACCCCATCTGGAGGTCAACGTACGTTTCACATGGAATCAGCCTTAAGTTATTTAAAATATTTACGGAAATAAAGTTAAGTAACTCTGGGAACACGCATCAGGAAAATACTATACCTTTTAGCAACTAAAATTACTAGATACCGTCAAAGACAGGTAGAGCGAAGCTGATCATGTTAGAAAAAAGTTTCAGTAATTTGTTAATTTTGGGGTTTTGAAAGTTTTCATTAGATTCAGTTTAATAAAAAATTATAGATATATAATTAGGTTAATAATAGTTAGAAAAAAAAGATTTACCGAAAAATAGATAGAAAATTCACCGTTTTTTGCATCCTCGTTATGTGTTTACTGAACAGATCTCAAAATATAAATTTTTGCAGAATCTTTGTTATTACTTACTTTTTCCAAAATTAATTAAAAAAAAAACCGCTCAACTTTAATACTCCTCAATCCACTTGATTACTAAAATAATATTAGAGAGACATAATGCTGTGTGAGAGTGCCTGAATTCAATTAATGATTAGAGAATAGGAGAACACAGCAGAAACTACCCTTCTTATGGATTTTTTCGAAATATTTTGGAACTGACGATCACATGAATGCTATATTTTAAGAGTATCCAACTAAATATTGAGTTTATTTAATTCTTTATCAAAAAAAAATATAAGAGCAAATTAAAATTGAAGGTAGAAAATTTAGTAGAAAAAAATTGGAAAAACGCGATGTAATATTTTTGTTTAATGTAGAAAATTATTTTTTATTATTTTCTTATTTATAAAAATAAGAATGTTTTTTTTTTTTTTTTTAATTTTGTATTTGATAATGTTTTATCGTATTTTAACTTATAACTATATAATTTACTGATTCTTCTGATCCCTGACTGTGGGGATTCAAAATAGATTTAAACTACCCTTAAATTTAACAAAAGAGAAAACAAAATTATTACATTTTATGTTTAAATTTTTTCATAATTTTTGCGGTATGAAAAATGGCTTTTCTTATCATTGTTCTTTAGTAAATAAAAAAATGGAGGATGGATACCCCTATCTTCCACCCCTGAAAGACAATTTTTTTTGTTGAATCTTGTAAAATGAATATATATAACAAAGATTTTACACAAAAAACTTTGCTTAACTACCATTCTGCAAAAAATAAACGAGGTTGCGAAAAAAGCGAGCGGCAATCATTACTTTGCTTTCCCTAACAAAGAGAGATCGCTACCTTTAGGAAACCAAATTACAACTTATAGTTATGGATGGCTTTAATATGTTGAAAAAACAACCCTGATAACCTCCGTTTGTTCCATTGGGACTTCTAGTTTTTTGGTAATTTTGCTGTGAACTCACAAGTTAACGAAAACCCTTCTTTATGTTCTCAATATTTTGGCATTAAACTCACTTTTTAAGAAGCCGCAATTTTCACCGCTGATTCTCAACTGGCCATTCTTGGCTAAAAATAGCCAATTTTCAAATTACATTCAAAATTGCAACTTTTGACGAAAATGGGTTTTATAGATCTCAAAAATTTGCTGCAAGTTTCAAATTACCATACATTATTTATTTTTGAAGGTTAATAATTATTGGTTTGCAAAATATTTTATCTTTTTACTTTTTAACTTAAATTCTCTTTGTTACAGTTAGTAAACCAAAAATCCAATAATATTTTCAAAATTTTAATTTTTAATCAAAATACCAAGCAGTTAATCATTAATCTTAATCTAAGTCTAATCACTAATCATTAGCAGTTAATCTACTTAGCAATGGCGGATACAGGAGGTACAGAGAAAACTCCTTAGGGACCATTTTAGAAAATGATTTGGGCTTGTAATTATTAAATTCCAATCTTAAAATGGGGTAGAACGTAGATCTTGTTCTTTTCATGCCCTATTTTCCAGCTACTTTTGACCCCAGATTTTCTTTGATTAAAAATATAATATCTCTAATTTCTTTTTTACTAAAAAAGAATCAAAAACTTATTATTTATGAGTTTCTAATCAATTTCTCAAACTGATCGATGTATAAAAATGATAAAATTCAATGATAATGCAATTACGCACAGAACCCATATTGATAGAATTACATTTTCGCTAAACTAGGTATAATCCCAAACTGTATGGTATTAATATTTAAAAATTTTATTTGCATAAAATATTTTACGCAATCATATTTTACGCTGCCATTATATTACGGTTAAAGCTTAAGAGCTTATCACGTCTCGATTTGTTTTTGAATACTAAAATAATTTTAAAACCAAAATTTATATATTTAAAAATGTATCCCAGTGTAAAAAAGTCTTCATTTTTAGAATTTGATGTGAAACTTACGATAAAATCAACCAAAAACTTAATATTTTGGGTCAAAATTGTCCACTAAAAAAAAATCGACATATTACTTGTCGATTTTTGCATCCTATAAGGTGGAGCTTCACTCTATAATAAATGAGTAATTTTAAGTGAAACTTTACTCAAGGAAGGTGAAATTCTGCGATTCAAAAAACCGAGTTGATTGAGTTTCAAAGTAACAGCTGTTTTTCGATTTTTAAATATTTTCAAATTTCTGAATTAACTTTGTGATTTCAATTTTTTCACGCTGCAATAAGTGCTATTAAATAATTTTCTAGAATAGGCGGTAGGTAAACTTTCCGGTTCAATACGATATTGATATAAGTTTTTCGAAAAAATGCCAAAGAAAGATGGAAAAAGAAGGAAAAACTGGTTTGAAAACGCAAAATACGAATTCCGCCAAAAGTGATATTTTTATCTTTTTCTTATTAGAGTTAAAATTTTTGTTTTCCCATAAACTTTTTATTGGTAAACAGTTACAGCAAGCAAGTAAAAACTCAAAAAACGAATTTTCATAATTTTTCATTTTCAGGTTTTTCCTATAACCAAATGAAAATTCTAATTTGATTTCTGGGTATGGAGACAACAATTCCAAAAAAAGTTTCCCACTCCGATTTTCACAAAAAGTTTATTTTCCCATTACCTTTTTTTATTTTAAAATAAACAATATTTTTCAATTTTTTTTTTCTATAAATTTATTTTTCTCAATAAATTAATTCATATAAAATATTGTTGAAAAAGATTTTTTTACAAAACAATTAATTAAAACAAAATAATTCTCTTTTAAATTCTCAAGTTTAACAAAAAACAAAGTTTCTATGAACTGAAGTTAATTACAATATCATTTTTTAGTATATATAGGTCCAAATTTTTAGTTTTAAATTATAATCATATAAATTATAAACATAAATTTTCGTATAAAGAAATACAAATTTTCGGTTTTCCAAATTGTTAAAATTTTGTATACTTTTCAATTATTATTTACAAAATATCGCGCATTTACCTATTTTAAAAAATTCTTTTAATTTTTTTCAACGGGAAAAAAAGTTTCAGGAAAATTTATACTTTGGGAAAAAAATCTTCTGAAACTTTTATAAAAAAGGACTTAAAAAGAAAATACTAAAATTTTTTGATAGGGCATATAGTTAGAGCACGAGGAACATTGTGGAAGGTACTTTTTTGATGCTTTGTTTTCATTGGTTTTTCTGAGTTCCAAAGTGATTGCAATGCAACAACTTTTTCAGTTTTTAGATTTCCATTTTCTCGGCTTTAAACAGTTGTAACTCTGAACCATGAGCTTGAATTATTCTTCGATCCGCTTCTCCCCTACTATTTTATTAATAGTATATTTTTATCCTAGGCCGCAAAAATAAAGAATGGCCCAGATCGCACGTAAATTGCAATCCGAGGCGAAGCCGAGGATGGCAAATTGCGATCTGGGACATTCTTTTTTTACGGCCGAGGCCAAAACATAATTTTTCTTCGTCAGTGGCTGGAAATTACATATTTTCGAATCGCGCTGCGGCCGGTAAATACGTGCTTTCTGGCCACTGACAAGAAAAATTCCTTTTCTGGTCAGTGGCCAGAAAGCACGTATTTCTCGGCCGCTGCGCGACCGGAAAAGACGCGTTTTCTCGCCACTGACGAAGAAAAATCGTATACGACCCTTGTCCATAAATAAAGAATAGCCCAAATCGCAGTTTAGCAACCTCGGCTTCGCCTCGGAAGGTAATTTACGTGCGATTTGAGCCATTCTTTACTTTTCTGGGCACGGGCTCGTAATATACTATTCTTAATGTAGTAAAACTTTTTGTTTATTTTACCATCCGATGTTTCTATTTTTCCAAATACTAGCATCATATCGAAATTCATAGCCTGCTTATAAAAAATATGCATTTCCACATTTCTTTATGAAACCTTGTTGCAAATAATCAAAAAATTTCTTTTGTACAATTAGTTATAAAAGTATATTATACGACAAAAAATTTTAATAAAACCTGAAAAATTAATCTTTGATTTTTAAAATTTTAGAATTTTCTTGGCACAGTTACGACATTCTGTATCGGTGGGTTATTCTAAATAATATTAATAAATAAAATTATCAATATTTCAAAGAACTTTACCGGTACAATGCAAATAAGTTTATTCAGGAATAAAAATTCTTGATAAGATAATTGAAACTTTTCTTGCGCAAGTGAAACACTGTATAAAAAGCCTTTCCATTAGTTCCCAAAACGTAAGACTTGGCTTACGAGTAAAGAAACACGTATCTAAGAAAAATATGAAGTTAAACGCTTTGCTTCTTTTCGCAGCTTTGCTTAGCGGCTATGTAAGTAGAAACTTTTTAAAATTATTTTTTAGTAGATTTTAAAAAATATAAGAAAAATTATCTGCATATTTTCAATCCCAGAAAAATTAATTTTTATCATAAGCAAAATCTGCTAGTTGATATCGAGGTTGATATTGCTTAGCGTTTCTTAATACAACCTTATAAAATTCATCAACACTTTGACAACTTAATAGCAAATGAGCTTGAATTGCCAGTTGCTGGTCATTGTGTAGTCATATCTGACTTTATATTTACAATTACAATTTTTCATTAATTACTATATCGAACTTTAATATTTAGTATGTTGATTCTCAAATGAAAGTTTTGTCCAATTGTCGCATAATGTTTTCATTTTTAATGAAAAAAAAGCATTTTTAAGAACCAGTAAAAAGAAAGTTATAGAAAAAAAAGAGGAGTTGCGTTATTAAATTTAACTAGTGCAAAATAATAATTTTTTAAAATATTTTTAGGTTGTTTCTGGAAATCCATCGTCAACTTCTGATTCAGAAGAAATTAAACAATTAATTAAACAGTTTTTGGATCTTCTGAATGCGCTTCCTACTGGGACTCAAGGAAGACCTCAGAATTATAGAACAATTGTTCGAAATAAGGTTGATCGCCTAGTACCACTGCCGCCCTGTTTATCAATGGTCCGCAAAACAGCTCGAATGGGAATAGATGCAATCATCCCACCGTCCAGAATCGAACCTGGTTCGGGAAAAGAAAAAATTACAATGCTAATAGATAAAATTAGCCAAATAATAAAAGCCAATGGAGGTTCGTCTAGTGAAGGGGCTACATCAGGGGATAACCAGACCTTAAATATCAGTCTATTGGAAAAGATAATAGCAGGAAATGCACCATTATCAGGGATGTCATTTTTAAATTTATTAATAAGCATTAAAAAAAGGTTAATCTGCATGTTAGCACAAGGTTTATAATTTCAAAATTATTGTTCATGATATCTTCAAAGCTTGTATGTTAGAATTAATTCAAATAAATTAGGTATAATCTTAATTATTATATATGCATTATGTTCATTAGCGTGAAATATTCTATAGCACTTGGGCACATTGTTTTACAGGGACAGGGACTCAGCTTAGTATAAGATCGTTTCTCAACGGAGAAAATTATATATTATTCACTTAATATTTTTCAATGAGTTAACGAGTTTTATTTTTATTTATTCAAGTAAATAAAAAAAAGTTTTTGTAAAATATTTAAATTGTAGAGTTTTTATCCTTCAAAATTAAGACTGAATGTCTTCGTTGTCAATTTATTGTAAAAATAATTCTATAAAGAAAAAATTAGTAATTCAAAACTTAAAAATTTTTATTGAACTTTAAAAATATTGTCCTCTTCTCACACATTCAGAATTTTCGCATCATACACTTTTTGGGTTTCTTTATTTAATTATTTATTTATTAATTACACATAAAAAGTCTAAGAGAACCAATACATACAAATATTTGTACAAAAAAGATACAAGCTATTATAAGCCTTGTTAAAATAAATATATCCTTTATGGCTCAATTTAAACCATACCGGTATAAGATGCATGATCGGTTCTTCAAATCGGCTCCAAGTACTACTAAAAATAAGCCTCCACGTCAATTTTTAGCTTATAAAGTTCAGTCCTCGATTTTTGGCGGCCATTTTTGTGTTTTAGACTTTTATAAAAAAAGTAAAAAAAATGAGAAAAAATTTTTCTTATTTTTTTTGTAAAAAACACACATTTACATGAAAATTTTATCCTCTTAGGCCCGGATAGAAAATTTCCCGTAGAATACAATTCTGGAGCCAAAAATGAGCTGCGCGTGCCCGAAAAATCGCTAAAATATCGCTAAAACCCCCTTTTTTTAAAATTTGTATTTCTCAAAATTATATAAATAAAAAATCCTCTAGTAGGTTTCAAAATACTTCTGACACTACAAATTTTATGATGAAAAAGATAAATCACTGGGTTATTGCGTTTTGAGAGCTCTAGATCAAAATAAAGCAGCTTTAAAACTTCGTTTTTTACATATTTCAAATTTTCCGCCAAATCACGTGACCAATTAAAAATCTGAACAAAAATTTGAATTCCGCGGGAAATTTTACATAAGGATATATTTTTTTATGTTTTTAAGAGTTTTTGTATTAAAACGGCGAAATTTAAAGGAAGTAGTACTTTCGGGAAAAAATACTTTGGAGCCGATTTGAAGACCCGACCATGCATCTTACACCGGTTTGGTTTAAATTGAGCCATATTTATTAAGGTAGAATCAGGTGGATAGAAATAGCATTTTTTGGATAAAAATTTCTGGAGATCGAAACTTCTGGAATGTTTAATATTTTTAGCCATTGATCATGTTATGTGTCTCTTAAAATTTAAAAAAAATTTTTGAAAATTTATTGACTACAGACGGAGATATTAGCGCTTGAAATTTCATTAATTTTTGAGGTACTTAATTAATCAAGACTTTTTTATAAATAATCTAATTTTAAAAATCTTTGAATATAATATTTAGGGCATTATTTAGCATCGATTTACTAAAAAAAAAATCTCAATTTTTAGGCGTGCCAATTTTTAACAATAATGTGAAATATATTTCAAGTTTTTTGATTTTTGGCCTAACCTAAATTTTTTCAAAAATTAATTTATTCGCGGCGAAACTTAGAAAATCAAAATTTTTTTTAGTTAATCAATGCTAAATAATGTCCTAAATATTATACTCAAAGATTTTTAAAATCAGATTATTTATAAAAAAAAGTCTTGATTAATTTAGTACCTCAAAAATTAATGAAATTTCAAGCGCTAATATCTCCGTCAGTGGTCAATAAATTTTCAAAATTATTTTTTTAATTTTAAGAAACACATAACATGATCAATGGTTAAAAATATTAAACATTCCAGAAGTTTCGATCTCCAGAAATTTTTACCCAAAAATGCTATTTCTATCCACCTGATTCATCCTTACAATGAAAGATTACCCAAAATTCATTATTTTCGATTTTTTTGAGATGCAACATTGAATGGATAAAAATCTATGAAAGTTAATTTAAATTAAACTTTAAAGAAATAAGTTTATCTGTTTTTTTTATTTTTTAAAAAAACTTTAATGGTTTTAAGATATTGACCTCAGAAGTTGGTGGTCGCAAACACCATAAAATTTTAAATTTTTTCCCTAAATTTTGTTTTTCTCAGAGGTTTTTTGACACGAGTTTTAGTGCAAATTATTCCTTAAAAAAAAAAAAATTGCTATTTATATGAATTTATTTATTAGGAAAAATATTTTTATTAGATAAATAAAAAACAAACTTATTCAATATGAATATATGAAATAAAAAATAAAATTATCTAATATCTACATATTTATTATACAAAAACTTACAGAAAACAAGAACAAAAAAACAGATTATATTTAATGTGAGACATAATCAGAGTTGTAAAAATATGACAACCAAAGATAAGTTTTGGATATTCATATCTGTCTTTTTCATATATGATATGAAAAAAAATTCATACTAATATGATAGATATGTGACTCATACTAATATGGAATAAAATATGATCATACATGGAATTCAATATGAAATAGATATAAATATGAAAATATATGAAAAATATATGAAGACCATGTGTGGTTCATATAATGCTCAGATGGATTTGATAAGCTCGAATTTCATATGAATTTTATATATGAACTTCATGGTAAAGATTTTGATTTAGGTCATATTAGCCCTTCTTTTAGAATTTCTTGAATAATAAGCTGATATCAACCTGAAAATAAAGTTCTTGCCATTAAGTTTATACATGAAGTCTATATGAAATTCGTGATTATCATATTCATATTATACCCTCCATATGAGCTTCATATATTTTTCATATCATTTTCATTTTCATATCATATTCTATGAATCATCTTTGTATAAAAATCATCTTTATATGAATTTAGTATGACTCATATTTAAATCCGTGAATTTTTCCCATATATATGGATTTTTTTGATTTCGTATCTTCATATTATATGATATAAATGAAAATTTTTTGCCTGCCATATATCCCCTTCCTGGACATAATTAAATTCCTCTAGCGAAAGGTGAATTCGAGTTTGTCTTTAGGCTAAATATTCCATTATCAGTTAGGCTTTCCTTAATTCCACCCATTAGTAAGGTAGGGCCATTACAGTCTTCAAATGATAAATTAGTACATTTCTTGCCATAAAATCCAATTCTACTATTAATGGATTCAGCGAAAAACTTTACAGCACGGAAATGCGACTTTATTACACAGCAATGAGGCTGACGTGCTCCACCATTTGGATAAAAATCAGCGTGACCGAGTGGTTCCATAGTACCCATGAGGCCGCCTTGAGTATGTATTACTTCAACGTATCTTGCACTCTCCTTTGATAACCTTCTATCAGATCCAACATTTTCAAACAAAATTAAAGCTGGATCTAAACCTGTAAAAAAATAAAAATAAGTACAAATTACATACGAACAAACCATTTATATAGGCTATTTCATTTCGAGCAGCTATCGAAAACTAATTCAAAAATTATAATTCAAAATTTTCAAATTTTCCTCCAAGCAACGTGATCAAATTAAAATCTAACCAAAAATTCTAATTTTTCGAGAAAATTTACATTGGGATATCAATTTATTCTTCATAAAATCAATAAAATCTTTTGAACGGTTCTTGTGGAAATGAGTTATAATTAAAAGTTTATTTTTTTATTTATTTTTTTTTAATTTTATTTTATAGAAATTTTTTATAGAAATTTATATTATAGAATTTTACAGAAAACTTGCTTTGTTCGGGGTACTGTATGCTTAACGTAAGTCGCCAAAATAAAAAAACAAATAATCTTTATAAAGGTTAGCCGGAAATTTATGAATTTTATGTGATTTACATAAACGCACTTTCGACCAAGTAGAAAAAATATAGTATACGCAATAGGGATGAAAATTGAACGCCCGTGAAACATAACTAGAAATTGTTTTGTGTGACGCCATTATTCACAAAGAATAAAGTATTAATGAAGATAAAAAAGACAAACCCTTACCTACAACGTAATTGACTGTTGATTGAATAGGCAGCTAAACCTGCAACATGAGCTCCAAGGGAATGACCAACAACGGTTAAAGTGTTAGGATTCATTCCATTCGAAACTAAAAAGTCAATAGCTTGTGCAATCCTTTTTCCTACATTTAGTGTATGAGATGCTGAGTATAAATAGTCTGAGTTTATAGCAAATTTACTCCAATCGACAACAATCACATTATAATCTCCGTTTTCGAGATATGCTAAAAAATTTTTTGTTACAAACATTTTTTATAATTAAAAAAAATTTTTAATAAAAAAATAATCACCATTTTTTGGACGGAAACATGCTGGATTTCTAATTGAACCTAACCATCCATGAGTAACAATAAAGGTTTTTTTTGATGGCACGAAACCCGATGATTTTAAACTATTTGAATCAAGTACAAATTTTTTACCGTGATCTCTATTGTTTCGAGTAAACATCGTAAATATTACTCCATCGTCGACATTTGTATCATAATCAACTAATTGTTTGCCTGATATTTCAGCTTTAACGCGTTCCCCATTGTCATTGTAAAATATAAGTTCATTCATTTCTGTAAATATAATTGAAAATTTTTGTAAATTTAATTATTAAATGATAATTATTTTTGGGATTGTACAAGAAAAAATATTATATCTTATCAATTTTTGATTGAAAAATTTGAACTAATGTATTGGATATCTGAGTTTAAAATATGCATAAATATTTGAATGGTTTTGAATATTTTACTTACGATTCATAGCGAAAGTTAAAGAAGACATACAACCAGTTGCACATTTAATAAGTTTTTTTGCCAAAGCTCTTTTTTCACCAACTTGAATTGAATCTTAAATAAGAAAATTATACATCTCAATAATTGTTTAAACAAATTTTGATTTTAATAGCAATAATTAAATTATTAGTTTTCTTACTGTTTACTAATAAAACCCAAATACACAGACATAAGGCAAATTTTATTTTGGCCATTTTAATAAGCTAAGTAATTGCAAGAGTAAGAAAAGGTAATTAAAAAAGCGAGACTTGAAATTTAAAATAAACTGCCTTAAGTTTTTGTTCAATTAATACTGATTAAAATATAAATTAAGTACTGCTTTTATAGTTTTTTTGATGATAAAATATACTAATCACGGGGAAATACTAAATATACTTCTACTAAAGCTATTAAGCTGTTATTGTTTTTTCTGTTAAAAATATTAATTAAAATTAATTTTAATTAATATATATAACAGAAAAAAAATGAAGTTGAATTTATATTAAGCTATATTACTTACTTAAAAAAATGACGTTTCAAACAAAAACAATTTTTTTGGAATTTTTTTCTGCAATTCAAATACAAAGAATAATTATAGAAAAATACTGTACGCAGCTTTATTAATTAGAACAAAATCTGTGTGCACCATTTTTTGGCACACACAAGTCGCAGGTCGACCGCTCCTTGCATCCTTTCGCAATTTTGATTATTTTTTAAATAAGTCATTGTCATAGGGTTGAAAACAAACATAAAAGCACTGTTTTATTTTTGTCAGAGACTCCATTGAGAAAGAAATTTGGGATATTCCATTTTAAATAATTTTAATTTAATGTAAATTAAAAGCTGTTAATTTTAATAAGGTAAATATTACAAAACCATTCTTTTGTTCTATCTTTACATATATGTATACAATATTTATAAATTTTTAATTTAAATTCCCGAAAAAATGGATATTTTAATTATATCAGATAATGAGCCACTATAAAAAAAAAATCAACATTTTTAAATATTTGCTTTTTATTTCATCAGACCGATAACTGATATAATTATACCGATAACCGATATAATTATATAGTTAAATAAATTTAAATAAAGTCATTAAAAAAAATTAATAATCTTAGTAAATATTTCAAAATCATCTTTTGTTCTATTTTAAATTAAATTCCCGGAAAAATGGATATTTTAATTAAGCAAATATTTCAAAATTTTTACAATTTTTTAAATAAAATTCCCAAAAAATGATCATTTAATCATCAAATAATAAGCTACAATTAAAATAAATTAACATTTTTCAATATTTGCTTTTTATTCCGTCAGGTCTATTACATCTTTTTAAATTAAAAACAAGATGCAACTGCGCTTCACGCAAAAATAATCCATTAGTTTCTATATGTTAAAAAGTTTCATGATTCATTATGTATTTGAATAAAATTTTTTAATAGATACAACATTATAATTTATCGTAAGTATAATTTTCATTTTAAATTTCTGTCATAAAAAAATACAAAAAATACCAAATTTTTTTTCTCTTTGGACGTAGTACCTAATTTACTTCTATGCGAGTACTAGTTTTAGGAACCTCGTTTATAGTAATTTTTTGGATCTGATACTTTTTTTTCGAAATAAAAAAAAAAAAAATAAAAAAACAGCAATATTTTTTTTTGTTGATATAGTACCTAATTTTTTCCTATGAAAGAACCAATATCTAAAAATATGGTTATTATTCGATATCTCCAATATGACACTTAATTTTTTGAACTTTTTTTTCTCAAAACTTTTTGCCTAAAAAAATAAAAGAACAGCAATATTTTTTCCTTTTTGAAAGTAGTACCTGATTTTTTTCTGTGGGAATACTAGTTTTAGAAATATCCTTTGGAGTCAATTTTTTGGATCTGAAAATAAGCATGGTTTTTACTCTATATCTCGAATCTGATACTCAATTTTTTGAAAATTTTTTTCTTAATATTTTTTGCGTAAACAAAATAAAAAAAAACTATTTTTTTTGGTTCCTCATAGAGGAACCTTTGTGATAGGTGAAATTTTGATTTTCGATATTTTGGCATATAAGCACGTTTTGAGACCTCAGGAAGCTAAAAACCCGGTTTTTAAAAAAAGTCTGTATGTGTGTGTGTGTGTGTATGTATGTATGTATGTATGTTGGACTGTAACCGGTGATATTTCACAGCCAACACGACATTAAGACCTAATTTTTTTTTCAAAATTTTTTTTACCAAAATATCTCGAGGTACTTTTTTTTTTTTTTAATTTGGATGTAATACCTCATTTTTTTCTATGAAAGTACTGATATCTAGAAGTATTGTTTTTACTCGATATCTCGAATCTTATAATTTATTTTTTTAAAATTTTTTTCTCAAAATTTTTTTCACCAAAAAATACAAAAAATGACAATTTTTTTTTTCCTTTTGGACGCAGTACTTGATTTATTTCTGTGGAAGTACTAGTTTTAGAAATATCGTTTATAGTAATTTTTTGGACCTGATACTTAATTTTTTCAAAATTTTTTTCTCAAAATTTTTGTCGCCAAAAAATACAAAAAACGCCAAAATTTTTTTTATTTTAGGACGTAATACTTAATTTTTTCCTATAAAAGTACGAATATCTAAAATTATCGTTTGTAAAGGATTTCTCAATCGGATACGTAATTTTTCGAAATTTTTAGGCACGATCACCCTATGTATGCAATACATAGATGAAATCGTGCCTTATAAGTTTGCCAGGTCAAAAAACGGAAAAGTTTCTAAATTGTCTAATTCATGGAGAAATTTGGTCCCCAGGTCATTCCGATGCCTCTAAATGCTTATATTGCCTTGGTGTGTGTAGGGATGTATGTTCGAGAAAGTGTATCCTCAAGATCTCAGAACCTACTCGATGAATCAAAAATCCCTTAGACCACATTTTTTGAAACCAGATCTAGTTGCAGGGTTTTCAATTTCAAGCGATTTCATCAAGTCCTTGCAGAGAAATGTCCAAAAAACTGGTTTAAAATACCTAAAAATGAATTAAAAATAGTAGATTTTTGGAACAACTCGATGAATAAAAAATCCCTTAGACCAAATTTTTTAAAATCAGATCTAGTTTCATGGTTTCCAATTTCAAGTGATTTCATCGAGTCCTTGCAGAGAAATGTCCAAAAAACTGATTTCCGTTACCTAAAAATGAACTAAAAATAGTAAACTTCTGGAACAACTCGATGAATAAAAAATCCCTTAGACCAAATTTTTTTAAATCAGATCTAGTTTCATGGATTTCAATTTCAAGTGATTTCATCAAGTCCTTGCAGATAAATGTCCAAAAAACTGATTTCCGATAATACCTAAAAATTAACTAAAATTAGTAATTTTCTAGAACAACTCGTTGAATAAAAAAGAAGCTTGGTTCAAAGCTTGTTTTACAGCATCTAGTTGTGCTTTCTTCAATTCAACTAAGCTTCATTCTGTTTGTTGTCAGCTAATCACAAAAATACTGATTCCTGGTGCCAAAAAATGAACTTAAAAACCCTAAAAAAAAGCAAATATAAGTAACAACTAGAGAAATAAAAATAAAATTTAGTACATATATAACACACTTAAAATATTACTTGAAAAGATAACTTAACAAATGCATTTGGAAACATCATTTTAATTATCACTTGTATAATATGTATTGCCATAAACACAATTCTAATGCTGAAAAATAAAAACAAAGAAATTACGTTCTTTACATAAATTAAAAAAAAATATTAAAACTTTTTATACTTATCTGAATCAAACTTTTGTTTATTTAACTATATCCACTCAAAGAATTAAAAACATATCTGAAAAAAATAATAACAAATTTATAAACACAGCCATTAATCTAGCGCAGTCGACTAGCAGACTAACCCTGGACTAACCTAACTATAATACTTAAAGTCTTCTAGTTTAAATTTAAGCGCGTAATTTAAAACAACTTTTTAAACTTTTTTTACTATTTTTTTAAAAACGTGGATAAAAATAATAAATAATCTTATATAAATTTGTAAATTTATATTATTTTTAATTATTATTTTTATGCAAAATTTTTAAAAAGATGATACAGTAAGTTCTATTAAATTAAGTACTCAAATTTAAACTAATACTTGTTTTTCAGCAGTATTGACTTTTAATTACCTTACAATAAGCATACATTGCTGTTAACAAATTTGTTATTATCTTTTCTCAGATAAAAATTAATATATTAAGGCACGCAGGTAGAATTTGATTTAGGTAATTAAAAAAATGTTAATATATTATTTTTAAAGAATATGGAAAATTAAAATTATACTTTGATTTTTTTCAGAATTAAGAAAGATTAATATATATTTGAAGATTCAGATATTTTAATCAAATTTAGAAACTTAAATTTTATATTTTCTCAGCATACTTTAGTAAATTATTATATAAGAATCTTTAGAAAACGATCTTGCTATGGTGAAAAAAAAATTAGAATAATCTAAACTCTATTATTTTTATTAATGCAGATAAAAACTTTTATTTAAATAATTATTTATGAATACTGTAAATAATAAATAATAGTTTTCAATTTATGAGAATGTGGATCCCATCAAGGTTATTAAAGAGAAAATACTCAATAAATGTGATCGTGCCTGAAATAAAAAAGCCTTAGCTTTTTTATAATTCTTTGCGATTTTTTCAACATAAAAATTTTTTAATCGAAATAAAACTTAGCCTATGTTTGACCCATAATTTTTGCCGTCTTTTGCCGTAAACCCTATGTCTGTAGCTTTTATCGTTTTCTAGTTTATCGCGTTCGGACACACACACATAATTAAAGATTTATATATATACTAGCTGCCTCCGGCTCGTTTCGCTCGCCCCGGCAGCCACCAAGGAGGCTGCGCCCCCCTGGACCCCTGCGACTTTATTTTTCCAAAAATGTGTTGTTTTATGTTACTCAACATTTTGTAAAATAACCTTTTTTTACCCTAAAATTTACTGAATCATAAAAATTATGGGCGTACGAACCCAGACTGATAATTAGTGATCAGCAATATAAAGCTTCGCTACCCTTTCATAGGATCCACAAACAGTCGTTGTTTCCCTCGACTATCCATTCTAGGGTTCTGCCTGATGATAATAGCTGTTCAAGTTTCTTTTAGTTACTATATTCAGTTACTACATAAGTGACTGATAAAAATTAGAATTATATATAATATTAGTCCTAAACTTTTATAATTTTCGAAAAATTATTGTATTTTTTGACAGATCGAACCAATAGCCTTGAAAATTTAGGTGGATACGTAAAAAATATATTCAAATCGAATGAAATTCTTTTTGATAGTAAAATTTTTCTTCAGTTTTTTGTTTTTTTTATTTTTTTTAAAATTTTATAAAAATTTTTTTCTTGAAAATTCAGTATTTTCAACATTATATATATATATAGGATTAGTCCTAAATTTTTATAATTTTTGAAAAATGATTGTAACTTTTGACAGATCGAGCCGATTAGCTTAAAAATTTAGGTGGATACGTAAAAAATATGCCCAAATCGAATGAAATTCTTTTTGATAAAAAAATTTTCCCTCGGTTTTCAGTTTTTTTTTGTTTTTTTTTGAAAATTTGATAAAAATTTTTTTCTTGAAAATTCAGTTTTTTCAACATAAAAATTTTTTGTCGTTTTTAATCGAAATAAAACTTAGCCTATGTTTTGACCCGTAATTTTTGCCGTCTTTTGCCGTAAACCCTATGTCTGTAGCTTTTATCATTTTCTAGTTTATCGCGTTCGGACACACACACACACACATAATTAAAGATTTATATATATACTAGCTTTTATATTTATTTTTTTTTATTTTATATTGATCAAATTTCAAGATGAATTAAATAATTTAAAAAAAAAGGCTTTAAGATACAATTCAGAAATTCATAAATAATTATATAACATCCCTAAGAATTTTATAGTCTATAATAAAAAAAATATGAATATTATTCATTCAAGATCTATAAATATATGCAAGCTGAACTTTGGATATTTCATATAAATACAGTACCCATGAACTCACCTTTTTAACTGTTCAATATCACAATTGCTTTTAGTTTTAATAAAATTTTTAAATTGACAAATATGGGATTCATCTGACACCAATTCCTTGTTAATATTGTCATCGTAAATTAATTTGTTTTGGTTTACATAATTTGTATTCAAAACTGCTTCCTTATTTTTACTAAAGAAATTTGAACATAATTAAATATAATTGCTTAAAAGTAAAATTTTTTACAGATTATTTATGAAACTTACTATTCATGCTGAATAGCAAAAGAGATGTCATTTGTTCTTTTAGTTGGCAATGATGAGTAAAAATTTTCCTCAATATCACAAACATTTTCAATTTCAATTGATTCCATCAATTGAGAATCATGTAGATCAGAACCCAATAATTCCACATTTATATCAGCTGTTACATTTGAACCGTCTTCTGGTAATTTTTGAGAAATATTTAAATCACCACCCAATAATTCCACATTCATATCATCCGATATATTTTGACTTTCTTCTGATAATTTTTTTCTCTTTCATTAAAAATAATTAAATTTATTTATTGAATGTTAGTTAGAAGATACAGAAACAAAAAATTAGTAAATCAGTTTCTTTTATTTTCAACAAAATCATTTGATGGAATTAAAAAAAATTGGTCTCAAGTTCATCGCAATTAAAAAAATATAAAAGTAGTCCAAAAAAAAATTTTAATATTAACAAACTATCGAAAATTCTCAAATGGGAATTTTAAAATTTTTGTTTAAATTAATTTCAAAAAGGGGTTAAAACATTGTTTTATAAAACTTACGGTTCTTGTTCCTTTAATTCATCTAATAACAATTCCTTGTTAATATTGTCATCGTAAATTAATTTGTTTTGGTTTACATGATTTGTATTTAAAACTACTTCCTTATTTTTACTAAAGAAATTTGAACATAATTAAATATTATTGCTTAAAAGTAAAATTTTACATAAATTATTTATGAAACTTACTATTCATGCTGAATAGCAAAAGAGATGTCATTTGTTCTTTTAGTTGACAATGATGAGTAAAAATTTTCCTCAATATCACAAACCTTTTCAATTTCAATTGATTCCATCAATTGAGAATCATGTAGATCAGAACTCAATAATTCCATATTTATATCAGCTGTTACAATTGGTCCGTCTTCTGGTAATTTTTGAGAAATAATTAAATCACCACCCAATAATTCCACATTCATATCATCCGATATATTTTGACTTTCTTCTGATAATTTTTTTCTGTTTCATTTAAAATAATTAAATTTATTTATTGAATGTTAGTTGGAAGATACAGAAACAAAAAAATTTGTAAATCAGTTTCTTTTATTTTCAACAAAATTTTTTGATGGAATTAAAAAAAATTACTCTCACGTTCATCGCAATTAAAAAAATATAAAAGTAGGCCAAAAAAAAATTTTAATATTAAGAAAATATCGAAAATTCTAAAATGGTATTTTTAAAATTTTTGTTTAAATTAATTTCAAAAAGGGGTTAAAACATTGTTTTATAGAACTTACGGTCCTTGTTGCATTAATTCAGAAAATTTTTCATTAGTTACAAGGGTTGAAGAAGTTGGTTTAAGAATTATCCTAAAAATTTATTTTAATTAATAAGTAAAAAAAAATATAAAATGATTCAGTTTACGTTATTGATCCTTTTGTAGGCATGTACTTGGGCAAACTTGTTTTCTTCAAATACCTTCTTGATTGTTTTATTTCAAAATCCAAGTGTTCATCAAAATGATCACTACATATTGTGAAATTTTTTGTGATCCGTTTCCCACTTTTGTTCAACAAATTTGTCCCTTTTTTGAACTGGATGTCATCTACCTTTGGAATTCTAAACAAATGTACAGGTTATAATAATTCTCAATTTTTAAATTCACTAAAATAAATAAATAAAAAACTCACAATTCTTTAAATTCACCTGTGAAATGTTAACTCTTGATTTGTAAAAGGCTTTTGCCTTACACCACATACATTGCAATAGTTAACCATTTTATATTCACACTTATTTTCGATTTTTATAAACTATGACCTTGATAAATATTTATATTATTAAATAATTTTTAACCAAATTGTTATAAACAAATTATACCACAAATGTTTATTAATTTGATTAAATTATTGAATTTAAATTAAAGAAATTAAAGGTTAATAAATGATAAATATTAGATCAAAATTATTGAATTTCGTTTTCGTAAGAGATATAAAGAAAATTGTCAACAATGTATAAATCCGTGTGCGCAAGTGTCATTAAATTTAACATTTATCTCACTTCCTCTTATTGCCTTTGGTCATTTTAAATAGCCTTATCGTAAATCTATCTTTTTCAAAAATAAGAAATTTTCATACTTGTTAATTTGCAAATTGAATTGGTTTGAAAATTTCAAAAAATTAAAAAAAAAGAAATTTTTTTTATTATAACGATGCTTCCAACCAAATTGTTATTGGATAATGTTTTTTAAAATTTTTCGGGTATATATTTAATATTTATTTGTAAAAATTTTCTAAATTAAAAAGTTCAAATTTAAAATATTTAAATAGTTTATAAACTCTTCTGTTTACATGTGTACAGTATGTGTTAAACTCCAAATCTTTACCATACTCTAATCCAATTTATAATTCACATTTGAAACATATTTATATTTATTATAAAAAAAATAAGAAAAATGTTACAGACAATGACATCGAAATATTTGTAAATACGTGATATTTGTAAATATCATTTAATCATAGATAATCAATGAATCATTATATTATTATTAAAATTTTTTAGGTTATATTTTTAATTTAGAAAATAAATTTTCTTTTTACTGTGCTTTTGTACTTGGAGATTGATCAAGAATGTATTAAAATTCAAAAAAGTTTGTCCTAATGAAGCATAAGACAGTTTACAAATAAAAGTTTCATGTATCATTGCATGAAATTATTTAAGGTATTTTTTTTTATAATTTTTTTTTATAATAGAACTGTAGAGTTTTTAATGTTAGATTATTGATTTTATAAAGAATTTTAAGGTAATGATATCTAACAACGTGGAGTTACTCAAGAAAGCAATTTTTATTTCACCAGGAAAAAATAGTTTTATACAAAAGTACTAGAACTGCCGCTTGGTCTTGACATTTTTAACCAGATGAAACTTGGATTGATATAACAATTACCTTGCTTTGTGCTATTTCATTAAAAAAGAAAAAATTTTATCTTTATTCAATTTATGAAGCAACTTTATCAAGTAACTTTTCTTTTCATATTGTGTGTGCCTATTTTCACAAATAAATTAATATTGAATTTAAATTTAAAATTTTATTTTGCTTGTTCATTAGCATTTGCTTTAGAAGTTTCAATATCACAGCAAATACATCATTAACTACAATTTGTTACCTGATGCTTACTGTTGGATTTATATAATCAAGTTAACGTTTTTTCAGCCAGAAGTTAGAACATCTGTCCTTGTAGGATTGAATGATTCAAAAATTCAACAAATAATACTTTTATAGAAATTGAACTATCAGAAGGAATAACATCTGGAAATTGCGTTTGACATTAATTTACTGTAAGATTTACTTTACAATTTGAATTAGGTTTGTGAATTATTTTCTATAGTGGTAAAGTGAGTTGCTATCTTAATTAAGGTAAAAAAATTAAAAAATAAAGGTAAAATTAAGCTTAAATCATTAATGTTTAGTCTGATTTTGTTAAGTGCGTGTATATAGCTATGTATTTTGTGTGGTGATGCACGTGCACACACAGCGTCTGCTTTCGAAATTTTCCTGCAGGAAAAAGTTCTGTGCTTGCAATAAGTAGAAAAAATGTTGGCCCTAGGAGTTGAGAATTGCACAAAAATTTTAGTTTTGAGTAATAAAGAAAAACTTTTTTATCAACGTATATAGATGCAACTGCTTCTAGTCAGGATAACCTCCAACAACTTGTAAAAGTTCTTAATTGAATAACCAAAAGTAAGGTCAAAAAACCTGTACCTTAAAAAAGTGAAAAGAAGTCTCCTAGCATCTTTTAAATGTACAATGTGGGTAACACTGTTATTTATATAGCTCATAGCAAGCACTCTTCCATGTTCCATTTTAACAAATTGGTTGTTGTCATTTAAATTCCAACATTTTTTGTCTATTTACAATATTATTGTTACTTTGCAATATTATTGTTACTTCTTACAGTCTTACCACATATAATACAGTAGGACTCATTTACTTTATATAGCATCGCATATTGCATTGAAGTTGCTAATACTTATATTTCTCTAGTATATGATCTTTTCAACTTTATTTATACTTGGCTAACAAATAACACTTTAATTTTTGTTTTTAAACTGAAAAAGGCTTAGAATTAAATCATACTCGTATCTTTTTTTCTTAATTTAAGTTAGTGGATTAAATATTAATGGATTATTAATCGATCTTAACAAATTTTTCTAAAATACTATAAATTAAATTTAAATAAGAGAACAAAAACGTACTACAGCTAAAAGGACTGACTCCAACGGTAACTTTGCCTCTGAGAAAGATATTAGGAGGAAAATTTGTTTTCCTATTGGAATAACTGAGGAGGCACCGCCCAAACCTTATTTATGCTGCCTGTTGTTGGCTTAAACTTTATGGGTTTATTTTTCACAATATTGGAAAAGATATCTTGGATTTGTTAAAGCTGTTCATAAAAAGGTTTAAAGGAATAATAAAAATAGCAGAAAATGGAGGTTTAAATCTAGTCTGTTTTACTTCACCTGCCTAGAGGGAAGCCATTGAGAACAAAACATTAATCTATTTGTATTCTGTCTATTACTAGATATAATCATAATGGTTAGTTGAATAAGTAAGTAAATTAATAAGAAATAAAGAAATACAATTAGATAATTTTCAGGTGCTTGTATTCATAAATATAAACAGATTTGAGCTTACCACAATCCTTGTACCCCTGACTCTTGTACCAGTAAATTCAATTCCATGTCAATCAACCACCAACAAAGTTTAAGTGCATGGTGGCATTGCATACTTTAATTAAACCATGAGAATAACAAGCTGGTATGAGTTCCGGGGATGATCGCCTGCGTAATGCTGCACAAGATTTTTCTACTTTTGTGAAAAAACCGCATTATTCTGTACTACTTCCAAAGATATCACTGAAACAAAATTTTAAATAAAAAAATTAATTGGACAGATAATTAAACACACAGGTATACGGTCAAGTAGGAACCCAAACTAAATGCTTTATTGAATGCTCATAGATACGGCGCAACGCTGACTTAGCAAAATTAATTTCAATGCTCATTGTTATATAGGAAAATCTAAAATCCAGAAATAATAACGCAATTCAATTATAGTGTATTTCATAAAATATTTGTTTGTACTGCGGCTCAATGTATCCCAAAAAAATTTTGTATAACCTTGGCCATAAGCAATCAAAGATTCAAATCGCAGTTTACCATCCTTGGCTTCGCCTCGTAATTTACGTGCGATTTGGGCCATTCTTTAATTTTCCCGCCTAGGGCCACTATATACCATTTAGATGAAATTCACATCTTTTAATTCTTTTAATTTATTAATTAAGAAAAAAACAAGTTAAAATTAATTTATGTAAAAGTAATTATTACCTTAAATAATATTAAATTTGTTAAATTTTTAAACAATTACATGGTAAATTAATTTCACCATGTAGACTTGAATAAATTTAATTTGTACTGTATGTTGGAGTTGAATTTAGGCCAAAATAGAGAAACAAGGTAATTTTTTCACAAATACTTATTAAATATTATTGATATCTGAAAAATGTTATAATGATTTGAAAAAAAAGGAAGAATGTGATGTTAATTAAATGAGATGTTGCAAAGAAAAAATTACCAAAAAAAATTAAAATATTTAATATAAATATATTGAGCTTTTCATAAGATTCGAATAAATTCCTTTGATCTAAATTATATTTTTATTATTTTGAAATTGGCGGTAAATAAATTTTTAAGATAAGAAAGTTTTTCTTTTTAGGCCTGCTTGTCTTTTGAATGATATATACTGTTTTGCATGAAAAACCCCGAGAAACTAGTTTTACCTACAACCAATAACGCTATGATAGATTTTTAAATCGACACGCTTACCTGCAGAGCGAATATGATTATATAAAAGGGGGGTAATTCTCTTAACCCATTAGCGCCGGCGCGACCATGCCACTGACGCGCGGATTTTTGCTTAGAAAACGGGTATAAAAATGATTTTTTTTAAAACTTCAAGTCTTCCTTTACTAAAAAGGCCTTGCTTTACAAGATTCTGGGGTTAGATTTTTAATATTATTGACCACAATTAAATATGTCGG
Organism: Anagrus nilaparvatae; assembly: GCA_022575985.1. NCBI lineage: Eukaryota > Metazoa > Arthropoda > Insecta > Hymenoptera > Mymaridae > Anagrus > Anagrus nilaparvatae. The sequence continues at coordinate 8,531,196 of JAKSXM010000231.1, read as the reverse complement.
CTCAAAAAAGACAAAAATTCGATTATTAATATACGGTTTTAAATTGTAATTTTTTTTTTCAAGTTTAGAAAGGCTAAATAAATTATATTTTTGTATTATTTATGTTTTTTATTAGTAGAAATTGAAAAAAAAAAATTCAAGATGGCGGATTTAGCAAATGATTATAATTCTAATAAATACTCCAGTCAAATTGCGGAGGGTTGATGTTTAGTTACTGACCGGCATAAGATTTGATTTATAATACGGTTTTTAGATTGCTGTATACAAATTTTGGGGTGAAATAATAATTTATCAAAAAAAAGTCCCTGATATTATTGATCAGCGACCCTAAAAACCTATAATAGACCAAAGCTTATGCCGGCCAGTAACTAAACATCAACTCTCCGCAATTTGACTGGAGTATTTATCAGAATTCTCGTCAGAATTATAATCATTTGCTAAATCCGCTATCTTGAATTTTTTTTTTAGTTTCTACTAAAAGAAAACATAAACAATACAAAAATATAATTTATTTAGTCTTTCTAAACTTGAAAAAAAAAAAAATTACAATTTAAAACCGTATACAAATAATTGAATTTTTGTCTTTTTTGAGCCAGCATATTTAATTAACGGTCAATAATATTATAAATCTGACCCCAGAATCTTGTAAAGCAAGGCCTTTTTAGTAAGGGAAGACTTTAAGTTTAAAAAAAAATCATTTTTTTACCCGTTTTCTAAGCGAAAATCCACGGGTCAGTGACATGGTCGCCCCGGCGCTAATGGGTTAAGTCAAATTTTTCATTCTCTTCCTCTTACAGGGTTTAGTCGGTAAAGCAGTAAGGTATCGAGAAACAATTAATGATTTTTCCGGAAAAATAAGAGGTTGATTTGCATAAACTACTCAAAATTATAGTTTAATTAGATTCAAGAAAGATTAACCCCAGTTTTTTCCGGAAAAATTATTAATTGTTTCTCGAGACCTTGCTGCTTTACCGACAAAACCCTTTAAGAGGAAGACAAAGAAAAATTAGACTTAAGAGAATAACCCCCAAGGGAAGGGATACACAAAAAGTAATCAACATTCAAATCCAATTAAGCATTTCTCAGCAGCAAGGACAGAACACCACGCCCACAGAGCAACAACATCTAGCTCTAATTAATGCTGAAAAAAAGACGGCAAAGGTAGTCTTAACTAGGCTAGAGGTCGAGAATTCCTCCCGCAAATCCTCAATGGAAGGTGATATATGCGCAAAATGTGGCGCCCAAAAAGGTTCAAGCAACAGCTTGATACGGCCTTCTATTCTGAAGGACCAGAGGTCATATTCGTTGCCTAATGTTAGCGAAGTTGGGCCTGATGACGAAGGCAAGAGGGAAGAAAATATAGAAAGATATCTCCGAATATCAAAGGACTATAACAAGGCGTACATTGAAATCCACTCAAACATGGAGAGAGATATTACTCAGATGAGAGACTCAGTCAAAGTATAGAAGAACTGTAACATGACAGTCAGAAAAGGCATAGCTGAGTTTGAAAAATATTTAGCCAGGCTTAAGACAATTTTTAAACTGCAGCAGGAGCTTTTAAATGGAAAACAAAAACCCGATATTCCTATAGAGGAAGCATCAGGGGTTATGACTGGAAAAGGAAAGAAGAGGGCTCGGACTGCGTCCCGAAGCCCACCCGGAAAGGAGAATACAAAAAAGAGACCGGCACAGAAAACGTCCCCGGAACTCCCTCTAAGGAAGACCTTCGCTAATGCAGTGATGTCTCCTCCGAAAGATATGGTTCAGGAGGTAAATCAGTTAACTTCTGGCCAGCAAACGCAGCCAAAAGATGTAGCTACAGATACCTACCCTCCAGACGAGGATGATTTCGTCGCTGTTAAAAGCAAAGGTCAAAGAAAAAAGGAAAAGAAGAAAAAGAAAAAAGAGTTTGAAAGAAAGGAGGCAGAGGCTCGTAAAAACCAAGAGCAGGAACAGAAGAAGCAGCAGGAGAAGGAATAGGCAAAAATAACTGCAGCGGCAGCAAACCTGCGGCAGGGGGCAGAAAATAAAAGAAGCAAAAAGAAAAAGCCGCAGAAGAAGGAAGGAGATGGCGTATCTCCTCCTTCCGAGGCGACAGAAAAAGGCAGGAGAAAGAAGCGCCAGAACCGGCGCATAAGGATCTCTAAGCGTAAGGAGGCTCTAATAATAAAGCCTCCTGAAGGGAAGTCTTATGCAACAGCCCTGCTGGAGATCAAAAGAGGTGTCCAACTAAAAGATTCAGGGACTGAGGTTCACCGAATCCAGAAAACCAAGGATGGGAGCGTCCTAATAGAGCTGAGCTCGTCGAAAGACCGGCAAAAACTATTAGACGCTGTCAAGACGGTCGCAGGCCCAGAAAGTACAGTCAAGGAACTGATTCCCCACCTAACCGTGGAGATCAGAAGCCTAGATGGTACTACTGGTAGCGACGAAGTGAGGCAGGTGATAAAGGAGGCAACCAAGCTGCAGAACGATGACGACATAAAAGTCGCCATCTTCAAGGCTAAGGGTACTAAGGCGGATATGGAGGTCGTAGACCTACCAGAAGCCGCCGCACTAAAATTGACCAAAAAAGGCCGGCTAAATAATGGCTGGTCTAATTGGCAAGTGCACTTAAGAGCCGAGGTTACACGGTGCTTTAAGTGTCTTGGTTTCGGCCACAACCAGTAGTCATGTAAGGGCATGGACCGAAAATTTGCGTGTTTTAAATGTGGCGTTCAAGGCCACAAGTCAGAAAATTGTCCTGTGGAAAAAGCAGAATGCTTCCTCTGCAGGGAAAGAGCTGACAAGGCCAAGACCGACCACCTTCCAGGATGCGGAGCATGTAAGTGTTATCGGGAGGCACTTACTGCAAGGAAGATAAAGTGTCATCCGTAATGTTCGGAGTCCTGCAAGGGAATATGAACAAAACCATTCTTGCTGACCTTTTGCTCGATCAGCTCGCAGGCGAGACAGACTCTAGCGTCGTCTTGCTATCCGAGTCGCTTCGCGATAGGAACCAGCAATTCTGGTTAACCGATGACACAGGACGGTGCGCTATATGGCTACGAGGTCGTGCTCAGACGTCTATGTCACGACATGGAAAAGGCAATTGCCACGTCTGGGCAAAGCGCGGTGATACAACTTTCATTAGTTGTTATTTGTCACCGAATGACACTATTGGGGTGTTCACCGCAAAGCTGGCCTCATTGGAGGAAACGATAAGGGAAGTCTCTGGCAATATCATATTTGCTGGGGACTTAAATGCCAGGGCCGTGGAATGGGGAATGCCAACCACGAACCGTAGGGGAACGTTGATCCTAGAGATGGCTGCTAGAACTGATCTGGTGGTCATGAACTCTGGGAACAATCCAACCTACGTAAGGCCAGGCTTTGGCGAATCGATCCCTGATGTCACTTTTGCCTCGGCCGGGCTGGCAGGAAGAGTGGGTGGCTGGAGGGTGATGGATGGAGCTAATGGCAGCGATCATAATTACATCACCTTCAAAGTGCGTGATAGGGTTGCTAATCGGCCCCCGTACAAAAAGCGCCCACTAGGCTGGAATGTGTCAAAGATGGACGAGGACAGATTTGTGGATTATCTTCGCGAAGAGTTCTCGTCTATCCCAGCCTGGCATGGAGGACCGACCACCCCGCGAGAGGCAGAGACCCTTGTCAAGTTGTCAAGAGGGTAACTGCTCTTCTGAGGGGAGCCTGCGATGCCTCTATGCCGCGTAAACGGCCCTGGAAGGGTAAAAGAAGCGTGTACTGGTGGAATGAAGAAATTGCGGAGCTAAGACGGGTCTGTCACGGCGCACGCAGAAGACAGCAAAGAGCGCATGGCCGCCCAGAGCTGGCTACGCGCTCTGAAGAGTACAAGGGAGCCAAGCATAGGCTGGCGAAAGCTATCCGCCTCAGCAAGGCGCGCTGTCTTCGGTCCCTAAGAGATGATGTCAACAGCGACCCGTGGGGCCTGGGATATAAGGTTGTCATGGGCAAACTTAAGTCCGGATGTGACAACACGATGGATGAAGCAACGACCAAAAGAATAGTGGACGCTCTCTTCCCGGATCATCCAAACCAACAACACCCTGCTTTGGATGTCCCGAGGGAGCAAGTTCCGCTATTTATCAAGGCGGAGATGCTTCAGGTAATTAGGTCAATGAAAAATGGGAAAGCGCCAGGACCAGACGGAATACCCGCGGAAGCCCTTAAGGCGGCTGCAAAGGTAATCCCTGGTCTCCTGCTTGGCATGTTTAACGCGTGCCTCGTGGCAGGCGCCTTTCCAAGGGACTGGAAAGTGGCCCGTCTGGCTCTGATAAGCAAGGGAAAGGGTGAACCAGGATCTCCATCATCTTACAGACCATTGTGTATGTTAAATACCATTGGCAAGGTGATGGAGAGCATGGTCAGAGGAAGATTGCGGCAAGCAATTAGGGAAGCGGGTGACCTTAGCGACGACCAACACGGCTTTCGTGAGGGGCGTTCCACGATCGGTGCCATCGAGCAGGTCGTGAAGGTGGTTATGAGGGCCAGACAAGTGCGGCCGGATATTAAACCGGACGTCCTGCTTGTCACGTTGGATGTGAAAAACGCATTCAACTCGGCTAAGTGGGACGATATGTTGCACTCCCTCGAGCAGGTATTCAGAGTTCCGGATTATCTGAGAAATATACTCAGAGATTACCTCCGGGGCCGATACCTGCGCTGGGACACGCTCGATGGCACAAGAGGTAAAGTATTAAGCGCAGACATAGCGCAGGGTACAGTTCTGGGTCCTGATCTGTGGAATGCCTTTTACGACGGCTTGCTAAAGATTGAGCTCCCGGATGGATGCTCCATGATCGGATACGCGGATGACGTTGCTCTAACCATAACAGCTCGAGAGCCAGAGGACCAGCAGAATACCGTGGATGAGGCCATGCGCCTTATCAATAGCTGGATGTCGGATCACGGACTAAGACTGGCAGTCCCGAAAACGGAGATTGTCCTTCTGACCCGGAGAAGGGTTGATACCATATTCGGCATCAGCTTTGATGACGGAGGTAATCCCCTTATGATCCAGACCAAACCATCGGTCAAATATTTGGGGGTCTTCTTGGATAACAAGTTGACCTACAATAGACAATTCCAGCAGGCCTGTGAAAAGGCTGGCCGGGTGACAAAGTCCCTCTCGTGGCTAATGACGAACATCGGCGGTCCCAGATCTGAGAAGAGGAGGCTGTTGATGACGACAGTTAACTCCATCTTGCTCTACGGTGCAGAGGTGTGGGCGGACAATGTCCGCATAAAAAAGTACTGCAAGAAACTAAAGGCAGTACAGAGGCAGGGGGCACTTCGAATCGCTTGCTCGTACAAGACAGTATCAGAGCCAGCGATCCAGGTGGTGGCTCGGGTGATTCCCATCGACCTGCTTGCCTTGGAAAGGCAGGCGATCTATAACCATGGGGAAGAAGAGCGCGACGTAGCTTCCGTTCGCGCTCGCTCCCGCACAATGGAATGTTGGCAGTATAGGTGGAATGGTGACCCGAGGGGACGTTGGACGCACCGCCTTATCATCGATTTGGAAAGCTGGATGAACCGTGATCATGGAGAGGTAGACTTGTACCTCACTCAGTTCCTAACTGGTCATGGTTATTTCCGCGATATGCTTTTCAAGTGGAGCAAGGTGACATCTCCGGAATGCTTGCATTGCCCGGGCGAGCTGGATACCGCTGAGCACACCTTTTTTGGGTGTCCTCGCTTCGCTGAAGGGCGACCGCCCTTCGATGAATGGAGGACGGAAGTAGTCGTCCCGGAAATGCTGCGCAGTGCCGCTAACTGGTACAGTGTGGCAGAGTACGTACGGGCGACACTGATTGGAAAAAAGGAGGAAGGTTTCCTCTCGTAGGAAAATCTCCTCCTTTATTGACAGGGTATGGCGAAGAAATGCCTGGGCTGCATTGTTTCCGGACCGAAGTAATACCTAAACAGGGAGTCCCGGTCCGGATTCTATGATATTGTCATAAATGCAAGAGGGTGGGGAGTTTAGTGGGTATTGTAATTCCTCAATTGTGTACATCTGGGCAACCCCAGATACAAATTTGAGGTTGAGTCCCACATAACCATACAGTACGCGTGTATGGTATGCGTAAATGCATTCTCCTCGTCCTACGAAAAAGGCCCTCTCTTGAAGGGGCCCAAAAAAAAAAAAAAAAAAAAAAAAAAAAAAAAAAATCAACATTCAAATAAAAGTTCAGTCTTGTCGGAGTCTTACACGGAGCCTCAGGTTGAATTCACGTGCTATTAATTATTAGTTATTAATTAACAACCATGTCAGGTGATGATCAAATTGACGAAGAAAATTTGAAAGCCAGTCTTAAGAACTATCGTGATGTGAAGGAACTGGATAGGTAGAGTTTGAAAATTACCTGAAATTATAGGTTGACTGCTTTTATTTATTTCACAGGGAAATTAATAAGATAAAATGTTCAACACAAGAAGTTGCATATGAGCTTAATAAAATTACAGATAATTTAAAAACGAGAATTTTTTTTATAAAATATTTGTTATATTGTTTTCGAAGAGACTACGCTCGCCGAAATATCCAGCGTAGTTTCGTCGTATTGTTTTATAACACCAGCAATATTCAATTTAAATTAATTTTATTAATGAAATCATATACCCATTTTTTAAAGGAAAAGGAAGAAGAATCAAGGAAATTGGACGAACTATTGAAACAAAAAAAGGCTTTAATGCTTGAAATTGAAAAATTGAAGTAAGTTCTTTTTTGAAATTTAAAATTTTTTGTTTATTTTGTTTGTTTATTTTTAGTACATCAATTATCAATACTAGGAAAAGTATACAAACCAAAACAAATGATGTCAATAACATAAATATTTAGGTTGATATTTTTTTTTTAATTTAATTTTCATACTTTGGGTTTATATATTGAAGTTCTTTATTTACTTTTGATTTTTAATCCATTTTTTTTAGTTATTGAAGATTGAAGGTGTTATTGTTTTGTTACCTGATCGAAACACACATTTATGCAACAGAAGATTGGAAATTATTGAGGAATTCAACAAAAATCTCCTTATATTAAAAGATATTGAAACAATGAAAATTCAAGAAAACAATAAAAGAATTAAGAAAGGACAAGATTTATTAAAAGATGTCCAAAAATTAGTTGATACAATTATTCAGCCAACAGCAAGTACATCTTTTGAAGATGTTTCAACAAAAAGAGAACCATCTGTGAAAAGCATCCAGAGAACAAATCTTATTGTAAGTTTTTGATTTTTCAATTTATTCATTGTATATTAAGAAACATGAATTATTTAATATGTATTTTGTGATAGAGTAACGAAACTAGAGAAAATTTGAGGAGAGTACGAACGAGAACCCAAACCAATAACGCCAAAAAAATCAAACTGTGTTCAGAATTAAATTCAACAAATGTACCTGATTTGATGAGGCCTTTTAAATTTCAATGGAAACGTGAAGTACATGAAAATGAGTCTACTGGAGAAATTAGGATTTTCTATGTCGAGCCAAATGGAATTGAAAAAATAGGTTCTCATGATGAACTGGCTCTATATAGTAAGTATCTATAAATTTAAACAAAATTTTTGATTAAATATTAACAGGAGTATAATTAATTCACAGTTGAGGAAAACAAAGTGGCACTAGAAGATTTTGATTTTTCAACAGAAACTTATCTGCAAGGTAATAGAAACTACGAATATAAAGTCAAGCATTAGATACCAAAATTTTTTTTATTTAAGTTATTATCATCTTAATTTTTATACAAATTTTTCATTTCATAAGATATTTGTGTATTAAGTAGACTATGTATATAAATAATTATTATTTTTGGTAATTAATGGTACAATAATTTGTAATTAGAATTTAATTTTAATTATTTTTGCTGAAAGTTTTGTTTCAAAATGATTATTAAATATTTACAAGATGACTATAGGATTATTATATATAACATTTATTTATATATATTTATATGAGATTTAAATAATTAAATTATTCTTTTGGTTTAAGGATATGATAACAAGTAGATAAAGAATGATTCTATTTAGTTTCAATTGTTTATTATAGAATTGTATATGTTAAATGCAAATAGAAATTAATTAAAATCAATTAATTATATGGTTTATAAAATCACATTATTTATTGTTTCAATGATTTTTGTAAATTTTTATTTATGATTAAAATTATGTGTATATTCTGATGTTATGGAACGTTGATTAAGAAATTAAAAAACAAGATTTATTTATAATTTATTAATCAAAGTTACATTTTTTTACAATATTATTGTACATGAATTAAAGAAAATTAAGGGAAGTTCTAAATTAAATTTTTACTTATTTAAAAAATTTTTTTGTGAATAAAAAACAATTATTCAAATGTAAACTAAGCATATTATACTACGCGAATAGAGAGAATAAAATATGCGATAGAACAATAAAGTTGTCCAGTGACTGATAATTGTAAATAAAATTTTGTTTATTTGTATAATTGATGCATAAGAAATAAATAGATATTATTGTCGTTTAATTTAAAGTAGCATTTTTTATTAAAACATTTATTATTTATCATTTTCCAGCAATATGATATTTTTTAGTAATTGCTAGTTTCAAAGCAGCATTATGTATTAAATTCTGAAATTGGAAAATGGTTATTATTACATAAAATAGTTTGATGTAGTTTTGGCCAATTTAAGGGCGACGGTCTAAAACCTATTTCAAGTTTTGGTTAATTCAAGGGTAATGGTCTAATTTTTCATTACAAAAACCTTAATATACATGATCAGCAATTAAAAAAGCCCTGTACACCAAATTTCAAAGGCCTAGACCGAATGTAGCAAAAATGCCATTTTAAGGGCAGGTTTAGCTCAATATAAAGGTGAAGCTCCAATTAATCATAGAAAAGCATCGATTTTGTAATCAGCGACCCAAAAAACTCCCTCATACCAAATTTCAAAGGCTCAGTGTGAATTTGTAAAAATGCCCTTTTTTAGATGTGAATACATAATATGGATCTTTAATAAGTGATTCCATGAAAAATTTGCCCATATTTATAAGATTTTTTAGCTAAAAACATCAAAAAATAGACACTAAAAATGCACGTACTAGGGGTTGCAAAGTGTATGTGTGGAATACATAAACATGCAGATGTAAAATTTCTCATCCACAAACATACTATTATATCAAAAAAACCTTATATACCCATATCTATCATTTTTGACTACAAAAAAATCAAAAAAAATCATAAAAAACGTGGTTGATTTTTCTATCGTAAAAAAATCGATTTTCTAAAATTTTGTTAAAAAGTTCTAAACTTTGACCGCTTATTGCTCGGTCAATTGAATAAAGTTTTATTATATTCAATAATGCATATAGGTAAATATTTGAGAAAGGTTTATAGATTATATTTTCGAGTCTCGAAAGGTGCTCCAAAATTTTTTATTCTAAAATATACATTAAAAAAATAATTTTTCACAATTTTTGGCTTTGCAAAGCGAATCCTTTATATTTTACATTGATTTTATTTTTCTTTAATTTTAAAAAAATTTTAAATTTTTAAGAAATTTTTTTAAACTTTTCCTGCAAACGCGTATTTTATGGTAATTTTTTTTTCTTATCTCGCCTAATAACACGTTTCCCGTAGAGTTCGATTCGGGGATACAATTTCATATTAATATTTTATTTTTTATTTATATTTTTTTTCAACCACGCAAGTTCGAGAAAATCACCTTCTTGCTTCGCCTCAAAAACAATCACTGCTGGTTAGCCTGCTTTCAAACATATTTTTTTTGTTTCTTTCTTTTTTTTTTCAAACTTAAATTCACAATGCCAAATAACATCAGTATTATATCAAAATTTTGAAGAATTACGGATTATTCAACAAGTGTAAGGCTAAAAACTGATACACAAATGCAGTACACTATGTAATTAAACAATTTTCATTATGTAGACTTTAAATTTGGCTTAATATTCGTTTACAATAGTAAACAAGCATTTTCAGTAAAAAAATTATTTTCGGAAATCTTGTGTTAGGAAATGAAAAGCAATAAGAAATAATAGCAATAATCAATTAAGAACTTTATTAATTGAATAATTCCAAAAACATACAATATTGTATTAAACATACTTTACATAAAGTTTTTACATATTTAAGATTTATGCACCATCTTATGACCGGTTAACATATCCTTACGATAAAATCCTTTGCCACAAATTTCGCAAATAAACAATTTATCACCATGTACCAATTTATGCCGTTGTAAATTACTTTTAACATTAAAAGACTTACCGCACATATCGCAATCAAAACGTTGCCCAGCATGAATCAACTGATGTCTATCTAAAACACCTTTCGTCTTAAAACATTTAGAACAATACATACATTTAAACGGTTTCAATCCTAAATGCACTCTTTGCTTATGATTATCCAGATTCCATTTTCGTGAAAAACTTTTTTCACAAATATCACACTTATGATTAGTTTCAGAACCACTGTCCGACCTGAAGTTACTCACAATTTCAAATTCACCAATTGGAACAGATTGATCATCATTAAAATCACCTTCCCCAAAATTAAGATCATTCACACCATCCAATAAAATATATCCATCCAAAGCATAATCCACCCTATTCACAAAATTATTTCCACTTACAATCTCGGTCACATCATGTACAACATTCTCATCCAAAAGCTCATTTGATAAATTTATTACAATATCATCTAAACCCCCAATCACAGTACCGATCTTAACATTTTTTTCTGAAGCATTATCATCCTTCTCCGCACAAACCCTTTTTCCTATAATTGGACAAGTCTTGAAATGCATTTCCGATGTGTCAGCCAATATCAACTTCTTGCACTGCTCACAATATGCTTCTAAAGGTATAATGTCAGGCATTACTTGAAGATCTAAAATTTAGCCTCACAATTAAAAATTAGGTTAGTGAGGCGATTAAAAGCAAAAGTAAGGGGCATAACATTCCGGGCTTCACACACTGTTGGTCGAATATTTACAATTTGATGGGCTATACCTGGCAAAGTGAATACTAGATCACACGAGTCCTGAACAAAAGTGAAAAAGGGAATTCCATGTTCCCGTAGAAAAGCAGGTGTTAAAAAGAAACCAGGCCCATGCAATCCAGATTTAGGACAGGCACAAATGTCACATGGACGTCCTTTACCGCATACTTTTTTATCTCTTCCCAAGGACATTTATTCGTTTGTAAACCTAATCCTGACAAAACAGGTACAAGTTTTGTTGTAGCCGGTAAATTCAAACAAAGCCATAGTTTCTTCCCAATTTTGTTTGTGATTAAATTTAATGAACAAAAACCTCCCCCCTCGATGTGTGCTGAAGAAAAATAACCTGTTTCCCCATACATCATATATGAAGTATTTATACCTATAACAAAAAAAATCGGAAAATAAAAACAACAATTTTTTTTTTGTAAATTTAATAATTATTACCAGGAGTTCTATCCATAGCATACGGTAAAACATCAGCGAACTCTAAATCCGGACCAACCGGAATATTCAATTGTTCCTCACCAAAAATCCTCTCATGATCACGAAAGTACATTTTGGGAGAAGTATCAGTGGCTCGTTTTGAAATAACTTCTTCCATATAACTGCTATCAAAAGTTTTTCCTTTCAACTCGCAATAAGTATCATTAGCAACCATACCTTCCACAAAACAATCAACAGAATCTATTGGAATGCGCTTTTCAACCTGCATTATACCAAGCCCAGGATGATAATCAGGCACCATTCCTTCGAGTCGCCAATTAGATGTAGATTGCGTCCTTGTAACCTTATGTGGCGCACTTTTGAATGCACTCAACTCTTGTTGGAGAAAAGAAACCAAACCCTCTTCATGCACTTTGCCAACATTTCTAAACTACAACCAAACAAATAAACAAATAAATTAGAGAAATAAAGACCAAGATATTAAATAGTTATTGATTTTTAACTAAAAATAACAGCTTGGCCAATTTTAGCCACATTTAAAACCAAGAGCAACTAACGAAACTTGTATATATCTGAACTAGCACCTTCCTTGACAAATTGCAAAAAGTTTCAAGTTGATCTAACTTGCCAGTAATTACTGCTTCATTTTACCAAAAAATTTAATAATCCTAATCCTTTCTTGGATTAAAAAAAAAAAATATCTTACCACAAAAACTGAATGTTTTTTTTGAACGGTATGAAATCGTTTTCTCATCCACAGCCTGAACTTCTCTACAGCTCCTGCTTCTCCTAATTCATCAAACATAGGGTCATAAGAAGAAATTTCAAGCACTTCTTGCCTTAACATCACGTTTTCTTCCTAAAATATACCAGTCATATATTATCTACAAATTTTATCTTCTCATATATAACACCAAAAACCAAACTTACAAAATAATTTTAAATTTACATCCGAAAATAAATTTTAACTTCACGTCCGAGAATAATTTTAATTCTAAATTCGATTAAAAAAACTTTACATCCGAAAAAATATATTTAACTTTAAATCCGAGAACAATTTTTTACTTTATTACGTCGGTATCACAGTAAATTACCCTAAAAACTATAACACGGGAAACAAGAATTATTCACCGGAAGCATTTTTGTTGCCATCAAATTCCCTACAAATCATTGATCAAAGTAGATTATTTCGCAAAATTAGTGCTGAGTAAAGTTAGTGCTGAGTAAAATTAGTGCAAATTTTGTAATAACGCAATTATAAAAAAATAATGAAATCAGCGCAGCATTATCAATAATAATAACAAGATTTTCTAATAATTAATATCTGATGCAAATGCAATAAAAATTAATGGCGGGAATGCAACCGTGACAAAAAGGAAAACGTTTTCATAACCTAGAAAATAATTTGCAATTTATTAAATTGTAGCAGCAAGCGACAAAAAAAATTAATTAAAAAATAAAAAAAAAAGGAATTACTTGTAAATTCAAAATAAATGTGCTAAATATAGTAACATCCATTTCGATGCATTATATTAAAGAAACATCACATCAACAAGTAAAAATCCAGGAACAAGTAGAATAAATTTGTACAGAATAATTAAAACCCAGGAATAACATATACAGTCAACTGATAAAAATTATTTTAAAAATAAAAAAATATCTTATTTTAAATTATCACCTTCTCAAATAATCAGTTGATAAAAATTTTTGATGGGTAAGTAAAATTTAAAAACTAAAAAAATTATAGAAAATAAAATATACAGAAATTAATTAGTTTAATCTCAATGAAGCTAAACAAGAGCAAAATTCTCCAAAAAAGAAGCAAAAATATTCTTCATTCTTCAAAACATCAAAAATCGATGACAATGTGGTTTGGAAAACAGATAACAATGATAAAGAAATGAATACCGATAATAAAAATGATAATTCTGATTTGAATACTTCTTTTGTAAGGTCTGAAAAATATAAAAATACCCATCTTTCGTTGCAAAAAAAAAAAATCAAAAAAAAAAAAGAAATATTAATGGGAATGCCAGTCTTGGTAATCCAGCAAAAAAAAGGGCACCAAATATGAATGATCCAATCTACAAAGAACCATTCAAGGTTAACTGGAAACGTGAACTAGTGTACAGAAGTACAAATGCAGATAATGCGGTAAAGAAACATGCAGATGTTTATTACTACACTCCAGAAGGAAAAAAGACAAGGAGCCTAAGGGAAGTTGGTGAACAGAGTAAGTCAATTTTTAGAAAGAATATCGTAGCTGGAAAATTTTAATTAAAAAAAAAAATAATTTTAATTTTTCATGATTAAAGAAAATGTAACAGTGGCAATAGGCGACTTTAAATCAGTTCGCTTCCCTCAAAGAACATAATTAAAATTTTCATTGTGTACCTTTTTCTATTTTGTTTAAATTTTTTGAACTTTAATTATAATCCAAAAATTTATATACGTTTTTGATAGGTTGCATATCTTGGTGCCAATTACAATTAAATTAAGGTTGACTATCTCAAAATTTTTTTGTGTTATAAATAAAAATATACGTAAAAGTAAATATGATATAAAAATTCAAAGTTACCAAATAAAATTAAATACATTAAAGATTAAATATAAAATTATTTTCTGTATTTTAAAATGATTTAACAACATTAAAATAAAATTTTGCAAATTCTTGAATACAATAAAAAAATAATTCATTGATTTAATTAAATGGTATAATTAATAAATTAACACTTATTTCATTCCAATAAATTATTAATTTTTAATGCTTTAGTTTTGAAAGATTCACATCAACTGACAATTGAAAACTTCACATTCCATAAAAAACCTATCGGGCTCAACGATCCGGAGAAAGAAATCATTCGAAACGCAAAAAAAAAGGTTGATAAAAAATTAATAACAGTAATAAACTTTTTGAGATGAGACTATATTTTTACAGCATGCAAATGTTAAATCCCAAAAACAAGGAATTAAAAAAGTAAAGTCAGAATAAAAATAAATTCACCTTACCAGCTTAGTTAGCTTTCTAATCGAGTTCCGTAATGATTTATAATTGAAAATTTTTACTTGAATATTGCGCCCTTTATTTGGGTCAATATAGCATTACGTTACACGAGCACTAATTGACCTGCTTCAACAAAAACTTACGTCGGTAAAATCTTTAAAAAGTTTCTTCATTGAAGTTTACGCTCGTCTAATGCTACTGTCTCTGTAATCTTTGAGGGCAAGTCTGAACTTTTGATCAAAATTGATGAGCAGAAAAACGTCTAGCCTGTTTGGTTAGTCAGTTTTTTTCAGATACTCAGAATACGTCAAGTTCTAATTAAATAATGATTGCAAATTTTCGGAAAAATGTGAACGCTTAACAGTACTTACGGAAGAACAAAGTAACTGGTTGATACTCTAGTTCAGGAAAATTTAGAACAACCATGTTAAATCTTGAAGGCTACAAATATAGCTAAACATATGATTGATGTACAAGATCACCCGCCAATAGCACAACCGTTGAGAAGATATTTACCGAAAGTTTTTGAAACAGCACATGAGTCAGTATATTCATTATTGAAATCCGGTATTATTGAACCCAGCTGTAGCCCACCAATACTAGTACTGAAAAAAGAGCAGTTACCGATTGTGTGTGGATCTTGGAAAAGTTAATTCGGTAAATCAAAAAGAAATCCACCCTTTACCAAATATTGTCTCCATTTTTGATAGGCCAAATAAGGCTTTCTAAATCACGAAAATTGATAACCAAAAAGCGTTTCACCAAATTGGGATTCATGAGGATATCATGGCTTTCGCAGTTTTTGGAAAGTCCAATTTTGGTACCGACGTATGCCTTTTGGTTTATTCAATTCCACAAGAACATTCGAATGACAAAATAAATACCAACTGATAGAGTATAGTCATCCAAGGGCCTATTGGTCCCAATCTGGTAAAAATGAAATCCTGCTGTTTGTGGGATGTAGGTGGCATGTAGGTGGGATACTAGCTTTGTTTTTTTTTAAAGAGTAATCCTCACTGAGTCTGCGAGACAATGGCATCAAAAGCTTTTTACCACTTCGTAAAACACCACAGTATAACAAAAAAATCTCCATGGCATTCCATTTAGATAACAAGCCTAAAGATTGTTTAAATTGTCTTTGCAATTCACGAGATATCTGTTAATTCAGATTCATCATTCTTTGAGTGAGTCTTATAATGTTAATTTTACTTAATTGTGTCCATGTTTCAAAATTCGTTTTTTGAAAAAACCACTTTGATTCACAAGATAAGGGTAGAGATCTTACTTTATAAGATATGCAGTCAAACATAAAAAATATAAATTTTACATCTGACAGTGTTATTTCATGAGCTTTTTATTTATATTTTTTAACATTAACAGGCTCTTATCCGTCGTTTTCTCAAAATTCTCGTTTTATTCCTAATTTTCGGACATTAAGAAGGGTGGTATGTCAAAACTAACGACATATTTGGAAAAAGCATGATATTTTACCGATAGGGTATGATTTTTCTTCTATCTTCTATTTTTCTTGCCTTCTATCTACTGAAAATCTTAGTGTTTTCATTGAGTTTCCGCTAACTTCCGCCTCGGCACTAATGGGTTAACAGTATTGTTTATTTATTAATTTTTTTTAAAATTATTTATTTTTCACACTAATAATTATTAAGTGAGAGACTTTTCTTTACTTCTGTCGTGCGCTCTTTCCGCCGCTTTTGGCATTTACCTCTGCATAGTTGCTATAGGTAATTACAATTTGGATTTATATAAATAAATATATGTTTTTATATTTTCATTATATTTTAATGCAACAGACTTCTTCCATACAACGCAAAAAATTGTAGTGCTACATAATATTCCCGGATATCAAATTTTGTAGGGTGAAAAATCTAAAAACTATGTTATTTTTTTTTCGATTTTTTCATTTAATCATATTCTTTTTTAATTATATTTATTATTTACTGATTTACAAATTTCATTTTGCTGTCTACAATAAATTCTGTACAAATAATCTTAATTTTTATATACTATAAAACATAATAAAATATTAAGAATTCAATATTCACTAAGTCTCTGAAAATGAATAATTCCTTGATTCATGGAGTTAAATCAATGCGTCCAAATTTTGATTTAACTGACGTAATTTTTTTAAAATGGCTCTGATTTAAACTGGAATTAACTTAAAATTAGTCTTAATCCGGTAACTAAATCTTTGACTCAGATATATTTTATTTTCATTGTTACATGGAGAAATTAAGCAATCATTGGCTTGGTTTTTTGTAGATTCGAGAAAATAATGTGTATTCATAAATAATTGTCTAGGTAAACTAAATTAAGTTATAAAATGCATGGAACTATTCTAATCAAGATAAGTTTTAATAATTTTTTTTTTTTTTTTTTTTTTTATTCATTTAAAGAATTGTTGGGCAAACCCTTTTACAATATTTTACAATATATGAAAGAAAATTAAATTTTAAGTATTTACATTAAAATAATTAAAAATTAAATATATAACACAATAATTATATTATTGAACAATTAGAAATGAAATATTTCAAATTAAAGGTATAGATGTTGAATAGCCATACAATAAAATATTTTTAAGTATCAACAATTTATATTATGCAAATTTACAAAGGTGTATTTTTAAACTCTTAATAAAACTAACTTCAGATCCATTAGATATATCAATTTTTTTATTAATCATATTAAAACTTTCTATTATTCTGTAAAGAGAAGATATTTTGTTATTTCTATGGAATTCTGTAGGTAAACTAAACAGAATATTTCTATCTATATTTCTATAATTTATATCCAAATACTAATGCACAAAATTTTTACTTAAAGTTATGCATTGGATTAGAAAATAAAATAAATCGATGTTTATTTAATTTATTTCTCAGCTATTTTATTATGAATGACTTTTCAAATTTTTTTTCCTAATTATTTATTATTAAACTTCAAAAAAACTAACCAAAAATTTAGTCTCATGATTAGTACCATTTATGGAAAGCAACAAAGTAGAGGCTTGAAAAGCATGGTCGCAAGTTGATCTCGCACACGGAATTCTGAAAAAAAAACAACAAGATTCTTAACAAGGAAGGTCTCTTATGTGACAGTTAACCCCTTTTTGAAAATATTATTATAAAATAAAAAAATGGGTACGCCAGAAAAAAAAGTATGAAAATAGAATTTCTTTTTTACCCTTCAAAATCCCCTAAAGCAAGCAAAAAAAACTTATAACCGGTTTGTGTAAACACAACCTAAATGCATGGAACATGTTTACTTTCAGCTGAGGACTAGATATAATACAAACGTTACTCAATATTAAAATACAATTTTCTAATTTTATAATTTGTAATTATCACCTTACTAGCTGTTAAGATTCTAAATCCAAACTATTTTGAATCTCTAAACCTAAATTATTCTAAAACCCTTAATCGATATTATTCCAAGTCCCTAAACCTGAATTATTTCAAGTCCCTAAATCGATATTATTATAAGTCCATAAACCTGTATTATCCTAAGCCCAGATTTATCAAAGTCTCCTGTTTAAAATACAATCTTTATTTCTCGCGGCTCTCACGTAGCAAGATCCACTTTGGTCAAGCGGGCGCTATTTTATTAATTTGATATTTTATGTAAATCGTCGCGCGCCTAAACCGGCGTCTTTTACCGCCCCTTTGCTGACTTGCTGACCAGCATCAGTCTTGCGACACGAGAAGCACATTGAACATCGTCTTAATTACGTGCCGATCAATTCATCATTTTACAAGTCTATTGTGTCATTTATCAATATATATAATTGTTATTATTTATTCGTCAAGTCAGTTAATTATGTGTCTTTCCCAATTAATTGGCGAATTACACTCTTAATTATATTAATTCATCATCTGTGATTTTATATTAATTAATCTGTGTAAAGTGTCGTTATTTTATGAAATTATTATGTGAGAGGGGTAAAGTCAAGTAACATTGTTTTTTAGTGTCAATAAATCCACATTACTTTTTTATTATATAAATACATTGTGTCAAATATCATTTTGTCGCCTAATTTCCTGAACACGCCATTTATTATCAATCAGCAATTAGCCAATGTTTTCCATGGTCCTTCGAGCAGCCAGATCGTTTAAGAGACAATAACACTAAGTGCAAAATCGTCAAAAAAAGTGAAAAAATAAAAAGTAAAAAAAATCAATAAATCATTATCGTCAAAAAAATCAAGAATCAAGGTTAGTGAATAGAGGAAAAAGCACGGTGCTCCATTTTGGTGACGTCATACATCAAAATTTAGTATGTATATTTAAATATTACAATACTAACCACCTCTTTCTAACCAACGCATGTCAAGAGGTCAAGAAACCATTTCTAAATTTTCGAAAGGGGGTACCTGAGGTTGAATACCTACCTATAATTATATAATTGATCTCCACATTCAGCAATTCGATAAAATACAGTTAAATAAAAATCTTTTACGGACGATTTTCAAATAATCGTATATTTTGTACATGATTAAACACGGTTTCTTTGCATTAAAGTTTATTTAAAATATTTTTCTCGAAAGAGAAACGTCTTTTAAACCCTATAAATGAAATAAAATTGAACGAAATAAGTTACTTACATTTAAACTATACATAAAATAATCATTCACAAATAAAATTGTTCTATGAATTTAATATGTTGCATACAGTCATTGTTAAGGCTCACACACAAACTCATGGGCACGAGCAAAAAAGCATACGAGCACGAGCAATATTGAATAAAGTGGGATTAATATTTTTAATTTCTCCTCTTTAGCCCCTCCATTCTAACTCCCACTATATACTACTTTCGCTCGTGCTCGTGTGTTTTTTGAAATTAAAACATTGAATATATAACTGTAAATTTAATTTTTATATAGCTGATTGCCATTACTGGCTAATAATTTTGAAATCATTTTACTAAGAGTATAAAGAGGTATAAGGGGATATTTAGAAAATATTAATATAATATTGATGAAATTATAAAAATTTACAGTTGCGCAAATCATAACTTCATTTAATATCCGGAAGGAACCAGCAAAACCCACTATTTTTCTGTAAACTAATTTACATTTAATTTTAAGGTTAAATCTGGTAATATACAAGAAGAAAAAATTTAATTATTTATTTAATAATTGTATCTTTGCGAGTTTGGTTTATAATATCTGATATTAATTTTTTTTAAATTATTACTTTAAATTAATTTTTTTTGCATAAAAACTGTTTTTAAATATTAATTACTTTGCATGAAAAATTGAAAATTTCCTCTTTCATTTCACTTAATCTTTATTCAGTCCACTAATTAATTATTTATTTATAATGTTATAATTATCGAAGTGACTTAATAATTATCTACTTTATTATTTTAAATACAAGATGCATTTATTCATTTACCCAAACTAATTTTCTTATTTTTCCAATATTTTGTTATTCTCGCTGTTATTCATACTTTTATGCTGTTGTTTATTAAGGACCATTGTAGAAATTGCTTCGCAGTTTTTATAATTGGCAATTTGTTTTTTAATAATCAATTATTATAATCAAAATGATACCACTTTTAAATAAGTCTCGAAATAAGTCATATGTTTAGAAATATATTTTATTTACGAAAAGTTTCATTTATTTGTGCAAATGTGTTTATTTGTCACTTTAAATTTGCTTTTATTTGGTTTGAAAATTATAGAACACAATTTATTAAAAATTTGTTTTATTATTAATTTTTTTTTAAAACAATTTTACTTTCAAAAAAAAAAATTTACAAATCGCAATATCAAAAATAGTAGTTCTTGTTTAAGCAAGTTAATTTTTTTTAATTATTTTGTAATTGGATAGTTATCGTAACGATATGAATTAAATATATTAAACCGTGTTTAGATCATTTAATATTTAAGTTATTGTTGATCATCCGTGGCAGGCTATATCCATCGAAATGAGATTATGAAAAACACTTTTTTCAAAAACTTAAAAAATTTGAAAGTATTAAATGTAAGCACGTTACATTATGTAATAAATCTAAATTTTATGAAAACATTAACTGAAAGTTGTCATAATATAACTCATTTAAAGTTATTTATACTTTTATTTAAACTTCCATATTTATGGAAGATCTTGATGTTGAATCATATGAGATAGGTCTGGCAGAAACATTTTCTATTTTTAAGATTCAAAAATTAAAACTAAAATTTACAAGAACCGCATTTTTACGGAAAATATTTTTATACTTTTACCATATAAATCAAACATCATATTTAAATTATTTGATAGAATCTTCAGAAAAATTTTCCAAATTCAAAAGTTAATTGCTTTAATGAGATAGGGTTATTACAAGACAAAAATTTAAATAATAAATTATTAAATTGGTTAGATGGTTGTTAGGACGATGTTGTATTTAGGTAATGTTGAAAATAATAAATCTTAAAGACTAATGTTATATGTAAAAGATTATTTATGTATATATATGAAATATTATTTGTGTGATTCTTTTATATTTGAATTTATTTATAGGGTTCAGAAAGCATTTCTCTTTCGTGAAAAGAATTTAAATATTTTCCAACACAGACAAATGTAATTTTTTTTCTCAAAACCTACAATTATTCGAGAATCATTAAGGGCGTATCTCAGTGGACTGAAAGAGAGAGAGGTCTTTTCGGACCTCTTTCTTTCTCTCGCGAGTTTTGTATAAGAAATTCCAAAATGTTTTTGTTTATATTTATGTAAATAAACATCTAGGAGCTCTGAAATTTTTTCTACGAATTTTTATAATAATAAATTATATTTTAACTAAATATTATCAAAATCTGTTCTGTAAATTTTTTTTTGGAAGCCTTTAAAATCTCTTACGTGAAATATACATGTAATTTAATAAGTACGTATTGTAAAAAATTTACAGAACAGATTTTGATAATATTTGGTTAAAATATAATTAATTATTATAAAAACTCGTAGAAAAAATTTTAGAGCTCCTAGATGTTTATTTACATAAATATAAACAAAAACATTTTGGGATTTCTTATACAAAACTTGCGAGAGAAAGAAAGAGGTCCGAAAAGACCTCTCTCTCTCTCTCTCAATCCACTGAGATACGTCCTTAAAAAACTTTATTATATTTTTTTTTTATTTTTTTCATTGTCATTCGAAGCAAATACAGAAATGCTTAACAATGATTGTATGCAACATATTAACCCAGTTAGCACAAATAATTCAAAATGAATTCAAAATGAATTCATTTTCAAGAAAAGAATTCAATTTGAATTCAGGAATAGATCAGAAACTGCTCAAGAAAAGTATATTTTGAAGTCAAAATGAGAGCACTTTCAGAATTTAATTTGAGCTCATTTCGGATTCGAAGTGAGCTCAGAGAATTAATGTTTTTTTTTAGCTTAAAAGTGGATGAAAAGAATGAATTTTAAAGAAATTAATGAAAATAATGAATGGTAATTTCTTTTATAAAATAAAAAAACATGGATTCTAATCTAATAAAATCTTTATTAGTCGCTTGAGTTGTGGATATAAATTATAGTTTGTTGCTAACAATCAATTTTTGAAATCAATTTATTTTACGTTTAATATATTTTTTGTCAATTAATTATTAAAGTTTACTGAAACGAAACGAATAACATCTTTCTATAAATATATATTATATGAACATTTTTATAACATAAAATATGTTTTATTATTAATTATTAATTTTTGTTTAACTTAAATTATTAAATTTTTTTTTGTCTATTTGACGTTTAGTACATATTTCATTATTAACTTTTGAAATTTCAACAGAATATAGTCTTATTTTTTAACTTTAACTTAATAATAAAGCAATATTACTATTTTTTATATTATAATAAATAATATGGTCGACTAACATTTTGTTTTACAATATTTTTTGGTATAAATGTCATTTTTCATTTCATTTTTAATTTCAAGAGAATATAAATTTATCTTCACGCATTTAAATATACTAAAAAAATCTTAAGTAAATATAATGAATATAATAAATATTAACAAACGATGGAAGGGCGAACAATCAGGCGCAATCTCAGAGGCCAACGGACAAGGAGGAAAACTGGCAGGTAAAGGGTAGGACGAAGAAGAAACCCAGAGCCAAGAGTGCCCAACAGGCTAAGAAAACTGCTGAAAAAGTTCTTCCAAAAATGGGAAGGCGCAGGTATAGGAAAAGGAAGGAAGCCTTCCAGATTACCCCAGCGGCGGGTAAGACGTACGAGGAAACGCTCTTCGATCTAAAGCGCAATGTTAACCTCGAAGAAGCTGGAGCGAAGATTCACCGCGTCAGGAAAGCTCAAAATGGCAGCGTCCTGATCGAGTTGGAGGCAATCCAGGACCGCCAAAAGCTAGAAGATGCGGTGAAATTGGTAACGGGGCCTGACTCGAATGTCCGGGATCTGATCCCAATGCTCAAGCTCGAAATTCGAGACTTGGATGGGGTCACGAAAGAGCAGGAGATGCAGGAGGCCGTTGCCAAGGCTATTGGCATTGAAAATGGTGACTCTCTCGTGGTTACCATTTTCAAAACCAAAGGCACGACTGGCCAGATGGCCATTGTGGAACTCTTGGAAGCGGACGCTTTACGCCTGGCCAAAAAGGGTAAAATCCAGATTGGCTGGGCATCGAGCAGGGTGGGACTTCGCGCGGACGTGAGGCGCTGTTTCAAGTGCCTGGGCTACGGGCATAGTCAGTATGTTTGTAAAGGTCCGGACAGAAGCAAGGCGTGCCTTAATGTGGCGAAGATGGACATAAAAGGGCAGAATGCAGCAAGGATAAGCCTAAGTGCTTCCTCTGCAAGTCCAGAAAGGATAAGTGCTCCACGGAGCACTATCCAGGAGAGGGAAACTGCCCCAGTTACCAGGAGGCTCTGGCTGTGGCGAAAAACAGGTGTCATCGGAAATGATCAAAAATCTCCAAGGGAACATGAGACATGCCCGGGAAGCTGGTGCACTGTTGGAGCAGATTGCCCGCGAAGAAGATTCAAATATCCTCTTACTAAGCGAGCAATCTTACAACATGAACCACAAGTACTGGGTTTCCGATGACGCTCTCTGCTGCGTCATATGGCTTCGAGGCAGAGCCCAAACGTCCCTATCCCAGACAGGAAAAGGGAATTGCCACGTTTGGGCCAAGAGCGGAGAGACGACTTATATAAGTTGTTATCTCTCCCCTAACGACAGCTCGGAGGTGCTCGCTGCAAAGCTAGCCAGCATCGAGAAAACGGTACGAGCAGCAACTGGTGGCGTTATCCTTGGCGGAGACTTCAATGCCAGGGCCCTAGAGTGGGGCATGCGGACGACCAACCTAAGGGGACAAATGGTACTCGAAATGGCTGCTAGATGCAAAATAGTGGTCCAGAATAGAGGAAACAGGCCCACCTACGAGAGGGCGGGGTGGGGTATCTCTATCCCAGACATAACCTTCGCAACAGAAGCTGCGTCTAGGAGAATAGGCGACTGGAGGGTGATGGATGGCTACAATGGTAGCGATCACAACTACATTGCCTTCCGGGTAATGGAAGGAAACTCACAACGTCCTCCCTACAGGAGGCGTCCCCTTGGCTGGAATGTTTCAAAGATCGACGAGGACAGATTCGAGGAATACCTTCGAATCGAATCAGCGTCGATCCCCGCTTGGCGAGGAGGGGCAACAAGCCCACGAGAGGCCGAAAACCTGGTTAAGAAAGTAACGTCTCTATTACGCGGGGCTTGCGATGCCTCGATGCCTCGCCGCAGGCCCTGGAAAGGGAGAAAACCAGAGTACTGGTGGACTCCCGAAATAGCTAAGCTCCGAAAGGAATGCCACAGGACGCGACGAAGGGCCCAACGAGCACGGGACAGACCCGAAGCTGCTGCGCTCTCCCAGGTACACAAGGATGCCAAACACCGGCTGGCCAAGGCCATCCGCCAAAGTAAGGCTCGATGTCTGCGTTCATTACGCGAAGACGTAAACAAGGACCCCTGGGGTCTAGGTTACAAAGTCGTAATGGGCAAGCTGAACCGGGGGACTGACAACATGATGGACGCGGAGTTGACCGAGCGGATCATTGGTGCTCTCTTCCCTGAGAGGCCCATCCGGGAAAACCCGGTAGAGGTAACACCCAGGGAGGAGGTGCCGCTGTTCAGCGAAGGCGAGATGGTCAAGGCCATAAAGGCCATGAAAAATGGCAAGGCGCCTGGGCCGGACGGGATACCGGCGAAAGTGCTCAAAAGAGCGATCAAAGTAATCCCTGGTATCCTGTTAAGCATGTTCAATGCGTGTTTGGTGGCTGGAGTGTTCCCAAAGCAGTGGAAGGTGGCACGTCTCGTGCTCTTGAACAAGGGCAAGGGGGGAGCCCCGGACTCTCCATCATCTTACAGACCTTTGTGTATGTTAAATACCATTGGTAAGGTGATGGAGAGCTTGCTCCGGGCAAGGCTCAGAAGGGCAATCGAGGAGGGCGGTGGTCTCTCCGAGGAGCAGCATGGTTTTCGTGAAGGGCATTCCACGATAGACGCCATTCGGCGTGTCGTGGATACCGTAGAGGCTGAGAGGGAAAGGCGGCCTGCAATTCGCAAGGACGTCCTTCTGGTAACGCTGGACGTCAAAAACGCTTTCAACTCAGCCAGGTGGGATGACATGATCCGGTTCCTCGAGTACGATTTCCGGATACCCAGGTATCTGGGTAACGTACTAAAGAATTACCTGCGGGACCGGAGACTGCTCTATGACACGCTCGATGGAAGGCGTGAAAAGGTTTTGAGTGCAGGCATCGCGCAAGGTTCGGTTCTCGGACCGGACCTGTGGAATGCCTTTTACGATGGCTTGCTGTGCGTCCACCTCCCGGAAGGAGTTTCCCTGATCGGGTACGCCGACGACGTGGCCCTGACCATAACTGGCAGGGACATGGAAGTGACCCAGGAGAGGTTGAATCTAGTCATGAGACGGATCAACCTCTGGATGGGCGATCACGGGCTCCAGCTTGCGATCCCAAAAACGGAGATCGTACTGCTGACTCGTCGAAGGGTTCCCACCGATTTCGATGTAATTATCGACGACGGCGGAAACCCTCACACGATCCGAACCAGAACATCGGTGAAATACCTGGGAGTTCAGCTTGATAACAAGCTGACCTTCTGGGAGCAATTTCAGAGGTCGTGTGAAAAGGCAGCGTCGGCCGCATCCTCCCTGTCAAGGCTCATGGCCAACATTGGGGGACCCAAACCAGGGAAGCGAAGGCTCTTGATGTCAGTCGTCAACTCTGTCCTGCTCTACGGATCAGAAGTCTGGGCGAAGACCACAGAAACTGCCAAGTACAGACGAAAAATATCGTCGGTACAGAGGCAAGCGGCAGTGAGGATCGCCTGCGGATACCACACGGTATCTCTAGAGGCGATCCAGGTTGTTGCTTCGGTGATACCCATTGACCTGCTAGCGTTGGAGCGGAAATTCATCTACGAGAGCGTAGAAGAGCGCGCCCGCTTCAACTCTATGAAAGCATGGAAGAAACGATGGAAAAAGAACCAAGAGAAAAATGCCCTGTGGACTCGCAGACTGATCTCAGACCTGCAGGCATGGATGGGACGACAGCATGGGGAGGTGGATTTCTACCTTACCCAGTTCTTAACTGGACACGGGTACTTCCGTGTCATGTTGAAGCATTGGCATAAGGTGGCAACAAAGGAGTGCTTGCACTGTCCGGGCGTGGATGATACAGTAGAGCACACATTTTTCGAATGTGTTCGCTACTCGGAGGGGCGTCCGCCCTTCCCGATTTGGAGGCCGGAGACGGTGGTCCCGGAAATGCTACGGAGTTCCGAAAACTGGAACAAAGTAGCAGAGTACGTAAGGACCACCTTGTTGAAGAAGAAGGAGGAGGGCTTTCTATCGTAGAGAGCTCTCCTGCCCCTAGGCAGGGGGGAAGGCAGTGGCCAGCTGCCTAGACTGCGCGTCCCAAACTGAAGTTATACATGAAAAGGGAGTTCCGGTTTGGGACAAACAAGCGCGGGGGGTTTAAAGTGTGTTTATCCAGTAAGAATCTGGGGCGTAGCCGGCGACCGCGTTCGCTGGTGGTCTCCCAGTTGTACACTTTGTACAACTGGGCGGTCATGGAAATTTGCGTGTCTTTAAGGCCCGCAAACACTCCATGGCTGATGTAAGATTCACATATTTCCCTTAAAAAAAAAAAAAAATATTAACAAACATTACAAGTGTATCACATTTTTAAATTTCGTACATTAAGACATGTTAGGCTAACATTTTATTTTTCAAAATTTTTTAGTATAAATTTAATTTTTCATTTCATTTTTAATTTGAACAGAATATAAATTTATCTTAACAAGCATATCACATTTTTAAATTTCGTACATCACGACCGAATCAAAATAATACATTTATTGCACTTTCAAGTTTTAGAATTCTGTCCTTAAAATATATCATTCGCTGCATTCCTGAAACAGATGAACGGTGCTTATCTCATCAGGCTCGTACATTATATTCTGAATAAATTTCATTGCAGCTTTGTCTGCAAGGTATGGTGATGTATTCTGCTGTTTTCTAGTGGTATCTAAAATTAAAAGTAAATTATAAACAAATTTTTTAAATTAAAAAATAAAAAAAAAGAATATGTTCATTTTAGGCAGAAATACATCTAAATGTTGTCTTACCTACTATTACTCGTGCAAACTGTAGTTCCCTCATACAGAATTTAGGAGGACAATTTCTTCTTTCAATACCTGTCCAAGAAAATTTTTCCAGAACTTTTTTTGCTACAGTAGCACGAAAACATCTTATCACCATTTTTTGATAAGTCGTTTCACTACCTTCATCTTTTAAAAACGATGCCTACATAAGAATTGAAAGATTTTAATGTAATAAAAATGCAATATAAAGATTATATAATAAAAATGCAAAAATACTTACGAACTGAACTCGCACGTCCTGGTTGGTACGAAGTTGCATTTTGAAATCTCTAAAGTCCCTTAATGTTGTTATAGGAAAAGAAGGCAGCAGAGAATATTCATTCATAACTTCGTCCTGTTTTTTATTCTTTACGCATAAAAGGACACTATTTAATTTATTTAGCATCATTTTATGAAATTTTTTTTGTTGAATACAAGCTGTTCTCTTATCCATTGTTTCCTCGATGTTGGGGTTGCAAACTTTGGTTTTGGCAGGTGCTGTTCATAAATATTAATTAATAGGTAATTATTAAGCATCTAATATTATATTGGCATATACAACTTACTTGATTTTTTTGCTGGTTTAAATATATTAAATTCAACATTGCTCAAGTCTTCGATATTGTCAGAGTTCGCAATTTGCTTCTGTGAACTTTCAGGTATTTTGCTTCTTTTAGTATCCAGATTTGGTATATTTTCCTTGTTTGGCGTAATACCTGTGACGCGAGTTTTGCTGTTGCTGGATTCGAGATTTTCATTACTTTGCAATGTTAAATCCAAAATTGGAAATTCTGCAAGTAAAAAATTTAAATTTTTAAACATTTCATTAACTTTTTTTTAAGTTAAAAAGGCCAAAGAGCACAAAAAACTGATATATGTAGATTTATAATATATATGGAAAAAAGTTAAAAAAAAGTCAACAATTTTTATTTTTTTGTACTGAAAAAGGCTTAAAATAGTTAAAAACAAAAATTAAATATGGTTGACTGGATCGAAGAACTCAAAAACCTGATATAATTAGTTTTAATTGAAATTAAAAATTTTTGGGTTTTTAAAAATTTTAGTTCTATTTGCATGAAACCATTTGAATTTGTTAAAATTTCTCTCAATACAAGTTTTCAAGTAAAAAAAGTGCTTATGGTATACGGGAACTGAATATTCTTAAAAATTTTTATTTTTACTAGAATCGAAAGGGGTATATATGAAAATATGTCAGATTTTTTTTTTAAGTTTTTCGTTTTTTTGTACTGAAAAAGGCTTAAAATAGTTAAAAACAAAAATTAAATACGGTTGAGTGGATCGAAGAACTCAAAAACCTGATATAATTAGTTTTAAGTGAGTTTACAAAATTTTGGGTTTTTAGAAATTTTAGTTCTATTTGCATAAAACCATTTGAATTTGTTAAAATTCCTCTCAATACAAGTTTTTAAGTAAAAAAAGTGCTTATGGTATACGGGAACTGGATGTTCTTGAAAATTTTTATTTTTACTAGAATCGAAAGTATATATGAAAAAATTTCAGATTTTTTTTTTTAATTTTTCGTTTTTTTGTACTGAAAAAGGCTTAAAATAGTTAATATGTACAATTATATATATAAAATATATCTATATTAACAATATATATATGGATGGTTTTCACTGTAACGATATATTTTTTTATTGTTTACGGCACAACACTATTTATATTTTTTTTTTTTTTTGTATTTTAATGTTTATCAATGTCCAAAAACCTAAAATTTTCAGTGGTACTGCTACAAATGTAAAAATAAATTCTACGTGTTATTCTTATGGGATTTTTTTATTTATGCAGACGGTGGCGTCATGGACGGTTGCGACATTTTGAACATTATTGAAATAACTTTGTATTGAAGCCATCAAATTTTCTCAAATTCTGGGTATCTTATTTTTCCATAAAAACACATAACTGAACAAGATATATTAAGTAATATATGACATACACTTGGAGAAAACGACATGGACGGTTGCGACATTTTTTTTCTGTAAATGCGTTTTAAAATTTTAATAGGTTTAATTTTCATAGTTAAAGCTTTTATATTTAAAATTTTAAGTTTTCCACGGTTCATATATGAGTATTTAAGTGAAAAAAAAAAATACAACAGTGCTTTCAAGTGCATAAATATAGAGTGCGCTCCCATAATAGGTGGGAAGCTTAAAAATAGCTAAAATTGGGGGACAGACTAATATATGACGATAAGCTAAGAGGATTGCATGAAAATTTGTTTCGTTGAAAAAATTGAGTTTTTGGGACCTAAATACGTCATATGCATCCTACAGAAAAATTTAAGTTCAAATTTTAAGCCGTTTGTTAATACTCAAAGTTTACAGTTAAGCAAAAGGACAGCAGACGGTGGCGAAAATTTGAACACATATGCTCCAGAAAATTTTTTTATTAAGTTACCAATATATGCATAGTAGGTTGTGACTTAAAAAATATTATTTATGAACTTTTTAGAAGAAAAAAAAGTGTAAAAGAGCTTTAGTTTCGGATATAAATGGAGGGGACACTATGTATACCGTTCCTGCGAAAACCACCCATATATATATATTAGGTATATATGAAAAATTGGATTTTTATTATTAAAAATATTTTTGGTTGATAGTTGCATAATTTTTTTTTTCTTTAAAGAAAAGTAAGAAATGAAATATTTTTTAGGATATAAAAGGAAAGAAAGAGCTTCCAAATTATTGTCTCTACGGTTTGCGTCAGTGTTAGCACAAATAGAAAATCCCATTTATGGATTACGCTTGGTTCCAAAAATTTGGTCCTTTTGCTTCCAAGCCATTTTGCGAAATACGCTGATTTTACATATTGAATGCCGCGAAATACCTAAAATGTTTTTCAAATCTTTATTTCTCAATTTTGTAAAGGTTATTTTTAAAAACGTTTTGATTACTTTTAATATCTTCAAAATATTTAATACAAAGTTCTAAAAAACCCAATACTACTAATAAAAAACACCAGAATTATGCATTTCATATAAAAGACATTTTAATTAGAAAAAATAAAAAACCGATAACAATTTTAAGGTGACAACGTCGCTGTTTAAAATACACGCATAATATTATAATGTAAATTAGAAACGCGCTCCTGAAATCATTATGTGACATTGTCGCAATTTTTTTTTTATTTTACCTTCAACGAAAAATGACCGGTCGTATACCGTCAAATTTTTGTGACGATGAATTAACCTTAAAAATTTGAATCAATGCTATTTCATTTTGCGAAATGGAAGATTTCTCTAAAGGGGCGTTACGTACACAGTCTTCATATTGTTACATTTATACATACCCCCCATACAATACACAGAAAATATAAGTGACAGTTTGCATATAAACGAAAACGTTTAAAATAAAAATAAATTTACTTGTATAATTTTTTAGAAAGTTCCCTCTTGTTTTTATCAAGTATTTATTATAATAGCCTCGCAGGTAGTCAAATATTATTTTAAATATAATACGTTTGCAGCACGTCTAGCATAAATTTATAACCTCAAATTAAGTATTAAAATACACGTGTGAATTAGTATGCATAATAATTTAAAAATGCTTCGATTTTTTTTAAATATATTTTTGTTTAAGGTATTTCACAGTTAAGCTGATTTGACTTGAGCAGTCGATAATATTTTTATTATGTTAATCTTTCATTATATTTGAATTTTGATATGTTTTTAGTGTATATTATTATGATTATTATGATTCCTTAAAACCATGCAATTTTATTTTCTTTGTATCTTGGTAAATAGCCAACCCAAGGTTCTGAAAATTTATCAGTAGATTTATAGAATTATAAACATCATTTTTACCAAACATTATGAAATTCTTTTCATTAGAAATTCAAACTGTAAAATACCATAATTTTTCTTATTTACTTTTGCTCAATAAAAATCAATTATACTTCATGAAATCACATACTTATACTTGATAATTTTTTTTTATAATTATTTATTTTTTAGGATGTCAAAGAGGCATCTTGACGATTACTCTGAAAGTCAGAGATTCAAAATATTAAAAAAAATTTATGACCAGGACATGGCATCTTTAGAATTCATGCAAGACGACTATATTTCAGATAGTGAAGAGTCTTCTGATTTCGAAAATGAGAAAAAAAGGGAGGAAAGAATAAAAAGTACTTTAAGTAGTGGACAAATACCTCTCCCAGATATTAATAATAGTGCAATACAATGTGAAGACTTCGAAGCAAAAATTTTCAATGATAATTCAGCAGCATCGGCAAGATAACTACATACTCATTTTAGAAAATCTATATTCTGATTTTTATGAATTCGTATACAGCGATGTACCAAATACTTATGAGTAAGATTCTGAATATTCAACTACAGATGATGAAAATGATACAAGTGGCGACGATGATTTGTCCGACGTAACAGATGACATACATGAATGCTTAGAAAGCAAATGCAAATTCAACCCAAAATGTATCTTAAAAAAAAAATTAAAAGAGTATGCAGTTAGACTAACTGTTAAGGATACAAGAGATCTTTTACAAATTCTTTATGATGTTGGCCATAATGAATTACCAAAGGACAGACGAACTTTACTGGGGACTCCAAGGACTACAGTTATAAAAGAATGCGGTGAAGGAGAATATTTTCATTTTGGTTTGGAAAACGCATTACATAAAATTTTAGAAAAGTTTTCTCTAAAAAAAAATATCATTTTTAATGTTGGCATTGATGGATTACCCTTAAGTTCAAGTTCAAACCAAAAACTGTGGCCAATACTGTGGGCACATTAAAGGAGAACGCGAAATACCGCCGTTTATGATTGGCGCTTACTATGGGAAAACCGACCCGACAAGTCCATCACCGTTTTTAGATGAATTTATTGAAGAATATGTACATTTGAGGAAAAATAATATGTTTTATAAAGGTAAAGAGTACACTATCAAAATTAATTGCGTAGTCTGCGACACACCAGCAAGGTGCTTAGTCAAAAACTGCAAATATTATAGCGGATACTGGGGTTGCGGAAGATGTATGACAAAAGGAGAATGGATGGACAAAGTGATATTTCTAGAAGAAAATTCAAATTTTAGAACGGACGAAAATTTTAGAAACAGAGAGCAAGAAGAACACCATATCGGTCGGTCTCCATTTGAGGATACAGAATTAGACATGGTACATGACTTTCCTTTAGATTACATGCACTTAGTGTGTCTGGGCGTCATGTTGTTACTTCTGAAACTGTGGTTTAGAAAAATAAATGGGAGAAGACCAATATTATGTGCAAGAGTACTGCAACAAATCAACAAAGATTTACTTAATATGGGGTCATTTTTGCCCTCTGAATTTCACAGGCAGCCGCAACCTTTAACTGAATTAGGTATTTATTTTCAAACTTCCACTTATTTTTTTTCTTATTCTTTTATTTCTAAATTTTCAGTGACCGAATTTTTACTGAACACTTTTTTCACTATAAATATTTTAGCTTGCTAAAGTAAATCGAAAGTACTCTAAATCCCCAAACCCGGATTTTTTAAGTCCCATTTGACTCCCCTTGATTTCCAGGCTTGCTGGGGTACCCCTCCCTTCAAAAATAGTTCTATGTTTATAATCGTTTATTATTTAATTCAATGTACTTTACTTGGTTAAAAATTTACATTACTAGCAAAATAATGTGCTTCTTGTTGCAGGTCATTGGAAGGCAGCAGTCTTAAGGACGTTTTTATTGTATATTGGGCCTATTGTGCTAAAGCCGCATTTGCCAAAAAAATACTATAAACAATTTTGTCTATTGAGTTGTGTTATAAGAATTTTATGTGATACGTCAAATTGTATTGTAAATAATGGGGCTGCTAAGCAAATGCTGCAAAAATTTGTTAAACATTTTCAAAAACTGTATAGATCTGAATTTATGACCAGTAATGTTCATAACTTAATTCACTTAGCGGATGAGGTATTACATCAAGAGCCACTAGATGAATTTGCAGTGTTTCCCTTCGAGAATCACCTACAGTTTTTAAAAAACATACTAAGGAAAAAGACTAAGGCTTTACAGCAGTTACACCGGCGGTTAAACGAAGGAAGTTGTCCAGAAATAAAAAAAAAGTGAATAGCATTAGTGGAATTCTTCGTAATCCAGTAATCCTGTTCATTTACTTTCTCAAAAAATTTCTAAATTTTTGTTTTCATATTTGGGTGAATTTTTCATATTTACTAAATTTTTGCCTGTATAATTTTTTGGGTTACTAATTACGAATTTCAGGGTCTTATTCAAGGTCCTGTCTATTGAAAATTGGAGCTCTACCTAAACTACCTTTAAAAGGGGTATTTTTTATGTATTACACGTTTTTGCAAATTTAAGGGTAAAGTGCCAATTTTTAGTAAACAGGACCTTAAAATTCGTGATCAGCGATCCACAAAATCTATGTGGACCAAAGTTAGGCACTGAAAGCGTCAAAATAGCAAAAATATTTCTTTTTGGAGTAGTTTTTGCTAATTTGAGGGAGAAATTGAATTCCTAATAAAAAAATTCCCGAAATTCGTGTTATGCGGCCCAAAATACCCATATGGACCAAATCCAGCTTGTCAATTTGTGAATACATAAAAAATCCCTTTTTTAGGGGTTAAACATTAATTATCTGAAAATGAATAAAAATAATCAAACTCGAAATGGCTAATTTCTCTAATCAGCTGTATAATTTAATTAGTCGGGATAATAGTTCGGAAAAATTATATTTAAAACTCAATGGACATTATTAAAAAAAAAATTTTGTTTTTTTATGTGAAAATGTAAAAATGAAAATAATTATTTGCTCATGTTGTTAAAAAAAATATTTTTTCTAACGAGTCTTTCTTTGCCAAAACAGCAATGGTGGGCAGGTCGAGTCATCGGATGGGCCTCAAATTTTTCCCATGTTTTTATAACATAAAGATAGGAAAATCCTGAAATTTTCAGCCTTCTAGGTCTTAAACAGCCCGAGTTATGGCCAATCAAACTCATTAGGCGGCTCTCGACCGGCGTTAGTGCTTTTCGGGAAAATGGTTAAAAATCATAAATATAAGCTTGAAAAAAAATTCTGAAACAGCATATATGTTGGGAAACCTTCAGTAAATCCATTTTTGCCATTATTTTTTCGGAAAACGCTGGGAAATTCCGGAAAATGGGAAAATGCGTTTTAAGAAAAATCGCAATATCTCATTTGCCGCCATTTTTTTTTAGAAAATTTTTTTTTCAAAATTTTTTTCAACCGAAATCCCATCGATCTGTATGAAAAAAAATTTTGATTTCGGCCATTAAGGTCGATTTTAGCCTGTTTTAGAATAATTTCACATTTTCAATACTTCTTTATTTAATTTTCCGTAAGGGGTTAAAATAATTGACTTTTTTGCTTTCAGAATCGAATAGCCAGGGAAAAAGTAGTCCTAAATAAAAAAAAAATTGCTCTTTTCGATGAAAATTAACCGAGTTACGGTCAAGTTAAGATAGTGTCACAAATTACCATTTTTATACTAATTCCAATTTTAGGGTTCATAACGACATTATAACTTGAAAAATGCATAACTCGCTTAAATTTTATCGTAAAAAGAAAAGTTTAGGATTATTATCGAATATTTTTTCCTTGGCTATTCTTTTATGCAAGAAAAAAATTAGTTTAGTTAATAAAAAGTTTTTTTTTGGTCAAAAACTAATGTAACATGTTAAAGACTGTTTTTGATTATTATCATTTTTTATAAAAAAAAATAAATTTCTGTCAAGAAAATTAATTTTTTTATTGGATAAACGAATAGTCAAGGAAAAAATATTCGATAATAATCCTAAACTTTTCTTTTTACGAAAAAATTTAAGCGAGTTATGCATTTTTCAAGTTATAATGTCGTTATGGACCCTAAAATTGGAATTAGTATAAAAATGGTAATTTGTGACACTATCTCGAGCACTATCTTTACTTGACCATAACTCGGTTAATTTTCATCGAAAAGAGCAATTTTTTTTTTATTTAGGACTACTTTTTCCCTGGCTATTCGATTCTGAAAGCAAAAAAGTCAATTATTTTAACCCCTTACGGAAAATTAAATAAAGAAGTATTGAAAATGTGAAATTATTCTAAAACAGGCTAAAATCGACCTTAATGGCCGAAATCAAAATTTTTTTTCATACAGATCGATGGGATTTCGGTTGAAAAAAATTTTCAAAAAAAAATTTTCAAAAAAAAAATGGCGGCAAATGAGATATTGCGATTTTTCTTAAAACGCATTTTCCCATTTTCCGGAATTTCCCGGGGTTTTTCCGAAAAAATAATGGCAAAAATGGATTTACTGAAGGTTTCCCAACATATATGCTGTTTCAGAATTTTTTTTCAAGCTTATATTTATGATTTTTAACCATTTTCCCGAAAAGCACTAACGCCGGTCGAGAGCCGCCTAATGAGTTTGATTAGCCATAACTCGGGCTGTTTAAGACCTAGAAGGCTGAAAATTTCAGAATTTTCCTATCTTTATGTTATAAAAACATGGGAAAAATTTGAGGCCAATCCAATGACCCGACCTGCCCACCATTGCTGTTTTGGCAAAGAAAGACTCTTACGTGAAATAAAAATAAAAAAAATTGTTTTTAAAAAATAATAATGTTTTTCTTAATAATGCAGGATAAAATGATAAAGAAAAAATTTTCACAAGATGGTAAATAAAATAAATTTTTTTAGCAACACTTCTTGTTAATAATTAAAATAAAAATTTTCTTTGACTGTTAGGTAGTAAAAATCAAAAAATATTCAATTTTTCTAGTCATTCAGCTTCTATTTATAAAAAACAAGAAGTGACTAAAACTGCATCGATGTCCACCACCCCATCTTTGACCCGATTATGTTTTTGAAAGTAATGTAGATAATTTTTTTCGAGTTGTATAAAAAAAAAAAAAAATTGAATTAAAGGTTTACGTTAAACTCACAAAAACAAATACCAGATAAGAAAAGGGGTAAACTAGCTAATGAACTTAATTCTAGAAAAATGTGGGGAGCATTGAAACTGGAAGATCAATCTGGGCATCATTAAAGAATTGAATGTATTAACATCCAATTTTATCTACTTAAATCAAATGTAATAAAATAGAAATTAAAAAATCTGATGAATTATCAATGAAAAGATTTGATACTTTGTTCGATGTTAACATTTTAAATGTAATTTAGTTTATAATTTTAAAAATTACATTTAAAATTTTAATAACATATTAAAGTAAATGTAAATAATAATATTTACATAAGTAAATAAAAGAAAAAAAAACATTTTATTATAAACCTTTTTTTAAAGTTTTCTGAGGTCTTAAAATTATTTGACAACAATCCAGAAATTAAAATTTCACGTAAACCAAAATGTTATTGGCAGTTAACGTAGCTGCATAGCCTCAAAGAAGGCTGGAAGCTTAAATAACAAAAAAAAAAAAAAAACTTATATTAAATTTTTCATTAAATATATCAGAATATTGTCTGTATGTACTCTTTTTTTTAGTATAATTTTTTCACTGTCAATCCATTCTTTATACAAATCATACATTATAGCTAGGTTAAGGCAGGAATCTCTTAAAAATAGTCTTTTCGATCTGTTTCTAACCCAGTGACCAGGAGCTCTTTCAAACATATTTATGTGAGTAACAATACTTTCAATTGTTTCTTCAGATATCCTGCAGCTTTTTTTAGGGTGCTTACCCCTTTGATCTGGTACAACATCAACTCCTTGTTTTAGTTTTTTTACAACAGTTTTAATCCAATCATCACAAATATTTAAGGTACTAATAAACATAGTTTTGCAAAATTAATTTTAGTTCTCACTGGCACGTAGTGGGTTCATTTTGACTGCGCTTTATATGTGTAACCACTTATACAATTTTAATATATTTTTTTTTTTAATTTCTATGAATTTAATATAAAAATTGTAATATTTATGTTGCCCAATTTATTTATTTATAAAGCAGCTAGACAGAAAGGGCAAATACTTGGATCAGAAAGTCTTATTAAACAAACAATGCATATTGAATGCCCGCATATTAATTCCTGATCACTTTGATTATTATAGCAGATCATACATACATTGTCATTTTCTTGGTTTTCAGGTTCAAAGCTTTACAGACAATAGGGACAGAGTATGGGAAACATTTCCTGTATTAAAATAAAACATTGTCCGCAGAGCTCATGGCCACAGGGCAATTCTCTTTCAAGTTGCCTGTCACGACAGATCTGACAGATACCCACTTCAGCTAGATTTTAAATTGCAATTTGGTTGTCAGGATTATTAGGAAATTCTTCAAAAATCAACCTTGCTAATAAATTTTGTTCATATTCCCGCCTTTTCTCAACACCCTCTGCATCTTCAATGGCATTACAAAAAGAAAATGTACCCATTTCTTTTTTAATTCGGTTACTACATGTAACACAGAATTCATGTCCCCATAAGAATTTTTCCGTTTTTTGATTATCATAACAAATGGTACAAGTTGTATCATCCGATTCCTGACAAGGCTGTATTAGTCTACTGTTTTTTTTATCTTTCTAAAATAAAATAAAATAAAGTAAAAATTTTCATGTAAATAACATTCGTATTTTTTAAAATAATTAAAATAATTACTTGATCTTTTTGCGGCTTTTTTTTTCTTTATGTTTTTTTTAAATTATCTGGTTCTATTTCTTATCTTCTGATTTACTTTTTTGCGGTTTTTTCTAGCCTTCTTTCTTTTGCAAATTCGAAATTTAATTTCTGGCAGTTTGTTTCTTTCAATATCAGCATCTTAAATTTGAATTAAAATTTAAAACTTTATATAAGTTAATAAAGAAAAATTGATTACAAAAACTTACCCATTTTTGTACAGCTCCTCCTTAAACACAGTTATTATATTTCAGAATCTTGAAATTTCTTCCAACTTGGAACTTAATTAAAAAATTAATTAAAAAATGTGGGAATTAATCAAATGCTTTGAATTAAATAATAAAATGTTAATAGATGTTTATTGTTACAGTTAATTAAAAAAATCCCTTCCGTTACCTATATTTTAACAACATATAAATATCTACATCAATTAAAGTAAACATATATTTTTAAGATTAAGTTCGTTCCCAGTCACTAAGAATCATATAAATTAAAATAACTTTCAAAATAATAAAATGTTTAACTAAAATTTTTTTTTAAAATTATTTTACAAAAACTTTATAGAATGCAAATTTTTAATATAAAAATTCAAACACGAGACATATTTAGAAAAAAATTTTTATTTTATGAAAAATTATCTCAATATTAATTAACACTTAAAGCATTGGTATTAAAAAAAAATTATTCATACCTTCTTGAACGATTTAATCTCTAATGCTGCTTATAATATTTTATTAAACGAGAAGACAACATACCAGTTCCATCAACTTGAAGGGAATCACCAATTTCGTCAGCTCCTAGTAAGCAAAAAAAATTTATAGAATTTTCATTAATACTGGGAATTTATGAAAAAGGAAAATATTATGAAAAGTAAAGGTAGATGTCACAGGTAATTTTAGATTTTCTTCATTATTAACATCAATATGTAGAGATGATTATTTTATTAAATAAAACTGCATGCGATTATGATGAAGACAGAGGGGTTAAATTGAAGCATCAATAAAAAAAAAAATTTAACTTTACCTTTTATTGAAAATGAATTACGGCAAGAAAGTCTTAGTTAAAGATGATGTCTCAGTAAAGATAGCTAAATGTCTCAGTTAAACGTATGTTTATTATAACAGGATCCTAATAATGGTTTTTTGTGCTCCTGCTGAAAAGAAAATGAATGTAATTAATAATTTAAATATTTTCAAGAATTTTACTTACAGATATCAAAGTTAAGTATTTATTTAAAATTCAAGTAATTATATATTAAAAGAAATAATTATAAAAATAATTATTTTTTGGAATAATTATTAACTTGTACTTTTTCAATGGCTGCAAACAGTCAACAAGATTTTCGGAATTCTGAAAAGTCGAGCAAACAAAATAACAAAGATTTATTCTATAACTGTGCGTCAATGTACAAACAAAATCGCGAAATTTCTTGGAATTAAAATTTACATTACACTCACCGTTTGTGTTCTATTTTTATTTACTTATTTTTTTCTATAACTACTGGTACCTAATTTATGGGTACTCTTTGTTATTTTTCAATACTATTAATTTATTTATTGCCAAATATTTAATTTAAAATTAATTATAGAAATATACAAACATGAATCAATAAAAATGTTTTTAAGGTTGACCAATGATCCGATCCATTTTTCATTATTATAATATTTCATTAGTATAAATTTGTATTAATAACTTTAAATAAATTATTTATTTAATAAATTATCTTATTTTTAGTTCAAATCAATTTTTAACTAATTTTGGTTTAAAAAAGATTGCATAAAAAAATACTAAAATACCTTACTTTTCGTTAATCAGCGTGTCCTGCGTCTCTTATGACGTGCACTCAAAGAATGAAATTTAAGTCTCACCGCAGTGTCTTTGCTTTTTCTTTCTCTCTCTTTCTATCGCTTTATTTCTTATGAGGGACCTGCTTCTTATCTCTCTCACATGTTGAAGTCATCGTCACCGCGTATTTGACAAGTATTGCTTTTACTATTTACTAAAAATATAAAAAATTCATGCATTATACCTATATTTTTTTTTATTCCAAAGATTACTCTTAAATTTAATTTCTTTCTTTTTCTCAATCATTTCTCAATTTACATGCAACTTAATTTATTTAAAAAACAAAAGTAACTGATAAATTAATTAATATAAATTTTCTATAAATTAGTATATGTAAATTAAGTAGCATTTTGATTGAAATAAGAATATGCTAACTTCAATTTTCAGTAAATTATTATAAATGATAATTTACTTATGAAATTTTATAATTAATTAAACATTTAATTACCTTAAAAAATTCATGCATTTTTTAATATTATATTTCTATTTTTTTTTTATTTTAAATATTACTCTTTACTTTAATTTATTTCTTTTTCCCAATCATTTCTCTAATTACATGCAGCATAATTTATTTAAAAAACAAAACTAACTGATAAATTAATTAATATAAATTTAATACATAAAAGATATATTAATTTTATATAAATTAGTATATATACATTGAGTAGAATTTGGATTAAAATAAGAATATATGCTAATTTCAATGTTCAGTAAATTATTACAAATAAAAAGTAACTGATGATTTTTTACGATAAGTAATCATGTAATTTTATGAAGCATAATCAATTTATGAAACTGATAATGTAATTAATATAAATTTCTTATTTAAAACACATTACAGGTTTATTCAAGTTGAATACGATTTTGATCATTATATTTGTTGACCTAAATACTTTGAGATGAAACCATGCTGTACTGTATTTCAGAAATTTTAAACTACTGCAGCTCTCAGAAAATTACTTCGACCGAGATATAGAACTAAGGTGATCAGTCAGAGTCCTATGATTCTCATGGTTCTATAATTAACTTACTTTGTGAGCGTACTCCTAAAATCTATACAACAATTAGGTTTCTCAAAGTACTCAGATGCTTTGAATAATCTTCTTCGTGTGCGTACTTCGATAACCTTCGACGTGACTCAGCATAACTGGGACTCCTTCAAGGATATCTTAAGAGCCAGGATAGTCGACGATAACAACCTTGCACCAGCTGTCAAGCTTCAATATCTCTTGGCCTCTCTTCAGGGTGATGCTGCCAGACGATACAGCAATCTGCAGCTCACCACTTCCAACTTCCAAGTAGCATGGGACACACTTACACGTCGATACGACAACAAATGTATCAGGCTCAGCACGCACCTATCACGTTTGATTTCAGCTCCTGCCGTCAATGCCAAGGTCACCGGAGATCTAACACGATTTCTAGACATCTTCGAGGAAAGCATCAGGGCTCTTCGTGGTCTGGACCAGCCAGTTGATCATTGGGATGCCTGGTTTGTGCAGCTGATAGTCTCCAAGCTCGACTACAGTACACGTAGCGACTGGGAAAAATTCAAGGAAGCAGACGACATCTTCTCCACGCACAAACAGCTGATTGACTTCCTGGAGAACCGTGCCAGAACGCATGATGCTGCCCAAGCCTCCAGCGGTTCAACCAGCCACATTCAGGGCTCTTCAAATTCCAACAACAGGTCGAACGCCTCAACCCACACCACGAGTCACCAGTGATCTACGCCAAGCAGTCCACTCTGCAGCGGGGAATTCCACTACTTATCCAAGTGCTCCAAGTTCCTGCAGATGGATGTACAACAACGACGTAAGCTGATGACATCTTATCTAGGTACCTGTTACAACTGCTTTGGGCCTGGACACCAGCCAAACAAATACCCCTCCAAGCGAACCTTTTTCTCATGCGGTGAGCAACAGCATACTCTGCTCCACCAGTGAAAACTTAGCAGCTCCAACAGCAGCAAACTCAGCGGCTCCAATAGCAGCAATTTCAGCGGCTCCAATAGCGGCAACCTCAGCAGCTCCAATAGCAGCAACTTCAGCGGCTCCAATAGCGGCAATCTCGGCAGCTCCAATAGCAACTAATTCAGCAACCTGTTCCAACCAATGTGGCATTCCAGACGTGGGTCAGTTCACGGCGGGCGGTCCAGTTTCAACATCATACAAAACTAAAATTCATATTGTAAAAATTAATTAAGTTTTTTCTTCTTCAATTTTTAATTAAATTTAAAACTTAATTAATTTTTTTGAATAAGTCATGTTTAACATAGCATCGTATAGAATCACGCGTTAAATTCAATTCAACTTTCAATTAACGTTTCAACTCATTTTTCATTTTCAACAAACTTATTTTGTTAAATAAGATTTAACAAGGCAGGCGGTATGTTGCGGCCAATAGCTAGAAAATCATAGTTCTCTATTTTTTCATTTAAACCATCGCGGTAAATATAGTCTTACTCGATATTGTAATTATTTAATTTATCGGCCCCCCGTTTTAGGGCCCCTTCTCTCCCGTTAAACTTTCACCGGTTTTATAAAACTGTTTCATGCGCATAAATCACTCTCATTCTGTGGTCGGTCGTCGCGCCTTAAACATAAATTCACGTAAGTCAATTCAAACCATGTGCCGCCCGGCGTGTCAAATTAAAATAAAATTAAATTCAGTTATTTTTCTCAAATGCCAGTTTTTTAATTAACATTCTTTTTATATACAGTGCGCTACTCTAAAATTTATTTATTTATATGTAATTTATTCAAACCAGTGATCTTAATAATTAACTATATATTAATTAAACAAGTGATTCATTTATTAATTTTCACCAAACCCAATCTTCCTATACTTTTCCTCAATATTTCCTTCAAAATATTACAACATCACTTATTATCTTTTTTTTCATTTTTTTTTATTTTTATGTTTTTCAAAGACCAAATAAATAAAATTTTCAATTCTTCTGCTAAAAATGTAAAAATAAAATTTACGTGTTATTCTTATGGGATTTTTTAAGTTTAAAAATTTTGAAAAGTAGAAAAGTTAATTTGAACCATAAAAGGTCTGCTAATCCAACTATATTTTTTTATTTGAAAAATATTTTTTATTTAAAAAAATATTCTTAACTTGACAGGTTCTATTTAGCCAATAAGGTACAATAACCAACAGTTGATATGGTACCTATTACTCCAGTGGACTTACGGAGGGGTTTGTATAATTCCTGGCCAGCAGTAGATTTGGTCTAAGTTTTTTGGATCGCTGTTGCTGAATTTCGGAAAATCGTACATGAGAAATGAACGCTTTACCATCAAATTAGCAAAAAACACCCCTAAAAGAAGTCTTAATTTGCCATAGTATAGGTTGTCTGCTAGGTTTTTTGGGTTGCTGAATCAAAAATTCGCGATCCACCCTAAAATTAGCGAAAACCACCCTGAAAGGGGTTTTTCGATAAATTACTATAAGCCTTAATTTTTACATGATATAGGTTTTCTAAGTCACTAAATCCAAATTTCGGAAAGTTTAGAAAAACATCCCCTAACTTATATATCATTTAAGACTAAAAGAGAAAAATTATATCAAAAGAACCCTTAAACCCCATTCAAGGGTGGTTTTTGCTAATATAAGTATAAATCGCGATTCAAAAAAACTATATTATGCCAAAATTAAAGCTCATAGTGAGAATATTTCAAAAACACCTCTTTCTGGGTCAGGGTGAATTTAATTTAAGGGTCAAATTTATCTAGGAGGTGTCTTGTCTTTAATTCAAAGCTCTTGCTTTGTTTCTTTATCAAAACCTTAATAACCAGACTGATAATTGTTTTCAATGACCTATTTATATTGAACTACTAAATTTTACGTTTTTATTTTGTTATAAACAATAAAGAATTAAATATTATCACATATTTAAAAAAAATTATCCATGCAAGCGCATAAATTAGAAAATTATTTTTATTTTAGAAAAAATAAAAAAAAATCATGTTTCTGCATATTTTTAATTAATTTTTACAAAATATATAAAGAGG
Source organism: Anagrus nilaparvatae (assembly GCA_022575985.1). Taxonomy (NCBI): domain Eukaryota; kingdom Metazoa; phylum Arthropoda; class Insecta; order Hymenoptera; family Mymaridae; genus Anagrus; species Anagrus nilaparvatae. The sequence continues at coordinate 8,487,565 of JAKSXM010000231.1, read as the reverse complement.
TGAATATTTTTTTCGTGATGTATATCAGGTTCTAATTTACAGTATTAAAGTTGAATTAGAACATAATTAATTACTCTAATTATTATTATTGAGTTATACTATTTTTTATATTTTAAATTAAAAACTAATTAAAAATTTTGGAGTAAATAAAATAGAAAGAATTATTTTCTTGACTTTGCTAGCTGGCTTAGCTGTAAATATCCACATGGCACGTTCAACTGATGAACCGGTAATTATAAAATTAATTTTATTTTAAAATAAAATATAAATAATTTTTTTTTTCTTTTATTACAGACAGTGATATTATTTCCAATACTAAATTTAAACACATCGTTGTTGTCAAATTTAACCAATAGTATTTTTCAGTTTTCTCTTAGTATTATCATTGGTATTATTGCGTTTTTGGTGTACTGATTTAGAATTGTTGGGTTTTTTTTCAAAAATTGGTTCCATTAGGCACTGTAACTAACTCATTTATCAAAATTTTTTATCGTTTCTTTAACATCCAGTTTCTTTCAAAAATTTATTTTAAATAAAGGGCCAAAAGATTCGTAATCAGTACTCCAAAAAACGTAAGTACTAGTTTTAAAAGTCTATTCTTATTACTACTGAAAGTGACACGGTTAAATAAAATACGAAAAAATAGCTAAAAGAGTAACATATGGGCTATAGCGAGCATACCTGGACCATTTTTCAAAAAAACGGACAAAAGTTTTATGAGACCTATACTAAAAAACTTAAATACCGATGATATAAATCAAGGGAAGACTCTAACTAATACTCTGAAAATTTGTACTTGCTACTCTCGGATTGGAAATATCTCGCATTTTATGGCAATTGGCTTCAAGTACTTCAAATCACTGTAAAATTTAGACCAAATTCAAAATTCGATCTGAATAGAACATTAAAACCTACCATTAAAAATTTTGCATTTTGTATTTAAATTATAAATTTGAACAATATTTAAAAATTCATTATAAATCCCATTGAACAATGAAATAATTAAAAAAAAACGCTGCCAAGTAATTGGCACTATGGTTTCTCATTAGAAATAACAAAATGTTCTTAATAGTCTACTTTACTTAACAAAGTATAATGTCATAAGAAAAACTAAAAATGATCTTTTCCTTAGCTTATGGAAAAAATGAGGTTTTTTACGTAAAAAAAGAAGATTTTTATACACTAGTACATAATCTTCTTTCATGATAATTATGTCTGCTAGACAGTTTTTGGTAAGGCTGGCGTAGTAACATATTTAAAAAAAAAGTGACGCTTTTTGAGAAATTCGTATTCGTGAAAGTTTCCTTTTATTTTACTGGGGTTTCTTGAGGTTTTTCCGAATTTATATGGCCAAACTCGGATCCAGCGGGAAACATCACTATCTAACTTTATAAAGAAAATATTTTTAGGCTTATTTAGTGCGTTCAGAATATAAAAAAGCACCAAGAGGCTGAGAATGCAAAAAAAATCAAAATTGGAAAGATAGCTGCCAAAATTCAACTAGTTCACCTAGAGCCTTGAAAATTGAGCAGCAACAATATTTTTACATACCAAACACATTAAAATTGATATTTTCTTAAATTCAAGACATCGACCTCAAATTTGGGTAAAAATAGCTAATAGCTACCAATAGAGGATTCTAGTGAGAACAATGTTAGTTGAAGTCTTAATTCTAATATGTAAATATTGTAACTATCGTGTAAGTAGTCAGAGAGGTAATTCAATAACTTTTCTTAAATTATTTTTAAAGTTATAAGTTTTTATGAGCCCTAATGAAAAGATCATAAAACTAGCTACTGAATATAACCATTTTTAATGTTAAGACTGTAGTAGTTTTTTATTATTAGCCAGACCTATGTTTAATCAAGAATCTGAATTTAAATTTTACCAAATATTTTAATTATTTTAATAGTATAATTTTTCAAAATAACAGAAAAATAAAATTGTATAAGATTTTGTCCAACCTTTGCGTATACGTAATTAAATGTAATTGAAATAAAAATGCTGACTTTACTTCTATTTGAGCAATATTTTGTTTTATTTTATTCTATAATACAAAATTTGAAGATACACAATAATTTTGAAACTATTAATCTTGTTATAACATAGACATTCAGACTCTTCTGATGCTTTTTACTGCAAAAAACATTTGAGACAAAAACATTTGAAACCCATAAACTACTTACTTCTATTTGTAAAAATAAAACAGAAAAGATTATGAATTTTTTGTGTTTTGACAGTTATTATGATTATTAATAAATAATTATGCTAGTTGTATTATTTATTCACTCCACAGAGCATATTTTATTTGGCGTGTAAGTAGTAAAAGGGTTAATTAAATAAGTTTCTTAAAATTGTTTCCAAAGGTATACATAAAGATCATATACAACCGGCTACTAAATATATATATATATATTTTTTAATGTTAAGACTGTTGTAGTTTGTTATTATTAGCCAGATCTATATTTAATCAAAAAACTGAATTTAAATGCCACCAAATATTTTAATGATTTTAATAATATAATTTCTCACCAAATCAGAAAAATAAAATTGTATAACATATTTTTCAACCTTTGCGTATACGTACTTAAATGTAATTAAAATAAAAATGCTGAGTTTATTAGTTTTTATGTAATTTTTTTTTTAATTTCATTCTATCATACAAAATTTGAAGATATACAATAATTTTGAAATTATTAAACTTGTTATAACATAGACATCAAGACTCTTCTAATGCTTATTAATACGGTTAAAAATGGCATTCCTGTTAATGCTGCGATTCCTGCTATCATATTTTCCAATAGTCTTATATTTAAGTCGTGGTTGCCCCCTGACGCAGCCCTTTCATTAGACGGACCTCCATTGGCTTTTATTATTTGGCTAAATTTATCTATTAGCATTGTAATTTTTTCTTTTCCAGAACCAGGTTCGATTCTGGACGGTGGAATGATTGCATCTATTCCCATACGAGCTGTTTTGCGAACCATTGATAAACAGGGTGGCAATGGTACTAGGCGATCAACCTTATTTCGAACAATTGTTCTATAATTCTGAGGCCTTTCTTGAGTCCCAGTAGGAAGCGCATTCAGAAGATCCAAAAACTGTTTCATCAACTGTTTAATTTCTTCCGGATCAGAAGTTGAAGAAGGATTTCCAAAAACAACCTAAAAATATTTTAAAAACATTATTATTCTGCACTAGTTAAATTTAATAACGCAAATCTAATTTTTTTTGTTATAACTTTCATTTTATCGGCTTTTTTTTATCAAAAGTGAAAACGTGTTGCGGCCAATAGCTAGAAAATCATAATTTTCTATTTTTTCATTTAAACAATCGCGGTAAATATAGTCTTACTCGATATCGTAATTATTTAATTTATCGGCCCCCCGTTTTAGGGCCCCTTCTCTCACGTTAAACTTTCACCGGTTCTATAAAACCGATTCATGCGCATCAATCGCTCTCATTCTGCGGTCGGCGGTCGCGCTCGTAAGTCAATTCAAATCAAAAACGGCCCGGCGTGTCAAATTAATCAAAACATAATTAAATTCAGTTATTTTTCTTAAACACCAGTTTTTTAATTAACATTCTCTTTATACAGTCCGCTACTCTAAAATTTATTTATTTATATGTAATTTATTCAAACCAGTGATTTTAATAATTAACTATATATTGATTAAACAAGTGATTCAATTACTAATTTTCACCAAACCCAATTTCCCTATAATTTTCCTCAATATTTCCTTCAAAATATTACAAAACGTTATGCGACAATTAGACAAAACTTTCATTTGAGAATCAACATTCTAAATATTATTTAATGAAAAATTGTAATTATAAATATAAAGTCAGCTATGACTACACAATGACCAGCAACTGGCAATTCAAAAACATTTGTGATTAATTTATCAAAGTTATGATTAATTTTAGAAGATTGTATTAAGAAACGCCAAGCAATATCAACTAACTGCAGATTTTGCTTATTAAGAAAATTAATGTTTCTAGATTTTTAGTATAACTTTTTAAAGTAAAGTTTATATTAATATACTGCATCGTTTATAAATATAAATATTTTTAAAAAGTTAGATTCTGTAGGTTTTTTTGCAATAGTTTCAGCCGTTTTTTGCAGGCTATTTCCAGATCTAAATAGTAATTTTGCAAGATATTTTAAAATTAGTACGTTATAAACAAATTACAAACAGTACTTAAAATCTTATTTTTAAATATGTAATAAAATATGCAAAAATATTTAGAAAAATTATTTATGACTTTTAGCTTCCGCCGCTTTCAGGTAAACCCTTTGTAGAATACCAAAATTTATATCATTATATAGTAAGATAGAAATAGTAAGCAAGATTTTTATTTGATATTAGTTTTGCGAAATTGTAACTTCAAAGTTAAATTCTGATTCGATAAACTACTAAGCTATGCCGCTAACATTTGAATAATTTGAATATTTACAATGTAGAAACACCAAAATTCTTCCTAATGCATTGAGAGCCTCTCTGAAGTGCGATCATTTTCAGGTAATCATAATTTTGCTTTGCATTTTTACTTCTGACCTACTAATTTGACCTTTTAAGAGGTTATTAAAAAATTACTTTACACAAATTTAAAATTTCGTGCAATTCCCGTTAAGAAATAAACATCTGAGTTACTGACAAAAACTTGAATTGCACAAACTCCGTAAATGAGTCGCAACCGCAGCGCAATGCACACAGCACGATTTTCGTCTCTGCGCGTTGCGTTGTGGCTGCATTTGCGGTTGCGAATCAGTTTTACGGAGTTTGGAGAATCAGCCTTTAAATGCATAAGGCACGGATAAGCGCCGATAAGTCTTAAAGGGGCCATAAGGGCCTAAAAATTTTTTCTTGATAAGTAGTAGTTCTAGCCTATGAGTAGAGTAATATCTATTTATGGGTCCAGAAAATTAAATCAAATCTAAAATAACTCAAAAAAAAGGTTTTTTTTTTAGGTTTTTGGGAGCCTGTCGTGGCCTAGAGGTCTAATTTCAACGGGAACCAATGAGATTTTGATAACTTTTTGGATGCTACCACTTAGGTTAGGTTTGTTTTTGGGGGTCAAATTTACTTATTAATTTAAATAATTTTAAATTTACTTATTAATTTAATGAAATTTACTTATTAATATTACGAATTCCTTTTAGTAAATAGAATACTAATTATAAGTATTCCAAAGTATATTTACACAAAATTTCTACATAATTAGGATAAGATAAGAGACAACAGATGATTTAGAAATATTATCGTATTAAAATTATTTAAGAATGAATGTTTGTGCCAGAGTTATAAAGGTACTTTCATAGTAAGCAATTTGTGAAAATTAAAGTTGACACCTTTTTTAGGTATAAATGTGCAAAAAAATATTCATAATACTGAAACCATTTAATTAAACCATACAGGCTCTGTTCTACGAACAACTAAATTTTTCAAAATATTAATTTTGTTTTGTACCTAATTTCCAATATCTCATGAAATAGATTTAAAAGTTTGCGAGTTCAAAAAAATAATAATTATGTAAAAGTTGGTCAAAAATGGCAAAATGAGTACGCATTTTTCCACATTCATAATACGGATTTCAACATAAATTCTAAAATTTTAAATCTGATCCGTTTTTAAATTCCCATTTTCAGTAGGTTTTAATATTATCCGTTTTAAATATTTACCATACATGGCAAAATTTAAATCTTGTCCGTTTTGAAATTTATTTTGCATAGAAAACTTAGCCATTTTAAAAATTAAAATATATGAAAAAAAAATATTGGACCATTTGAAAAAAATATGTACAAGTAAAATTTAAAAAACTGTCCATTTGTAAGCTTTTCGTAATTAGAAAATTTTTCTTTTCAAAGTTTTTTAGAAAATGGAAAAACTTTTTCTTTCCAGCAAAATAAAATTTCTTATAATTAACTTAAGTTAGACTGAGTAAATTTTCATTTAAAGATCCATAGCTACAATCATCTCGTTAATTAAGTACAATGTAAAAATATATTGCTTGAATTTTCAAGCAAAACTTATATGAGTAATTCTTAGTGTATTTAATATAAAAGGTAGGTTAAAGCCTGGTATTTAAAAAAAAAAATTAGACTGGACTCAGTATATGAAAATATGATACCATATAAATTACTTCTGGGATATTTAAAGGTCTGAATCAAATTTTTGTGTTCAAATAATATATTTTACTGTGATTCAAAACTTGAATACAAAATATTAAACTTATACAGAAAAAATAGTATATTTACGGCTCGAGTCCAGAAAAGTAAAGAATGGCCCAAATTGCAGGTAAATTACCTTCCAAGGCGAAGCCAAATACGTGCTTAAGAGCTGCTGACCTGAAAAATAATGTTTTATTAAATTAAAAAGTCCATAGAAATTTGAAGACCCTTAAAAGTTAAATTACAAAATTTCTGGTGTTTTCAAGGTGAAAGATTAGGTAAGATTAGTTAAAAATGTCTAATAATCATACTGAAATGTATATTTTAACTTATTGCTAAAATATTTAAGGAAATATGATATTGAAATGAGAAAAATACTGTTAATTTAAAATAAATGGTAAAATAAGTTAATATGAAACATACGTTTTTATGTTTTAAAAACTATAAAAAATAAAAACAAAAATTTTATAAGATTTTGAAATGCATGCAGTGATATATTTATGCCAAAATTTGTCTAATTTTACCCTTTCAAAAAGTTTTTTCTAATAAAAAGCACCATGAAGTTTTTACACACCATACCATGAAGTTTTTCCGAAATTGAAATAAAAAATTGGGTTTTTACCGAAAAATGGCTGCCAATTTTATTCCACATGAAAAAATTCCATTTTCACTGTTGAATTATCGTTTAAAATAGTATAAAAAATAAGAAAATCCAAGTGGGGTAGGTGTGCCTTCGGTTTTAACAAAAGTTGACCCCATCTAAGGGCTCTACTTTTTGAGAAATCAACATAAACATATGTAGTGTCAATTATTCATTCAGAAGTTTTGATTTTCGTTTTTTCTGCATATAACCACGTTTTGAGCTCCCAGGAAGCCATAAACCCGGTTTTAGAATGAAGTAAGTGTGCGCGTGTGTGTTTTTTTTTTCAAAATATCTCAAACTACTTTTTTTGTTTTAATATTCCAACTTCCGAAGTTTTTACCCAACATTGGCTTTAATTAGGTGCATATTCCAAAATTAAGTAAATCCTTTGGAAAACTTCAAAACTTAAAAAAAAAATAAAACTTTTCTCTCATTTTTCTACTTTGTCAATTTTTTTCACATGGTCAGCTTAGCTCTATCCATTTTTCTGTAGTATTCAAAATATTAGTCACGAATCTTTAAATCTTGGATAAGAAAAAAAATGAATTTAGGCTTTAAGTACATTTTTTATCACTTTTTGAAACTAGAATTTTTACAACGGTAATTTTCGATATTTTCATTTTTACTTTTTGGGCAAACGCAAATAGAATAATTTTTTACGTCATTTTTGTATTTTTTTTTCGCAGTATTTCATGACTTACAATATTTAAAAAGACTGTTTGGTAATACAACAATAATCTTCAATAAATTTGCATTTTTTGAGAAAATTGATAACACATTAAAAAAAAAAAATTGCAAAACTTAAAGTTTCAAAATTAAAAAAAACGCTGCCAAGTAATTGGCACTATTGTTCCTCGTTAACAATAACAAAATATTCTTAATGGTCTATTTTACCTAGTAAAAACGATAATTCTAGATATTAGTACTTTCATAGAAAAGAATTAAGTTCTACGTCCTAAAAGAAAAAAAATATTACTGTTTTTTTAATTTTTTTATGTAATAAATTTGGAGAAAAAACTTTTAAAAAAATTAAGTTTCAGATCCAAAAAATTGACTACAAAAAATATTTCTAAAACTAGTAATCTCACAGAAAAATATGAGGAACTACTTTCAAAAAGGAAAAAAATATTGCTGTTTTTTTATTTTTTAATGCAAAAAATTTTGAGAAAACAATTTTCGAAAAATTAAGTATCCGAATCAAGATATCGAGTAAAAACCACTATTTAAAATATAAGTACTTTCATGGAAATAAATGAAGTATTACACCTAAATTAAAAACAAAAAAAATTAGTTTGAGATTTTTTGATAAAAAAATTTTTGAAAAAAAATTAGGTATTAATACCATAATGGTTGTGAAATATTGCCGGTTACCCACATACATACATACATGCATACATACATACATACACACACACACATGTACACATACAGACGGTTTTTTAGCTTCCTGGGGTCTCAAAACTTAACGTGCTTATATTCCAAAAAATCGAAAATTAAAATTTCACCAGTATCACAATGATTCTTCTATGAGTAACCAATAATATAATATTTAAATTTTAGTGAAATTTGAATCCGAAAGATGGTACCTAAATGTTTCTTTATTTACTGAAGATCTAAAAATATTTAGTGATAACTTATTAACAAATGTATGATTAAATTTAGCAATCAGTTCTCAGATTTTTATAAATAAAAAATTTTAGATGCGAATTAAAAAATTTTTATTTTTAAAACTTATAATGTTGTAACCATATTGAATAATTTGTTCCTCATAGTAATGGAACAAACGGATTGTTTTTGTACGAAAAGCGCAGTTGGGTTTACATAGTTTTTAATTTAAAAAGATGTAATCAGCCTGACGAAATAAAGAGCAAATATTAAAAAATGGTAATTTATTTTGATCGTGACTTATTATTGACTTATTACCTTATCCATTAAAAATTGAAATTATCCATTTTTTCGGGAATTAATTTAAAAAGATATAAATATTTTAAATATTTAAAGGTAGAATAAAAGATGATTTTGAAATATTTACTAAAATTATTAACATTTTTTAATGACTTTAAATTTATTTAACTATATAATTAGTTATCGGTCTGATGAAATAAAAAGCAAATATTTAAAAATGTCTATTTTTTTTTATAGTGACTCATTATCTGATATAATTAAAATATCTATTTTTTTGGGAATTCAAATTAAGAATTTATAAATATTGTATACATATATATATGTAAAGATAGAAGAAAAGAATGATTTTGTAATATTTACCTTATCAAAATTAACAACTATTAATTTACAAAAAATTAAAATTATTTAATATGGAATATCCCAAATTTCTTTCTCAATCGACTCTATTACGAGAATAAAACAGAGCTTTTGTGTTTTTTTACAAACCTATGACAATGACTTTTTTAAAAAATCATCAAAATTGCGAAAGGGTGCAAGGAGCGGTCCATGTGCGACCTATGTGTACCAAAAAAATAGTGCACATAGATTTTGTTCTTGCAAAAGATTAATTAATTGATTCATAACCTTTATTTATACTTAAATTTATACTACGAGCCTTATAGTTTTCGTGAATTAATTTTATTTGCAAATAAAAACTGTTAATTTTTTTTTTTTTAGCAAAAATTTTAAAGTAGGCTTGATAATTCGTGACGTTAGTTACTCAAAACGGGACCTACACGGCCAGGCTGCTTTGCTTGACAAATCAAGCAACAAAAAAATTTCAAGCAAAGCAGCCTGGCCGTGTATGTCATATGCAATTTTTTTTGTCATTTTTTGGATGATTATAGAGCGAAGCTCTATCCTATAGGATGCAAAAATCGACACATGACACATTGTAGGCACGTTATCTCAACAACGATAATTGGACTCTATAATTTTTCAGTCCAAGCGGATTATTTTAAAGGCATGTTAATTCTTGTATTTTTGCTTTACATGGGTGAAAACTCTCAAATAAACTGAATGCATATTTTTTGCAAAAAATCGCTAATTTTTAAATTGCTGTCAACATAGTAATTTTTGACGAAAGTGTTTTTTATATAGGTCTTAAGAATTTTGTACTAAAAACTCCAAGTTTTCAACCACTTTTCACTCCTTCCTTTTCAATTATTTTTAAGAAATGACATTTTTTTTAAGGCGAGATTTGATAAATTAAAGTCCTAATTTAAGGTTTATTAAAAAATTTTTATTTTTATCTCTATATGTTTCTTGAACCATATCTCAACAATAATTTAAGTAAATCAAATGAGTAAAGATAAATAAGTTTTAAGATCTAGAAGACTTTTTTCATCGAAAATTGATACTTTATAGCAACAATTTAAAAAATTGTTCCTTTCGGGTTAAAAATGTGTCTTTGATTTATGGACAATAACAGTAATAGAATTATTAATGAACTTGAAAGGTGATGCACCAAAAAAGGTAAGTAAGATCAACCAAAAATTTTTTTATTAACTTGCCAGATGCAGCATTGTAGTGAAAATTACGAAAATACTCTATTTCATAACCTTGAGCCCTGTGTTTCTAGGTCTAATAGGCTCCTTGGCATAAGCGGAGAGTAAAGCAGATCAATCACTGATCCATATAGACATTTTGTCTCCAAAATGTATTGAACTACCCTTGTTAACTTCAAAACTCGGAAAAAGCCTAAAACTATTTTTTTTCTGTAGTGTATAATAACTTTGTTTTTTAGAACAAATTAAAATTTCCAATTTGATTTGTATTATTCAAACTAAGAGAAAGCAAAGTAAATTTGAGATCTAATTATTATTAGATTTTTAAGTCTTATTTACACATTGATATTGAACTCAATCCAATCAATGCTTTCAAAACCCCAAAATTAAAAAACTACTTCAAATTAATTAGATTAATGTTTTAACGTCCGAAAATAATTGAAAAAAAAATTTTATCAAGAATCTGAACGATAAATAAAATTACATCAACCTTTTCCTAATATGGTCAGCTTTACTCTATCCGTCATTGACGGTATCTAGTATGGATTTATAAGTTTGAGATGTCAAAAAATAAGAAAGTCAAAAATTAGAAAAGTCATAAAAATAATTTTTATATCAAATATGGGCAAAAATGGCAGAAAATTGTTCGCGTTTTTCTGTATCGATAATAAAGATTTCAATTTAAATAGTAATACTTTAAGACTTATCCATTTCAAAATTTCTATTTTACAGTTTCTCAAATTTTTTGAAGTCCCAAAATTAAATGAATACTAAAACTTTCTTCTAATATGATTAGCTTCACTCTACCCATCTTTAACGGTATTTATAGTTTTATAAAAAAACTAAGCCATTTTTTAAAAATGAAGTTATTAAAAAATGAAATATACGAAAAAAAAATATTAGTCCATTTGAAATAAACACTTACATGGATAATTTTAAAAACTGACCGTTTTTAAACTTCCCGTAATCGGGAAGATCTTTCCATTTCAAAGTTTTTTTAAAAACAAAACTTTACTTGAATTAATATATACAATTTTTTTAGAAAAAATATATCTTTTTTGTAAAAATATTTGATATTAATTGATTTTTACAATGTTATGACCATTATGACCGTTTTCAGACGTGGAATAAAAAAAAAAATAATTACATGGATACAACCAAATAGTAAATTATGCAAAAATTCTGAATGTGTGAATAGAGTACAATATTTTTAAAATTCAATAAAATTATTGATTTTTGAGCTACTAAAATTTTCTTTATTGAGTTATTTTTAGAATAAATTTTCAACGAAGACATTTAGTCTTCATTTGCAAGACTAATACAATTCATAATATTCATTCTAATATACATGCATTGAGGATGTCACGGACAATAGTTTTGAAATTATTAACCTTGCTATAACATGGACATTAAGATTCTTCTAATGCTTATCAATACGCTTAAAAATGGCATTCCTGTTAACGGTGCGATTCCTGCTATCATATTTTCCAATAGTCTTTTATTTAAGGCGTGGTCGTTCCCTGATGCAGCCCCTTCTTTATACGCACCTCCATTGGCTTTTATTATTTGGCTAAATTTATCTATTAGCATTGTAATTTTTTCTTTTCCCGAACCAGGTTCGATTCTGGACGGTGGAATGATTGCATCTATTCCCATACGAGCTGTTTTGCGGACCATTGATAAACAGGGTGGCAGTGGTACTAGGCGATCAACCTTATTTCGAACCATTGTTCTATAATTCTGAGGTCTTCCTTGAGTCCCAGTAGGAAGCGCATTCAGAAGATCCAAAAACTGTTTCATTAATTGTTTAATTTCTTCCGGATCAGAAGTTGACGAAGGATTTCCAAAAACAACCTAAAAATATTTTAAGAACATTATTATTTTGCACTAGTTAAATTTAATAACGCGATTTTTCTTTTTTTTCTATAACTTTCTTTTTACTGGTTCTTAAAAATGCTTTTTTTTTCACCAAAGTTAAAAAATTAAAGTTCGAGAAAGTATTTAATGAAAAATTGTCATTTGAAATATAAAGTCAGCAATGTTTCCGCCAGTAACTCTCAATTTATACAGATTTGCGATAAATTAGTCAAAGTTGTGATGAATTTTAGAAGGTTGTGTTAAGACACGCTAAGCCATATGAACTAGCTGATTTTGCTTATTAAGAAAATTAATGTTTCTGGATTTTAAATATAACTTTTTAAAATAAAGTATATATTAATATACTGTATAGTTTATAAAAATAAATATTTTTAAAAAGTTTCTACTCACATAGCCGCTAAGCAAAGCTGCGAAAAGAAACGTAAAGTTTAACTTCATGTTTTTTCTTAGATGCGTGTTTCTTTACTAGTATACCATATAATTCTAATATTTTGTGAACTAATTGGAACGCTTTTTATACAGTTTTTTACTTACGCAAGGAAGGTTTTGACTATCTTATCAAGAGTTGCTTTTCCTGAAAAAACTAAATTGCTTAGCACTGGGAAAATTTTTTGAAATATTGATAATTTCATTTATTAATCTTTTTTAGAATAACCCAGAATGTTGTAACTGTTACAAATATTTTCTAAATTTTTGAAATCAAATATTTATTTTTCAGGAGGTTTTATTAAAGCTTTAATCCGTAATTATGAAATAATGCTTTAAGGCTGATTCCATGTGAAACGTACGTTGATTTCCAGATGGGGTCTTCCGATTGGGCTGTAACTTTGCACAGGTGATTATACATATAAAATGTCCTCACTCTCCAAATTTTACGTCGTAAAATCGTTTCAAGCCGTCTCTGCGAATTTTTGAAAATTGGGACTGATTTTAATGTTTTTAATGCCACCAACTTTTGCTTCGCATTATATAAAATCATGAAGAAATGTTAAAAATATTATTAGAAAAACGGTTTCGATCAGAAATTTCCCTGGCTATCCGAATTTTTAAACCGTTATTTAAAATTTTCACGTGGGAACTCGGAAAATTGGAAATTGTGAGCCATACCAGCTGTAGCTCATAACTCAAAACCCGTCACTTCAAATAACTTCAAACTGGGAGTGGAGACAGAGTATTCCATATAATTTCACCTGGTATTAATATGGATTTGGGTATTTTCACATACGGAAAAGTTATAACGATAATTAGTGAAATTTTCCGATTTTGAAAATGCAAATTTATCGAAAAAAGCTATATATATTTATATGCAAATTTAAGCAGAACCGATTTCATATGTAAAATTTATCATAAAATAAATTTTTTTTTAATACCTTTAAACCTTTTCTATTGATACATATAGTTAATTCTACGAAATTATACTTTTTATAAGAAACTATTCAAGTAATTCTTAGTGAAAATGACCTAATAGGAAAACGAAGGTCTGGAATTTTGAAAAATCAAATTTGGCTGGATTTAGTATGTTAAAATATGACATCTTAACAATTTTTATGGTTCTGGATTAAAAACTTTTGAAATAGAAGCTGTTTTTTGAATTAAAAATATTTTCAAATTTTTAAAGAAAATATGAGTAAATTTTCTATTTTAATTTTTTTGCACTCTGATTAGAGCTCAAAAACTATTTTCAATCATAGTAAATAGCTGAAGCTTCTTACTGCGAGTCTTTCAGCTATAAGTTTTTGGAAAAACTGAATAAAACTGAATAAAACTAAACAAATTTTTTTTTTTAATGTGGATTTTTCAAACACTGGGAAATTCTTTTCTTTTTTGTTGCACTTAAAATTACTGTTTTTCTAAAAGAAAATTTTAATTCTTTTTCAAAGTTCTATTTCTAGGTATTTAACCTTTTTAGTTTTGAAAAACTTAAAAAACAAATAATTATAAAATATAATAATTAAAAATCCACATTAAAAAAAAAATTTTCCCTTAGAATTTTAGTTTTATTCAGCTTTTCTCGATGTTTTTCCTAAAACTTACAGCCGAAATGACTCTCAGTAAGAACTTTCAGTTATTTACTATGGTTGAAAATAGTTTTTGAGCTCTTTTCAGAGTGTAAAAAAATTAAAATAGAAAATTTACTCAGATTTTCTTTAAAAATTTGAAAATATTTTTAATTCAAAAATCAACTGCTATTTCAAAAGTTTTTAATCCAGAAAACCATAAAAATTGGTAAGGTGTCATATGTTAACATACTAAATCCAGCCGAATTTGATTTTTCAAAATTCCAGACATTCGTTTTCCTATTAGGTCATTTTCACTAAGAATCAATTGTTTCTTATAAAAAGTCTAATTTCGTAGAATTGACTATATGACGCATTATTTTTTTTTTACTACTTAATTCGGACAAAAAACTGAAAAAAAAAAATTTGAAAGGACATCGATATGACCCGTGATTTCTGGTAGTTTGAACCTTCAGAAAACCGAAAAAAATCGTGAACAAGAAATCGGAGATAGGTGCCAAAAAGATTTTTCCACTTTTATGTCAAAAACTGCCTTTTTTCGTAACTGAGCTACCCGATTTTCGAAAATTTTTATTTTAGGGGTTTTTCACGGTATTTTTCGGGATTTTTGTTTAAAACAAGTTCAAAACTAATAGAAAAAAGGATTTAGCATCGGTTTTTAGCAATATTTTGACATTTATGAGCTAGAAAACCTGTTTTTATTTTTTGCTTTTTTTCAAATTTGGTTTTATTACTTTTTCATGCATCTTAGGCTGTTCTTAATCTATGTAAGAGTTAAAATGGTAAATATTGATAATTTTTAGTCCAAATTGATTGCTATATACCATTAAGATGCCCTAAAATAATTATTTTAATGCGCTACAATGATAGAACCCGAGAGTCCCAATTTTTTAATTCTTGTTAAAATGAAGTAATTATACTTTTCTATCTTAAATATTTTGTCTACTTTATTTTTATCTCATAAAATATATTTTTCCAAGCAAATAAAACTCCATTAAATATTATATGCCCCAATATTTTTCATTTTTACACGTTTATAACCAATTTTTTCAATTTTATACAATACGTAATTTTTGACTTATTATACGTATTTTCAAGCTGTAAAATTAATTTAACAAGGGGAGTTCAATATATTAGGAACACAAATTACATCAAATGGTTATGAATGAGTTTATTATGTTGAAAAAATGCCGAATACCCTCCGTTCATTCCAATGGGCCTTCCGAGCCTAGAAACGCAGGGCTCAATGAAATAGGGTTTTTTGGTAATATTCAATGAAACGCTAAAACCTCGCAAGTTAACCAAAACTCTTCTAGTTGGTATCATTTTTTTGGTGTAAGTGTCACCTTTTAAACGACGTAAACCGCGATTTTTCATCATTAATTTTTTTATTAATGTAGCCAATTAACCAAATGGCCATTTTTGGCTAAAACTGACCAATTTTTAAATTGCTGCCAAATTTGTAATTTTTGACAAAAACGGGTTTTACAAGTCTCAAAATATTTCGTCTCATTTCTCTCTTTTTCCTCTCGTCTCATTTCCTTGAGTCGTTTTTAAGATACGGTTCTTCAAAGTTAACATTAAAAATTATCTTTTTATAAAACCATAAAATTGGGACTCTGACTTCAAATTATCATATCTGATTAACAAATAATTGAAAAAAGTAGAGTAAAGAATTTTTGGAAACTTGAAGCTTGCGGAAATATTTTGAGACTTGTAAAACCCGTTTTTGTCAAAAATTACAAATTTGGCAGCAATTTAAAAATTGGTCAGTTTTAGCCAAAAATGGCCATTTGGTTAATTGGCTACATTAATAAAAAAATTAATGATGAAAAATCTATAAAAATATTGCTAAAAACCGATGCTAAATCCTTTTTTCTATTAGTTTTGAACTTGTTTTAACTTGTTTTAAACAAAAATCCCGAAAAATACCGTAAAAACCCCTAAAATAAAAATTTTCGAAAATCGGGTAGCTCAGTTACGAAAAAAGGCAGTTTTTGACATAAAAGTGGAAAAATCTTTTTGGCACCTATCTCCGATTTCTTGTTCACGATTTTTTTCGGTTTTCTGAAAGTTCAAACTACCAGAAAACACGGGTCATATCGATGTCCTTTCAAATTTTTTTTTTTCAGTTTTTTGTCCGAATTAAGTAGTAAAAAAAAAATAATGCGTCATGTATCAATAGAAAAGGTTTAAAGGCATTAAAAAAAAATTTATTTTATGATAAATTTTACATATGAAATCAGTTCTGCTTAAATTTGCATATAAATATAGCTTTTTTCAAACAATTGAATTTTTGATGACCTTTTTTCGAGTAAATAATGATATCAAATAAATTTACAAATTCATCACCCCCACATATATAGCTTTTTTCGCTAAATTTGCATTTTCAAAATCGGAAAATTTCACTAATTATCGTTATAACTTTTCCGTATGTGAAAATACCCATACCCATATTAATAACAGGTGAAAGTATATGGAATACTCTGTCTCAACTCCCAGTTTAAAGTTATTTGAAGTGACGGGTTTTGAGTTATGAGCTACAGCCTATACGGCTCACATTTTCAATTTTCCGGGTTTTCACGTAAAGATTTTAAAAAACGGTTTAGAAATTCGGATAGCCAGGGAAATTTCCGATCGAAACCGTTTTTCTAATAATATTTTTAACATTTCTTCATGCTTTTATATAATGAAGCAAAAGTTGGTGGCTAAGAACTTTAAAATCGGTCCCAATTTTCAAAAATTCGCAGAGACAGCTAGAAACGATTTTACTACGTAAAATTTGGAGAGTGAGGACATTTTATATGTATAATCACCTGTGCAAAGTTACAGCCCAATCGGAAGACCCCATCTGGAGGTCAACGTACGTTTCATATGGAATCAGCCTTAAGTTATTTAAAATATTTACGGAAATAAAGTTAGGTATCTCTGGGAACACGCATCAGGAAAATACTATATCTTTTAGCAACTAAAATTACTAGATACTGGCAAATACAGGTAGAGCGAAGCTGATCATGTTTGAAAAAAGTTTCAGTAATTTGTTAATTTTGGGGTTTTGAAAGTTTTCATTAGATTCAGTTTAATAAAAAATTATAGATATATAATTAGGATAATAATAGTTAGAAAAAAAAGATTTACCGAAAAATAGATAGAAAATTCACCGTTTTTTGCATCCTCGTTATGTGTTTACTGAACAGATCTCAAAATATAAATTTTTGCAGAATCTTTGTTATTACTTACTTTTTCCAAAATTAATTTAAAAAAAAAAACCGCTCAACTTTAATACTCCTCAATCCACTTGATTACTAAAATAATATTAGAGAGACATAATGCTGTGTGAGACTGCCTGAATTCAATTAATGATTAGAGAATAGGAGAACACAGCAGAAACTACCCTTCTTATGGATTTTTTCGAAATATTTTGGAACTGACGATCACATGAATGCTATATTTTAAGAGTATCCAACTAAATATTGAGTTTATTTAATTCTTTATCAAAAAAAAATATAAGAGCAAATTAAAATTGAGGGTAGAAAATTTAGTAGAAAAAAATTGGAAAAACGCGATGTAATATTTTTGTTTAATGTAGAAAATTATTTTTTATTATTTTCTTATTTATAAAAATAAGAATGTTTTTTTTTTTTTTTTTAATTTTGTATTTGATAATGTTTTATCGTATTTTAACTTATAACTATATAATTTACTGATTCTTCTGATCCCTGACTGTGGGGATTGAAAATAGATTTAAACTACCCTTAAATTTAACAAAAGAGAAAACAAAATTATTACATTTTATGTTTAAATTTTTTCATAATTTTTGCGGTATGAAAAATGGCTTTTCTTATCATTGTTCTTTAGTAAATAAAAAAATGGAGGATGGATACCCCCATCTTCCACCCCTGAAAGACAATTTTTTTTTGTTGAATCTTGTAAAATGAATATATATAACAAAGATTTTACACAAAAAACTTTGCTTAACTACCATTCTGCAAAAAATAAACGAGGTTGCGAAAAAAGCGAGCGGCAATCATTACTTTGCTTTCCCTAACAAAGAGAGATCGCTACCTTTAGGAAACCAAATTACAACTTATAGTTATGGATGGCTTTAATATGTTGAAAAAACAACCCTGATAACCTCCGTTTGTTCCATTGGGACTTCTAGTTTTTTGGTAATTTTGCTGTGAACTCACAAGTTAACGAAAACCCTTCTTTATGTTCTCAATATTTTGGCATTAAACTCACTTTTTAAGAAGCCGCAATTTTCACCGCTGATTCTCAACTGGCCATTCTTGGTTAAAAATAGCCAATTTTCAAATTACATTCAAAATTGCAACTTTTGACGAAAATGGGTTTTATAGATCTCAAAAATTTGCTGCAAGTTTCAAATTACCATACATTATTTATTTTTATGGTTAATAATTATTGGTTTGCAAAATATTTTATCTTTTTACTTTTTAACTTAAATTCTCTTTGTTACAGTTAGTAAACCAAAAATCCAATAATATTTTCAAAATTTTAATTTTTAATCAAAATACCAAGCAGTTAATCATTAATCTTAATCTAAGTCTAATCACTAATCATTAGCAGTTAATCTACTTAGCAATGGCGGATACAGGAGGTACAGGGAAAACTCCTTAGGGACCATTTTAGAAAATGATTTGGGCTTGTAATTATTAAATTCCAATCTTAAAATGGGGTAGAACGTAGATCTTGTTCTTTTCATGCCCTATTTTCCAGCTACTTTTGACCCCAGATTTTCTTTGATTAAAAATATATTATCTCTAATTTCTTTTTTACTAAAAAAGAATCAAAAACTTATTATTTATGAGTTTCTAATCAATTTCTCAAACTGATCGATGTATAAAAATGATAAAATTCAATGATAATGCAATTACGCACAGAACCCATATTGATAGAATTACATTTTCGCTAAACTAGGTATAATCCCAAACTGTATGGTATTAATATTTAAAAATTTTATTTGCATAAAATATTTTACGCAATCATATTTTACGCTGCCATTATATTACGGTTAAAGCTTAAGAGCTTATCACGTCTCGATTTGTTTTTGAATACTAAAATAATTTTAAAACCAAAATTTATATATTTAAAAATGTATCCCAGTGTAAAAAAGTCTTCATTTTTAGAATTTGATGTGAAACTTACGATAAAATCAACCAAAAACTTAATATTTTGGGTCAAAATTGTCCACTAAAAAAAAATCGACATATTACTTGTCGATTTTTGCATCCTATAAGGTGGAGCTTCACTCTATAATAAATGAGTAATTTTAAGTGAAACTTTACTCAAGGAAGGTGAAATTCTGCGATTCAAAATACCGAGTTGATTGAGTTTCAAAGTAACAGCTGTTTTTCGATTTTTAAATATTTTCAAATTTCTGAATTAACTTTGTGATTTCAATTTTTTCACGCTGTAGAGTAGGTAAACTTTCCGGTTCAATACGATATTGATATAAGTTTTTCGAAAAAAAGCCAAAGAAAGATGGAAAAAGAAGGAAAAACTGGTTTGAAAACGCAAAATACGAATTCCGCCAAAAGTGATATTTTTATCTTTTTCTTATTAGAGTTAAAATTTTTGTTTTCCCATAAACTTTTTATTGGTAAACAGTTACAGCAAGCAAGTAAAAACTCAAAAAACGAATTTTCATAATTTTTCATTTTCAGGTTTTTCCTATAACCAAATGAAAATTCTGATTTGATTTCTGGGTATGGAGACAACAATTCCAAAAAAAGTTTCCCACTCCGATTTTCACAAAAAGTTTATTTTCCCATTTCCTTTTTTTATTTTAAAATAAACAATATTTTTCAATTTTTTTTTTCTATAAATTTATTTTTCTCAATAAATTAATTCATATAAAATATTGTTGAAAAAGATTTTTTTACAAAACAATTAATTAAAACAAAATAATTCTCTTTTAAATTCTCAAGTTTAACAAAAAACAAAGTTTCTATGAACTGAAGTTAATTACAATATCATTTTTTAGTATATATAAGTCCAAATTTTTAGTTTTAAATTATAATCATATAAATTATAAACATAAATTTTCGTATAAAGAAATACAAATTTTCGGTTTTCCAAATTGTTAAAATTTTGTATACTTTTCAATTATTATTTACAAAATATCGCGCATTTACCTATTTTAAAAAATTCTTTTAATTTTTTTCAACGGGAAAAAAAGTTTCAGGAAAATTTATACTTTGGGAAAAAAATCTTCTGAAACTTTTATAAAAAAGGACTTAAAAAGAAAATACTAAAATTTTTTGATAGGGCATATAGTTAGAGCACGAGGAACATTGTGGAAGGTACTTTTTTGATGCTTTGTTTTCATTGGTTTTTCTGAGTTCCAAAGTAATTGCAATGCAACAACTTTTTCAGTTTTTAAATTTCCATTTTCTCGGCTTTAAACAGTTGTAACTCTGAACCATGAGCTTGAATTATTCTTCGATCCGCTTCTCCCCTACTATTTTATTAAAATTCCTTTTCTTGTCAGTGGCCAGAAAGCACGTATTTCTCGGCCGCTGCGCGACCGGAAAAGACGCGTTTTCTCGCCACTGACGAAGAAAAATCGTATACGACCCTTGTCCATAAATAAAGAATAGCCCAAATCGCAGTTTAGCAACCTCGGCTTCGCCTCGGAAGGTAATTTACGTGCGATTTGAGCCATTCTTTACTTTTCTGGACACGGGCTCGTAATATACTATTCTTAATGTAGTAAAACTTTTTGTTTATTTTACCATCCGATGTTTCTATTTTTCCAAATACTAGCATCATATCGAAATTCATAGCCTGCTTATAAAAAATATGCATTTCCACATTTCTTTATGAAACCTTGTTGCAAATAATCAAAAAAGTTATTTTGTACAATTAGTTATAAAAGTATATTATACGACAAAAAATTTTAATAAAACCTGAAAAATTAATCTTTGATTTTTAAAATTTTAGAATTTTCTTGGCACAGTTACGACATTCTGTATCGCTGGGTTATTCTAAATAATATTAATAAATAAAATTATCAATATTTCAAAGAACTTTACCGGTACAATGCAAATAAGTTTTTTCAGGAATAAAAATTCTTGATAAGATAATTGAAACTTTTCTTGCGCAAGTGAAACACTGTATAAAAAGCCTTTCCATTAGTTCCCAAAACGTAAGACTTGGCTTACGAGTAAAGAAACACGTATCTAAGAAAAATATGAAGTTAAACGCTTTGCTTCTTTTCGCAGCTTTGCTTAGCGGCTATGTAAGTAGAAACTTTTTAAAATTATTTTTTAGTAGATTTTAAAAAATGTAAGAAAAATTATCTGCATATTTTCAATCCCAGAAAAATTAATTTTCATCATAAGCAAAATCTGCTAGTTGATATCGAGGTTGATATTGCTTAGCGTTTCTTAATACAACCTTATAAAATTCATCAACACTTTGACAACTTAATAGCAAATGAGCTTGAATTGCCAGTTGCTGGTCATTGTGTAGTCATATCTGACTTTATATTTACAATTACAATTTTTCATTAATTACTATATCGAACTTTAATATTTAGTATGTTGATTCTCAAATGAAAGTTTTGTCCAATTGTCGCATAATGTTTTCATTTTTAATGAAAAAAAACATTTTTAAGAACCAGTAAAAAGAAAGTTATAGAAAAAAAAGAGGAGTTGCGTTATTAAATTTAACTAGTGCAAAATAATAATGTTCTTAAAATATTTTTAGGTTGTTTTTGGAAATCCTTCGTCAACTTCTGATCCGGAAGAAATTAAACAATTAATGAAACAGTTTTTGGATCTTCTGAATGCGCTTCCTACTGGGACTCAAGGAAGACCTCAGAATTATAGAACAATTGTTCGAAATAAGGTTGATCGCCTAGTACCACTGCCGCCCTGTTTATCAATGGTCCGCAAAACAGCTCGAATGGGAATAGATGCAATCATCCCACCGTCCAGAATCGATCCTGGTTCAGGAAAAGAAAAAATTACAACGCTAATAGATAAAATTAGTCAAATAATAAAAGCCAATGGAGGTTCGTCTAGTGAAGGGGCTACATCAGGGGATAACCAGACCTTAAATATCAGTCTATTGGAAAAGATAATAGCAGGAAATGCACCATTATCAGGGATGTCATTTTTAAATTTATTAATAAGCATTAAAAAAAGGTTAATCTGCATGTTAGCACAAGGTTTATAATTTCAAAATTATTGTTCATGATATCTTCAAAGCTTGTATGTTAGAATTAATTCAAATAAATTAGGTATAATCTTAATTATTATATATGCATTATGTTCATTAGCGTGAAATATTCTATAGCACTTGGGCACATTGTTTTACAGGGACTCAGCTTAGTATAAGATCGTTTCTCAACGGAGAAAATTATATATTATTCACTTAATATTTTTCAATGAGTTAACGAGTTTTATTTTTATTTATTCAAGTAAATAAAAAAAAGTTTTTGTAAAATATTTAAATTGTAGAGTTTTTATCCTTCAAAATTAAGACTGAATGTCTTCGTTGTCAATTTATTGTAAAAATAATTCTATAAAGAAAAAATTAGTAATTCAAAACTTAAAAATTTTTATTGAACTTTAAAAATATTGTCCTCTTCTCACACATTCAGAATTTTCGCATCATACACTTTTTGGGTTTCTTTATTTAATTATTTATTTATTAATTACACATAAAAAGTCTGAAAGAACCAATACATACAAATATTTGTACAAAAAAGATACAAGCTATTATAAGCCTTGTTAAAATAAATATATCCTTTATGGCTCAATTTAAACCATACCGGTATAAGATGCATGATCGGTTCTTCAAATCGGCTCCAAGTACTACTAAAAATAAGCCTCCACGTCAATTTTTAGCTTATAAGGTTCAGTTCTCGATTTTTGGCGGCCATTTTTGTGTTTTAGACTTTTATAAAAAAAGTAAAAAAAATGAGAAAAAATTTTTCTTATTTTTTTTGTAAAAAACACACATTTACATGAAAATTTTATCCTCTTAGGCCCTGATAGAAAATTTCCCGTAGAATACAATTCTGGAGCCAAAAATGAGCTGCGCGTGCCCGAAAAATCGCTAAAATATCGCTAAAACCCCCTTTTTTTAAAATTTGAATTTCTCAAAATTATATAAATAAAAAATCCTCTAGTAGGTTTCAAAATACTTCTGACACTACAAATTTTATGATGAAAAAGATAAATCACTGGGTTATTGCGTTTTGAGAGCTCTAGATCAAAATAAAGCAGCTTTAAAACTTCGTTTTTTACATATTTCAAATTTTCCACCAAATCACGTGACCAATTAAAAATCTGAACAAAAATTTGAATTCCGCGGGAAATTTTACATAAGGATATATTTTTTTATGTTTTTAAGAGTTTTTGTATTAAAACGGCGAAATTTAAAGGAAGTAGTACTTTCGGGAAAAAATACTTTGGAGCCGATTTGAAGACCCGATCATGCATCTTATACCGGTTTAGTTTAAATTGAGCCATATTTATTAAGGTAGAATCAGGTGGATAGAAATAGCATTTTTTGGATAAAAATTTCTGGAGATCGAAACTTCTGGAATGTTTAATATTTTTAGCCATTGATCATGTTATGTGTCTCTTAAAATTTAAAAAAAATTTTTGAAAATTTATTGACTACAGACGGAGATATTAGCGCTTGAAATTTCATTAATTTTTGAGGTACTTAATTAATCAAGACTTTTTTATAAATAATCTAATTTTAAAAATCTTTGAATATAATATTTAGGGCATTATTTAGCATCGATTTACTAAAAAAAAAATCTCAATTTTTAGGCGCGCCAATTTTTAACAATAATGTGAAATATATTTCAAGTTTTTTGATTTTTGGCCTAACCTAAATTTTTTCAAAAATTAATTTATTCGCGGCGAAACTTAGAAAATCAAAATTTTTTTTTAGTTAATCAATGCTAAATAATGTCCTAAATATTATACTCAAAGATTTTTAAAATCAGATTATTTATAAAAAAAAGTCTTGATTAATTAAGTACCTCAAAAATTAATGAAATTTCAAGCGCTAATATCTCCGTCAGTGGTCAATAAATTTTGAAAATTATTTTTTTAATTTTAAGAAACACATAACATGATCAATGGTTAAAAATATTAAACATTCCAGAAGTTTCGATCTCCAGAAATTTTTACCCAAAAATGCTATTTCTATCCACCTGATTCATCCTTACAATGAAAGATTACCCAAAATTCATTATTTTCGATTTTTTTGAGATGCAACATTGAATGGATAAAAATCTATGAAAGTTAATTTAAATTAAACTTTAAAGAAATAAGTTTAGTCGTTTTTTTTATTTTTTAAAAAAACTTTAATGGTTTTAAGATATTGACCTCAGAAGTTGGTGGTCGCAAACACCATAAAATTTTAAATTTTTTCCCTAAATTTTGTTTTTCTCAGAGGTTTTTTGACACGAGTTTTAGTGCAAATTATTCCTTAAAAAAAAAAATTGCTATTTATATGAATTTATTTATTAGGAAAAATATTTTTATTAGATAAATAAAAAACAAACTTATTCAATATGAATATATGAAATAAAAAATAAAATTATCTAATATCTACATATTTATTATACAAAAACTTACAGAAAACAAGAACAAAAAAACAGATTATATTTAATGTGAGACATAATCAGAGTTGTAAAAATATGACAACCAAAGATAAGTTTTGGATATTCATATCTGTTTTTTTTCATATATGATATGAAAAAAAATTCATACTAATATGATAGATATGGGACTCATACTAATATGGAATAAAATATGATCATACATGGAATTCAATATGAAATAGATATAAATATGAAAATATATGAAAAATATACGAAGACCATGTGTGGTTCATATAATGCTCAGATGGATTTGATAAGCTCGAATTTCATATGAATTTTATATATGAACTTCATGGTAAAAATTTTGATTTAGGTCATATTAGCCCTTCTTTTAGAATTTCTTGAATAATAAGCTGATATCAACCTGTGATTATCATATTTATATTATACCCCCGAATATGGGCTTCATATATTTTTCATATCATTTTCATTTTCATATCATATTCTATGAATCATCTTTGTATGAATTTAGTATGACTCATGTTTAAATCCATAAATTTTTTTCTACATAATTATATGGATTTTCTTGATATCGTATCTTCATATTATATGATATGAATAAAAATTTTTGCCTGCCATATATCCCCTTCCTGGACATAATTAAATTCCTCTAGCGAAAGGTGAATCCGAGTTTGTCTTTAGGCTAAATATTCCACTATCAGTTAGGCTTTCCTTAATTCCACCCATTAGTAAGCTAGGGCTATTACAGTCTTCAAATGATAAATTAGTACATTTCTTGCCTAAAATCCAATTCTACTATTAATGGATTCAGCGAAAAACTTTACAGCATGGAAATGCGACTTTATTACACAGCAATGAGGCTGACGTGCTCCACCATTTGGATAAAAATCAGCGTGACCGAGTGGTTCCATAGTACCCATGAGGCCGCTTTGAGTATGTATTACTTCAACGTATCTTGCATTCTCCTTTGATAACCTTCTATCAGATCCAACATTTTCAAACAAAATTAAAGCTGGATCTAAACCTGTAAAAAAATAAAAATAAGTACAAATTACATACGGACAAATCATTTATATAGGCTATTTCATTTCGAGCAGCTATCTAAAACTATAACCAGGGAGAAAATCGATCATGTATCCCCATACATGGCCATGCATTAATGTCTTCATACATGGTGATACATGGCCATATATCGATTATGTCTCTGTATGACTCTATACTCCCATGTATGATCATACATGACAATATATAAGTTATTTTTAATTTATTAAAAAATAAAAAAAAAAAAAAAAAATACCGGGATTTGAACCCGGACCGCCGCCGCTATAAGCAAACACTTAGCTGACTGAGCTAAATGGCTATTTGAATATTTGAAGTGATTTTTATATATTTATTCATAATATTTTTTTTATAAATTTTAATTATTTATTAAAAATAATTAATGTTTTATTATCAACTATTTAAAATTTATTAAAATAAAAAAAAATTAAAATA
The DNA here is from genome assembly GCA_022575985.1 of Anagrus nilaparvatae. Taxonomy (NCBI): domain Eukaryota; kingdom Metazoa; phylum Arthropoda; class Insecta; order Hymenoptera; family Mymaridae; genus Anagrus; species Anagrus nilaparvatae. Next base: position 8,461,293 of record JAKSXM010000231.1, on the reverse strand, counting down.
ATTAAAAAAAAGAAATAAATATAATTATCAAAAATTAAATTTTTCCTACACACCGAACCTAAAAGAATTTTTTGTTACCCAAAAAAGAATGAATGTTTATTTAATTTTTTTAAAAGGAATACTTTTGAGTTTAATTCTTTTAAAACAAATGATTTTCATTTTAATTCTTTTCGGAATTTATTTTGACAACAAAACTTTCAAAAGGTTAAGTCGAAATTAAAATTGAAAGAAAATCATTTAGAAATTAATTTATTTATAACCAATTTAAAATAGGTTATAAAAAACGTGTTTTTAACTGAATTAAAATTTATTGCTTAAATGCTAGCATTAAATAAGTTGTGGATCTTAGTCAATATAATTGTTATTAAAATAACGTATTTAGTGGTGATTGTGTTTCTAAAAAAAAGTAATTTAAATAAAAAATCTTATGGCATTACATCTGGAGATGTGGTTTGAAAAATATGAATACCCAGTTTGGTAAGCGAATTGCTTTTACGCTACGCGTCCGGCAAAGGCGTGTTTTTTCGCCAGATACAGAAAAATGTTATACGACTCTTGTCCATAAATAAGGAATGACCCAAATCGCAGTTTACCATTACTTTTCTGGACTCGAGCCGTAAATATACTATTTTTTAGAAACACAACGTCCACTAAATACTTTATTTTAATAACAATTATTTTCATTAAGATCCACAACTTATTTTTTTGCTAGAATTCAAGCAATAAATTTTAATTCAGTTAAAAACACGTTGTTTATAACATATTTTAAATTGGTTATAAATAAATTAATTTCTAAATGATTTTCTTTCAATTTTAATTTCGACTTAACCTTTTGAAAGTTTTGTTGTCAAAATAAATTCCGAAAAGAATTAAAATGAAAATCATTTGTTTTAAAAGAATTAAACTAAAAATAATTCCTTTTAAAAAAATTAAATAATCATTAATTCTTTTTTGGGTAACAAAAAATTCTTTTAGGTTTGGTGTGTAGTTTTAAAACTAAAAATTGTGTTTTCTATATATATTTTTAAATGCATACACTGTAAAAAGTAACTCTCTTTGATTTACAAAAAAAATAGAATTTTTTCGAAAAATTAGTGAATTTTCAAAAAATTTTGTAAACATTCGATAAAAATCGTAAATTTACTAAATTTAGTATATTATCGAAAAATTCGAGAATTCTCGATTTTTTTGTGATTTTACGAAAAAAGTTGTAAATTCACAACTATTTTTCGTAAATTTACAACTATTTTTTGTAAATTTTTGAAAAAAAATGGTAAATTATTCATTTTTCTTGCGAATTCACAAAAAAAATCGAGAATACTCGAATTTTTTGTTAATATTCTAAATTTAGTAAATACTAGATTTAACTGCGCTTCGCGCACAGATTTATAATATGAGCTATTATAATTTATGAAAACAAACAATTTATGATTATTCAGAATTAGAATTTAGAATAAATTACAAAAATTTTAAACTAACCAAGTTTACACTTACATTTAATTCACCTATAACCTCAAAATTTGTATTATATTTGTGTATAATATAATGTTTGTTTACATTATAGTGAGAACCAATCAGAATGATTTTATTGCGATTACACCTAGCAACCGTTGCGATGAGCAATGTCTTTTTTAGCATAGGATACAATTTTTTTCGAAAATTTACTAATTTTTTTGTTAATATAAGAAAGTTACTTTTTACAGTGTAGGCATTTTTAATTTTTTTTTCAATTATTAAAATTTTTTTACTTTCATATGTTATTAAAAATGCAACCTAAGTTTTATTAGTAAAAATCTATTTTCGGCAAAATAACGAATTTATCTCAATATAACAATAGAAGTACGGTCTATTAAAAAAAAAAAACTAAAATAAATTTAAAATTTACTATTAGCGTTAACAATTTACTAATTTACGCATTTTTTCAAAGCTTGTATATATTAGTTGAATATATGTGTATATTTTATATTCCGCTGAAAATAAAAATATGTGTAAAACGAGAAATTTTTTCTCCATCAGATTTTATTGTCTAGAAAGTTAGTTTAAGGTATGAAAATAAGAAATTTATGAACTAGACGCACGAAATATTTTTTTTTGTTGCTATTTTGAAAAATTCAAAATGGCCGACTGAAAATTAGCGCGAAATTCAAATAAAAATATATATTTTTTTGCGTTTTCTTTACTTTATCCCTTTCCTCCACCTCCTCTTGCCTTCACCGTTATCTTGGAGCTGTTAAAAATCAAAAAATCTTCATAAATGCTTAAAATTGAAAACTGTGGAAAAACGGAAACTCCTGCGGATTTTGAGATCATCAAATATTAGGCCCCATCTACAAAAGCCGTAAAATGGGGTTGCAAACGCAAGCGTGAGCGCAACGCAATGCGCAAAAACCAATTTCTACTGTCTACTGCGCAACTCGAAATACACAAAATCTTCTTCTAAGCATTGCGCCCCTTTTTACGTCTTTTGTAGATGGAGTTTTTGAGGCTGTTTCTACAAACGCCATAATAAATGGGAGTTGCAACTGCAAGCGTAGCCGCAACGCAATGCGCAGTGAGGCCCCATCTACAGAAGCCGTAAAAGGAGGTCGCAACTGCAAGCGTGAGCGCAACGCGATGCACAGAAACGAATTTTGTCTCCTGCGTAACTCGACATACACAAAATCTTCTTTTGCGCATTGCGTTGTGCTTGGGTTTGCGGTGCGCCTGGATTTTACGGCTTCTGTAGATGGGGCCTTAAAGAAAATCAGAAAATAAAATACGTCGGACTGAAAAAATCGTGTGAAATTAAGAAAAATAAAGCTGGTTTTGGGTTTTTTAAAACTTAAGAAAAACTTCATTTTTTGAATTTTTTAGGAGGAAGGGGGGTGATTGGGGAAAAAATAAAATTTTTTTTTTTTTACTTTATTACTTTTGTGGAGATAAATGGGTAAAATAATTTTTATTTTTAAACGTTTAATTTAAAAAAAAAAAAAAAACATAAAAAATGGCCCTTTTTATTTGCATTTTGCCCTAATTTTTAGTCAGCCACTTTGAATTTTCCAACCTATTCAAGATCCAGCTGCTTTAAATGTACGTAATCCAGTGTTTGGCGAAGTAGCAAACAAAGAATCTGCAAAAATTAGATTTACGTCTCTCGTACAGCAAAATGTAAGACCCATGAATCCTAATATTTTAAATATATTAGTTCAGCAGAATATAGGCCATGTAATATCTAATTATTACAATTACATAGGTTATTGATCTTATTACAATTTTTTAACCCATAACAATATTTTTCATAGCGATTTGCATTTTGTCAGCTTGAAGGGATCAACTTTATCAATAACTTATCGACTTTTTTAATAACTGGAATTATATACTATAGACTCTTGAAGAAGCATTGCTGATAATTAACCATCAACAAGATGTATCTATTCGTAAATGTATCTCAATACATAAATAACTAAACATTTTTTTTTTAATATTCGGAGACAAAGGGCCATTATTAGAACTATGAAACTGCTTTTAGGTATCATTATTTTTCAGTAATCTGTAGGGTACATAAAATGTTTAACTCTTACTTTTTTCGTAAATAATTATGTTTTTAAGTTTTTTAACTAATTATTTATTTATTTATTTATTTCAATAGGATCAATGATCCTATAATTACAATATTGAGCAAAAAGTATAACAAAAAAGACATTATAATAACTAGCAGAATAATTAAAAATAAAAAAAAAAAAAATATAATAAAAATGAAATTTGTTTAATAAACAAAGTAATTTTTATAAAAAAAAGTTTTAGTTAAGATTTAATAATTGAACTTTAAAGCAAAACAAGTATTTATTTAACTATATATGATAGCGTATCAATATCTTAACCAAAATTGAGCAATTTACAAGTTAATCTTCTTATTGTGTATATGGAATCACTAAAAATATCAAACAAATCTTTATTATCATTGTATAAATTACAAATGCGAATAGTAACAGACTTATTTGAAAATCGATTCATATGATACGGCATTTCAAAAACATACCCAACCGATCTCAGGCTACGCTGAGGCACATGTAAAAGTAGTTTAGATAAAATACTTTCACAATCAATAAAGTTATTAACTATTTTACTTAAATAAATTAGATCAAATCTTTTCAAAGCACTAGTGATTGAAGAGATAACTAATTTCACCGCAACACCAGTATAATTATGATCAGTATATGACATTGGTGACCCAATTCTAAAAGCAGCAAATCTAATAAATTTATGATTCAGTGCTTTCAGTTGATTTAATTGCCCGCCATTTAATGAACCCCAAATTTGGGATCCATACATTATACCAGCATAGACATACAAAAAATAGATTCTCCTAAAAGCCTCAGGGGACCGAAAATCCACCGTGTATCTTTTCAAAAAATTTATTGTCTTTGTAACCTTCGCAACTATAAAATCAATATGACTTTGAAAATTCAAACTTCGTCAAATAAAATACTGAAGTCTTTTATAATATATTTTCTATCAAGTATTATATTATTTATCATATAGTCTTTTTCAATAACTCTTTTTTTCCCAAAAGTCATAACAGAACATTTTTTGATTTCCAAAATCATATCATTTTTCAGACACCATTTACTGATACTGTTCACATCATCTTGTAAAAGCAAATAATCATCAGTGCCTCTAATGCTTTTATAGATTTTTAGGTCATCAGTAAAAAGTAAAAATTGCGAATATTTTACGCAATATTTAATATCGTTTATATAGATTAAAAACAAGAGTGGACCAAGGTTTGAGCCTTGGCCAACTCCAGATGTAACATTAATTTCAGAAGTTGAGATAATGTTGCCAATTCGTACCCTTTGCGGTAACCAGCTTAGTAAGTTACCATGAACCTCATAATAAGCAAGCTTTTGAATTAAAGTTTTACAGTTAACTTTATTAAAAGCTCTCTGAAAGTCAGTAAAAACAACATCAGTATTATAGCCATCACTAGAGTTGTAAACAATATCATCAATAAATACATTCATGTTTGTTATAGTTGACTTTTCAGTCACAAAGCCATGTTGTTCACCAATAATGTTGCCAACTATATACTTGAACAATCTTTCATACACTAATTTATCAAATATCTTAGCCAAAATACTAATTTTTACTATTGGTCTATAGTTAGCCACATCCTGTACATCGCCATTTTTAAATGTAGGGGTTACAAAGTATTTTTTCCATAAATCTGGATAAATACCCAATTTAATTGAAAGATTAAAGAAGTTAGTAATAGGACCCAAAAGAACAGACTTACAATTTTTTACGTACAATATATGTATATCATCTTGACCGAAACTTAGGGTATCAGATAGTTGATCAATACATTTACTAACTTCTTCTTCAGTTACCAACGCTGTTGTTAATAATCTGAAAAATATTTCTGTAATTTGAAGGGCTTGTTGTATAAATGCTGCCGAATTTGCTTGCAAATAAGTTAGCTGTATGATTCAGATTATTAACAACAACATTGTCCAATCGCATAACAACCGGTATATCATTAATATCTTTTAAAGATTTTATATTGTTATAAAAACTATTTGGTTTTTAAATTATATTCAATAATTTTTTTATATTGATTTTCATCTCTAGTTAATAATTTTTTACATATACTCCTTAGATCTTTAAATTTTTCATAATAAAAATCAGAGTAATCAAATCTTATAAAATTTTTTTGCATTTTCTTTTTTTCAATTATTTTATTTTTTAATTCATTAGAATAATACTTAGGAAAAAGACTTGTAGTTACTCGAATAAAAAGAACAAATAAATCAATAGATTTTTGAATTAAATCCATAAAATCACTTAAACTAGAATTAACACCATTTTTGCATTCAAAAACCTTGCTAATATTATTTTGAAGCAGGAAGTTAGAAATAGCAGTATATCTGCCCTTTTAAAATCCCGACATTGTGTTTGGACATTAAAACTAATATTGAAACGAAGATCAATATTTATATCTAGATCTAGAGGATAATGAGTATTATAATTATCATTAAATAAACCAAAGGACTTATTAATGTTTACTATTTTTTTTGAAAACAAAAACAAATCTAAAATATTTCCAAAACTATTAGCAAGATTATTGAATTGCACTAAATTATAAAGTTCACATAGGTAATTTAATTGATCAGCAGCATCTTGTATAATCCAACTAAGATTATAACCTTGCATAAAAGAATAAGTGTCATTAGTAAATCATTTACAATCAACTAAATTGAAATCACCAATGATACAAAAATTTTCATGCTTATATTATTAGAAATCATATCAATAAAGCTATAATATTTTTCAATGGTAGATAGAGGTGGTATATATACAGCTAAAACTATATCTAAACTAGTCCATATTTCACAGTAATCTGATCAATATGTTCATTAACTACTATTCAAGTGAACTTAAAATTTCTGTTTACTGCTAATAAAACACCTCCCCCATCATTTTTTAGACTAGAGTTCTTTGAACGATCAGATCTGTACTCAATTCAGATGTATCAATAGAGCTATTTAACCATGTCTCTGTTAGACATATGATGTCATATTCAGGTAATGTCAAAATTTGATTTTTAAATTCTTGAATTCTTCCAACGATACTCCTATCATTTTGATAAAAAATTTTAACTATTCTGCTATCTTCTAGTTTTTTTTGTGAGATTTATTTTCAATAAAGATAAATAAAAATTGAGATTTTGTTAGAACACTACTCAAACAAACATCATTTTCAAAAATATCTTGTTTATTATTAAAGAACCAGTGGATATGTTCTTTATCTTTCAAACAAACGAACAAAGGTCTACACTTATTTTTTTAGAAAATTCCAACTCTTGACGTTCTTATAGCTTTTCTATTAAAAGGAAGGTCAGCATTAGTGTAGTTTAATATAAGTTGTTTTATTGGTTTGGTGTCAGTTTTATAAGCATCTTTACTATCTGGATAATTCAAAACAATAAAATTTTTTTCCTTTTTTTTTTTTGCTCTTTTATTTCACTTAAGGGCATTTGTACGTCAAAACGACTTTATGCTCATATTATCCCTTAATTCATTAAGTTCATCTGTAATAGAGGAAATTTTATCATCATGATTATTCAAACGAACAATAATATCATCTAGCATCTTTTTGTTGATACTTATTTCTCACTTTAGATCCTAAAAATTATTTCAAAAAAGATCAAGATAAGGTTCTAGTTTATCCCATAAAGGAGCAAATTGTTGATAGTCCTTATTTTTATTAGTATTTTCACTAGCCTCAACAGTACCAGTATTTTCTTTAGTATTGGATAAGCATTTTCCACAACAAGACAAAAAGGATCCATCTTCTTGTCTTTGACCCGTTTTAGCACATCCTTTATGAAACTTAGCAGGACATTTGGAGCATTAAATATATTCAGCCACCATAAATCCTTTAGCAGGACCCAAAAAGCACTTGTGCCTATTTTCATTATTATTATTCAATTCTGTACTTTTAATTCTAGGCATTGCAATTATGTATAATTATTATTATTTTACATCAAAATAATACTAAAGCACATGTAAAAAAATTAGGTTAGAAAACAGCTTATAAAAATAAAATACTTATAGAATTTATAGAATTAATTCATTTATTAGATTTATAATAAAGAATATTAATATGTAAAAAAATTTATTAATCTATAAATTTAGTTTATTTTAATTTTCTTTAATACGTATCCAAATATAACATTTAGTTTTTCTAAATTTCTAAAGTAAAATATGTTTTAGAAATTTTTTATGTAATTATATAAGGGTGGATTTAAATGAAGTGAGGGCGACTTGTATGGTCAGGTCTTCAAAACTGCCCCAAAGTGTTTTTTTCTGAAAGTACTACCAAAAATAAGTCACCAGCCCAATTTTTAGCCTCCCAGAGAAAAATCCCATAAACTAAAGTTTTTTTTTTTATTTAGGAAGTGGAGAAATGCTATACGCATACTGTTGAACATACGGACTGACGGTTATGTGGGACACTCCCTTCCTACCTTATGCAAGCCTATCCTGGGACCGTTTTCACATTACTTCAGGACAGGTTCAAGGCCATTTAGTTCTAGCCGTAAACTCTATTTTTTGACTTGCATCCAATGACTCGCCAGTCTGGTTAAGGACTCCGTCATTCCATCTGATTAAACTTCTGTCTTTTTGTGCTATCATCTTCAATAAAATATATGATAGCTAAAATACACGTCATTTTCTATTATCGTCAAAAGAGAAGGTAAAAAATAAATATATAAATAGAAAAATAAATAAACAAATAAATAAATATTATCCTACCATCTTTGATTGATTGCGGTATCAAGAGTAAATGCAGGAAGTATTGTATGTTAGTGCAATACCTTCAGTCATCCGGATAACCGCAGTATGTCTCAATATTAGCCTTTATCTTGGACTTCAGGTTTTTTGGTGCGGAGTATGTACTCCACATACTGGCTAATTTCGGACCCTACTTCTTCATTTCAAAGCATCATGCCAACCGCATTCTCAATTGTGATTTAGTCGATGTTAGTTTCTAATTGAAACTTTTTAACAGCCCATCTGTCGCATTTGAAGAATATGTGTTCCAGCGTATCTTCTTTGCCAGGGCAGTATATACATTCAGCGCTATTCATCTTCTGGATCCGAAAGAGTTAGGAGCAAAAGAGCCTATGTCCGCTCAAGAATTGGGTAAAAAAATAATAAATGTCCCCGTGCCCTCTATTTATCCAAGGTAATAACACTCCTATTAATCTCTTGGTCCATTTTCTCTCCGAGTAGTCGGTCCAATGTTTTTGCCACTCGCTTAAGCTGATCTGGCGCGAAATAGCCTTTGCGCGGTCAATGCCTTCCCTCTATTTGTTCAGATAGATCTATAGTGATTACCCCGGCGATGACTCCAAGGACACTGTGCGATTGGCACAGGAAATTCGCAGGGCTCCTTGCCTCTGGACGCTCGTAAGCTTAGATGCATAAATGACCTTTTGGTCAACCAAAATAAGAAGCCTGCGCTTTTGAGTCTTAGCTCCGCATGTGTTTCTCATGAGGCTGCTTAACGCAGCAGTGAGCCTGGCAGGCTTCTCCATGCTTCTCAGAATCTGTGCCTTAAAGATCAGTTGCGTGTTCAACAGTACTCCCAAGTACTTTAAGTAATCCTTCTTTTATATCCTATCCTCCCCAATACATATTGTGATGATGGTCGCAATACGTTTACGGGTGAATAGGACAATCTCACTCTTCACCGTCGCAAGATTTAGACCGTGGTATTTCATCCAGTAGTTGACTCCATGCATTGCCTGGTTCAATTTCTCCTCGGCAATTCGTACATCTTTTACCTGAATGACTGGGACCAGATCGTCAGGATATCCGATGGTAAAAGTATCATTCGACAGACAGTGCGTCAAGATGGACAAAAATCACTCTCCCAAACACATTTTATTCTTTTGATTTAATTTTTGCGGCAAATTACTCATAAAATGGTACAGATTTGTGAGTTGCTGCAACTTTTTTGAATTTTAACTTCTTTTTTTTTAAAACGCGTTTCAAAAAGAAAATTTAAACATGCAGAAAATTATGAAAAAATTTTTTTAAATTATTTTTCTATTTTTAATGTTATATATGAGTTTATATGAATTAAAATTAACAAGATGCATTCTCACCTATATATACTCATATATAACATTAAAAATAGAAAAATAATTTTAAAAAATTTTTTCGATATTTTGCAAATTTAACTTTTTTATCTGAAACAAGTTTAAAGTAAATAAAAAAAAAAGAAGTAAAAATTCAAAAATGTTGCAGCAGCTCACAAATCTGTACCCCTTTACGAGTAATTTGCCGCAAAAATTAAGTAAAAAGAATAAAATTTGTTTGGGAGAGCGGTTTTTGTCCATTTTACCGCACTGTGCCATGGCATTGGGAGTCTAAGTACCTGATCGTACATGATTTTATTTCTTAATAATTTTTATATTCTTATGATTTTCCATAGATTCGGCCCAAGGACCGATCGTTGAATTGCTCCTCCAGTTACTCTCCTCAATCTTGTTCCTTGCGCAGTCTCAAATATTATTTCTCGATCGCTTAGGTAACTGCTGATGATTCTTCGGAGATATTTTGGCATCTGGAACTTCCTTAGCCCCTCCATGAAATAGCTCCGTCTTTCTGAATTAAAGGCATTCTTCACGTCTAGGGTCACTAGTAGCGTGATTTTCCTAAGGTAGTGATTGCCTGTATGTTCATTTTTAATGACACGGGTGATACTGCTTATGTCATCGATAGTTGACTTCCCTCGGCGAAACCCTCTCGAAGAAAGGTCTCCTGCAGTTTCTACAGCCCTCAGTATCCGTGTTTGCAGCATCTTTTCATAATTTTTTCTGGCTGTGTCAAGTAATCCTAGAGGATGCCAATAGTTTGGCAACCTAGGGTCCCTTTACCCTTTTTGATAAGGACTAGCCGGGCTCTTTTCCAGAGTTTGCTGAAGAAGCCCGCTCATGCACAAGTTTTGTACATACACAGAATATGCTGTGGACACTCGTGTACGGCTATTTTCAGAAACTCAGTGGGTATTCTATCAGGTGCCTTTCCATTATTGAGCGAGTCTGCTGCTGTTATAAGCTGCTCCACGGTGAATTCGGGGATATCCTCCTCGTCATTTCCTTCTAAGTCATTTTCCTTCTCCCTCTCAGGTTGGGTAGGAAAAAGTCCGTCAAATATATGGCCAACCTCCTCTTTGTTCATAACGCCACTTGCGGAAAGAGCACAAATTCTCTTGGTGCATATTTTTTAACCATGACCCCATGGGTCATTGTCCACTTCATTACACAAAGCCATCTCACATGCTCTCTTGCTTCTTCTAACAGCCGGTCTAAGGCTTTTATTAACCTGCTTATGCTCTGCCATAAGCTCAGCAGCGTCCGTTCTGGTCCTAGCACGTATGGCTCTCCTTCTTGTCATTAGGCTCGCACTTCTTAGACGGGCTATTTTAGCGTTCCACCAGTAGGATGGTGGTCTATCTTCACGGGTTCTTTTTTGGGCATGGCTTTGTTAAATGCCTTTTCCAACAGAGTCATGATTTCCTTGACTAACATCTCTGCGTCGTCAATATTTCCTAGCCTTATTGCTTTCCCCAGGATAGCAGTCTCTCCTCTTTTAAACATGTTCATAAATATTTCGCGGTTTATCCGCTTAATGCTCCAACCACAACATTTCCGTGCTCCGTCTCTGTATCTGTCGCCGTTCGTCATGCACCTTAAAAGAGATATATTGGTGGTCACTCGCTGAGAAGTCCTCCAGAACTTGCCAATCTATAATTCTAGCAGCTAAATCTTCTGTTGCAAGGGATATATCCGGGATGGCCTGTCCGTAGCCAGGTCTTCTAAAAGTTGTAGTGTTACTTACATTTAGCACCACTAAGTTGAGCCTGGCACACAGGTCGAGTATATCTTCTCCTCTGTCATCCGTTTCGGGCATACCCCACTCTGGAGCCCTCGCGTTGAAATCGCCTTTTATGACAACTTTGCCGGTCACTTTTATGTAGGTAACACTTTCTGTCTTAATCCTTAATCCCTCTTAATTCTCTTATACAAGTATCTTCCTTGGATTTACTATCCAAATAGCTGCTTTTTCCATCTGAAAACCAGTTCTGGGAAAGTGATTAAGCCCACTGTTCACTTATGAGGAGAAGGTCCGCAAACTTCTCTCTATCAAGTTGGAACATCATTTTTCCTGCTAAGGGGCTTGTGTGCACATTATCTTGATGCACCTTTAATATTATTCGACTTAATAGAGTCTGCGCCGCTCCTTAATTTTACAAGAACCCTCCGTAGTGCTTCACACTTTCCTTTTCCAAGTTCGTGCTTCAACTCCTTCCATTTTAGTCCGAGGTTCAAGCATAGCATGCACGTTGCATTTGCTGCGCAGGCAGTTGCTTTGTGACCTTCTCCTCCAAATTTATAGCATTTCGCTCTCCTGTTCGGTCAGTTACATTTTGTGGCTATATGACCACGTAGACATTCAAAACAGCGGCTTAATGGGGTTCTTAACCTTACCCTGCAGTTCATCGATCTGAGTTTGATACGCTTTACGTTGACCAGTTTAAAGGCGGATTTCTTCTATGCGCCGCACGGAATACTGTCCATACCGTGAATGTGTATAGACAAACACATTTGGCTGTGTTTGTAAACACACATGTCCCGCATGGGCAGACATATGGCGGAGGATTTAAAAGATTATTAAAAAATTTATTATTTAATATTTAAATTTGTTTTAAATGATAATTATCATCAGTCATAAGAGTACTTAAAAGACTGTTCATTAAACAGTCAGGAATATTTTGTAAAAATTTTAATTATTAATGATGCTTTGATCTTAGAATACATTTATGTTTTTGTTTAACTATTTGTGCCCAAAAGTTATAATAAATTTATTAGGAATTTATACTTTTGCTGAAATAAAAATTTACTTAGCTTAGGCCATATAATTTCATCTCACAACATTTATAGTTTAAAAGTTATAATGTAACTTGTGATTAGGAAACAACAAGGCTTAACTTAGTATCAATTATATTTTAATATATCAAAGTTTAAAAAACATTAAATTAATTAATATCAGTATTTTGAAATGTACTTTTACTGAAATTAAATTTCACTTAGTTTATAGGCCATAAAATTTATCTCACAACATTTATGGCCCAAAAGTTATAATATATTAATTAGGATTTTATACTTTTGCTGAAATAAAAATTTACTTATAATATCCCCAATGTTTCCATTGCAAAATATGATTTAACCAGCTCATGTAAATCATCCATGTCATGCTCCTTCTCTTTAACCTTATTTTGATTTACAATATTGCCCGCAAAAATTTGTCCTTGGTGTCGGCTATGTTGGTTTGTATAGTACCGCCCGTGAACAGCCCATCCCAAACAAGTTTTAGAAACTATAGGTTAATCATTAGTCTGGTGACCCGACGTCATTACTTCCTGTGGAATTAAGAGATGCGGGTTATCTAGTTTAATAAGTATTTGAGGTCTGGCTTCTGTGTACTCTTAAATTTTTACATTGTAGTTTCCTACTTCCCTTAACGTCAAAGCTTGTGATGGCAGTTTAATGTCTTTTAGCGTATATAGATCACATAGAGAATTCTTATTTTGATTTCTTTTATGCTTATATTCACCTTTTTGCACTTATTAGGAGGTTTTTGAAGCCCAATAAGGAAAGGTTTACAGTTGTACCTTTTGTCCCAATTTGCTTTGCTAATCTCTCATTTATCAACGATATGTGGAAACCGTCATCAAGTAAAGCAAAGGTTTTTCTTGAACTTAACGTTCCTGTAATAATTACAGAAATAATCTTGAGTAAGACCCTTTTTGACAATAGTCAGGACTCTTCGTCGGACCCTGGTAAATTAAAAAAAAAGATAAACGAATTTTTGCGGTTATGCATAGTAAAATTATGAATTCCTTATCAGAATATTAATATTTTTCAAATTGATGAGTATACTCTTGAGTATACTCAATATACTCACTCTAACACTATAGATTTATTATCATAGAAATCGTTTGCTGCCATTTTCCATGTTGCCCCACTATTATAAATTTTAAAGCTTGATTTACTTGTTTCTATACGCGATTTTGATTGAAAATTGACAGTAAATAGTTCAGTTCCATCGATCCATTCAACAGCAAGAGAAGAGTAACAGCATGCCGTTCAAGAGACAAGTAATATATATATATATTTTATTTTAGACTCTAAATTTTTTTAAAACATTTTGATTAAAAAAAAAATTATTAAACATTTATAAGATAATAAAAAAACATTTGATTTACTGAGAAAAATTTATTTATTATTATATTTTTCTCAATTTACAGCCAAATTATCATTCATCTAAGTGAATTTTGGCTTCAAAAATAACGGTATACGCAAACAAATGAGAGCTATTAAACATTTGGCTCAGCTGGGGAATTAACATAGAAATAAATATTAAGCAGTTTTTGGATTTCAAAGAATGTCCAGGTAAGATTTTGATTTTTTTTTTTTTTTTAATGCTATTAATCCTAAAATAATAATAGCAATTTTTTTTTTTTTCGAATTCGTTAAACATTTAACGGGAATCCGCAGTGCTATCATAGCCAAATAAGTACCGTTTATGTATAAGACAGAGAACTATATTGTCAACATTTAAATAAAAAAATTTTGTAATCACATGGCCTTCTATATTTTATTAAATGATATTTCCGTCTTGCGATCATGAAACCTCATGCTTGCGACTAACAACTACGGTTTTATAAGACAAGTATTACCATGACCAGACCATTAAAGTATAGAGATCACTACCCAAATTATTTATAATTTAGTAAAACATGCAAATTAATTTTAATTTTTTTATACTTAAATTTTATTTTCATTTTTTACTTTTCATATTTCCATAAAATATGAATAATTTTTTTAAATTAATTATATTAATTATATTTATATTTAATCACTAAAAAATACATGCAAAAATTTTGTGTTATTTATTTTTCTTTTGAGCAGAACCATGCAAATGATATTTAATATTTTATTTTTTTTGTTATTAAATTGGTAATTAACATAACACAGATTTTTTTTTCTTACGAACACATGTAACATAGCAAAACATCATATGTTTTTAATTTTCAAACAACACATGCAAATAAGAAAATTATTTTTTACTAAATGTAAAAATACACTTTCTAAATTATCACACACTTTTTATTTAAATGTTTTAAATGATTATATTTTTAATTATCTTATATGGGTAATTGAATACTAAATTTTGAATAAAAAATTTTGAGAACAGTTAATAAAATTTACAAAATACGGGTCCCGTAAAAATTTCTCCTTATGAATGTTTTTGAAAATATTAAGCCGTACATTTTGAGAACCGTATATACGGTATTTTTCATATGGATTTCATATTAAATGAAGCTTGTATATGGCAAAAAATCAAAATTCAAAATTCTTATTTCCGTATATATGGATATGATGCGCGTCCAGTATTCCCAACCCTGATGCATTTATGTTTCATCAACTCCTTTATTTATTTAGCTGCCACTATTGCTATTTATGTCGCTTCCACTAGTTTCAGAAATTTTACCTTAAATTTTTTTTTAGTCTTCTTTGAAAGCATTATTCTCTAGTATATCACCAGCTTTGCTAAGTTCTGGAGCTAAATCTCTAACACATGGTGACTAAAACATTTAATTACATGGACCTTTATATTTAATAAGTTTACCAGATTTTTCACCAATTAGACACTCTTTCTTTTTTTAAATCTTTAAATAAATTTTATTGATATTAAAATTTTAAATTATTAGTTGAAAAGATACATCTTTATCGATTTCTAATTTGACTTTAAATTGTAGTACAAACTCTTTCGTAAACTCCATATTGCATCCTATTTATCATCTTTTATTCATTATTTTTAAAAAACATTTTAAAATATACTTAAAAGAAAAATAATGGATATTATTGTCTTTTTTTTGGAAACTTTGTTGACAAAATACAAAATTTAATAGTTGATGTATAGGTTAGGTTGCAATATATTTATTACTTTCGCTTCACAATTTCACATAGTCATCAAAACATTTATTATAATTATTTTACCACACAAAAAATTAATTTTAATTAAAAATTTCAAATATTTAGAATATAAAAAGATGAAAAATATGTACAAAAATGCGTGCTTTGCTTGGTGGAAGATAAACGTGAGAAAGCCATGCTTGATGCACAGCAACGTGGTGTGGTGCGTGGACGTGGAGGGGAGAATTGAATATTCAATCGCACTGCGCACAAGAAAGGCTTGTTTAAAAAAAAAATTATCTATTGTTGGCTAAATCTATATTAATGTCGCAAATATTCGTGAATTTTGCATCGTTGCCAACCATTTATATGAAAAAAAGAAAAATAATCATGTTTTTCTATATAATTTAAAGGCTCTTTATCACTCTTTAGTGAAATATATATATATTACGACAAACGAAACCATCAGGCCCTTACTTTGCTACTTACGTACAGGCTTTAAGAATATAAAAATTATACTAGATGCGTATTAAATGCATTTTAATGATCTTCAATATATGCGCGCACTGATTGAAGAAAATCATCATAAAATACCGCATATTTTTTTATCAATTAATAATTGGCTAAAATAATAATAAAGTAAAAATTCTAAACTGAGCAAGCCGAAAAGAAATGAACAAAGATTATGTGTAAAAAAAAAATTAATTTTTAATAATATTTACAGGGCGAAAATAGTTTTTATTTTTTTGCAACCTATTTTCACCCTGTAAATATAATTAAAAATTGATTTTTTTTACTATACAAATAATCTTTGATAATTTCTTTCCGGGTTGCTCAGATTAAAATTTTTAATTTTATTGTGCAACATAGAAAAAAATTAGATATAACTTAAAAAATATAACAACACTTGATACAGCTGAGGATTCCTCTTAAAGTTTTTTTAACTGAATTTATTTTTTTGTAGCATTGCTAATATTTTTCTTATTAAAAAATGAGAGATTTAGTATTTAGAGTCTCGTATTTAAAAAAATTAAATCAAATTCATAAACGAAATTTTATTTTAGAATGGCAATAAAAATAATTATTTTAGGCTCCATTGATAATAAAAACCGGTTTAAATAGAAAAGTTTGCTTATACAAATTGAATTACATGAATTGTTTAACAAAAAAAGATTTTATTTATATTTAAGTTAATTATTATTATAATTTTAATCATAATTAAATTCCAAATACTAATTATAAATAATTTTTATATTTTCCAGAATTATAAGAATTTACAAGAAGAATGACAAAAAAAATTGTAGTATTGCCATTTGTTTTAATTTGAAAATTTTTTAAATTATAGTTAAATTTAACATGATATCATCAAATAAAATGATAAAATTATCAAAATTTCAAGATATTCATCAAATAAACTGATATTTTTGTTTTTGTTTTTGCAACCCAGAACGAATATAAAACATTACCATTTGATAATAATTTTACTAAATACTATGCAATGCAAGCAAAGCAAAATTATCAAAAATGACTATAAAATTTCTTGATCCAATTAATTTATTTTTATTTCTAAAATTTATAGCTACAAACATCTTTAACATCAGAGTTTTAACCAATTCTGCAGACAGTGTGTAAAACCTGGGTTTTTTTTTATCCGAGAATAAATAAAATTCTTGGCGGATCATACTGGTAGTGGTTATTATATTAAATGAAAATTCGTAGGGGTACCAAAAATACTATCCTAAAGATTTATTAAAAGAAGGAAAAGCATCAAAAATTGTCTTAATTTCTGTTTAAAAGTAAAATCACGATTTTTTAAAATGTGTTTTTTTTTAGAATGTGTGCGCTACGTAGAAGGGCGCCCGCCCTTCCCGATTTGGAGGCCAGAGACGGTGGTCCCGGAAATGCTACGGAGTTCTGAAAATTGGAACAAAGTAGCGGAGTACGTAAGGGCCACCTTGTTGATGAAAAAGGAGGAGGGCTTTCTATCGTATAGATTGCTCTACTGTCACTAGGCTGGGGGAAGGCAGCGGCCAGTTGCCTAGGCTGCGCGTCCCAGACTGAAGTTATACCTGAAAAGGGAGTTCCGGTTTGGGGCAAATAAGCGCAGGGGGGTTTATAGTGTGTTTATCCAGTAAGAATCTGGGGCGTAGCCAGCGACCGCTATCGCCGGTGGTCTCCCAGTTGTACACTTTGTACAACTGGGCGGTTATAGAAAATTGCGGGTCTTGAAGGCCCGCAAACACTCCTTGTCTGATGCAAGATTCGCAAGATTTCCTTGACATAAAAAAATAAAATTTTCAATTTTTAATAATAATTTCATATAATTAAAAAGAATTTAAATTTCATTTACTATTATGTAATTCTAAAATTAAGTTTTCAAGTTAATTCTAAGTATTTCTGTTTGTTTTCGAAGAAAATATATATTATTTGATTTTAATTTTTATTATAATGTTTTAATATTTTTTTTAATTTCTGGAATTTTATTGTATTTTTTATGTCTCTTTTTAATTTGTTATTATTTTGTCCTCGAGTTAGGGGACATCTAAAAAAAATTTTTATTTTATTTTTTTTATTACTTATGCCGAAACTTTCGCCCAATATTATTATTAATAAAAGTGAGGAATAAAGTTTTTGACCAAGAGAGCAATAAACAAATAATTTTAAATTTTGTTACATTTCATTAGTATATGGGCATATCCATTACTTTTCATACAAAAGTGTGCGCACCCATGACTCTGATCGGGCTCAAATTTTCAGGGATGGTTTGAGGTAATAAAAAACTCAGCCAGCCAAAATTTTAGCTATTTTGCAGGACGGGTTCCCGAGACACAAGCTCTAAAAGGTCAAAAAATAGCTGTTTTTAGCCAATTTTCAAAAATTTACTGGTTTTCAAGGATTAGTTCAAAAAACATCCAAATGGTCTCATTTTTTTCCTTGAACTTTCAACTTTTACCAAAAAAATTTTCAAAAAGTTTCAAGGAGCTGATTTTTACTGGAATTGATTAACGTAAGATTTATTTTATCGAAAAATGCTGATTTTTGAACTTATATTGTGACTCAGCATTAATAAAAATCAGACTCAGATTCAGCATTAATTAAACTTTCAGATGGTTTTATTAGAAGCGGCTAGCAAAGACCTTTCAAATGAGACCTTAAACGTTAAAGAAGCTTATCAGGGACCAGAGATATAAGCAATTGAAAGTTTGCTGTTTCCGAAAATATCTATTTTTTAACAACTTTAATCGTCTGTGAAATTTTTCTTCGAGCACTTTAAGGGCTGAAAATTTCAGGAAACCTTGTTTTGATATTTTAAACCACTCCGATTTTACACTTCCTGGTTGGTTAGTAACATCGAGTGACGAGCCGTTCAATCTTAGCTTTTGTCAGAATGTAATTTCTGTTAATGAGGTGCTTCGTAATCGTTTACGCTACAATCCTCTCTATCACAGTCGACTTGTCTATGACCCTTTTCAAGACACTTCAAGCAGAATCGCTTTTCTGTCACCAAACTCCACCTCTTACAGCGGAAGTTTTGTGAAGGTATGACAGTTCTCGGATCTGTGATCCTGAGCACCGCAAAATTCTCATTTCTTGAATACTTCTTTTGGGTCTTTTCTATTGGCAACCAAGGTGTACGCTTTATTTCCTTTAGAAGTATAAGAACGATGATCTTTTCTTACTGGATCACTGAGCCTGGTGGTTTCGGCCGTAGCTGCGATCTCGGCTTCTTTAAACAGAAAATTCGCTACCATCTCTAGACATGGGTCGTTAAGGTGGTGTGAGACGTAGACAATTTAACGATTTACCATTGCTGAAATAAAATTCTGTTTAGTCAATTTTGTAGGTTTTCGTTTGTTCGTTCGTCACCTGGAAAAAGCATCGATGAAAATTAAGAATTTTTGAAAAAAGCTTTTAAAAATATAAATTCAAGTTCATTAAACCACACTGCTTCAAATAATAAAATACGTGAATTTAAAAAAAAAATTGTTTACATTAATTTCAAATATTTTATTCGTCAATAATTGTAATTATTGTTTTACATTTTACTAGATGCTTGTAATTCGT
Source organism: Anagrus nilaparvatae (assembly GCA_022575985.1). Classification (NCBI taxonomy): domain Eukaryota; kingdom Metazoa; phylum Arthropoda; class Insecta; order Hymenoptera; family Mymaridae; genus Anagrus; species Anagrus nilaparvatae. The sequence continues at coordinate 8,441,693 of JAKSXM010000231.1, read as the reverse complement.
TTCGAATATTAAATAGGGTATTTAAGGACTTTTTTTCACATATTTATACTAATTCTCTGGGCTCTGAAAACCCATATTATATTTATTAAAAAATGATTTATTTTTATTTTGAATGTAGTATAAATTGAGTTTTCTTACTAATATAGTTTTTCTTCTTTTAAACAGAAACTTTTTAGACGTCTTAAATGCCTTTTTAAGTGAACCAAGTGTCCCCGTTTTAGTTCTCTTTTTAACTAATTAATTGCGTTGATATTGTATCGTGTTTGTCGACCCCTTTGCAGCGCCTTTATTTGATTTTCTAGTCTTTCTATTCGGTAACCTATAAAGAATTCAATTCTTTATTTGCATACTGAATAATTAATTTTAATCTTAAAAGCTTATTTATTTCGTGATCCATCTGTAAAAAAATACTTAAAATATTAAAATATTTTTACGTATACAACACTTTACTTATTTAATTAACTTAAAACACAAAATATTTATAAAAAAATATAATATTTAAGATTGGCAATGTATAAGGTATCACCATATTAATTCTTATGTGTTAAATAGTATGTATAAAAATATTAACTACTATGTTTACAATATTTACTTTATTTAAAAATAAACAAAGATAATACTTATGCTCAGTCGTATCTATATGTAAATACTAAAATGAGATATTTTATTATAATATGTTGTTTTTGTATAAAAAAAAATAATGCAAGCATGTTATATGGATTATATATTAATATTTTATTTTCTTTAAAATAATTTTTTTAAATAGTTTCAATTATTTTTTTTAATTTATTGTTTATTAATTATAAAAAATATTCGTTATTTATCAAATATTCAGAAGCCTATAAAATTTCTGAGAGACAATATAATTACTATAAGTAATAAGTATTTAATTAAAATTAATAAATAATTATATAAATAATATTTTATTTAATATAAAAATATAATTACTAAGTTTTTTTTATTCTTTTATTTTTATAATTATAATTTTATTTAAAAAATTATGAATATATATACGTATTTTATCAGCTTTGGACTTTGAAGACTGTAAATTTTTAAAATAAGGAACTTTTTTATTACACAGTATTTTTAAATTTAAGTAGCATTTCATCTCTTCAGATGGCGTAAAGGTAGCACAAAACCTAGAAACCCTAGATTAGCAGAAACTGCGTGGAAACTGTCAGAAACCAACCAGAAACACACTTGGCTCTGTTTGGTCTATACTAATCACATAAAAGGTGCCAGCTAAGATGATGGTCGAAAAAAATTTACTTATTTAAAATATATGGTTTCTACTGCAAATGGCGAGCCAACCAAAAACCATCCAAAAACCATCTACAGTAGCGATTTTATGAGGGTCGATTTCATGGAGCATATTTTTAATAGATTCTGGGGGCATTAGAGTAGAAATAATTAATTAAATTTCATTTATCTCCTTCAGAGATATCTAACGCAGTATTGAGCTCCGCCGCGAGATGACGCCACAATTCATTGGTAAAAAACCCTGTTCAAATGTTTATGTGTGTGTGTCTGGCACCTGCTTGTCTTCTCTGGATTGTTTCACCTTCATTCGTGATTTGGCGCGAGAGGAAGTAACAGTTCGAAATGGCTGAAGATATTCAAAAAGATTACAAATTTTAAATTTAATGGTACCTGATTTGGAACTACAAGATCACCAATTAGAAATATTAGATAAGAAAATTATGTCAAATAAAATTCCTTTTATTTTTTTTTTTTCAGAAAAAAAAAAGAAAGAAAATTAGGACATAGATATTCTATATTTTATTAATATATATTTTATTAATTTAAAAAAAAAAAAAACAAAAAAAAAACAAAAGTTTATTAAGAATAAATACGTAAATAACAGTCAAAAATATTACTTGATGGCCGTCGAAAACCAAGACCACTTCCAGATGTCCAACAACCAGAGATCCTGGAACCGCAGGAGGGAGATAAAGCGCTCCAAAAAATGTTGGGAGACAACCCAAAAAAACCAGAAAAAAAGGAACTTATTATATCTCAGAATATATCGTAGTATGTAGCCTACTGAACTAAAAAGGGTATCTTAGATGAGGAAAAAGAAAGGATTCTTGGAGAAAATTCAAGAAGAGGAACGATATGCCTAAACGCTCCTGAAATCAACGAAGAGATAGCCATTACGGTAGGGCTGAAACCGAAAGTCAGAGACAAATATTTTAAGGGCTATCAGAACACAGTGGGCACAGCTCTGTCAATCAATACGTCTCTTTTTTATATTTTTCTAAATGAAGTAGAGGATGGCCCCTTAATGGTCGTTTTACCTAATTATGTCGATATTTTAGCTGTTTTTCAAGGTAGGATTGTGAAATAACGGATAGAGATATTTGAATTTTTTTTATTGTTTAGAAATATATTAATAATTAAAAATAAAAATTTTTTTTTGTTTTTTGTGACGTCATTTTTGCGTGAGAGAGGTGTATTTGCGTTTCTGAAAAAAAAATTCAAAGTCATGTACAGGATATCTTGACCTAATCTAAAACATACAAAAAAAGAATTGGTAAGACTTAAAACCCGTAATTTTGGGATGACGTCGAGTTTATTCAAAAAAATTAATTAGAAACAAAATGGCGGCTACACAAAGTTAAAATGAAAAAAAAACCTATAATTTTCGGACAAAAGCAGCTGTAAAAATTTTTTGAGAAGCCATAAAGTTATCCTTTCGGTTTGCATACTGAACCTGTAGCTGATTTTACCCCTACTGCTGGGCCGATTTGCTATTAACATGGAACATGTTTATTGGATTGGGTATTTGAAAAAGTTTGGCTCGGCAGGGGGGGGGGGTGAAAAAGTGACGTTTTGGGGGGGGATGAAAAATTGACATTTTAGGGGGGGGGTGAAAAATTGACGCTTTTAAGGGGGAGTGAAAAAGTGACGTTTTTAGGGGGGTAAAATGGACTTAGAATATTTTCGATTTAGGGATTTAGAATAATTTGAACTGGATGTCAGGACCTGATCAGGCCCTGATCAGGCCCTCATAACAACAACAACTTAAAAATACTTTAAGTTTATAGACTTAGGATAGTATATATTTTAGGATTTATTGTAATTTCGGTTTTTGCATTTATTACTATTATGAGTGAATATGTTCCATGCTCGTTGGTTGTGTAGTTACACAAACCGGTTATAAATTTTTAACCATTTAATTTTAATTATTATAATTTTTACCATTTTGGCACGGCTAAATTTGGCGTCATAAACAATCGCGAATATTAGCCAAATTTGCTCATAATTTCTATTAGTGACCGGTTCCGACATAATTTCTAACTATTTAACAATAGTTAGAAGATATGTAAGATAATAATAGAGCTATACCGTTAAATTTTATTTTATTTTTTTTTTTTTTTTATTTTTAAACAAATCAACGGGACGAACCCTTTTACAATAATTTATAATATAAATCAAAAATAAATTTTACATTTAGAAATTAAAATACATTATGAATTTAACTTAAATTATAAGATAATAATTTTATTATAAAGTAATAAAAAGAACTGATGGTAAAAATTAAAGTTATAAGTTAATGACGATACAATAATTATTTTGAGTTGTAAATATATATTATGCAAATTTACCCAAATTAATTTTTAAACTTTTAATAAAACTGCATTCAGATTCATTAGTTATATCAACTTTTTTGTTTATCATATTAAAGCTTTCAATAATTCTATAAAGAGAAGAAATTTTATTATTTTTTTTAAATTCTGTAGGTAAGCTGAACATAATATTTCTATCTCTAAGTCCGGGTCTTAATGGCACATGTAAGTTAATTGATGATAGGATGTCAACGGAATCAATTCTTTTATTAAATACTCTATACAAAAATTTAATGTCAGCTATATCTCTTGACGATTCTAAAGTTAACAAATCAAATTTTTTATTTAATTCTAGATAATTATGACTAAAATAATCAAAATCAATCTTTTGATTATATGCTAATATTCTAAGAACTTGATGTTGAATTTTTTCAACTTCATAATTTAAAGAAGATGTATAGGGGTACCAAATCATTGAACCATACATTAATATAGATTTAATATGAGAGTTATAAAATAATTTTAAAGAAATGATTGTCTTTAATTTACATAATATTTTTTTTAAATAATAAATTCTTTTTTTAGCTTTAGCTATAATATTTTGTATATGAACATTAAAACTTAAATTTTCATCAAAAAGAATTCCAAGATCTTTAATTAGACAAACTTGTTCAATAATTTTTTTACCAATTTTGTATTGAGTATTTTTACATTTTTTAGAACTTTTAGTATCAAAAATCATAATTTTACATTTTGAAAGATTCCATGACAAACTATTTAAGTAATTCCAATTATGTAATTTTTTTATATCATTTTTAAAACTAATTATGTCTTTATCATTTCTGATCTCTTTAAATATTTTAAGATCATCAACATATAATAAAAAATTTGATTTTCTTATACTCTGTTTTAAATCGTTAATATAAATTATATACAGAAGTGGACCTAAATTTGACCCTTGAGGGACACCAGAAATGTAATTTATTTGTTTAGACAGAGATTGATTTAATATAACAAATTGTTTTCTGTTAGATAAGTACGATGTAAACCAGTTTAATAAATTGCCTTCGACACCATAAGAGAAAAGTTTTTGTAATAGTAGTTTGTGACTGACAGAGTCAAAAGCTTTAGATATATCTGTGTATAGTGTATGGACTTGGTTGCCTCTATTCAGAGCTTGTGCAACAAATTCTTTGAATAAAAATAAGTTTGTTGTTGTTGATCTTTTTATAATTGAACCATGTTGTTCTTTGATAATTAGTTTATTAAAGAAAACAGAAATTTTATCATATACTAACTGATCTAACAATTTAGCAAATGAGCTTAGAATAGTTATTGGTCTATAATTCATAATATTTGTTTTGTCACCATTTTTAAAAACTGGAATAATTAAGCCATTTTTCCAAATATCTGGTAAAGTTCCTGTTTTAATGGATTGATTAAATAAAATTTTTAATGGTAGAATAACAAAATTACAGCAGTTCTTAATAAATAATGGATGAATATTATCATATCCAGGTGATTGATTGCCATTTTTATCAAAATCACGTTTGACGGATCGCGCAAAACAGGCCAAAAAATATACTTAGGGGGGAGGATTTAAAAATAAATTTTTTTTACATACTCTTGAGACATATATAAAGTAATTAACAGAAAAAAAATTCGAAAAAAAAGTTTAGGTAAAACGACCCTTAAGAAATATGTGCCTACAAAAATTATCAGACTCAGTTAAGCTACTAGTAGATCTCTTTGCCACCCTAGACCTTACGCGAAAGAAGCAGATGGCTCGCGCTTTTATGTCAAACATACAAAAGCCGGTAAAGGAAATAGAGTCAACAGGATTTTTATTTGGGGACAACTTCAAGGGTTTTCTTCAAGGAAGAGAAGAAGTAGAAAAGGTCATCAGGTAAATGAAGCCTTTACCAAAGGAACCTGAGGCCAACCAAGAGAACACTAAAACTAATGCTGCAAAATGTAACAACTATAAATCTCAAGCTTTGTAGATATGGTAATTTAAACTGGAGGGGCTCCCAGGGTTACGAACAACTCCAGGGAGGCGATTTGGAGGAGCCAGAAGCCATACGCGAGGGGCCCAATACCTTCTCAGCAAGAGACAAGAAACTTAGATCAGGAAACACTACACTCAATCAGAAAGGCACCACAGGAGATAGGAAACCAACGCAATAAGGCAGGTAGACTTAAATATTTCTTTAACCATTGGCAAAAAATTACAGACATTTTAAAGGTACTTAGTGCTATTGAGGGTTACAAGATCCCTTTAAAGGAAAATGTCTTTCAAATACAGGAACCCAAGAACAAGGTAAAAGAGGAAAATAGTGCAGGTAATAAATAAACTCTACAAAATAGGAGCAATAGAACCATGCACTGAGTCTGAGGGTCAATTTATATCATCCTTTTTCATGGTTCCAAATTCTGATGGCTCATGTCGATTCATACTAAACCTTAAAAAATTTAACAATTTTGTAGACACAGAACACTTTAAACTCAAAGATCTAAGGCTAGCAGTAAATCTATTAGAAAAGGACGAATATATGTGTAAAATTGACTTAAAAGACGCCTACTTGTCATTAACTATTATCGACAAGGAAGACAAAAAATACTTGAGATTTAGGTTTCAAGGAAAACTACTTCAATTTCGAGCACTATCATTTGGTCTTAACTTAAGTCTTTACATTTTCACAAAGATAATGAAACCAGTAATAGAATTTCTAAGGAGCTTGGGAAACAAATATAGCCTACGGCTGGCTACACATTAAGAGCCTAGAAATTCTTAAACAAACAGCATTGTTCGCATCAAATTTTAATAAAAATTTTTAAATTAAAAAAAGGAAGAAAGCATACCAAGACTTTAAGTGGTAGAAAAAAGCAATCCATACAAATACTAATGAGATTAGGACTAACTGCTACAACCTTGTAATATTCTCAGATGCATCTACAATAGGACGGGGTGCAGTCTGTCACGAAGAACAAACAAAAGGTTTCTGGAACACAGATGAAAGAAACAGACATATCAATTACCAAAAAATTAAAGCAGCTTTTCTCGCACTCAAGAAATTTGCCAGAATCCTTTCGAACACACAAATCCTAGTACGAATCGATAAAACTACAGCATTAGCTTCAATCAATAAAATCGGCAGCTAAAGATCAGAAGACCTAAATGAAATAACAAAAGAAATTTGGAACTGGTGCGAAAGGAAACATATTTGGATCTTTGCTGAATAAGTAGCATCAAAGGAAAATCCAGCTGATGCAGGATCTAGGGTCACAAACATCGATACAGAATGGGAAATTGCAGAAGGGGCTTTTAATCAAATTATTTACGCATATGGAACTCCAGATATTGACCTATTTGCGTCAAGAATTAATGCTAAATGTAAGAAGTACTGCTCTTGAGAGAGAGTCCCCTTTGCCCTAGTAATAAAGTCACTTACCATAAAATGGAAACCATATTTTTGGCATGCATTTCCTCCAATAGCACTTATACCCAAGGTCATAAAAAAGATAAGAGATGAAAAGTCTAGGGAAATCCTGATAGTACCCCACTGGACATCTCAATCATAGTATCCATAATACCAAAATCTTTTGATAAACAAAAATATTATTTTTCAACCAAGCTATGATCTTTTACTTTCTCCTTGCAGGTCAAAGATACACCCACTTTTCAAGAAGATGAGTTTAGTAGAAGGGGTTGTTTCCCTGAGGAAACGATACTATAGAATCCAATAGAACGGTGTCCAACAGAATCCAATAGCCTATAGAATACAATTTTTTGGGTTAAGGTGTTTGTTTTTCTTGTTTTTACAGTGTCACAGAGGCCTCTAAAATTTTACCCAGGAAGGGTTTCATTTTAAAATTTCCCGTGGAATCCGAAAATTAAGTCATATTTTTTATTTTCTACCAGGAAAAGCGAAGATCAGTTTTTGGAGCCTAAATTTGATTTTTAAGTACTTAAAAAGCAAATTTGTTAAAAAAGGAGTTTACCAGCATGAAAAGTATGCGAAAACATATGTAAAAAAATTTAAAAAAAAAACAAAACAAAAAAAATTTGTATTTTAAAGTTTCCTTTAGTTTTTCCAGTTTTTCGGCTTTTCCTGAGGTTTTCCGAAAAAATATGGTCAGATTCGGATTGGGCTGGAATTTTAACTATCTACCATTATATAGAAAATATTTTTTAGGCTTATTTAGGGCGCCAAGAAAATAAAAAGCAAACGGGTGGCTGAGAAAAAAATCAAAATGAATAACAGCTGACAAATCGCAAATAAGCCATCTAGAGCCTTAAAAATTGGCCAGTAACCATATTTTTACATACCAAATACAGTGCATTTGGTATTTTTTAAATCCAAGACATCGACCGGTAAAAATAGCTAAGAACTACCGAAATATTAAATTCGGAAAATTTAAGAAAATATGCGAAAATTATAAGGAAATTTTTGGTAAAAATCTAAATAGTTCTACCCTACCAAAATCTGTTTTGTAAATTTTTTTTTTGAAGCTTTTAAAATCTCTTACGGTGAATAAGAATGTAGTATAACTAAGTACGTTTAGTACGTATTGTAATAAATTTACAAAACAGATTTTGATAATATTTGGTTAAAATATAATTTATTATTATAAAACTCATAGAAAAAATTTCAGAGCTTCTAGAAGTTTATTTACAGAAATATACAAAAAAAAATTTTGAATTTCTTATATACGATACTCGCGAGAGGAAGAAACAGGGCTTCTCTTTCACTTCACGCATATACTACCATAACACAAAAATAAACAAAACTTTTCTACATTTCTATTGTATTCTATAGGCTATTGGATTCTATAGTATGGTTTCGTCAGGGCATCGCCAACACCACCTATTTTCAACTGTAAAAAAAATTTAAAAGGATTTTCAATATTCCAACTTGATCCAGAGATATTATTGAAAATTCAACAATGCTCATCATCAGAAGCAAGAGTTAGGACAAGAATGTTGATTACATCAGTTGAGTCGAGCATTGTTTGTATAGCTATAGCAATCACCTTGGATAAATAGAGGGCATGGGGACATTAATTATTTTTTGACCCAATTCCTAAGCGGACATGGACTTTTTTGCTCCTACCTCTTTCGGATCCAGAAGATGAATAGTGCGGAATGTATATACTGTCCTGGCAAAGACGACACGCCGGAACACACATTCTTCAAATGCGATAGGTGGGCTGCTAAAAAGTTTCAATTAGAAGCTAACATCGGTCAAATCACACCTGAAAATGTGGTTGGCCTGATGCTTCAAAATGAAGAAGTATGGTCCGAAATTGGCCAGTACGTGGAGTACATACTCCGCACCAAAAAACCTGAAGTCCAAGGTAATGGCTAATATTAAGACGTATTGCGGTTATCCTGATGACTGCAGCTGTTGTACTAACATACTATCATCCCTGCAGTTACTCTTGATACCGCAAGCAATAGTAGATGGTAGGATAATTTTTATTTATTTATTTATATATATTTATTTATTTATTTATTTATTAACCTTCTTTTTGATGATAATGAGAATTAACGTATATTTTTAGCTAACATATATTTTATTAAAGATGACAGTACATAAAGACGAAATTTCAACCAGATGGAATAACGGAGTCCTTAACCAGACTGGCGAGTCATTGGATGCAAGTCAAAAGATGAAGTTCATGAATAGAACTAAATGGCCTTGAACCTGTCCTGAAGTAACGTGAAAACGGTCCCGGGATAGGCTCGCATAAGGTAGAAAGGGAGTGGAGTTTTAGTGGGTATAGGCAAAGTAGGTCGAGTCCCACATAACTGTCAGTTCGGATGCTGAACAGTATGCGTAATGCATTTCTCCACTTCCTACGCAAAAAAAAAAAAAAAAAATAGCATTCACAAAACTTATAAGGTATAAGTTGTTACAATTTAGTTTATACTGTTACTATAAATAATTAATATTTCACGAAACAGTCCATTTAATAAGGTAGCAAACAAGATTCTTATAAATCAAAAACAAGGCAATAAGGTATTTTCAAAACCCTTAAAATTTTAAATAAAATACGAAGGAATGAGAAATATTTTTGTTAAATAGGTTATTGCACAAAACTATCTAATATCTCAATTTATAAATTTTACTTATCAGAGATGAAAAAAATATGAATTTATTAAATCAACAAACCGGCTCGGTAGCGCAGAGGTAACGTGCTCGCTTTGTAATATAGCAAAATATTATGAAGTGGGTTCGCATACAGAGCAGTGAAAACTTTTTTTCTGGAAATAAATATTTAAAAAAATTAAATATTTAATAAAATTAAATGTTTATTTTAAGAAGGGAGAGTAGAGCTAGCTGCCGAGTCGCAGGGGGCAAGACGAAATGGAAAGTGCCATTTGCTTGCCTCCGTATGTCATGCATAGAGGGCGTTTTTCCAAGGTTTTTCGCGCCTCTTTTAAATCGATTGTTGTGAATAACAACTCTGCGCTTTAAAGACGGAATTGTCAGCATGGCTCCTATTAAAAAGTCGGACCTTGGACCGCATTTGGCCATCCCAAACCCTAGTAAAGGCTATGAATAGATAAAGTTTGAAATGATTGTTAAAGTTCCACCTATCCTAAACATCCCTTCTAATCCCACAGTTTCACCAACAATTTGTCCATACGTCTCCAAACCTATCTAATTATTTTCATTAAAGGAAAAAGCGGTATATATCTCAATATATATATCGACTTCCGAGGGAATGAAAGCAAAAAATGTGGTTTGGACCGCTTGTGCAAATAACTGTTGGTGACCTCCGTATAAGATGTTAAATACAGTATATAACCTAAGGTTAAATAAAAGCACATACATATTAAATCAACAATTAATCAGTTTTATTAAAATAATGAATCAAGTAATTTTATCTACTAAAATGCAAAAAAATTTTATTTGCTATGCTGATCATGTTAAAATTGTAAATAGTGAGATACATGGCTGAATAAAGTGAAATTGCCGATTGGAATGGTATAGAGCATATGTTCGATAGCCGTACAAAATTTTTAAATATTAGCGAAAAAGGTCACAACATTTTAACACTGCACTAATGAGGGAAATCCCAGAAGATTCTATTTATTCTCTTAAAGCAAAAATTATAAAACCTGAGTAGTTTGAATATGAAATTTAATGAATTTATTGTTCACCCTCTCATATTAGGTAGCCGTGTGTTATATAGAGCGATTAAACTCTAAAAATTAATAAACAAGGTTTAAAACCTTGTTTAATTAATTACATTGAATTAATTTTAATTAATTGATTAATTATTTTAATAAACCATTTTAAAAATGGTTTGAAAGAGAAAACAGCTATGATAATATGTTATATTTATTAATATTATTTATTTAATTTTATTTTAAAAATAAAAATCTTATAATTACTTGTAAATGGCACAAGAGGTAAAGTATTAAGCGCAGGCATAGCGCAGGGTTCAGTTCTGGGTCCTGATCTGTGGAATGCCTTTCACGACGGCTTGCTGAAGATTGAGCTTCCGGATGGATGCCCCATGATCGGATACGCGGATGATCTCGCTCTAACCATAACAGCTCGAGAGACAAAGGACCAGCAGAATACCCTGGATGAGGCCATGCGCCTTATCAATAGCTGGATGTCGGATCACGGACTCAGACTGGCAGTCCCGAAAACGGAGATTGTCCTTCTGACCCGGAGAAGGGTTGATACCATATTCGGCGTCAGCTCTGACGACAGAGATAATCCCCTTATGATCCAGACCAAATCATCGGTCAAATAATGGGGATCTTCTTGGATAACAAGTTGACCTACGATAGACAATTCCAGCAGGCCTGTGAAAAGGCTGGCCGGGTGACAAAATCCCTCTCGTGGCTGATGTCGAACATTGGCGGTCCCAGATTAGGAAAGAGGAAGCTGTTGATGACATGAAAAATACATGTACATTCTCATGTACATGAAAAATTAAAAAGTAATTGGAGAATAAAAGTTTTGAAATTTGAATAAATAAAAATAAAAATGCATGACACAAAACTGAGCTTTTATCAAGCAAGTTATTGTTTGCATTCTGTTAAGTTAAAATTGTTAAATTGTTATTATTTTTTTTAATAACAAATTTTTTTTGAGTATTTTTTTATTTGTTTTAACTTCATGAATTGTATTAATTTATGTTTCAAATTTTTTATATTTCCCAATGAAACTCATGCAAGAAAAAAATTTAAATATTCTAATCAGTAAGAAAAATAATAATTACTGTAAATTACCTCTTTATTATTATAAGTTGACACAAAAATATTCGTTTTTTTTCACAAGAACAAAAACACAATTATTTTAGTAATGAAAAACTTAAAATAATTAAAGGAGTTATATTAAAGGATAAATACAACGCTTTCAAAACAACAAGACGTGTAAAAAGTTAAATTATGAATTCAATCAAGCAACGAATTATAACAAAGGCGTGACGTAACAAAGAAAAAATAATGTTTCCCTTTCTTTTATTTTATACTTTTTCGTTGTTATAATTCTGTCCTTTATTAAACTTTAGTCATCTTTATTCAGAATCCCAATTACAAATTGACCGATCTAAGGGCTTATCAATATAATAGTTTCGTGGATGGCTTTGGTAAAAGTTGTGGTTCAATAATTTTGGTCAGTTTTCGACAAAAATGAAATTAAAATTTTGAAGCCATAAAATAGCTTTAGCTTTTAGATTAGGCTAAAAATTACTTAATTAAAAATTTTCCCATATATGAGTTTTAAAAGATATGTAACGCCATTGAAGTTACGCCGTGTATCTGCACCAAAAAAAATATATTCTATACTATTTTAAAAATGGTTAAATGGCAACATAAACCTCCAGAACCCAGTGTTACCAAAAAATGTCAAATTTAAATTGAGTATGTTTAAGCATAATTTAAAAGTATATACTTTTTATTCCGTGGTGTCAATTCAGTTTTTTTTGCAAAAATTTCCACAAATTTGTGAAGTGCAGACTCCCTGATAAAAAAAATAGCATATGAAAGTGAGAATGTTTTGCCATTGACTATCTCTGTACATAAATTGAGAAGTCATAATTATAAAGCATATATTTTTCTCTTCCGAAACTATAATAATAAAACTGCAGTGCTTTTGTCTTTTTTAGAAAAATACTTTCTCCTAAGTATCTGTTTTCTTTTTTTTCGGTATTTCAAGTTCAACGTCGTAGTATATATTATAATATATTATAGAATCGAGCTCCATTATTGTTTTACTTATAAAAGTTATTATTTTATTTACGTAATTTATTTAACTTACTGTTTTTGTGCAAAAGCAGGATAATTGTGGGTATAAATACATACTTCCATCCAGTTTTTATTTAGTAAGTTTCTGATTATATTTATAGTAATATAATAGATATATCTTGGCATGCGGGCAATAAGGACGGTATTCCAATTTGTTGAAAAAAGAAGGCACGGGATTTCTACAATAATTTAAGAAGAATGGTGAAAAAAGAACAGTATCATGTATTAAATTGTTAATGGCAAAACTAAATTCCGAAAGAATCCCACATGCGATGATCATCTTTGAGAAAGGACCAAATCATGATTTTAACCTATATATGCGTTCGGCGGGATTTACTTATGCATGGTAAGCTAGTATTCTAGTATGTTTTATGCCATTACTGTTAAGACAACTATCGATGTAGTTACGTAACTTTATCCAAATGAATTTTAGAAGGGCATACATAAACCTTAGGTACGTCTGATTCGAGGATTTTTTAGATTCGGGGACCGCCTGCTTCCCTCAGAAGCCTAATGATAACAAATTTTGTAAATAGGTCTTGAACAACTAGAATATATTTGAACCTATTTTTAGTAAAGGACAGTGGTCCGATTATGTCGATAGCTATAATGCTCCGCTTAGTTCTAGGTACTTTAATTTCGCAGCAGATAACGCAATTTTCTACAACTGATATACCAGGCCAGTAACAATACTTTGAGACCAGTTCTAAAGTCTTGTCCCGACCTTAATGACCAGACTGGGAAGAATCATGAAATTTAGAGATTATCTCTTTTGTCTTTTCATGAGGCACCACAAGCTTCTAGCTATGGGCATATCTCACCAAGTGGTTATATTTCTAATTTTATAAATTAAATTTTATTTTTGAGAGCACAATAATGACATTTGGACAGAAGTTTAATAAAACAATAAAAATTAAGATTTTCTTTGCGTAACTTAATTTTAAGCTACGGCGTTTGATAAATGAACTTCTTAAATTAAAAAATATATTTAAGGTTATAATTACTAAATGATGTAATTAGTTCTCAAAAATACTGGAAAATATAGAGAGGTATATAGCATTAAATTTTATTTCTGTCCAAAAACCAATAATAAGAAGATAAATTTTCAATTTTTTTTTAAACAAAAAATTAAATGTTCTACAGACTGCGCTATAGGTATAGCCAGGCTAAACTCCCTGAATCTTTAACTCATTGCTCACATAAAGCCTAAAATATAGTTAACGTTAAAGCCTAAAATATAGTTTACATATTAGTTATTAAAAAATTATTTTAAAAAAATTTTTATTTTTGCAGTTTCATAAAATTTTAATTTGTAAGAAAAGTTCCTGATTGTTTCAAAAAATCACTCAAAGCATTCAAATTATTTGACTTTAAACTTCCTATTACTAAATAATTGTTTTAAAAATTCTTTATCATTATACTTAATTTTTATTTGACTACTGCTAAAATCATGGGCGGATCAAAAGGGGGGTGGTATGGGCGATTGCCTCCCCTGAGCTCCAAAAAATGCACGTTTTTTTATCATAATTTTGTTTTTTTATACAAATTTCATAAGAAAACATACAAAATTTTGCTTAAGCGCCCCACCCCCTTAGGCCCTTTTCTGCATCCACCACTGGTTAAAATATAATCGCATTATCTTATTATAATTTATTAAATCATTTAGTTGTGCCTTCTATTATTTTTGAAACATTTTTTTAGATTTTTTGATTTTTTCAAAATGTATATTTCTTGAAATATAGATTTTAATGATCCACTAATTATGACCTACAACTACATATTTTTATTTATTTTTTTAAAGCACTAAATTCAAATCAAAAACATCTTTTTTGAACTAAGAATGAAATATACATAATTCTTACACGTTTGTTATTTTTAGGTTATTGGTAAACAACGCTTCTAAATTATACGATTAGTTTATATAAAACTGAGGTTTATACATACAACGCATTGAATCAAGATATGCCGTTTTTTTAAACTAAAATCTGATAAAATTTTACATAAATCACAAAAGATTTTGCGAAGATTTTTTAAAAATTGAACGAGTGCCATTAAAAAATGTGATTTTAGTACCAAAATTACGCATTGACAACAAAGCCTTTTGATGTCGATATCTACTAAATTATTGGAGGCACCAGTTTTTCTCAAATCACTTTCAAATTGTGAAACATTGTAGAGAATTTTCACAATAGTTAGAAGGAAAAATTGTTCACGGCATTCATTTGTGGCTTAAAAAACTTTCTTCGGCCGTATTTATTGGAAAATGTGGTTACCAATATTTCAGCTGGCAGAATTTTTTTTAGAAATGGAGCACACTGTTTTAATTATCTGAAGAAATTAAATATATTATTAATTTATCAAAATCTATTTATAAAAAGGCAAATAGTTTTACGGCATTCCCTCTGTAATGTTAAGAATATAAAAAACTTAACAAGGTTACCAACAAAATATTAGGGTTTCGAATCATTCCATGGCTGTTATTTCATAATAATGAAAGAAAATAGGCAAAAAAATTTTTTGAGGCTTGAGAAGAAACATATTTAAATAAATTTCAATAATTTTTTTTTTAAACAGAAAGCTGGATTTTCATTAAAACCCTCATGTATGCAATATAACCACTTGGTAAGATATGCCCCTATATCTTTCAAAAGTGGTTCTATCCAAGGATGTGGTCTATGGAAGTACAGCTCATTGTATTTAAATTGCCAGTCCGGGTAAGTTTTTAACAAATTAATTTAATTTTGATACCAAGGACTCTGAGCAGAATTTTTTTCAGAACCTGATTTTCGAAAGCTCTGGAGAGGTCATCAAGCACGTGATGTTCTATTCCAGTTCAATGAACAATTTCAGGTTTCTATGCCAATATTTCCAAAGCCCAATGATCAAACCTTCTAGTAGAGTCCTTGATATTTTTAAGCCATTAAAGCCTCGAGTAATTGGTAATAATCGTAAATTCATAAACTTCGATGTCACGTTATAGTTTTAACTCCACATAATACCGCAAGATATTCTTTTTCAGAGGTAGAACACGTACGTTCTGTCGACGTTAAAAATCTATTTAAAAATTTAATAAGATGGTCATAACCATCTATTCTTTAGATAAGAACACAGCCAATCGCCTAGTCACTAGCATCACTATGCAAGTATAATCTTTCCGATTGAATTTAACATTACCGAAGACGGCTGTTCTTAGAAAGCCAAAAAATGTCATTTTTCATTAACCGACATAATGGTTCCCTTTCAGCCGAAAAATCAGACATGAATCGTGAGTACCAGCCGTACCATAACCTAAATATTTAGCAGCGAAATTCACTTTTTTCCGGATTTATTTGTAGTTTCGCTTTTTTTTAGTGCCTTTAAAACTATTTCCAGCCATTTTACATGTTTCCAAAAATCTGCCAGAACAATTACTAAGTCATCGTTATATATAAAAACAATGGCTTTAACTCTAGAGGGAAGATATTCCCTGATTAACTTGTCTATAGCTTTACATTCACATTACTCTCGTTAATAACTTATTATTCTAGAGCAACCCGAGGACCAACCCCACGTATTGTTCCCATTTAGTTTCTCTTAATCTGAAGCTTTTGGATCTGCTGAAAGCTCGATTACTGCCAGTGAATAAAAATATTCAAAATTTACATTATCTCAAGAGAACTCGCTTTGATTTCTAAAACCTTGTATATTAGTTTATAAATTTTTAAATAAAATCTTTTTAATATTTTTTCGGTTTAATTTAAAAAGTTTGTTTAAGCCGAGCCTTAAAGTTTGGGCAATCAGATCTAAAGCGACATCGAAAGTTTGCATATCTTAAATATTAAATAAAAAAGTTGCAAAAAATATTCATCACCGTATTCTAAGTAAATAATTCAACATAAAATTTAAATCTATACCAAGTAAAGTCAATATAAAATATTATATATTATAATAAAAAATTCAAATATGCGACTACTGATTATTATAATTAAATCTTGAATTATATTTAAAAAAAATAAATTTAATCAGACTTAAAATTCGAGTGTTACGTCTAAGGTTGCTTTACTGAATTTAATTGACTAATGACTTTACTATATGTAAGGATTAATTGCAAACTGACTATATAGACTGACGTTATAACGTAACACTGAATGCGAATTGATTAGACCTTTTAGCCTTACGTCTTATGCAGACACTAAACGGCGGAAAAGGTAATAAGTTCAAATAAAGAGAATGATTTAATAGGCAAAAGCTTAATTTATTAATATAAAAGTATTTGAAATTGTTATAAGTAAATATAATATAATGAATTGAATAAAGATTAACATAAAGAGTTGAATGTTATTAATATAATAAATACTAAGTCTTACAGTATACTTAATAAAGAGCGATTGCGACTCAAGCCAAATCCTAAATCCTTTGTAACGATAATGCGGTTGGCGTCTACTGGTAAACTTGACACTACACTACAGTACGAACTGAACTTCTTGAGGCCCAAAACGAGAAGACCGATCCTTCGAAATCCGCGAGTATATATAGTGCCGGGAGAATTTGACAAAATGTCCACTTCTCCTTCTAAGCTCTGTATGGAGGTGTAATGGTTTGCCATCTCTTACGTGGGCCAACGCCCGAAACCTGATGGAACTCGACCAATTCTTAGTACAGGAGAAAGCGGTAATTGCGTATTAGCAGATTACCCAATTTTTCGAAATTCGTTAGCTTTCTAATCGAGTTCCGTAATGATTCATAATTGAATATTTTTACTTGAATATTGCGCCCTTTATTTAGGTCAATATAGCATTACGTTACACTTCCCTCCATAACAGAAAAATTTTTGAAACAAATTTTGTTTATAATTTTATCTTTTGATAGACACTACATATATTATGCCGATTCTGAAAGCTTAAACCGAATATTATAATTGATAAAAGAAAAATTCTAAACGTACCAGTATAACGGACCACATAAGTTTTACAAAAATTTATTTTGGCTCGAATCTTACTTTAAGATCTTTTTCTTATATGGCTTGAATCTAGGGTTTCTTTTAAAGATCTTTCTTAACTTTAATTATAAAAGTAAAATTTCCCTCATTTTACCTAGCCTATCTCTCTCCACTCCTTAAATCTAAAAAACTAGCTGTTTTTACAATTAAAAAGTAAAATTATCCTAATTTTACGTTATCTAACCTTTTCTCCTCTCCTTAAATCTAAAACACTAGGTGTTTTTACAATTAAAAAGTAAAATTATCCTAATTTTACTTTATCTAACCTTCTCTCCTATGCGTCCTGGACCATAAGTGAGGCTGAGCTGTGGTGCCTTTGTAAACTGTTTCATTTATCTTGATCTCGCATTGGACTCGTAAGTCTACTACACCTAAACGACTTATCATTTTCTCTTGTTTGAAATCTGGGCAAGAGACAACTACACCAATTGGTTGACTAAGCGAGAAAATTATTCCTGATTCAGTTTGGCTTATGGTTTAAAATCGAGTCGAATTAGTGGGCAAGTAAATACTAGCATTAATTACTTTTTATAGGTTAAACATAACCCAAAAAAAAATGTTTTTTTTTTAGTATGTTACGAGAGTACTCTTGGCGGAATGGGGCCCAATGGCAACCTGCCCCGTGATTCCTGATGACCTAGATGACATGGAGCAGGTTGATTGAACAATTTAAAAACTATTTAACTAAACTACTTGATATTGTAAACAGAAACCATTTTAAAAGGTAAATAATAAACCTAATTATTTTTTAACTGTACAACCGTGTTACATATTTATTAAATTTCCTTCCTTCCGTACTCCTTCTCCTCCCTTTTTATTTTTATTCATAAAAGCTAAAACTAATTTTTATCTCCGGATCTGGTTTGATATGCAACTAAAACAAATTTATTTAAATTTAACTAAATTAGAGATTTTCTGGACCATTAAGTTTCGTAATTATTATTATTACATATATTTAAAAAAAAAAAATTACTTAAATTACTAGTTTTTATTAATTTAGCGCAAATTACTATTAATTTTCTTCCTTATGTTAATATTTGCGTTACTCGCGACTTCGGTAACTTCTTGGTTCTGCTTAACCTTGCTGCGTTTACTCCTTTTTCTTTTGCACGCAGAAATCCACAAACATACATTGCATAACAAAGCTATTATTATAATTGATAACAAAATTTCCACGTGATATTGAAAACTGTCTGCTATGAAATACTGTGAGGTTAGTTTTGGTTTTACTACTACTGGTATTTTAGTTGGTAATGATTTAGTAATAAATTGACTCATGTTTCCTATTTTTATTTATGCGTCCTGGACCATAAGTGATGCTGGCTGAGCTGTGGTGCCTTTGTAAACTGTTTCATTTATCTTGATCTCGCATTGGACTCGTAAGTCTACTACACCTAAACCACTTATCATTTTCTCTTGTTTGAAATCTGGGCAAGAGACAACTACACCAATTGGTTGACAAAGCGAGAAAATTATTCCTGATTCAGTTTGGCTTATGGTTGGTGTACTTCATACCGTATCCACTACCTCACAAGTTAGCCTGGAATACACTAACAAATCTGTCTCACAATTGGAACTTGACTGAAGAACTGGTGGCCATCTGAAATACTTTCTATTGTCGCAATTTGGTAAGTTATTTAGTTCAATTTCTGAAATAAAAAAGGCTTGGTTTCTGAAATGATTTATTCCGATATAGTTGTTTCTAAATTTCACTTGGGTCACCACATTTGATCTGCCAACTATGGAAAATAGAGCCGGTCGATGGAGCTTGAAAACTTTGTACTGATTTAATTGTAGTTGCGGAATTTTTAACTTGATTACTAAAACTCCTGTGTTCACTCTTCTCAGCTTCAACTCGTTGGTAAGGTCAAAATTTTTATTTACAATTACGTTTGGATGATTTTCTAAAATATTTTTCCAAGTTTCAGGTGTGAATAACCCTTCAAGGATTGTGTTACTGTCCAGATTCATTAGTGCGCTTTGAAAATTTTTAACTTTCTGAGTTAAATTTACTGGTTTTTTGGCTTGGTACATTTCTTTTGCTATTTCTAACCATTCTTGCATTAATCTTGAGTCTATCAGGATTCCTTCCCTTCTTATGTTACTGACCACGATTTTGTTATTTTGTTGATGAAATTTTCCAATTCTTCTAGTCCTTCCATCCACTTTCTTATTCCGGTGATAAAGATTGTATAAAATCACCGAGCGGTAATTCTCACGCTCGGCGAAAAAACTTTCATAAAAATCACCGAGCGGTATTTCTCACGCTCGGCGAAAAAACATAAACTTTCATAAAAATCACCGAGCGGTATTTCTTACGCTCGGCGAAAAAACATAAAATTTCATAAAATTTGACTTAATCGCTTAATGGAAATCTTGGTTTTATATAAGATTTCCTTACTCTATTTGGGTGAATGATTTTGAACTTTTGAACTTGTTTTGTCCCAATTTTAATTTTAAATTACCATTTTGGTATGTATCACTTACTGCAAAAGGACCTAAATAATGTTTTCCAAACTTCCTAATTTTATAACCTGGTAGCAAATAAACGCTGTCACCTATTTTAAAAATTCGATGTACTATTTTCCTATCATAATACCTTTTTGACCTTTCTTTAGCTCTTATCAGATTTTCTCTGGCAAACTTTTGTACTTTATTTAGCCTAGTGACTAAATTTTACAAATATTCATCCATGGTTGTAGGCAGGTCTTCTGGGTCTTCCATACTTGACGGTGTTCTACATATTCGGCCAAAAACCAATTCAAATTGAGTCGCATCTGTTCCTTCATGGTCGGCGCTGTTATAACTTAACGTAGCCATGTCCAGGTAGTCATCCCAGTCGTCCAAATTTTTGTTCACGAAATGAGTCAAATATTCGGCTAACGGATGGTGCGAGCGCTCCAGGGCACTCAAAGATTGATATGAAACGCCTTATGAACACTTCTGCTATAGAACTAGCTGATCTATCTGGTATCGCATAGGCCTGGGCAAACTTGGTCAATAAACATTGAGCTGTTAAAATATACACATTAACATTTGCTGTGGTGTTCAATGGACCGACCAGGTCGATTGCTACCTTATGAAACGCTTGCGGAGGAGTATCCGTAATCAAAAGTGGTTGTCTTGTTTTCACTCTGACCAATTTCTTCAGCTGACAATCCAAGCATCGATTAATGAAGTCCTCGATGTCCTGCTTCATACCTTCCCAGGAAAAATTGTTTTTTATGCGTTTCCAGGTCTTTGTGATTCCTTTATGACCACCAACTGCTGAGCAATGAGCCTCCTGGAGTATTTGCTCTCTTTCTGTAGCTGATGGTACTCTTGTTAAACCTAAACATTTAACTATTGTTATTTTAGAACTTGAATCAAAACTTTCCTTTAGTATATTTAAAATTTCTACCCAAGTTAGATCGCAAATATTTTTTGACTTAGATATACTGACAGAATCTATACCTTTTTTCTCTAAAATGTTCTGTTATTTACCTAATGTTAACTTTATATTGTCATTGGCTCTAGACATAGAAACTGCTACACCTAATGCTACAGGTAATAAGATATGATATTTATTACTAACTTTAATTACAAACGGTTTGCACAAGTCTAGTGGTAGGTTCCTCGGTAGCTTGTTAACTGCATCCATCTCTGGAGCTCCAGTGTCCAAAGGTGCACCTGAAGTAGTCACAAAATACGCTACGTTATCGTTGCGCATGTGAAGTATGTCTCTGCACGTAACGAAATTTCCTGCGGACATTCTCTCCCTATGAGCCTTTAGCTCCGTTGCATCGAGGTCAACGTTTTGGAAAGGAAGATCCTCATTTTCCTGTTGAAAGATATTATCCACATATGATCGAGACAGCTCCTCATCGATATCTTGATAATCCTGGCTCCTGTGTTCCTGGATGATTTCGGCAACATTGGGTGCTTCTTGATCGACTACTTCTTCAGGTAATGGTTGATTAACCATTTTCTTTTTGTTTTTAGGTTGCAGTGTACTTATGGCGTCCAGATACTTCTGACTTGGCTTTCTGGACCTGGTATTTGGTTTGGACACTGCTTGTGATGTGGGCTCCACTAATGGACTTTGATCCTGCTATTCCAGTATAGTAACTAATACAAGAATTTTCTTATTCGTCATAGGAACAACTTCTAAAATTAACACTGGATTTTGACTTAACGACTTAAAGCATCTGCGTTTACATTAGTTACACCAGTCTTGAATACAAGTTCATACTCATACTCATTTAACTTTAACCTCCATCTTGTTACTCTTGCATTTGGATCTCTCTTATTTTTCATAAAAATAAGAGCCTTATGATCGATCACCAACTTGAATTTTCGTCCATACAAGTAAGGTCTAAAATAATCTACGCTACTAATAATTGCAAGACATTCCTTATCCGTCGTACTATAATTTCTTTCTGCATCTGTGAGTGTTCTAAAATAATATGCCACTGGACGATCTTGACCAATTTCGCCTTGAGATAGAATGGAGCCCAAAACAAAACCTGAAGAATCCGTTGTCAACACGAAACCTATGGACCAGTCTGGATAGATTAATACTGGAGATTGTATTAATTTTGATCTTAGTTCCTCAAAAGCTTTCTGAGCTTCTTCGCCCCAAACAAATTCGACATCCTTCTTCAACAAGCTTGTTAATGGTTTGCTTATTTTAGCCAAATTTGGTAAAAATCGACGATAATAGCCTGCCAAACCTAAAAATTGTTTAATGTTTTTCTGATTTTTAGGTACAGGAAACTTTTCTACTGCTGTGATTTTTGCTGGATCAGGTTGTACTCCCTCCTTGGAAATTATGTGCCCCAAGTAGTTGATGCTCTTCTTTATGAAGTGGCACTTTTCTGGCTGTAATTTTAGGTTAGCTTTTTGTAATCTTATCATTACCTGTCTTAAAGCTTCTAATAATTTTTCTAGAGTCTTGGCAAATATTAAAATATCGTCGATGTAGACTACCACATTCTCCAGTCCAGCAAGTACTATATTTAGCAGCCTTTGAAATGAGCTGGGAGCTGAACATAACCCAAAAGCTAATCTTTGGAACTGAAATAAACCATATTTACAAGCTAATGCCGTTTTATGCTGGTCGTCTGGATGAATGACAACCTGTTGATAACCTTGCGATAAATCCAGAGAGATGAAGTACTGAGCGCCATCTAACTTGTCCAGAATTTCCAATACCGATGGTAATGGGTAGCTATCACCCATAGTTACCGAATTTAATTTTCTAAAATCCAAACAAAGTCGATGTTTGACCACTACCTGGGCGTTTGGCTTCTTTGGAACCTGCAGAATACCAGAATTATATGCTGAGAAACTTGGTACTATGATACCTTTTTTCAAAAGTTTCGTTATTTGCTCCTTAAGTTTCTCAGCCAGGAATGGATTAATTCTGCACTGCTTTGTATGGATTGGCAATTCATTTGTAGTAATTATGCGATGTTGGTACAAGTCAGTGCATGGTAGTTAATCCCCTGGAATGTGAAAGCAATCATGAAATTCAGTTATTACATTTTCTACAATTTTCAATTCATCTTCCGATAGATGCTCTAGATTTGACAATTCCTTGATTTTCTTGATCCTTTCCTCCGGAGTAATTACCAATACCCTAACTTTACCTTTTCTGCTACATTTTATTTTATCCAGTACTTCTATAGGTTTTTTAAATATTTCAGGCATAAACTTAGGTTTGTCTACTTCTAAAACTGTTAACAAATTAAAAAAACCTTGAGTATTTATTTCCTTAAAATCTATATTATCTAATATTACATTTGTTAAAGCTATTATATCTTGCTTATTGTAATCACTAAGGTTATTTTCTTCTAACATATCAGAAATTAATTCTTTCAATATTGACACTTGTTACAAAAAATAAGTTTCTTCTTCAGAACTATGTACAAATTTATGTTCAGATAATGTGTCAATTGTATCAGCTAAATCTTTTTTATGTTTAAGTAATTTTTTATACCTGAAGCTTTCCGCCTCATCTATCTTATTAATACCTATTTTCTGATTTATTTTATCGAAATTATTTACTATTTTTATTATTAATTCTAGTACTGGAGAGCAAACATTATTACCAATTTCTAAATACGACATGAGCTTATATAACAGTTTTAAAGTTTCTCTGGACTCTAATGGTGTTAGTGATGTTTTTTCTAACAAAAACCTTTTAGCCATAGCAATTAATGCTCTTGAATCATCAATTGCCATTGGTATTAAATCTTTACTTTTTGCTAAAAACCTTAATAGGACTTGCAGCGTTTTGAACTCGTCAAAACCTTGAATTCTTGCTTCAGCAATTCTTAGTACCTTATACACAGGTTTTATTACAGAAATACTACTATTTTTCTCGATCGCAGGTCCGACCATACTTGAAACCTGCTTTCCTAAAGAATCTGAAAAATAATTATTTTTGACGAGAGCAGGTCTCATGGCCGAAGGACCTTCTCTCTAAAAAAAAACCGAATTTTCCTTAAACCCTAATTTATGCAAAGAATTGTTTGTATCAAGATGAAATGTGTGCACTGACAAACAACTCGATGTTTTTAAATCAGAGCTTGAAGGACCTGCTTTCTGACTAAAAGGAATTACTGGATCTGCTGCTGAACTAAAAGGAATCTGCAAAGGATTTACTAAAGTTTTATTACTGCCTTCTGAAGAAACTATAGCATTTTTGTTGGTGCTCTCCTCCGATTCATTTGCCAATTTACTGATGCTCTGCTGAGGTTCTGAGGCCATTACACTGATGCTTTGCTGAGTTTCTCCGGAGGTTCTGTTGACGCTTAGCTAAAGTTCTGCGGCCGTTTCACTGATGCTTTGCTGAGGTTCTGCGGAGGTTCTGCTGATTCTTTGCTGAGGTTCTGCGGCCGTTTCACTGATGCTTTGCTGAGGTTCTGCGGAGGTTCTGCTGGTGCTTTGCTAAGGTTCTGCGGCCGTTTCACTGATGCTTTGCTGAGGTTCTGCGGAGGTTCTGCTAATGTTTTTCTGAGGTTCTGCTAATATTTTCCTGAGGTTCTGCTGAGGTTCTGTTAATATTTTCCTGAGGTTCTTCTGAGGTTCTGCTAATATTTTCCTGAGGTTCTGCTGAGGATCTGCTAATATTTTCCTGAGGTTCTGCTGAGGATCTGCTAATATTTTCCTGAGGTTCTGCTGAGGATCTGCTAATATTCTCCTGAGGTTCTGCTGATACTCTGAGAAACTTTTACTAAAGGGTTTAATGGAAAACAAGACGTACTACTACTATCTTCTACTGCCTGTGTAAAAGGAAATGAATTTTTTCCAATTTCTAAACATCCTTCCTTAAAATTCAAATTCGCTTGTGTCTCCCATAACATTATATTACCAATCAAACCGTCCTGATCAATAGGAAAATTATCACTTACTATATGAAAAACAGATTTATAATCACCAAATTTTAAATATACTTTTCCTAAAGTTGGAACGGTTGTATCAGTAATACCACTTAATCTAATTATACTATTTCTATCTACATTTAAACAATTGGGCACCGCAAAATTCTTAATTAAATTTTTTTCTTTATTTTGACACTTCATTTTGATATTGATTCGACCCTGATGATGAAACACGTACACACACAGACCCACAAATAGATGATTATAAATACCACAAAAAATAAAAAAATTAAAAAATATTTTCTAACCAGCTTCAAAAATATTTTATAAAATTTTAAAGATACCTCCGTCTTGAATAAAAATTTAGGAGAACACGCAAGAATTGGTGCGAAATCGAAAACTACAAAGTGTGACAGTAAAATTTTTCAAATGTCTCAAGATATTTTAATTTTTGTTAAAAATTTTTAAAAATTTTATCAAGTTCAAAAATACTAAAAATTGAATATCTCCAAAAGTACGATAGCTGAATCGCAAAACTATGGCCTATGTCACTCGCGGACATTTTTTCTTTAATTTGACACCGGTTTTATATAATTTCGTTCACTGGTTTGACCCTGATGATAATACATACACACAGACACACAAATAAATTTTCAAATATATATAGTAGTAAGATAAGATAAGATAAGATAAGATAAGATAAGACTAGTAAGATAAGATAGGATAGGATAGGATTAGTCCTAAACTTTTATAATTTTTGAAAAATGATTGTAACTTTTGACAGATCGAGCCGATTAGCTTAAAAATTTAGGTGGATACGTACAAAATATGCCCAAATCGAATGAAATTCTTTTTGATAAAAAAATTTTCCCTCGGTTTTCAGTTTTTTTGGTTTTTTTTGAAAATTTGATAAAAATTTTTTTCTTGAAAATTCAGTTTTTTCAACATAAAAATTTTTTGTCGTTTTTAATCGAAATAAAACTTAGCCTATGTTTTGACCCGTAATTTTTGCCGTCTTTTGCCGTAAACCCTATGTCTGTAGCTTTTATCGTTTTCTAGTTTATCGCGTTCAGACACACACACACACATAATTAAAGATTTATATATATACTAGCTTTTATATTTATTTTTTTTTATTTTATATTGATCAAATTTCAAGATGAATTAAAAAATTTAAAAAAAAAGGCTTTAAAATACAATTCAGAAATTCATAAATAAATATATAACATCCCTAAGAATTTTATAGTCTATAATAAAAAAAATATGAATATTATTCATTCAAGATCTATAAATATATGCAAGTTAAACTTTGGATATTTCATATAAATACAGTACCCATGAAATCACCTTTTTAACTGTTCAATATCACAATTGCTTTTAATTTTAATAAAATTTTTAAATTGACAAATATGGGATTCATCTGACACCAATTCCTTGTTAATATTGTCATCGTAAATTAATTTGTTTTGGTTTACATAATTTGTATTCAAAACTGCTTCCTTATTTTTACTAAAGAAATTTGAACATAATTAAATATAATTGCTTAAAAGTAAAATTTTATACAGATTATTTATGAAACTTACTATTCATGCTGAATAGCAAAAGAGATGTCATTTGTTCTTTTAGTTGACAATGATGAGTAAAAATTTTCCTCAATATCACAAACCTTTTCAATTTCAATTGATTCCATCAATTGAGAATCATGTAGATCAGAACTCAATAATTCCACATTTATATCAGCTGTTACATTTGGTCCGTCTTCTGGTAATTTTTGAGAAATATTTAAATCACCACCCAATAATTCCACATTCATATCATCCGATATATTTTGACTTTCTTCTGATAATTTTTTTCTGTTTCATTTAAAATAATTAAATTTATTTATTGAATGTTAGTTGGAAGATACAGAAACAAAAAAATTTGTAAATCAGTTTCTTTTATTTTCAACAAAATTTTTTGATGGAATTAAAAAAAATTACTCTCACGTTCATCGCAATTAAAAAAATATAAAAGTAGGCCAAAAAAAAATTTTAATATTAAGAAAATATCGAAATTTCTAAAATGGTAATTTTAAAATTTTTGTTTAAATTAATTTCAAAAAGGGGTTAAAACATTGTTTTATAGAACTTACGGTCCTTGTTGCATTAATTCAGAAAATTTTTCATTAGTTAAAGGGTTGAAGAAGTTGGTTTAAGAATTATCCTAAAAATTTATTTTAATTAATAAGTAAAAAAAAAATATAAAATGATTCAGTTTACGTTATTAATCCTTTTGTAGGCATGTACTTGGGCAAACTTGTTTTCTTCAAATACCTTCTTGATTGTTTTATTTCAAAATCCAAGTGTTCATCAAAATGATCACTACATATTGTAAAATTTTTTGTGATCCGTTTCCCACTTTTGTTCAACAAATTTGTCCATTTTTTGAACTGGATGTCATCTACCTTTGGAATTCTAAACAAATGTACAGGTTATAATAATTCTCAATTTTTAAATTCACTAAAATAAATAAATAAAAAATTCACAATTCTTTAAACTCACCTGTGAAAAGTTAACTCTTGATTTGTAAAAGGCTTTTGCCTTACACCACATACATTGCAACATTTAACCATTTTATATTCACACTTATTTTCGATTTTTATAAACTATGACCTTGATAAATATTTATATTATCAAATAATTTTTAACCAAATTGTTATAAACAAATTATACCACAAATGTTTATTAATTTGATTAAATTATTGAATTTAAATTAAAAAAATTAAAGGTTAATAAATGATAAATATTAGATCAAAATTATTGAATTTCGTTTTCGTAAGAGATATAAAGAAAATTGTCAACAATGTATAAATCCTTGTGCGCAAGTGTCATTAAATTTAACATTTATCTCACTTCCTCTTATTGCCTTTGGTCATTTTAAATAGCCTTATCGTAAATCTATCTTTTTTAAAAATAAGAAATTTTCATACTTGTTAATTTGCAAATTGAATTGGTTTGAAAATTTCAAAAAATTAAAAAAAAAGAAATTTTTTTTATTATAACGATGCTTCCAACCAAATTGTTATTGGATAATGTTTTTTAAAATTTTTCGGGTATATATTTAATATTTATTTGTAAAAATTTTCTAAATTAAAAAGTTCAAATTTAAAATTTTTAAATAGTTTATAAACTCTTCTGTTTACATGTGTACAGTATGTGTTAAACTCCAAATCTTTACCATACTCTAATCCAATTTATAATTCACATTTGAAACATATTTATATTTATTATAAAAAAAATAAGAAAAATGTTACAGACAATGACATCGAAATATTTGTAATTACGTGATATTTGTAAATATCATTTAATCATAGATAATCAATGAATCATTATATTATTATTAAAATTTTTTAGGTTATATTTTTAATTTAGAAAATAAATTTTCTTTTTACTGTGCTTTTGTACTTGGAGATTGATCAAGAATGTATTAAAATTCAAAAAAGTTTGTCCTAATGAAGCATAAGACAGTTTACAAATAAAAGTTTCATGTATCATTGCATGAAATTATTTAAGGTATTTTTTTTTATAATTTCTTTTTATAATAGAATTGTAGAGTTTTTAATGTTAGATTATTGATTTTATAGAGAATTTTAAGGTAATGATATCTAACAACGTGGAGTTGCTCAAGAAAGCAATTTTTATTTCACCAGGAAAAAATAGTTTTATACAAAAGTACTAGAACTGCCGCTTGGTCTTGACATTTTTAACCAGATGAAACTTGGATTGATATAACAATTACCTTGCTTTGTGCTATTTCATTAAAAAAGAAAAAATTTTATCTTCATTCAATCTATGAAGCAACTTTATCAAGTAACTTTTTCTTTTCATATTGTGTGTGCCTATTTTCACAAATAAATTAATATTGAATTTAAAATTTTATTTTGCTTGATCATTAGCATTTGCTTTAGAAGTTTCAATATCACAGCAAATACATCATTAACTACAATTTGTTACCTGATGCTTACTGTTGGATTTATATAATCAAGTTAACGTATTTTCAGCCAGGAGTTAGAACATCTGTCCTTGTAGGATTGAATGATTCAAAAATTCAACAAATAATACTTTTATAGAAATTGAACTATCAGAAAGAATAACATCTGGAAATTACGTTTGACATTAATTTACTGTAAGATTTACTTTACAATTTGAATTAGGTTTGTGAATTATTTTCTATAGTGGTAAAGTGAGTTGCTATCTTAATTAAGGTAAAAAAATTAAAAAATAAAGGTAAAATTAAGCTTAAATCATTGATGTTCAGTCTGATTTTGTTAAGTGCGTGTATATAGCTATGTATTTTGTGTGGTGATGCACGTGCACACACAGCGTCTCCTTTCGAAATTTTCCTGCAGGAAAAAGTTCTGTGCTTGCGATAAGTAGAGAAAATGTTGGCCCTAGGAGTTGAGAATTGCACAAAAATATTAGTTTTGAGTAATAAAGAAGAACTTTTTTATCAACGTATATAGATGCAACTGCTTCTAGTCAGGATAACCTCCAACAACTTGTAAAAGTTCTTAATTGAATAACCAAAAGTAAGGTCAAAAAACCTGTACCTGAAAAAAGTGAAAAGAAGTCTCCTAGCATCTTTTAAATGTACAATGTGGGTAACACTGTTATTTATATAGCTCATAGCAAGCTCTCTTCCATGTTCCATTTTAACAAATTGGTTGTTGTCATTTAAATTCCAACATTTTTTGTCTATTTGCAATATTATTGTTACTTTGCAATATTATTGTTTCTCTTACAGTCTTACCACATATAATACAGTAGGACTCATTTACTTTATATAGCATCGCATATTGCATTGAAGTTGCTAATACTTATATTTCTCTAGTATATGATCTCTAGTATATGATCTTTTCAACTTTATTTATACTTGGCTAACAAATAACACTTTAATTTTTGTTTTTAAACTGAAAAAGGCTTAGAATTAAATCATACTCGTATCTTTTTTTTTTAATTTAAGTTAGTGGATTAAATATTAATGGATTATTAATCGATCTTAACAAATTTTTCTAAAATACTCTTTAAATTAAATTTAAATAAGAGAACAAAAACGTACTACAGCTAAAAGGACTGACTCCAACGGTAACTTTGCCTCTGAGAAAGATATTAGGAGGAAAAATTGTTTTCCTATTGGAATAACTGAGGAGGCGCCGCCCAAACCTTATTTATGCTGCCTGTTTTTGGCTTAAACGTTATGGGTTTATTTTTCACAATATTGGAAAAGATATCTTGGATTTGTTAAAGCTGGTCATAAAAAGGTTTAAAGGAATAATAAAAATAGCAGAAAATGGAGGTTTAAATCTAGTCTGTTTTACTTCACCTGCCTAGAGGGAAGCCATTGAGAACAAAACATTAATCTATTTGTGTTCTGTCTATTACTAGATATAATCATAATGGTTAGTGGAATAAGTAAGTAAATTAATAAGAAATAAAGAAATACAATTAGATAATTTTCACGTGCTTGTATTCATAAATATAAACAGATTTGAGCTTACCACAATCCTTGTATCCCTGACTCTTGTACCAGTAAATTCAATTCCATGTCAATCAACCACCAACAAAGTTTAAGTGCATGGTGGCATTGCATACTTTAAAGAAACCATGAGAATAACAAGCTGGTATGAGTTCCGGGGATGATCGCCTGCGTAATGCTGCACAAGATTTTTCTACTTTTGTAAAAAAACCGCATTATTCTGTACTACTTCCAAAGATATCACTGAAACAAAATTTTAAATAAAAAAATTAATTGGACTAGGTATACGGTCAAGTAGGAACCCAAACTAAATGCTTTATTGAATGCTCATAGATACGGCGCAACGCTGTCTTAGCAAAATTAATTTCAATGCTCATTGTTATATAGGAAAATCTAAAATCCAGAAATAATAACGCAATTCAATTATAGTGTATTTCATAAAATATTTGTTTGTACTGCGGCTCAATGTATCCCAAAAAAATTTTGTATAATCTTGGCCATAAACAATCAAAGATTCAAATCGCAGTTTACCATCCTTGGCTTCACCTCGTAATTTACGTGCGATTTGGGCCATTCTTTAATTTTCCCACCTAGGGCCACTATATACTATTTAGAAGAAATTCACATCTTTTAATTCTTTTAATTAATTAATTAAGAAAAAAACAAGTTAAAATTAATTTATGTAAAAGTAATTATTACCTTAAATAATATTAAATTTGTTAAATTTTTAAACAATTACATGGTAAATTAATTTCACCATGTAGACTTGAATAAATTTAATTTGTACTGTATGTTGGAGTTGAATTTAGGCCAAAATAGAGAAACAAGGTAATTTTTTCACAAATACTTATTAAATATTATTGATATCTGAAAAATGTTATAATGATTTGAAAAAAAAGGAAGAATGTGATGTTAATTAAATGAGATGTTGCAAAGAAAAAATTACCAAAAAAAATTAAAATATTTAATATAAATATATGGAGCTTTTCATAAGATTCGAATAAATTCCTTTGATCTAAATTATATTTTTATTATTTTGAAATTGGCGGTAAATAAATTTTTAAGATAAGAAAGTTTTTCTTTTTAGGCCTGCTTGTCTTTTGAATGATATATACTGTTTTGCATGAAAAAGCCCGAGAAACTAGTTTTACCTACAACCGATATCGCTATGATAGATTTTTAAATCGACACGCCTACCTGCAGAGCGAATATGATTATATAAAAGGGGGGTAATTCTCTTAAGTCAAATTTTTCTTTCTCTTCCTCTTACAGGGTTTTGTCGGTAAAGCAGTAAGGTATCGAGAAACAATTAATGATTTTTCCGGAAAAATAAGAGGTTAATTTGCATAAACTACTCAAAATTATAGTTTATTTATTAGATTCAAGAAAGATTAACCCCAGTTTTTTCCGGAAAAATCATTAATTGTTTCTCGAGACCTTGCTGCTTTACCGACAAAACCCTGTAAGAGGAAGAGAAAGAAAAATTAGACTTAAGAGAATAACCCCCAAGGGAAGGGATACACAAAAAGTAATCAGCATTCAAATAAAAGGTCAGTCTTGTCGGAGTCTTACACGGAGCCTCAGGTTGAATTCACGTGCTATTAACCCATTAACGCCTGAAATCGACTTTTGCCGTATCTGTACTTTGGCTACGCGTATCTCGGCGAATTTTTTTCTAATTAACATAAAAATTGGTGTACCACTATTTTTGAGTATGCTCTTTCAGAATCTGCCAAAAAAATTTCGAAAAATTATGTTTTTCATGCAGATTTCCAAGAAATAAAAAAAAAAATGACGTTTTTTTTAAAGACTTTTTTTAAAAAACATGAGTTTTCGACCTGAAAAAATTTTCGTAGATTATTGCAATAGTAAAAAAGAGTGCAATTTTTGTTCAATCTTTTCGTCTACAACCTGCAGAAAAAAAAATTTTACCGTTTTCGGGCAAAAATTTGGTCCCAAAAAAGTGCATTTTTCCAAAAAATAAATGTTACTCTAGTCAATATACGGGTTTGGTTTTATTGTCACTAGGCCTCTCAAGATTCGGTTTACTAGGGTTTTTTGGGTCGCTAATCACGAATATTGAGGTATTTTTTATAAAAAATCGGGGTTTCACCCTTAAATAAGCAAAAACTACCCCTAAAAAGGGGTATTTTTGCTACATTTTCTCTGGCTGTCATCAAATTTCATCTAGTATGGTTTTTGAATCGCTGATCACGAATTTTGGGGTCCTTTATTTAAGAAATCGGGGGTTCACCCTAAAATAAGCAAAAACTACCCCTACAAAGCGGTAGTTTTTATACTTTTGCTCTGGCTCTTATCAGATTTGGTCTAGAGGGGTTTTTTGGGTCACTGATCATGAATATTGAGATAATTTTTTTAAAAAATCAGTCCTTACCCTTCAATAAGCAAAAAATACCCCTTCAGGGGTAGTTTTTTCTTATTGAAGGGTAAGGACCGATTTTTTATAAAAATTATCTCAATATTCGTGATCAGCGACCCAAAAAACAAGAAGATTCTTACCACAAAAAGATTCTTACCACGAGGAGGTAGACGTTTATCAAGAATCATCTAGTTTTTTTTTTTTTTTTATAAGGGTGAAACTCCGATTTCTCATAAAAATACCTCAATATTCGTGATCATCCAAAAAACCATATGCCGTGATAATACCCCTTCAGGGGAAGTTTTTGCAGATTTAAGGGTGACGCTAAAAGTTTTTATGAAAATTATCTCAATATTCGTGATCAGCGACCCAGAAAACCCCTCTAGACCAAATCTGATAAGAGCCAGAGCTAAAGTATAAAAACTACCCCTTTGTAGGGGTATTTTTTGCTTATTGAAGGGTAAGGACTGATTTTTTAAAAAAATTATCTCAATATTCATGATCAGTGACCCAAAAAACCCCTCTAGACCAAATCTGATAAGAGACAGAGCAAAAATATAAAAACTACCCCTTTGTAGGGGTAGTTTTTGCTTATTTAAGGGTGAACCCCCGATTTCTTAAATAAAGGACCCCAAAATTCGTGATCAGCGATTCAAAAACCATACTAGATGAAATTTGATGACAGCCAGAGAAAATGTAGCGAAAATACCCCTTTTTAGGGGTAGTTTTTGCTTATTTAAGGGTGAAACCCCGATTTATTATAAAAAATACCTCAATATTCGTGATTAGCGACCCAAAAAACCCTAGTAAACCGAATCTTGAGAGGCCTAGTGACAATAAAACCAAACCCGTATATTGACTAGAGTAACATTTATTTTTTGGAAAAATGCACTTTTTTGGGACCAAATTTTTGCCCGAAAACGGTAAAATTTTTTTTTCTGCAGGTTGTAGACGAAAAGATTGAACAAAAATTGCACTCTTTTTTACTATTGCAATAATCTACGAAAATTTTTTCAGGTCGAAAACTCATGTTTTTTAAAAAAAGTCTTTAAAAAAAACGTCATTTTTTTTTTTATTTCTTGGAAATCTGCATGAAAAACATAATTTTTCGAAATTTTTTAGGCAGATTCTGAAAGAGGATACTCAAAAATAGTGGTACACCAATTTTTATGTTAATTAGAAAAAAATTCGCCGAGATACGCGTAGCCAAAGTACAGATTCGGCAAAAGTCGATTTCAGGCGTTAATGGGTTAATTATTAGTTATTAATTAACAACCATGTCAGGTGATGATCAAATTGACGAAGAAAATTTGAAAGCCAGTCTTAAGAACTATCGTGATGTGAAGGAACTGGATAGGTAGAGTTTGAAAATTACCTGAAATTATAGGTTGACTGTTTTTATTTATTTCAAGGGAAATTAATAAGATAAAATGTTCAACACAAGAAGTTGCATATGAGCTTAATAAAATTACAGATAATTTAAAAACGAGAAGTGTTTTTTTTTTTATAAAATATTGGTTATATTGTTTTCGAAGAGACTACGCTCGCCAAAATATCCAGCGTAGTTTCGTCGTATTGTTTTATAACACCAGCAATATTCAATTTAAATTAATTTTATTAATGAAATCATATACCCTTTTTTTAAAGGAAAAGGAAGAAGAATCAAGGAAATTGGACGAACTATTGAAACAAAAAAGGCTTTAATGCTTGAAATTGAAAAATTGAAGTAAGTTCTTTTTTGAAATTTAAAATTTTTTGTTTATTTTGTTTGTTTATTTTTAGTACATCAATTATCAATACTAGGAAAAGTATACAAACCAAAACAAATGATGTCAATAACATAAATATTCAGGTTGATATTTTTTTTTTAATTTAATTTTCATACTTTGGGTTTATATATTGAAGTTCTTTATTTACTTTGGATTTTTAATCCATTTTTTTAGTTATTGAAGATTGAAGGTGTATTGTTTTGTTACCTGATCGAAACACACATTTATGCAACAGAAGATTGGAAATTATTGAGGAATTCAACAAAAATCTCCTTATATTAAAAGATATTGAAACAATGAAAATTTAAGAAAACAATAAAAGAATTAAGAAAGGACAAGATTTATTAAAAGATGCCCAAAAATTAGTTGATACAATTATTCATCCAACAGCAAGTACATCTTTTGAAGATGTTTTAACAAAAGGAGAACCATCTGTGAAAAGCATCCAGAGAACAAATCTTATTGTAAGTTTTTGATTTTTCAATTTATTCATTGTATTTTAAGAAACATGAATTATTTAATATGTATTTTGTGATAGAGTAACGAAACTAGAGAAAATTTGAGGAGAGTACGAACGAGAGCCCAAACCAATAACGCCAAAAAAATCAAACTGTGTTCAGAATTAAATTCAACAAATGTACCTGATTTGATGAGGCCTTTTAAATTTCAATGGAAACGTGAAGTACATGAAAATGAGTCTACTGGAGAAATTAGGATTTTCTATGTCGAGCCAAATGGAATTGAAAAAATAGGTTCTCATGATGAACTGGCTCTATATAGTAAGTATCTATAAATTTAAACAAAATTTTTGATTAAATATTAACAGGAGTATAATTAATTCACAGTTGAGGAAAACAAAGTGGCACTAGAAGATTTTGATTTTTCAACAGAAACTTATCTGCAAGGTAATAGAAACTACGAATATAAAGTCAAGCATAAGATACCAAAATTTTTTTTATTTAAGTTATTATCATCTTAATTTTTAAACAAATTTTTCATTTCATAAGATATTTGTGCATTAAGTAGTTATGTATATAAATAATTATTATTTTTGGTAATTAATGGTACAATATTTTGTAATTAGAATTTAATTTTAATTATTTTTGCTGAAAGTTTTGTTTCAAAATGATTATTAAATATTTACAAGATGACTATAGGATTATTATATATAACATTTATTTATAAATTAGTAACATAGAATTATATCATTATTTATACACAACTATATTAATTCACAGTTGAGGAAAACAAAGTGGCATTAGAAGATTTTGATTTTTCAACAGAAACTTATCTGCAAGGTAATAGAAACTACGAATATAAAGTCAAGCATAAGATACCAAAATTTTTTTTATTTAAGTTATTATCATCTTAATTTTTAAACAAATTTTTCATTTCATAAGATATTTGTGCATTAAGTAGTTATGTATATAAATAATTATTATTTTTGGTAATTAATGGTACAATATTTTGTAATTAGAATTTAATTTTAATTATTTTTGCTGAAAGTTTTGTTTCAAAATGATTATTAAATATTTACAAGATGACTATAGGATTATTATATATAACATTTATTTATAAATTAGTAACATAGAATTATATCATTATTTATACACAACTACACGTGGAAAAGATCATATTCTTATAGTACTTTTAAATCCTGCAATAAGCGTGCGCATTAGCATATAATATTTTATTATTCAATTTTCACATTCTTCCACGGCTTTGAAACAAAAAAAAAGGTACAAAAACACGCTTATTCAAAAGTTAAGAATGTAATTATCGATCGCTTTCTAGGCATAGTTTTTATATTTAGGAGAGGGGATTGAACGTAATTAACAGCGGTGCTATGGGGTTAACGTTTTATTGTCAGAATTTAAAAGTCCTATAGAAATTTGATCTTGTTACACGTGTACCTGTATAAATAATGATAAATTCTTTATCACTAATTTATAAAAAACATACTTAGACGTGGGAAAGAATATTTACCCATCCTCTAGCATGAGTAATATTCTTTCCCATGTCTAAGTATCTTCTATTATATATGTTACGGGTAGAGTCCGATCTCTGGATAGTCCTAGGTCTATCCAGATAAACCTAGGACTATCCAAGCGGAGTTGGATAAAGTCCGATTCTTGAATTTTTTCATCTTGTTTGTTCAAATTTATGCGGCACCGCTTGGATAGTCCTAGGATTATCCAAGAGGCTTGGATAAAGTCCGATTCGTAAAAAATGTGAACAAAAAAATTATTATTTTTTTATTTTATTTGTCATAATTTTATACTCAAATAATTTTTTGATTTAGTCAAATTAAATATAAAAAAAATACAAAATACAAAATTTTAGCTACAATATATAAATTTATTTTTATTTATTTATACAAGACAAACTGCTGTGACATTTTGAGTTGCATTTGAGTCCATTTTATTTGCACTTGCATTTATTAGTTTTGAAACCTTGTTTGCAGTTACACCTTTGAAAGTCTTGACCACCAAATTTAGATGCCATTATTGCAAGTTGGCGTAAAGTTTTCATTTCAGTGGATATTTTTGCTACATGTATTTGGTTTGCATTCGTAGGTGTAAATTGATTCCGCGAAAATTTTTCTTTTATTGCTCCATGATAATTAGCTAATTTATACAATCCGTTATCGCTGATTTCTATTATTGCCATTAATATGTTTCTAAAATCTCCGCAACCTCTGTCTACATCAGGAATACCCACTTTGATTGTATCTCCAATTTTGCAATTTGGAAACTTAGAATTTGATCTTTTGATCATTTTTGAAGCTTGATTATCTAACGCACGTTTCGCACTTTTTCTATTATCACTTATACTAAACTCTTTTGAACAAATTTCGCATGAAATGTTATTAACACAGTTTTTACAAATATTTTCAGTTGTCACGTTCATAGGCTGGAGAGTTCATTTTTCTGAAATTGAGTTTCTTCAAAATAAAGTTGCTTTATAGAATTATTTAATTTGACTAAATCAAAAAATTATTTGAGTATAAAATTATGACAAATAAAATAAAAAAATAATATGGGAAATAATTTTTTTTTTTTTGTTTACATTTTTTACGAATCGGACTTTATCCAAGCCTCTTGGATAATCCTAGGACTATCCAAGTGGTGCCGGATAAAGTTGAACAAAAAAGATGAAAAAATTCAAGAATCGGACTTTATCCAACTCCGCTTGGATAGTCGTTGGTTTATCCGGATAGACCTAGGACTATCCAGAGATCGGACTCTACCCATAACATATATATTTATATGAGATTTAAATAATTAAATTATTCTTTTGGTTTAAGGATATGATAACAAGTAGATAAAGAATGATTCTATTCAGTTTCAATTGTTTATTATAGAATTGTATATGTTAAATGTAAATAGAAATTAATTAAAATCAATTAATTATATGGTTTATAAAATCACATTATTTATTGTTTCAATGATTTTTGTAAATTTTTATTTATGATTAAAATTATGTGTATGTTCTGACGTTATGGAACGTTGATTAAAAAATTAAAAAACAAGATTTATTTATAATTTATTAATCAAAGTTACATTTTTTTACAATATTATTGTACATGAATTAAAGAAAATTAAGGGAAGTTCTAAATTAAATTTTCACTTATTTTTAAAATTTTTTTGTGAATAAAAAACAATTATTCAAATGTAAACTAAGCATATTATAATATGCGAATAGAGAGAATAAAATATGCGATAGAACAATAAAGTTGTCCAGTGACTGATAATTGTAACTAAAATCTTGTTTATTTGTATAATTGATGCATAAGAAATAAATAGATATTATTGTCGTTTAATTTAAAGTAGCATTTTTTATTAAAACATTTATTATTTATCATTTTCCAGCAATATGATATTTTTTAGTAATTGCTAGTTTCAAAGCAGCATTATGTATTAAATTCTGAAATTGGAAAATGGTTATTATTACATATACAATAGTTTGATGTAGTTTTGGCCAATTTAAGGGCGACGGTCTAAAACCTTTTTCATGTTTTGGTTAATTCAAGGGTACTGGTCTAATTTTTCATTACAAAAACCTTAATATACATGATCAGCAATTAAAAAAGCCCTGTACACCAAATTTCAAAGGCCTAGACCGAATGTAGCAAAAATACCATTTTAAGGGCAGGTTTCGCTCAATATAAAGGTGAAGCTCCAATTAATCATAGAAAAGCATCGATTTTGTAATCAGCGACCCAAAAAACTCCCTCATACCAAATTTCAAAGGCTCAGAGTGAATTTGTAAAAATGCCCTTTTTTAGATGTGAATACATAATATGGATCTTTAATAAGTGATTTCATGAAAAATTTGCTTATATTTAAAAGATTTGTTAGCTAAAAACATCAAAAAATAGACACTAAAAATGCACGTACTAGGGGTTGCAAAAACAACTTTTTTTCTTATCTCGCCTAATAACACGTTTCCCGTAGAGTTCGATTCGGGGATACAATTTCATATTAATATTTTATTTTTTATTTATATTTTTTTTCAACCACGCAAGTTCGAGAAAATCACCTTCTTGCTTCGCCTCAAAAACAATCACTGCTGGTTAGCCTGCTTTCAAACATATTTTTTTTGTTTCTTTCTTTTTTTTTTCAAACTTAAATTCACAATGCCAAATAACATCAGTATTATATCAAAATTTTGAAGAATTACGGATTATTCAACAAGTGTAAGGCTAAAAACTGCCACTCAAATGCAGTACACTATGTAATTAAACAATTTTCATTATGTAGACTTTAAATTTGGCTTAATATTGGTTTACAATAGTAAACAAGCATTTTCAGTAAAAAAATTATTTTCGGAAATCTTGTGTTAGGAAATGAAAAGCAATAAGAAATAATAGCAATAATCAATTAAGAACTTTATTAATTGAATAATTCCAAAAACATACAATATTGTATTAAACATACTTTACATAAAGTTTTTACATATTTAAGATTTATGCACCATCTTATGACCGGTTAACATATCCTTACGATAAAATCCTTTGCCACAAATTTCGCAAATAAACAATTTATCACCATATACCAATTTATGCCGTTGTAAATTACTTTTAACATTAAAAGACTTACCGCACATATCGCAATCAAAACGTGGCCCAGCATGAATCAACTGATGTCTATCTAAAACACCTTTCGTCTTAAAACATTTAGAACAATCCTTACATTTAAACGGTTTCAATCCTAAATACACTCTTTGCTTATGATTATCCAGATTCCATTTTCGTGAAAAACTTATGACTAGTTTCAGAACCACTGTCCGACCTGAAGTTACTCACAATTTCAAATTCACCAATTGGAACAGATTGATCATCATTAAAATCACCTTCACCAAAATTAACATCATTCACACCATCCAATAAAATATATCCATCCAAAGCATAATCCACCCTATTCAGAAAATTATTTCCACTCACAATCTCGGTCACATCATGTACAACATTCTCATCCAAAAGCTCATTTGATAAATTTATTACAATATCATCTAAACCCTCAATCACAGTACCGATCTTAACATTTTTTTCTGAAGCATTATCATGCTTCTCCGCACAAACCCTTTTTCCTATAATTGGACAAGTCTTGAAATGCATTTCCGGTGTCTCAGCCAATATCAACTTCTTGCACTGCTCACAATATGCTTCTAAAGGTGTAATGTCAGGCATTACTTGAAGATCTAAAAAGTAACGTATCCGACCACCGTATTTAGCCTCACAATTACAAATTAGGTTAGTGAGGCGATTAAAAGCAAAAGTAAGGGGCATAACATTCCGGGCTTCACACACTGTTGGTCGAATATTTACAATTTGATGGGCTATACCTGGAAAAGTGAATACTAGATCACACGAGTCCTGAACAAAAGTGAAAAAGGGAATTCCATGTTCCCGTAGAAAAGCAGGTGTAAAAAATAAACCAGGCCCATGCAATCCAGATTGAGGACAGGCACAAATGTCACATGGACGTCCTTTACCGCATACTTTTTTATCTCTTCCCCGAGGACATTTATTCGTTTGTAAACCTAATCCTGACAAAACAGGTACAAGTTTTGTTGTAGCCGGTAAATTCAAACAAAGCCATAGTTTCTTCCCAATTTTGTTTGTGATTAAATTTAATGAACAAAAACCTCCCCCCTCGATGTGTGCTGAAGAAAAAGAACCTGTTTCCCCATACATCATATATGAAGTATTTATACCTATAACAAAAAAAATCGGAAAATAAAAACAACAATTTTTTTTTTGTAAATTTAATAATTATTACCAGGAGTTCTATCCATAGCATACGGTAAAACATCAGCGAACTCTAAATCCGGACCAACCGGAATATTCAATTGTTCCTCACCAAAAATCCTCTCCTGATCACGAAAGTACATTTTGGGAGAAGTATCAGTGGCTCGTTTTGAAATAACTTCTTCCATATAACTGCTATCAAAAGTTTTCCCTTTCAACTCGCAATAAGTATCATTAGCAACCATACCTTCCACAAAACAATCAACAGAATCTATTGGAATGCGCTTTTCAACCTGCATTATACCAAGCCCAGGATGATAATCAGGCACCATTCCCTCGAGTCGCCAATTAGATGTAGATTGCGTCCTTGTAACCTTATGTGGCGCACTTTTCAATGCACTCAACTCTTGTTGGAGAAAAGAAACCAAACCCTCTTCATGCACTTTGCCAACTTTCTAAACTACAACCAAACAAATAAACAAATAAATTAGAGAAATAAAGACCAAGATATTAAATATTTATTGATTTTTAACTAAAAATAACAGCTTGGCCAATTTTAGCCACATTTGAAACCAAGAGCAACTAACGAAACTTGTATATATCTGAACTAGCACCTTCCTTGACAAATTGCAAAAAGTTTAAAGTTGATCTAACTTGCCAGTAATTACTGCTTCATTTTACCAAAAAATTTAATAATCCTAATCCTTTCTTGGATTAAAAAAAAAAATATCTTACCACAAAAACTGAATGTTTTTTTTGAACGGTATGAAATCGTTTTCTCATCCACAGCCTGAACTTCTCTACAGCTCCTGCTTCTCCTAATTCATCAAACATAGGGTCATAAGAAGAAATTTCAAGCACTTCTTGCCTTAACATCACGTTTTCTTCCTAAAATATACCAATCATATATTATCTACAAATTTTATCTTCTCATATATAACACCAAAAACCAAACTTACAAAATAATTTTAAATTTACATCCGAAAATAAATTTTAACTTCACGTCCGAGAATAGTTTTAATTCTAAATTCGATTAAAAAAACTTTACATCCGAAAAAATATATTGAACTTTTTATCCGAGAACAGTTTTTTACTTTACATCCGAAAATAATTTTAACCATAAATCTTATTTTTTAAAAAACTTTACATCCGAAAAAATATATTTAACTTTACATCCGAAAATAAATTTTAACTTCGCGTCCGAGAATAATTTTAACTTTCCATCCGAGAAAAACTTTACATCCGAAAAATTTTTCTTTCATATTTATAAACTCTTCCCACAATAACTAAATCTACAATACCAACTTAAAAAAAACATAACCTAACCCACAAACAAACAACATAAGAAAACTCCTAAAGACAATTTAAGTTACAACAAAGAAAATAATGTATATTTTATATATTTTTTTTTTATTTCCAAAAAGGAAATAATATATAAACAAGAAGTTTTCCTTACCTGATTATCCATATTTTCGATAATAATACACTTTTATAGTAAAAATAATAACAAACAAAAAAAAAAGCTGGTCAGATTTTTTGTTTTACACACACACAATGAACTATGGAGTAAAAATAAAGTCGCGTTCTAAACAACGAATTTAAAAAATAAATTTGAAATATTTTAAATTTCTATGATATAAATTTTAATATATCCACAGAGAATTCACCACGTTTATCTATTTACATCCATCAGTTTTTCACAATATAGCAAACACACAGCACGGTAACGTCGGTAAAAATACCCTACCTATCTTACCCTCTATAGTGGGTAAGGAGGGTTATTTTGTAAAGTCAAAAACTATTAGAGTGAAAGAGATAGACTTATGTGGAATTCTATGTGCTTGACTTTATAAAATAACCCCCAAGATAATCACAAACAATTCTTATTTTCCGGTTG
The DNA here is from genome assembly GCA_022575985.1 of Anagrus nilaparvatae. NCBI lineage: Eukaryota > Metazoa > Arthropoda > Insecta > Hymenoptera > Mymaridae > Anagrus > Anagrus nilaparvatae. The sequence continues at coordinate 8,398,692 of JAKSXM010000231.1, read as the reverse complement.
ATAAACCGGTATTCTACGGTTTTCTGTTATACCAATTTCATTTGAATAACATTATGTCGGTATCACAGTAAATTACCCTAAAAACTATAACACGGGAAACAAGAATTATTCACCGGAAGCATTTTTGTTGCCATCAAATTCCCTACAAACCATTGATCAAAGTAGATTATTTCGCAAAATTAGTGCTAAATTTTGTAATAACGCAATTATAAAAAAATAATGAAATCAGCGCAGCATTATCAATAATAATAACAAGATTTTCTAATAATTAATATCTGATGCAAATGCAATAAAAATTAATGGCGGGAATGCAACGCGTGACAAAAAGGAAAACGTTTTCATAACCTAGAAAATAATTTGAAATTTATTAAATTGTAGCAGCAAGCGACAAAAAAAATTAATTAAAAAATAAAAAAAAAAGGAATTACTTGTAAATTCAAAATAAATGTGCTAAATATAGTAACATCAATTTCGATGCATTATATTAAAGAAACATCACATCAACAAGTAAAAATCCAGGAACAAGTAGAATAAATTTGTACAGAATAATTAAAACCCAGGAATAACATATACAGTCAACTGATAAAAATTATTTTAAAAATAAAAAAACATCTTATTTTAAATTATCACCTTCTCAAATAATCAGTTGATAAAAATTTTTGATGGGTAAGTAAAATTGAAAAACTAAAAAAATTATAGAAAATAAAATATACAGAAATTAATTAGTTTAATCTCAATGAAGCTAAACAAGAACAAAATTCTCCAAAAAAGAAGAAAAATATTCTTCATTCTTCAAAACATCAAAAATCGATGATAATGTGGTTTGGAAAACAGATAACAATGATAAAGAAATGAATACCGATAATAAAAATGATAATTTTGATTTGAATACTTCTTTTGTAAGGTCTGAAAAATATAAAAATACCCATCTTTAGTTGCAAAAAAAAATCCAAAAAAAAAAGAAATATTAATGGGAATGCCAGTCTTGGTAATCCAGCAAAAAAAAGGGCACCAAATATGAATGATCCAATCTACGAAGAACCATTCAAGGTTAACTCGAAACGTGAACTAGTGTACAGAAGTACAAATGCAGATAATGCGGTAAAGAATACATACATTTTTCGTTTTTAGTAGCTGGTAAAGTAGATTATTAAGATCATTTTGTTATTAAAGTGAAAATTATAGCGTCCATGGATTGTAAATGGATTTTAAATCATTTTTGCATAATTAAAAAGAGACAAATATAAATAAAGCTAATTTTATTTTTTTTTATAAAATTTTATTTTATTAGAATATATAATTATCCCTGAATAATTAAAATATTGGGTAACACGATTTTTTTGTTTTGTCAAAGAAATGGTTGGTAACGATGCGAAAATTACAAATATTCGCTCAATTATTATAAAAAGATAGGAGTTTTTACCAGAATTTATAATAATTTCTTATAATTGATTTTTTCAGTGTACTTCTTGCATTTGACCAATCTTCCGCAACAATGATAATAATAATAATAATAATAATATTTTGTAATAAAAAAAATAACCACATTAATTGCTTCAAGATTTTAACATTATTTATAATATTTCTTTTAATCACAAAATAATAAATTATTTAATTCTATAAATTGTTTGATTCTTTAAAAAATGCCAATATAACTTTTAAATCTTAATTTTAAAATGCAAACATAACCATTTAAAATTTTTAGGCTGTTTATTATTGTATATAATTTCATTAAGCTGCATACATAAATAAACATAGCAACAAGCAAAATAATCCAAGGAAGTCAAAAAGAGGCAAGATTTCCATCATTCTTTCTTCTGTGTTATAATTTATATCAAAATAAAAAAAAAAATTGTGATCAGATACAAAAAATTACTATAAACTAAATTTCTAAAACTTGTACTCTCATTAAAATAAATTAGATATCTCCAAAACGAAAAATAAATTTGGTGTTTTATGTATTTTTTTTTGGGACAAAGATTTTGGAGAAAAAAATTTTCAAAAAATTAATCTGATTCAAGATATCAAGTAAAAATCATAATTTCAAATATAAGTAATTTCATGGAAATGAATGAGGTATTACATCCAAATTAAAAAAAAAAGTATTTTGAGATTTTTTTAATAAAAAAATTTTTGGAAAAAAAAGTTAGGTATTCGTTTGATAATAAATTGTTTTGGAATATCACTGGTTACAATATTTTAAAATATTAGTACTTTCATAGAATTAAAAGAGGTATTACACCAAAAAAATATTGCAATTTTTTTTATTTTTCTTTTTTTTTAATTTAGATAATAAAAATTTTGAAAAAATTAAGTATCAATTCCAAAAAATTACTGTAAACGAGGTTCTTAAAACTAGTACTTCCATGGAAATAAATTAGGTACTACGTTTTTTTAATAAAAAAATTTTTGGAAAAAAAAATTAGGTCTTAATTTCATAACAGTTGTAAAATATCACCGGTCGCAATATTTTCAGATATTAGTACTTTCATGAATTTAAATTAGGTATTACACCCAAAAAAAAAAATATTGCAGGTTTTTTATTTTTTTTGTTTTTTTAATTTTTAGAAAAAAATTTTAAAAAAATTCGGTATCAAGTCCAAAAAATGACTATAAACAAACTTTCTAAAACTAGTACTTTCATAGAAATAAATTAGGTACTACGTCCAAAAAGAAAAAAAAATTAGTTTTTTTTTGTATTTTTTCGTGAAAAAAATTTTGGGAAAAAAATAATAATTATAATCGACCTTTTTACGAGTACATAGTATTAAATGAATTTACAAATTCATCGCCCACGCTTTTTATATGCGGATGCTTATCGTCATCTCTTTTTTTATTAAGGCATACAAAGCGGCGACATTAGATGAATTTTTAAACTTATTTAAAAATTTGAATTTACGCGGATTTTAAATGTCGGTACAGAAGGTACCTAGCGTTTCGATCAACACTAACACATAGATCTCATCAGTGTAGCTGTGTGTGTTAGTGTATGTGCTACAGACGCTGATGTAAACACGTCCTTATTTTTCTTATATAGTTAACAAATGGCGATTTTAGCACTTGTGAGGACGACTCACATTGCTTTAGCCATCTGTTCTGTATATAAGAAATGATGTTATATATATATATTTATTGAAATGCGAGTTGAATGTTATAACTCAGAGCGTTATTAGGTCCAAGCTCTCTCTATATATGAAAATTAATAATTTTTTTATTACTCGTTTGTAATTCTTAAACAATAATAATTATAATCGACCTTTTTACGAGTACATAGTATTAAATGAATTTACAAATTCATCGCCCACGCTTTTTATATGCGGATGCTTATCGTCATCTCTTTTTTTATTAAGGCATACAAAGCGGCGACATTAGATGAATTTTTAAACTTATTTAAAAATTTGAATTTACGCGGATTTTAAATGTCGGTACAGAAGGTACCTAGCGTTTCGATCAACACTAACACATAGATCTCATCAGTGTAGCTGTGTGTGTTAGTGTATGTGCTACAGACGCTGATGTAAACACGTCCTTATTTTTCTTATATAGTTAACAAATGGCGATTTTAGCACTTGTGAGGACGACTCACATTGCTTTAGCCATCTGTTCTGTATATAAGAAATGATGTTATATATATATATTTATTGAAATGCGAGTTGAATGTTATAACTCAGAGCGTTATTAGGTCCAAGCTCTATATATGAAAATTAATAATTTTTTTTATTACTCGTTTGTAATTCTTAAACAATAATAATTATAATCGACCTTTTTACGAGTACATAGTATTAAATGAATTTACAAATTCATCGCCCACGCTTTTTATATGCGGATGCTTATCGTCATCTCTTTTTTTATTAAGGCATACAAATTTGGGAAAAAAATTTTCAAAAAATTAAGTATCAGATTCGTGATATAGAGTAAAAACCATACTTTCAAATATAAGTACTTTCGTGGAAATAAATGAGGTATTACATCCAAATTAAAAAAAAAAAAAGTACCTCGAGCTTTTTTGGTGAAAAAATTTTTGAAAAAAAAATTAGGTCTTAACTCCATAATGTTTGTGAACATACTTTTTCTAAAAACCGGTTTTTTAGCATCCTGGGGTCTCAAAAAGTGCTTATATGCCAAAAAATCAAAAATCGAAATTTGACCTATCACAATGGTTCCTCTTTGAGGAACCAAAATAATTCATTGATTTAATTAAATGGTATAATTAATAAATTAACACTTATTTCATTCCAATAAATTAATAATTTTTAATGCTTTAGTTTTGAAAGATTCACATCAACTGACAATTGAAAACTTCACATTGGGTGATCGGGCTCAACGATCCGGAGAAAGAAATCATTCGAAACGCAAAAAAAAAAGGTTGATAAAAAATTAATAACAGTAATAAACTTTTTGATATTTAACTATATTTTTACAGGATGCAAATGTTGAATCCCAAAAACAAGGAATTAAAAAAGTAAAGTCAGAATAAAATTAAATTCACCTTACCAGCTTAGTTAGCTTTCTAATCGAGTTCCGTAATGATTCATAATTGAAAATTTTTACTTGAATATTGCGCCCTTTATTTGGGTCAATATAGCATTACGTTACCCGAGCACTAATTGACCTGCTTCAACAAAAACTTACGTCGGTAAAATCTTTAAAAAGTTTCTTCATTGAAGTTTACGCTCGTCTAATGCTACTGTCTCTGTAATCTTTGAGGGCAAGTCTGAACTTTTGATCAAAATTGATGAGCAGAAAAAAGTCTAGCCTGTTTGGTTAGTCAGTTTTTTTCAGATACTCAGAATACGTCAAGTTCTAATTAAATAATGATTGCAAATTTTCGGAAAAATGTGAACGCTTAACAGTACTTACGGAAGAACAAAGTAACTGGTTGATACTCTAGTTCAGGAAAATTTAGAACAACCATGTTAAATCTTGAAGGCTACAAATATAGCTAAACATGTGATTGATTTACAAGATCACCCGCCAATAGCACAACCGTTGAGAAGATATTTACCGAAAGTTCTTGAAACAGCACATGAATCAGTATATTCATTATTAAAATCCGGTATTATTGAACCCACCAATACTAGTACTGAAAAAAGAGCAGTTACCGATTGTGTGTGGATCTTGGAAAAGTTAATTCGGTAAATCAAAAAGAAATCCACCCTTTACCAAATATTGTCTCCATTTTTGATAGGCCAACTAAGGCTTTCTAAATCACGAAAATTGATAACCAAAAAGCGTTTCACCAAATTGGGATTCATGATGATATCATGGCTTTCGCAGTTTTTGGAAAGTCCAATTTTGGTACCGACGCATGCCTTTTGGTTTATTCAATTCCACAAGAACATTCAAATGACAAAATAAATACCAACTGATAGAGTAGTCATCCAAGGGCCTATTGGTCCCAATCTGGTAAAAATGAAATCCTGCTGTTTGTGGGATGTAGGTGGCATGTAGGTGGGATACTAGCTTTGTTTTTTTTTAAAGAGTAATCCTCACTGAGTCTGCGAGACAATGGCATCAAAAGCTTTTTACCACTTCGTAAAACACCACAGTATAACAAAAAAATCTCCATGGCATTCCATTTAGATAACAAGCCTAAATATTGTTTAAATTGTATTTGCAATTCACGAGATATCTGTTAATTCAGATTCATCATTCTTTGAGTGAGTCTTATAATGTTAATTTTACTTAATTGTGTCCCAAACCGGAACTCCCTTTTCAGGTATAACTTCAGTTTGGGACGCGCAGCCTAGGCAGCTGGCCGCTGCCTTCCCCCCTGCCTAGGGGCAGGAGAGCTCTCTACGATAGAAAGCCCTCCTCCTTCTTCTGCAACAAGGTGGTCCTTACGTACTCTGCTACTTTGTTCCAAATTTCAGAACTCCGTAGCATTTCCGGGACCACCGTCTCTGGCCTCCAAATCGGGAAGGGCGGGCGCCCCTCCGAGTAGCGAACACATTCGAAGAATGTGTGCTCTACTGTATCATCCACGCCCGGACAGTGCAAGCACTCCTTTGTTGCCACCTTATGCCAATGCTTCAACATGACACGGAAGTACCCGTGTCCAGTTAAGAACTGGGTAAGGTAGAAATCCACCTCCCCATGCTGTCGTCCCATCCATGCCTGCAGGTCTGAGATCAGTCTGCGCGTCCATAGGACATTTTTCTCTTGGTTCTTTTTCCATCGTTTCTTCCATGCTTTCATAGAGTTGAAGCGGGCGCGAGTGGAAGCCACTTCGCGCTCATCTACGCTCTCGTAGATGAATTTCCGCTCCAACGCTAGCAGGTCAATGGGTATCACCGAAGCAACAACCTGGATCGCCTCTAGAGATACCGTGTGGTATCCGCAGGCGATCCTCACTGCCGCTTACCTCTGTACCGACGGTATTTTTCGTCTGTACTTGGCAGTTTCTGTGTTCTTCGCCCACACTACTGATCAGTAGAGCAGGACAGAGTTGACGACTGACATCAGGAGCCTTCGCTTCCCTGGTTTGGGTCCCCCAATGTTGGCCATGAGCCTTGACAGGGAGGATGCGGCCGACGCTGCCTTTTCACACGACCTCTGAAATTGCTCCCAGAAGGTCAGCTTGTTATCAAGCTGAACTCCCAGGTATTTCGCCGATGTTCTGGTTCGGATCGTGTGAGGGTTTCCGCCGTCGTCGATAATTACATCGAAGTCGGTGGGAACCCTTCGACAAATCAGCAGTACGATCTCCGTTTTTGGGATCGCAAGCTGGAGCCCGTGATCGCCCATCCAGAGGTTGATCCGTCTCATGACTAGATTCAACCTCTCCTGGGTCACTTCCATGTCCCTGCCAGTAATGGTCAGGGCCACGTCGTTGGCGTACCCGATCAGGGAAACTCCTTCCGGGAGGTGGACGCGCAGCAAGCCATCGTAAAAGGCATTCCACAGGTCCGGTCCGAGAACCGAACCTTGCGCGATGCCTGCACTCAAAACCCTTTCACGCCTTCCATCGAGCGTGTCGTAGAGCAGTCTCCGGTCCCGCAGGTATTCCTTTAGTACGTTACCCAGATACCTGGGTATCCGGAAATCGTACTCGAGGGACCGGATCATGTCATCCCACCTGGCTGAGTTGAAAGCGTTTTTGACGTCCAGCGTTACCAGAAGGACGTCCTTGCGAATTGCAGGCCGCCTTTCCCTCTCAGCCTCTACGGTATCCACGACACGCCGAATGGCGTCTATCATGGAATGCCCTTCATGAAAATCATGCTGCTCCTCGGAAAGACCACCGCCCTCCTCGATTGCCCTTCTGAGCCTTGCCCGGAGCAAGCTCTCCATCACCTTACCAATGGTATTTAACATACACAAAGGTCTGTAAGATGATGGCGAGTCCGGGGCTCCCCCCTTGCCCTTGTTCAAGAGCACGAGACGTGCCACCTTCCGCTGCTTTGGGAACACTCCAGCCACTAAACACGCATTGAACATGCTTAACAGGGTACCAGGGATTACTTTGACCGCTCTTTTGAGCACTTCCGCCGGTATCCCGTCCGGCCCAGGCGCCTTGCCATTTTTCATGGCCTTTATGGCCTTGACCATCTCGCCTGCGCTGAACAGCGGCACCTCCTCCCTGGGTGTTACCTCTACCGGGTTTTCCCGGATGGGCCTCTCAGGGAAGAGAGCACCAATGATCCGCTCGGTCAACTCCGCGTCCATCATGTTGTCAGTCCCCCGGTTCAGCTTGCCCATTACGACTTAGTAACCTAGACCCCAGGGGTCCTTGTTTACGTCTTCGCGTAATGAACGCAGACATCGAGCCTTACTTTGGCGGATGGCCTTGGCCAGCCGGTGTTTGGCATCCTTGTTTACCTGGGAGAGCGCAGCAGCTTCGGGTCTGTCCCGTGCTCGCTGGGCCCTTTGTCGCGTCCTGTGGCATTCCTTTCGGAGCTCAGCTATTTTGGGAGTCCACCAGTACACTGGTTTTCTCCCTTTCCAGGGCCTGCGGCGAGGCATCGAGGCATCGCAAGCCCCGCGTAATAGAGACGTTACTTTCTTAACCAGGGTTTCGGCCTCTCGTGGGCTTGTAGCCCCTCCTCGCCAATCGGGGATCGATGCTGACTCGATTCGAAGGTATTCCTCGAATTTGTCCTCGTCGATCTTTGAAACATTCCAGCCAAGGGGACGCCTCCTGTAGGGAGGACGTTGTGAGTTTCCTTCCATTACCCGGAAGGCAATGTAGTTGTGATCTCTACCATTGTCGCCATCCATCACCCTCCAGTCGCCTATTCTCCCAGACGCAGCTTCTGTTGCGAAGGTTATGTCTGGGATAGAGATACCCCACCCCGCCCTCTCGTAGGTGGGCCTGTTTCCTCTATTCTGGACCACTAGTTTGCATCTAGCAGCCATTTCGAGTACCATTTGTCCCCTTAGGTTGGTCGTCGGCATGCCCCACTCAAGGGCCCTGGCATTGAAGTCTCCGCCAAGGATAACGCCACCAGTTGCCGCTCGTACCGTGTTCTCGTTGCTGGCTAGCTTTCCAGCGAGCACCTCTGAGCTTTCGTTAGGGGAGAGATAACAACTTATATAAGTCTTCTCTCCGCACTTGGCCCAAACGTGGCAATTCCCTTTTCCTGTCTGGGGTAGGGACGTTTGGGCTCTGCCTCGAAGCCATATGGCGTAGCAGAGAGCGTCATCGGAAACCCAGTACTTGTGGTTCATGTTGTAAGATTGCTCGCTTAGTAAGAGGATATTTGAATCTTCTTCGCGGGCAATCTGCTCCAACAGTGCACCAGCTTTCCGGGCATGTCTCATGTTCCCTTGGAGAACTTTGATCATTTCCGATGACACCTGTTTTTCGCCACAGCCAGAGCCTCCCGGTAACTGGGGCAGTTTCCCTCTCCTGGATAGTGCTCCGTGGAGCACTTATCTTTTCTGGACTTGCAGAGGAAGCAGTTAGGCTTATCCTTGCTGCATTCTGCCCTTTTATGTCCATCTTCGACACATTTAAGGCACGCCTTGCTTCTGTCCGGACCTTTACAAACATACTGACTATGCCCGTAGCCCAGGCACTTGAAACAGCGCCTCACGTCCGCGCGAAGTCGCACCCTTCTCGATGCCCAGCCAATCTGGATTTTACCCTTTTTGGCCAGGCGTAAAGCGTCCGCTTCCAAGAGTTCCACAATGGCCATCTGGCCAGTCGTGCCTTTGGTTTTGAAAATGGTAACCACGAGAGAGTCACCATTTTCAATGCCAATAGCCTTGGCAACGGCCTCCCGTATCTCCTGCTCTTTCGTGACCCCATCCAAGTCTCGAATTTCGAGCTTGAGCATTGGGATCAGATCCCGGACATTCGAATCAGGCCCCGTTACCAATTTTACCGCATCTTCCAGCTTTTGGCGGTCCTGGATTGCCTCCAACTTGATCAGGACACTGCCATTTTGAGCTTTCCTGACGCGGTGAATCTTCGCTCCAGCTTCTTCGAGGTTAATATTGCGCTTTAGATCGATGAGCGTTTCCTCGTACGTCTTACCCGCCGCTGGGGTAATCTGGAAGGCTTCCTTCCTTTTCCTATACCTGCGCCTTCCCATTTTTGGAAGAACTTTTTCAGCAGTTTTCTTAGACTGTTGGGCACTCTTGGCTCTGGGTTTCTTCTTCGTCCTACCCTTTACCTGCCAGTTTTCCTCCTTGTACGTTATTACAAAATATTATTATTATTATTTTTATCATTGTTGTGGAAGATTGGTCACATGCGAGAAGTACACTGAGAAAATCTGGTAAAAACTCCTATCTTTTTATAATAATTGAGCGAATATTTGTAATTTTATTAAGGATTATAATTATATATTCGAATAAAATAAAATTTTATAAAAAAAAATAAAATTAGCTTTTTTTATATTTGTCTCTTTTTAATTATGCAAAAATGATTTAAAATCCATTAACGCCGGCGCGACCAATCCATGGACGCTAGAATTTTCACTTTAAGAGGGCTGCTTGTCAGCCATTTTTTCAGCTCTCGACCAATCAGAGACTAGGTAAAATACTAATTTTGGCCACCAAAATACGGCTTTAATTTTCAATTAAATTAAAAAAGAAAATTGTCAAATTAATCTACATAAAATGAAAAATGTGGCTCTGCTTTTCCTAGGTTTGAGAAAATTTTTTTTCTCAGTTAAAAAATGAAAGAAAAGCTGCAGTACAATCTAACCAAAAAAATGAGTGAAGCAGACGACATTGGGGTTGCAATTTCATTTAATTTTTTGAGTATTAGGAAAATTTTGTAATATCTAGGAAAAGCAGAGACACGTTTTTCATTTTATGTAGATTAATTTAGCAATTTTCTTTTTTAATTTAATTGAAAATTGAAGCCGTATTTTGGTGGCCAAAATTAATATTTTACCAAGTCTCTGATTGGTTGAGAGCTGAAAAAATGGCTGACATCCAGCCCTCTTAATAACAAAATGATCTTAATAATCTACTTTCCCAGCTACTAAAAACGAAAAATGTATGTATAATTGCATGGGTTGTAATCAATAATATTTGTTGTAAATTAAGATTACAGCCCATTGTTTGAGGAACCTCAGTGCCAGCTAGTTGGCAGGGTATTTTTATTCATTTAAAGAATCGACGGGCAAACCCTTTTACAATATTTTACAATATATGAAAGAAAATTAAATTTTAAGTATTTACATTAAAATAATTAAAAATTAAATATATAACACAATAATTATATTATTGAACAATTAGAAATGAAATATTTCAAATTAAAGGTATAGATGTTTAATAGCCATACAATAAAATATTTTTAAGTATCAACAATTTATATTATGCAAATTTACCAAGGTGTATTTTTAAACTTTTAATAAAACTAACTTCAGATCCATTAGATATATCAATTTTTTTATTAATCATATTAAAACTTTCTATTATTCTGTAAAGAAAAGATATTTTGTTATTTCTATGGAATTCTGTAGGTAAACTAAACAGAATATTTCTATCTATATTTCTATAATTTATATCCAAATACTAATGCACAAAATTTTTACTTAAAGTTATGCATTGGATTAGAAAATTAAATAAATCGATGTATATTTAATTTATTTCTCAGCTGTTTTATTATGAATGACTTTTCAAATTTTTTTTCCTAATTATTTATTATTAAACTTCAAAAAAACTAACCAAAAATTTAGTCTCATGATTAGTACCATTTATGGAAAGCAACAAAGTAGAGGCTTGAAAAGCATGGTCGCAAGATGATCTCGCACACGGAATTCTGAAAAAAAAACAAGAAGATTCTTAACAAGGAAGGTCTCTTATGTGACAGTTAACCCCTTTTTGAAAATATTATTATAAACTGAAAAAATGGGAACGCCAGAAAAAAAAGTATGAAAATAGAACTTCTTTTTTACCCTTCAAAATCCCCTAAAGCAAGCAAAAAAAGCTTATAACCGGTTTGTGTAAACACAACCTAAATGCATGGAACATGTTTACTTTCAGCTGAGGACTAGATATAATACAAACGTTACTCAATATTAAAATACAATTTTCTAATTTTATAATTTGTAATTATCACCTTACTAGCTGTTAAGATTCTAAACCGAAACTATTTTGAATCTCTAAACCTAAATTATTCTAAAACCCTTAATCGATATTATTCCAAGTCCCGAAACCTGAATTATTTCAAGTCCCTAAATCGATATTATTATAAGTCCATAAACCTGTATTATCCTAAGCCCAGATTTATCAAAGTCTCCTGTTTAAAATACAATCTTTATTTCTCGCGGCTCTCACGTAGCAAGATCCACGTTGGTCAAGCAGGCGCTATTTTATTAATTTGATATCTTATGTAAATCGTCGCGCGCCTAAACCGGCGTCTTTTACCGCCCCTTTGCTGACTTGCTGACCAGCATCAGTCTTGCGACACGAGAAGCACATTGAACATCGTCTTAATTACGTGCCGATCAATTCATCATTTTACAAGTCTATTGTGTCATTTATCAATATATATAATTGTTATTATTTATTCGTCAAGTCAGTTAATTATGTGTCTTTCCCAATTAATTGGCGAATTACACTCTTAATTATATTAATTCATCATCAGTGATTTTATATTAATTAATCTGTGTAAAGTGTCGTTATTTTATGAAATTATTATGTGAGAGAGGTAACGTCAAGTAACATTGTTTTTTAGTGTCAATAAATCCACATTACTTTTTTATTATATAAATACATTGTGTCAAATATCATTTTGTCGCCTAATTTCCTGAACACGCCATTTATTATCAATCAGCAATTAGCCAATGTTTTCCATGGTCCTTCGAGCAGCCAGATCGTTCAGAAGACAATAACACTAAGTGCGAAATCGTCAAAAAAAGTGAAAAAATAAAAAGTAAAAAAAATCAAAAAATCATTATCGTCAAAAAAATCAAGAATCAAGGTTAGTGAATAGAGGAAAAAGCACGGTGCTCCATTTTGGTGACGTCATACATCAAAATTTAGTATGTATATTTAAATATTACAATACTAACCACCTCTTTCTAACCAACGCATGTCAAGAGGTCAAGAAACCATTTCTAAATTTTCGAAAGGGGGTACCTGGGGTTGAATACCTACCTATAATTATATAATTGATCTCCACATTCAGCAATTCGATAAAATACAGTTAAATAAAAATCTTTTACGGACGATTTATTTTGTACATGATTAAACACGGTTTCTTTGCATTAAAGTTTATTTAAAATATTTTCTCGAAAGAGAAACGTCTTTTAAACCCTATAAATGAAATAAAATTGAACAAAATAAGTTACTTACATTTAAACTATACATAAAATAATCATTCACAAATAAAATTGTTCTATAAATTTAATATGTTGCATACAGTCATTGTTAAGCATTTCTGTATTTGCTTCTAAGTTTTTTAAGGACGTATCTCAGTGGATTGAAAGAGAGAGAGGTCTTTTCCGACCTCTTTCTTATAGTTTTTGTGTATGTTTCGAAATGATTTCTTAAATTCAAAGAATGCTGAAACAAATTTTTTTTCGAAATTAAAACATTGAATATATAACTGTAAATTTAATTTTTATATAGCTGATTGCCATTACTGGCTAATAATTTTGAAATCATTTTACTAAGAGTATAAAGAGAAATAAGGGGATATTTAGAAAATATTAATATAATATTGATGAAATTATAAAAATTTACAGTTGCGCAAATCATAACTTCATTTAATATCGGGAACACTCTGATATTATGGGTAAAATATCACAAAGTTCTTATCCTAAGGGATACAAATTTATATCTGTATTTATAGATGATTTCTCGAGGTTAGCGATGGCATTTCCTATGAAAACGAAAGACGAAACTGGTCATTGTCTTAAAGCTTTTGTTAAAAGCGCTCGGAATTTATTAGGCAGAGATGCTAAAGTCTGTTACTTACGTACAGATCAAGGAACAAAGTATACTGGTGGTTATACGATAGAACTATTAATTAAACTTGGAGCTAAACAGCAACTGGCTTGTCCGGATACTCCTGAACATAACGGAGTAGCTGAACGATTTAACCAAACGATCCAAAAGAAAGTAAGAGCTTATATGTACGATTCTAATCTCCCCGAAAGTATGTGGGATTTAGCACTAGGAGCTGCTGTATATGCATAAAACAGAACTCCTCATAAAGCAAACGAAATGATAGTACCTTTGGAAAAATTTGCTCCAAATCATAGTTACGATATGCAGCAAATAAAACGATTTAGCTGCATAGCATACATAAAAGTCCAAAGAAAAACCGGTCCGAAGTTTAGATATGAAGGTCGAAGAGTTGTCTTTATAGGCTACTCGCCATCAGGTTATCAATTTTTGAAACCTGAAGAAAATAAATATTATGAAAGTAGACATGTAAGATTTAACGTAAAATTGGTCTATGGCGATTTATATAATAAAAAGCAAATTAAAGATGTACCTGAAGTAACGATAAATATTGATAAAAATAAATGGTTCTTAGAATTTGAGGATGAAAATTCAGTAAACACTGAAACATCTTCGAAACAGGAGGGAGAACCAGTTAAACGAAAAAGAGGTAGACCAAAGAAATTAATTGAAAATAAAATTAACGATACTGACGAAAATAATACGAATAAACAAATTGACACACCTTTAAATGATACAAGTTTTTCTGATATCCCTGAAATAAATTCAAATGATGCTCAGGCTTTATTTATATTCAAAAATGAAGTATACGAATTTAAAGAAGAAGCAAATTATGCTCTTATAGCAAAAGTAAACGATGACCCTATAACTTATGAAGAAGCTATGAAATCGGAAAAACGTAGTTTCTGGATTAAAGCTACTGAAGACGAATTAAATTCATTAAATAAAATGAAAGTTTGGACGATTGTAAAAAGACTTGATAAAATGATAAATGGCAAACGACTAAATTTAGTTGACTCGAGATGGTTGTTTAAAGTAAAATGTGATGCTGCTGGCAACACAAAATATAAAGCACGATTAGTTGTTCGCGGTTTTAAGGATAAAAATGTTTACGACTTAACGGAAACTTATGCTCCAGTTTCACGCTTGTCCCTAGTTAGACTTGTATTAGCAATAATAAATAAATTCAGACTAAAGTCATGTCAACTTGACGTTAAAACAGCGTTTCTGAATGGCACGATTGACGAAGAAATTTACATGGAAATCCCTGAGGGCGCTGGCTATACAAAAGAAGAAAGACGTAATTACGTATGCAAAATAGAACGAGCTTTGTATGGTTTGCGTATTAGCCCTAAAAGATGGTATGAACGACTTACATCTGTTTTAAAATCTATAGGTTTAGAACCTAATAAAAAGGAACCATGTTTATTTATTTGGCACGAAAATGAAAAACTTTTAATACTTTTAATTTATGTTGATGACATGATAATTGCTAGTAATAACGAAGATAAATTAAACGAAGTAATTTTAAAATTAGAAAAAGAATTTGAAATAACGAATTTAGGTGAACCGCGAGAATTTTTAGGTATAACGATTAAACATGTTAAAGTAAATAATGTAATGAAGCTAAGTCAGGAAAAATATATCGATAAAATTTTAAAACAATTTAAATTTCATGATTCTCATCCGCAAAGAACACCTATGATCACGTCTCAAGTAGCTAATAGAGAACGAAGATCACGTGAAGAAAATAGTGACGAAAAGACTTTAGCTGATACTGAAACAAGAGTGAATGAACCATACAGAGAAGCAGTAGGTAGTCTTCTATATTTAGCAAACGCTACACGTCCTGACATTGCATTTGCAGTGAATGTCCTTAGCAGACATCAAATAAATCTAACTGAAAACGATTGGAAAATGGTAAAACGAGTTATGAGATATTTAAAAGGAACGAAAAATCTCTCTTTGACTTTTAAAGGACTAGAAGACGAAATACAAGCTTACTCTGATGCTAGTCTTGGAGACTGTAAAAGATCTCGAACCACTTGTGGTTATTTAATAAAAGTCTTTGGTGACTCTATTGTGTGGAGAGTACATAAACAACCTCACGTGAACTTGTCAACATGTCAGGCTGAATTTGTCGCAATGAGCGAAGCTTGTCAAAATCTAATACCATTACTTAAAACTATAAGCTCTATTTTACGAACAAGCTTTTATCCAATACCATTATGGTGTGATAATAACGCTGCTAGAAGATGTACTGAAACGGATAATAATAAATTAAATCATATGGTAGAAGCTCGAGAAGAGTACGTTAAAGAATGTGCGGAACTTAAATTTATAACGATAAACTGGGTTAGATCAAAGGATCAACCAGCTGATATATTTACAAAATCACTTGCTTTTGAAGATCACAAACGACTAACGAATGTAATATTAAATCAATAATTTAATAATTATATTTTCTTTGTTACAGATACTATATAGGTTAACCAGAACGAGATACGAAAGACGATTGAAAGAATTTAAAAACTTAATGATTTGTAATTATTTAATTTATAACTAAAGTTCATTGTTTTCTATACAATTTGTATTTTTGTACTTTTATGATAAGATGTAAAATATGTGTTGATAAGATTATTCTTGATAATATATTAATATTTAATGTACCTAATTAGGAGGGAGTGTTAAAATGAAGTTGGTACACACCGTGCATATAACGCATGCGTGGTGCTGTCATGTAAAGTGGGCTTCCGCCCGCTTAGTCAGTCTCTTCTGATCTCTTGAAGAGTAAAGATCGCTTACGATTACATAATAAAGTATAGTTGTTTTTCTTACAATTAATTGTGTTTTCTTTCTTTGTGTTATCTCCTTATTTCTCACAACCCATTATTCCATCATAAATCTATATGGTAATATAAAAACTTCTATGATAAGTAGAGCTTAAGAGCTCTAGCGATTGTAAGGTAGTTTTCGGTGATTGATAAATAAGTAGTTTGTGGTGATAAAGTAGATATTCTGATGATAAATAGAAATCTTGATTGCTGAGTTTCCCTGATCGGGTACGCCAACGACGTGGCCCTGACCATAACTGGCAGGGACATGGAAGTGACCCAGGAGAGGTTGAATCTAGTCATGAGACGGATCAACCTCTGGATGGGCGATCACGGGCTCCAGCTTGCGATCCCAAAAACGGAGATCGTACTGCTGACCCGTCGAAGGGTTCCTACCGACTTCGATGTAATTATCGACGACGGCGGAAACCCTCACACGATCCGAACCAGAACATCGGTGAAATACCTGGGAGTTCAGCTTGATAACAAGCTGACCTTCTGGGAGCAATTTCAGAGGTCGTGTGAAAAGGCAGCGTCGGCCGCATCCTCCCTGTCAAGGCTCATGGCCAACATTGGGGGACCCAAACCAGGGAAGCGGAGGCTCCTGATGTCAGTCGTCAACTCTGTCCTGCTCTACGGATCAGAAGTCTGGGCGAAGACCACAGAAACTGCCAAGTACAGACGAAAAATATCGTCGGTACAGAGGCAGGCGGCAGTGAGGATAGCCTGTGGATACCACACGGTATCTCTAGAGGCGATCCAGGTTGTTGCTTCGGTGATACCCATTGACCTGCTAGCGTTGGAGCGGAAATTCATCTACGAGAGCGTAGAAGAGCGCGAAGTGGCTTCCACTCGCGCCCGCTTCAACTCTATGAAAGCATGGAAGAAACGATGGAAAAAGAACCAAGAGAAAAATGCCCTGTGGACGCGCAGACTGATCTCAGACCTGCAGGCATGGATGGGACGACAGCATGGGAAGGTGGATTTCTACCTTACCCAGTTCTTAACTGGACACGGGTACTTCCGTGTCATGTTGAAGCATTGGCATAAGGTGGCAACAAAGGAGTGCTTGCACTGTCCGGGCGTGGATGATACAGTAGAGCACACATTTTTCGAATGTGTTCGCTACTCGGAGGGACGCCCGCCCTTCCCGATTTGGAGGCCGGAGACGGTGGTCCCGGAAATGCTACGGAGTTCCGAAAATTGGAACAAAGTAGCAGAGTACGTAAGGACCACCTTGTTGGAGAAGAAGGAGGAGGGCTTTCTATCGTAGAGAGCTCTCCTGCCCCTAGGCAGGGGGAAGGCAGCGGCCAGCTGCCTAGGCTGCGCGTCCCAAACTGAAGTTATACCTGAAAAGGGAGTTCCGGTTTGGGACAAACAAGCGCGGGGGGTTTAAAGTGTGTTTATCCAGTAAGAATCTGGGGCGTAGCCGGCAACCGCGTTCGCCGGTGGTGTACAACTGGGCGGTTATGGAAATTTGCGGGCCTTTAAGGCCCGCAAACACTCCATGGCTGATGTAAGATTCACATATTTCCCTTAAAAAAAAAAAAAAAAAAAAAAAAAAATAATAAGGTAAAGAAAACATAAGACGCCCAATGTTTTATTTTCAAAAAAATTTTATAGAAATTTTATATTTTCTATACGAAATGCATACAATATTTTTTATGAAACTCCTCCTCCTCCCCCCACTTAACGCTTATTAAGAAGGGGAAGGTGTTTCCTCATCCCCTTAACGCTTGTTAAGAAGGGGATGAGGAAAAACCTTCCCCTTCTTAACAAGCTTCAAGTGGGGGGAGGGGGAGGAGTTTAATTAGAAATTAAAATAATATTATTTGAAATTTTAAATTGTCAAGGAAGTAAATTATTAAATTAAAAAAAAAAATAAAATTTTAAACAGTAAATAATAAATCGAAAAAGAAACTTAGGAAGACGCGCGTGTCATGTAGATAAAAATTTGACTATTTGTAAATTTGAATTTTAATAAATGTATTTTGAAACTTGCAGTTATTTACGAAGTCAGAATCCACATTGTTCTGGTACCGCAAGGATTCCACCGGGCCATGAAATGGAGATTGTGCTAACTTCAGCACACTCAAGACATTGTGAAAGGAATAATTTATCAATATCAATTGCACGTATTAGGGATGCAATTAAAGAATCATTACGGAGAAATTACACGAGGCTTAAACGTTTATTTGACTCTGTAATATTACTGTAAGAATAAAAAAAATTTAATAATAAATTTACTAATACACATAAATTTTTTTTCTTAACTTTTTTTCCGTGTTAAAGTTAACAATATTTTTTTTAGCTTAATACTAATAACAAAATGCCTTAATACTAATAACTTTATTTTTCTAGCTACCCAGAGATTCGAAACGTCGTCACTTTCGAATCTATGAAATCGACTATGACTCGTTGGAGGAGGATGGAGTATCCACCAAACCCAATTAACATGATTCAATTTGCACAGCAATTGGCTGGAAACCCAAGGTTGGGACAGTATGATGATGGAAACCTAGTTGCAGAATCTATCACTGATGCTGATGGAGATATTCAAATTTGTTTCTTTGATGAAAATTTCATTACTAATTTTATGCGAGACGCAGAGGAGTTATTTGTAGATTCTACGTTCGAAGTTATACCAAGCCTACAGAATGCTTAAGAAGTGACAACCGTTATGGCTGTAAAGCATATCTATGTGAGTAATTAATAATATTAATAAAAGTATTATTTATAAAAAAATAAAAGGTTTCTGTTTTTCTATAATACACTCTTTTTTAAATTTATAAGAGAACAGATAAATTAATTTATTATTTTACTAATTTTAAAAATAAATAAAAATAAAATTATTTTTTTTAATATTCTACATTCAGAAAACTGCTGTTATAATGAGATCTAATATGAATTTTGAAATTATCTAAAATATATTGAAAAAGCTAAAATTTTTTGGAAAGTATTACCGATAAGATATAAAAGTTTCATTTTTTTGCTACAATACACAATGATTTTAAAATTTTCAAGACAACCGATGAAATTGTTTATTACTTGTGTTAATATGAAAAAGAAAAAAAAATTATTCGTGATTAATAAATGATAATAATAATAATGTAATGCAGTTGAGACAAAATGTCAAATGTTTTCTTTTTTTTATCATGAATGAGTATATAAATATTGATTTCATTTGAAAAAATCTCATCGGAAAAAATTATTACAATATTAAATTTACTCTTTAGTTATTTCAATATTGGCAGCTTTCTTTGGGAATGTATATACTTGACATTTAAATTAGCTAATGTAAATTTTAAAATTTATTAAGCCCTTATTTAAATATTTAAATGAGTATTATAATTAATAAAACTTGAACCCTGGTATGTACTTTTATTACAAAAAATCACATATTTAAAATTGTTTTTTTTTTTGTTTTTCATTTATTAAGTAATTTATTTGAAAAAGTAAAAATCATTAAAGCCAATTAACAGCGAATTTACTGATATAAAAAAAAAACAATAATTAGCGTTGGGATTTTTTCAACCATTGCTAAAAGTATTATTTAATTATTTATATTTTAATAATTTTCATTCAAATAAATTGATTGGTGTTCATTATATTAAAATCATTGGTAGGTTTTTTAAATTAACAAAGATAAATGACCTAGTTTTATCGATTGTTATAAGTAAGAGTAAAAAAAGTTTTATCGATTAAAAGTAAAAGCTTTCTTTTTTTCTATAATACACAATTTTTTTTAAGTTTATAAGAGAACAGATAAAATTTTTTATTATCTTATGAGCGTAAAAAATAAATAAAAAAATTATTTTGGATTAATTAATGTTAATAAAATGATAATTCTTTTAATAAAATAGTTAAAATTATGATAATCTGCAGAAGCTTTTTGAAATTCTCAAAAGATAAAAGTTTTATTTAAAGATTTATTTTTAAAAATATTTTCTATATTCTGAAAACTGCTGTAACAATGAGACCTGATTTTAATTATAAAATTATCTATAATATAATGTAAATATTAAATTGTTTGGAATTTTATTTTTTTAAATAAGCTGAAAATTAATATTTCGTTTTTATTACTACAAACAAAAATAATATATTATTATAAACTTTTGCAAACATGAATCAGTGCACTTCAATTTTATGCTATTTTTTTCTACTTTTTTCTTAGGCTGTGCCTTTTTTTTGGAGCCTTCAAAGTAGAAAAACTGAAAATGCCTACCATGTGGTGTTACAAAGATTATCTCAATTGATTAATCGAGAGGGAGTTAGGTTAATTATGTGCGATTTCGAAATTGCGTTAAGGAACGCTGCTGAAGCTAATTTTCCAAGAAGCCGTATTTTGGGTTGTCAATTTCATTACGATAGGGTAATTAAAAAGTTTTGTATACATTTAAATAATTTACAGTATGTTAATAATAATTATTTTTTATTTTATTGCAGGCTCTGTTGGGATAAATTAAAAACTTAGGTCTCTTTAGATTCGTAAAAGATAATTCTGAAGCTAAGCGATATATCCTGTCTTTAATGGGACTATCCTTTCTTCCAAAGGAGGAGATTCAACAGGAATTTAATTTTATTAACATACAATTAAACCTAAATTTATCTGCCAGGTTTGAAGCCTTTAACAATTACTATCAAAATTTTTGGCTAGATAGGATTGGCGCTGAAAATTTTTCTGTGTTTGGTTTGCAAAACCGTACAAATAACTCTATAGAGTCATACCATGCAAGATTGGAAGCTAGACTCTCTAGGCGTCCGCAGCCTTGGCAGTTCTTTTGTAAGAGTTAATATATTTAATAGATATAATGTTTTGCTATCATTGTATATTAATTATTGGTTTTAGGCAAATTAAAAACTTTGCAAAAACAAAGTTATATGGACTATTCTCACTTACAAATGGGTCGTAGAATTCGTCGCCAGCCGCGTTATACAAGCGCTTTTAAGAATAATTTATTATAAAACAGTAAGTACTTAAAATTTAATTACTTTTAAATGATTATTAATTATAAATTTCCAATTTATACAGTATGGAGGATGTACTCTACAAGAAGAATTAATGTTCGTGAGTTGCATACCATCGCTACAAATCTAAAAGCTCATACACTAAAAAAACTAGACATATACTCCCCACGCTTAGCTCAACTCTTAAATGAAAACTTTATACAGTATATTACAGCTCCTTTTCAACGTAGAAACGAAGCTATCGAAATAGTTGACCCAGATTTTGATTGGTCGATTCTACAACCTTTTGGTTTGAATGAAAAAATTTACAGAATTGATCAGAACCTGTTACTACAAGGTATAGATAAATGTTAACGAAAAAAATTTGTTTTAAACAATGAGAAATTATATTTTTTTTATTTTTCAGATATAGCAGAAGACTGGATTAACCAGTTAATGGAACAAGACCTTGAACCATTGAATAATGATGTGCAAATTGTACCGCTGCCCTTCCAGAGCCAGATATAGATGAAGAAGAAATTCAAAATGAGCCTGATATAGGTAAATAATTTAAAAAAAATTTTATTAAATGTTAGTACATGATTATAAATTATAATGATTTTAATTCAATGAAATAGATTTTAATAATGTAAACCATCAAAGAAGACGTCGAAGACGCAGAAGAAGAAACAAGGCATTGAGGGCAGAAATTGGACCAATCAGGCAAAGAAACGTGCCTGAGAGACATGTCCCATACAATGCACTTAGGCGTGCAATTGACATCCAGAGAGGAGAAAATATTGCAGACGATAACCCACCAGCAGCAGCAGCAGTAGCACCTAACCAGCAGCTTCGTCAAAATGCTGCAGCGATAATGGAAATGCTTAATCCTGTATTAGGTGCACCAAGAATAGCAGTGGAAGCCCCAAATAGGGAACATCCTAACAATGCAATGCGAGTGCAGAGAGGATACGCTGGACAGCCACTATATGATGCTCAACCATTGGAATTATTACCAGTTCCTGATGAACGTCTAAGAGCTGGAGTAATACCATTTGTCAGAAGAGAAAATGCAGAAGTTGCTGCTGCTGAAGAAATTGTAAATGAAGAACTACCTGCAGTTCAAGCAGCTCCTGTCGTTGAACCAGTTGCACAGCCTCTTGGAGTACAAGAAGTTCCTGTCGATGAACCAGTTGCACAGCCTCTTGGAGTACAAGAAGTTCCTGTCGATGAACCAGTTGCACAGCCTCTTGCAGTACAAGAAGTTCCTGTCAATTAACCAGTTGCACAGGCTCCTGTAGCTAACCAGCAAGTAAACCAAGGTAATTGTAAAATAACTTATATTATTAAAATTTTTGAATAAAATCAGCTAAACTATACATTTTTTATTTATTTTCAGAATTACAGATGATTTTTGACAGTTGCGTCATTTGTCTCGAGGAAACCAGGGACCTAATGGCTTTTGTACCATGCGGGCACAGATGTGCCTACAGATCATGCGCTGCTGCTACATATGATACTAGAAAGAAGTGTCCTTACTGCAGAAAACAGTTTAGAATACGACCAATTCAAATATTTTTTTAATTAATTAAACTGAAATTAAAATGCAAATGTTATCTTTAAGTGCATTAGACTTAATTTTTTAATCTTTAAAAGAAAGTTAAAGAATTTAAAATTTTTTAATAATTTTAAAATTAAAGGATAGAAATTTTTTATGTTAATTAAACTAAATGTATTATTTAAGATTACTTAATTTAAAATACTGATAATGATAATTCCTAAGTAATTTTAATTGAATTTTAATAATAACCAAGATTTGACAATAAAAAATTAATAAATCAAAACAAAAAATATAAATATAATAATAATAAAAAATTATTATATCAAAAATAAAAAATAGATTAATCATAATGATATTAAGTAACTAGGATCACTAACAATTAAAGCATGATAAAATTAATGATATATAAAAGATTGATGAAAAAAAGAATAAAATATTTTGAATTTAATTTTAAAAGATATAAAGAAATTATTAAAATCATATGAAATAATATTTTTCTTTTATATTTTTAAGTTGATTGCTAATATTAATAAGAAAAAAGATGAAGATAAGTAATAAAGTTTAAATGTAAATGTAAATTACAATGTACGGAATAATTTACTTTGTTAAAAGTATTGAATGATCCTTATCAGTTAGATGTTATTAGAAAAAAAAATGTTTGTATTCTTTTATAAATAAAAATTTTTTAATTTATAATTCTTGATACCTTACTTTTTTATTATTCAAAAATACTTTAATATTATAAATTATGCAAAATTTTTTAAAAGAAAGGTATATATAATTGGATTCTGCTGGTACATAATATAATGTAAAGATTTGGTTATATTATTACTTTGTGTCATGCCTATTTTTATTATTTTTATAATTAAGAAAGAAATGAAAATAATAAAATATTCAAAATCAAAAGCGTATCATAAAAAAAAAGAAAAAATAAATAAACTAAAAATCAGTACAGCTTTATAAATATCATATAAATTATCAATTTACAATTTTAATCTTTATGATATGAAAATTGTATAGTATCATAAAATTATATTTGTCGTTGTGTTTAACTAATTTCATGATGAATATACTTAACAAAATCGATTGTTTGTAATATGGAATCAATATTTATTTTAATTACACTATTACAGTTTTGTAAATTATAAAATTTTGGATATTATTGTACTAAAGATTTTGTAATGATAAAATGTTATAATCAAAGTAACTAATACTTATTAAAAATAATATTAATTAATTTTTTTTTAATTTTATAGAACGCTGATGAAACAAGAAGGAGTTTAATTTTTAAAGATGATCATGTTTTCTCGAGAAGGAGAAGAAGATTCTTATGTTGGAATAGAAGATGAAGATATGCGGCTTCATTAAAAATAAGGTGATAATATATTTTCATATATTATTACTGTAAAACTTTGAATAAATTTTTTATTGATAACATTTTATCGGTTAAAATATTAATTTATTAATTAAAAAGTATATTTAAAGCATTTTAGACATTTTAAAGTCAATGAAGTAAAATTCCTCATTACATTCTAAAAGTATGAAATCATTGTTTGTTTTTTATTATATTTTGGCATTAAAATTAAAATGAATGTCTATAAAGTTTATTGAATTTCATTTTAATTTTAATGAGAAGAATTGAAAAGTGTTAAATATAATACTTACTATGCCTATAAATTAATGTTCATTCAATAATATTGCAAGTAGCGATTTAAAATTTAATAAAAATGCATAAAATTTACTCTAAACAAAGATACCAATTGAAACATTATTTAAAATTAATATAATTAATATGGATTATTGAAAGATTTGAACAAACATGTCTAACCCAATTTGGCATTTTAATTAAAATGAGACGATATGTAATTTGTAAAGAAAATTGAGCATGTAAATTAAATAAAAATTTAAAAAATTTACTCTTAAAAAAGATACCAATATACATTTATTAATATTTTTTTAATTAATATGAATCATTGAATGATTTGAACAAACATATGTCTAACCCAATTTGGCATTTTAATTAAAATGAGACGATATGTAATTTGTAAAGAAAATGGAGCAATGCATGTAAATTAATGAAAAGTTCAAAAGATTTACTCTTAAAAAAGATACCAATATACATGCATTTATTAATATTTTTATAAATTATCGAATTATTTGAACAAACACGTCTAACCCGATTTGGCATTTTAATTCAAATGAGTGTAAAAAAAGATGATTGCCTTACCTTTTATTTTAATTTAAACGAGCAGAAATAATATTTGTAAACAATATATATCAAAGCCTGTAAATTAATTTTTTATTTAAATTAGCAGGTAAAATGTTACTTATGAATTAATATAATATCATAAACCATAATGTTAGCTTGAAGTCCTTTCTATCGAAACCGAATTAAAGCAGTATATTACTGAGCAATCTAAAGCTGCTCAAAATACAAAGAAAAGGTTTCGAGAAAATTCGGAAGAGGAAAATGAGACAGGAAAGCAGACTCCCTCAAAGAAGCCTGCGAGCGGGAGTAGCCCAAAAAATTCGGCACAGAAAGCCAATTCTGCTGCATCCGTGGCAAAACCACTCTCAGCTGCCAGGTTTAACAAGCCGCCAACGTATCCTAGGCTTACTGTTTCATTGGTAAGAATGACAAAAGAAACAGTGACGGAATTGGAAGGAAATAGAGACAAGACGCCGGAACCTACTGAGACTCCTCTTGGGGACAATGACGAATTCCAAGATTACACTGGCCGAAGGAACAGGAGAAAGAAAAGGAAAAAGGCAGAGAGAGAAAAAGACGAGGAAAGAAAAAAAGAAAAGAAGAAAGGGAACGCCAAGGGGAAAGCGAAGCTTCCTAGAGCTAGAGACAAGGCAGTCGCAATTAAGCTACCAGAAGGGAAAGCGTACGCGGATGTATTGAAGCAGATCAAGGAAAGCGTTAGTGGAGAGGCTACTGCAGCTAACATCTGTTCAGTAAGAAAAACTCAAGCCGGTAACGTATTGATAGAGATGAAAGGAAAAACAGAAGGGCAAACAGCTCTTTTCGAGGCAGTCAAGGCAACAATGGGGGAGAACGTGAACGTCGCATGTTTGACGCCACGTCGGAACCTCCAGATTCGGGACATCGACTGCCTTACCACGAAAGAAGAAGTAGAGGTAGCCCTGAAAGCTGCCTTGAAGGAAACCGGACCGATTCAGGTAAAGCTATCTCAGCCTAATATTCGGGAGCAGAGATTAGCGACAATAGAGATGGACGAAAAGGCTGCGTTTAAGCTGGTCAAAAAAGGTAGCATTAAGCTAGGCCTGGGGAACTGTAGAGTAAGACTGCAGTCTACCCCACTTAGATGCTTCAGATGCTTAGCCTACGGGCATATTGCAGGAAATTGCAAGGGGCCCGATAGAAGCAAACTTTGCTTTAAATGTGGACTGGAAAACCACAAGGCAGACGAATGCACAGGAAAGCTGCGATGCTTCCTCTGCAAAGCTGCTAAAATGAAGGGAAACGAACTCAAGCACTTTCCGGGTTCCAGGAAGTGCGCTGAGTTCAAAAAAGCGATCACAAAATGATCAGGGTTGTCCAAGGAAATATGCACAGAAGCTGGATCGCAAACCACCTCATGTATCAAATTCAGAGGGAGATCAAGGCTGACCTGTGGATCATCAGCGAGCAGTACCCAATGACTAATCCAAACCCAACCACTTGGTTCGCGGATGAATTTGGAACCGCAGCTATTTGGGTCGCAAATCCTGGAAATGTTCCAGTCGAAGCATCAGGAAGGGGCAGGGGTTTTGCATGGATTAAAAGCAAAGCCATAACGTACGTCAGCTGTTACCTAACTCCAACAGGACGTATACAGGACTACTATACGAAATTGGCAGACATAGAGGACTTCGCAAGAGAAGCGGGTGGCAACTTAATTGTTGCAGGAGACTTTAATGCCAAAGCTGTCGACTGGGGTATGCCCTATACTGACTCAAAAGGAGCAGCGACACTAGAAATGGTGTCAAGGCTGGGTCTCGTTGTTCTAAACGTGGGTAACACCACAACCTTTAGAAGGCCCAGCTTTACTGAAACTATAATTGACGTCTCCTTCGCATCCGAAGGCCTGAGTACGAGAGTCAATAACTGGCACGTCATGGAAGTCTTTACTGCGAGCGACCACCAGTACATCTCGTTCGAAATTCAGCATGAGAGACTGCCCCCTGGAGAGGCATATAGGCCAAAACCAAGAGGCTGGAACCTCAATAAGCTGAACAAAGAAAAATTTATACGAGTTTTAATGATGGGACAAAGGGCAATTCTAATGAAACCCCGCAGAGTAGGAAGTAAGGAAAACGCGGAGAATGTAGTATCCGAAGTAATGACGCTGCTCAAAAAAGCATGTGACGATTCCATGCCTCGAAAAAGGTTTAATGGAAGGAACCCACCTGTATATTGGTGGAGCACAGAAATTGCAGAGTTACGTAGGCAAAGCCACATGACGCGAAGAAGAGCAACTAGGGCCAAGTCTCGCGAAGAAGCAAGGGAACTGATGAGAGTCCATAAAGAAGTGAAGCGATCTTTGAGGCGGGCAATCAATGCCAGTAAGATCCGCTGCGAAAGGAATCTGTGCCTTGAAGTGGACAACGATCCCTGGGGATTGGGCTTCAAGATAGTCACGAAAAAGCTAAGGGGATTTGCTGCTAGCTCACTAATGGACGAAGAGGAAGCAAGGACAGTAGTTGATGCTCTGTTTCCGATGCACCCGACGAGAATAGACCAAGAGGAGGACATTAGGGTAACCGAAATCCCGGACTTCACGCAAGAAGAGCTGTTCGCTGCCGTAGACTCTCTCAGAAATAAGAAAGCCCCCGGCCCAGACGGCATACCAGCCGAAATTATAAGAATCGCTGCGCACGAGTGTCCGTCATTGATGTTAATGATGTACAACTCGTGCCTACGAGCTGGAGTTTTCAGTAGGCGATGGAAAAAGGCACTGTTGGTCCTTATCAGTAAAGGAAAGGGAGATCCCACACTCCCGTCCTACTGGCGACCACTAGGACTGCTGGATACAGCTGGAAAGGGCTTCGAAAAAATGCTACAACCGCGTATCTTAAACGCAGTAGAAGCAGCAGGGGATTTATCTCCTCGGCAATACGGATTTAGACGGGGGAGGTCCACGATCGGGGCTGTGAAGGAGGTCGTTGACGCGATAACCAGGGCCCAAACGGGTAATCATTACTCACGTAAAATTACTCTTTTGGTCACCCTGGACGTCAAGAACGCATTCAATTCTGCAAAGTGGACAAAGTTCCTTCAAGGACTAAATGACTTTGCAGTACCAAATTATTTGATGCGGGTAATGAAGAGTTACCTAAGTGACAGAGTACTATTGTACGAGACTCTTCAAGGGAAGAGAAGTAGGAAAGTGACAGCTGGTGCAGCTCAGGGCTCCATATTGGGACCTGACCTATGGAACATCTCTTATGATGGTATCCTGAGGATGGAGTTAGCGGATGGCTGCTTTATGATAGGCTATGCGGATGATATTGCCCTCGTGATCATAGCAAGGAACGTGCAACAAGCACAGGATAGCTTGAGCGTCTGCATGTTAAAGACAAATGCATGGATGGAAGAGCACGGATTAAGTCTGGCAGTCGCTAAGACCGAGATCGTGATGTTCACGGGGAAGCAAATCAATACCGTTATTCCAATACGGGTTGACGAGGATACCATTATAGAGACGAAAAGGTTCGCCAAATATCTTGGAATAGTTTTGGATACGAAGCGGACCTATTTCGAACATATTTCTCAAAGGGTCAAGAAGGCAGGTACCACGACGCTAGCCCTGAGCAGGCTGATGTCGAACATGAATGGACCAAAGTCCAGCAGGAGAAAGCTGCTAATGTCCGTAACTCACTCCATCCTATTGTACGGAGCGGAGATTTGGAGTGAGGCACTGGATAAGGATATATATTCGAAAGGTATGAAAAGAGTGCAGAGGCAGGGTGCTCTGAGGGTTTCTTGCGCATACAGGACTGTCTCGGAAGCGGCAGTTCTTGTCATCGCAGGAATTATTCCTATTCAGCTACTTGCCAAAGAGCGTAAACTTATTTATGATAGAAAAAATGAAGGCGACGTCGACCGTATCAGAGCGGAAGCTAGGAGGGATGTGATGCTGGAGTGGCAGACGCTCTGGAGGGATGGCACAGACAGCGCATGGACCAGGCGCCTCATAAAAGAGGTCGCGCCCTGGACTCAGAGAGGGCACGGAGAGGTAAACTACTTCTTGACACAGTTCCTCAGTGGCCATGGGCTTTTCCAATCTTATCTCTTTAGGATGGGAAAGGTCGTGAGCCCTGAATGTGTATTCTGTCCCGACAAACGAGATGACGCGCGTCACACGTTTTTCGAGTGTGACCGCTGGATAACTAAAAGGAGAGCGCTGGAAGCAGAGGTTGAAGAAGTCACACCCGATAACATAGTCGGAAAAATGCTCCAGAACGAGGAATCATGGAGCGTCGTGTCAAGGTACGTGGAGGAGATTTTGCGTACAAAAAAGTTATTGACGACACCCTAACTAGGAGCCGCGTGTAGGAGCAGTCAAATTAGACGGTTCTTGCACGCGGCACCAATGGGGGGATAATGGAGGACGTACAAGGATATTTATTTATTTATTTATTTATTTATTTATTTATTTATATATTTATTTATTAATAAAGTTACTTATTTATCTAGTTGACGACACGGTGAAATAACAAGAAGGAGAAAGAAAGGATCAATGGATGGAAGGATCTTCAACCAAAGAAGATACATGGCCTTAAGTCAACCCGATGTAATGTGATAAACGGTTCCGGGCTGACTTGTATAAGGTATGATGAGGGGTGAGTTTAGTCGGTAAACATGGGGCAATGCATTCTTTGTAGAGTGCCTTGCCATCATGGAGTCCGACACTGTTCAGAACACCGGGTTCTGTTCGTGCGTAACGCATTCTCACCTCTCTGCCACTGTGCAAAAAAAAAAAAAAAAAAAAAAATGTTAGCTTGATATTATATTAAAATTTCAGCTTAAAAACTAATAAGCGCATAGTTTAAATTTTATTTATCTTTTATGTGTATTATAAAAAAAAAGAAAAAAAAAAAATTATGAATGACAATTTTGTTTATCTATACAATGCTTTTAAAAATAATGAAGTTTGTTATTTTTATAAACAAGAAAAATTTAGTTATTTAAAATTAAAATAATATTTAAAATTTTCATTATTGAAATTATTATTAAAATATTTGTTTAAAATAAAAAGAAAATCATTTTTAGTATTCTTAAAAATATTTTATAATGATTTTATCATACACCAGTTTGAAGCATATTAGATTATCTTTAGCAGCAATGATGCATATAAATTTTAAGCTTTTAAATAATGTGGAACAATAAATTTTTTTTTTTAAAGACAAGTATTACTAAGTAGAATTGTTCCTTCGCTGATTGAGATGGCCAAGCCTTCTCCTGTCGTTAAGGGACTCCTTTCCAATACTTGTCTCGGATAAAAGGATGCAAAAGTACTTCAGTGAGTTGAATAGACCAAGACTTTTCCTGCTGTTGAGGATTTTTGCATCTCTTATTTTGTTAGATGAAATAGAAATGAATGAAAAATAAACTAATATAGGACTGCAGACTATATTAGTAAATTTTTAGTTCACAAAACTTCTAGTAGGCTGTTTTAAAATTTTTATTGACAATGTTAGAAAAAAAGCTTGTGTATGAAAAAATTGTGCTAAAATATTGTAACAAATGAGCCAATTAGAATGATGAAGAAGAAGTTTAATCTAACATTTTATAAGAGAGTACCGTTCGTTTTTTTTTTTTTTTAACATAACCAACATGGTTTATAATAAATTTTTCATAGAGTTGTTAGCAAAGGCCAATAATTATGAATTTTTTTAATCGGATACTTACACAAAGTAGCCATTAAAGCATATGGAATACCGTCGTTCGCGTAATTTTGAGGAAATTGTAAATTACAAAACACTTGTTACTTTTAAGTTGAAATTTTAAAATCGTAGAGCAGATATAAAGGATAGCAGGGTATTCACTTTTTGTAATATAATATAATTTTGAAAATAATAATAGAAAAAAATTTATATTTTTGTTGATAAAAAGTTTGTCAATGAAATTTTTATATGCAAATTTTTACAACATTCTTTTTTAGTTTCAGATAATGTTTCGTGCTGGTGTATCATGTGTGGTCAAACTGCAGCCAATTACTAAATTGACCCAAGGAGGCATCGAGTTATTCTCCAACCAGAATTGGCCTACATACTTTAACACAGGCTGATGTCTATTATGTAAAATTATGTTTACTCATATTGAAATTAAATAAAGTTTTTTTTTTATAATCAAGCGTTTCCTCTTAATTACCAAAACATTAATCCTTTCAAATTTCAAAAGCAAATTGATGCTGCTACGAAAACAGAATAAAATCTTATTATGTCTCCCAAAATTATACGCCAACTAAAGTATTAATGGAATATTTATACCAAATTTTTTTAAAAATAGATAATAATTTTACTTTGCTCACTATTCCTAAAATCTATGATTAAGCGTTTTTGGGCTAGGTGCCATTGAAATAATAAAAGGGATGCATTGCTTCAAAAGGCAAATTGATAATGTTTCTGCTCTATTCTATTCTAAAATATAGTAAAAAATTTGTCAACTAAAAATACTTACTTTTCCGGTCAATTAAAAATAATTAAATATTTAATTCATTAAAACAAATATAGGTAACATTTTTTTTTAACAAGAATAATTTCTTTCTTTTTACAATACCACAATTTTTCATATTTAAAAATGTTTCTTTTATCGAGAAATCTATTATTGCGAGTTTAGAATTATTTTACCTAAATTAATTACTAATTAAATTTTATTATTTATATTCATTCATTTACATTAATTTATTTATACTATTAGACCTACCTTTCATTCATCGCCTACAAATTACACTATTTTAATTAAAAAAGTTACTCACCTTTCTGATTACCTGTAAGCATTACATAAATATAAATGTACATTGCATTTATTAAATTTTTATCATACAAACTGCTTATAATTAAATACTTTTCCCCTTATGCAATTTTCAAATGCTATACTTTTTTTTAAAAAAGTAAAAATCAAACTCATGTACATTTTTTTTAAATTGCATTACGCTGACATCTATTGGTTGCAAACCTAACCTTTGAATACATTTTCTGCTATTTGACGATACTGAATTCTTACATCAAAGGAGAAATAAATATTCTACTTAATTTCCTTTAGGAATTTGAATTATTTTTAACAATAAATTTTTATATTACAAAAGTTACTTGTTTTGGAGGTTTAGAAATTTTATTTAAAAACTTTGTAAGACTTACTTTTTTCGAAATTTTGAATTTTTTTTTTTTTTTTGGATATTGCATATCCTTACACTGGTAATTTTGCTTTTCCTCATACAATTTTTATTCGGAATTTACTTTTTCGATAATTTTTAAATATTATCTAATTATTTACGAATTTTAATTATTTTTTAACTTCTTTCTTTTTAAAATAAAATATTTTGTTCCTTGAAACTGATCATTTTTTTTTTTAAATTCTTTAATAAGCTACGTTTGAATTTCGGCATTTCTGAATTTCGAAGGGACGCCCGAATCTTAACTGATTTATATCATTCGGAGTCATTTAATAGAGCGGAAAAATTCAAAAAATTAAAAAAAAATGAGAAAAATTGAAAAAAATTTACGATTTTTTGATTATTTTAGGGTCTAGGAAGTTCGATCGCATCTAGGTTGATATGGCATCCGAATATATATATAAAAACACGCTTTTTCTGAGAATCTTAATAAAATAATCGGATATATAATTTTTCTGTAGCTTCCGTAAAATACCCTGTGAATTTATCGATTTTCTGGCTCCCCGTGTAGGAATTTTTCAAAACTAATGGCAGGAATGGATTCCTAGTACCTGTTTTCTCATTATTTTTAAAAATTTCTAAAAGGAATGGCATATAAAAGAAGAATGGGTGGCTGAGAAAAGATGAAAACGCGTTTTTTTTTCAAAAATTCGCCCTGGGCTTATTTTTCCATATTAAGGGCTAAAATTTGGGGACATAGTCCATTTTGGATAGGTAATTGGCAAAAAAAAGGTTTTAGCCGGTTTCAGCGACCCGACCTGGAAGGTTTTGCTTTTCTGACAAAGAATGACTCAAACAAAATTTTTTTTTTTTTTAATTTTTAAAATCGACTAGATGATTAAAAAAAATAGTACCCAGACATAAAAAGTTGTAAAATTTCCCGCTAAATCCGAATTTGAGGTCAGTTTTTTGAAATTTTGCCCCTGGGCGGCCCAAACTGCTTTTTTCGGCTTAGAGCGGGAGATTTTGAACTGCCCAAATTCAACAACTTTTATAAGGCTCAAGCCTGGATAGAATTGGATTAAATACTATATACTTTGGTGTGGTAAAAGTCGCTGGGTGGTTATATGCCCTTTAAAAAGCGTAAGAAGCATAATAATGGCTTTTTTAATCAAATATTAACGTTAAAATCACATTTTTTATGCGCTTTATAGTATTTTTTAATTATATTTGTACTCAAATAACTTTTTTATGCTTTTTATACATAAACTTCATATTTTTCAAAGATTTTCAGTCCATTCACGAGTCTTCAATAAAATGCGTATCTATGCGTAAAATATAAAATAGGGTTTTTTGGCAATTTTCAATGAAACGCTTAAGCCTCACAAGTTAACCAAAACACTTCTGTTTGGTCTCATTTTTTTGGTGTAAATTTTGGTGTAAATGTTTGGTCTCATTTTGGTCCCTTTAAAACGCCGTAAACCGCAATTTTTCATCACTATTTTTCTCATCAAGGTAGCCAATTAATCATATTTCCATTTTCGGTTAAAAATGACCAATTTTTAAATTCATGCCAAATTCGTAATTTTTTACAAAAAAAGGTTTTATACATCTCAAAATATTTTCACAAGCTTCAAATTTCCAAAAATTCTTGACTCTACCTTTTTTAATTATTTGTTAATCAGATATGATAATTTGAAGTCGGGGTCTCAATGTTATGATTTTTTAAAAAAGCTCATTTTTAATGTCAACTTTGAAGAGCCGTATCTTAAAAACGACTCAAGAAAATGAGACAAGTACAAAATTTTTGGAAACTTGAAGCTTGAAGAAAATTTTCGAGACATATAAAACCCTTTTTTGTCAAAAATTACGAAGTGGCAGCAATTTAAAAATTGGTCATTTTTAGCCATAAATGGCCATTTGGTTAATTGGCTACATTGATGAGAAAATTCAGTGATAAAAAATTTCGATTTACGGCGTTTGAAAGGTGACACTCACAAAAAAAAAAATAAGACCAACTAGAAGTTTTTTGGTTACTTTATGAGGTTTAAGTGTTTAAAGATCAATTTTTTCAAATTTTAATTTTCAATGAAATACGGATAGATACGATCTTTATTGGAGATGCGTGAATTAATGGACTGAAAATCTTTGAAAAATATCAAGTTTATGTATAAAAAGCATAAAAAAGTCATTTGAGTACAAATATAATTAAAAAGTTGAATATTTATTCAACTATTAAATCCATACCAGACGTAAAAGAATCAACAATATAATTAAAAAATTCTATAAGGCGCTTAAAAAATGTGATTTTAACGTTAAAATTTGATTTAAAAAATCCATTATTATGCTTCTTACGCTTTTTAAAGGGCATATAACGAACCAGCGACATTTACCACCAATGTATATAGTATTTAGACCAATTCTATCCAGGTTTGAGCCTTATTAAAGTTGTTGAATTTGGGCAGTTCAAAATCTCCTGCTCTAAGCCGAAAAAAGCAGTTTGAGCCGCCCAGGGGCAAAATTTCAAAAAACTGACCTCAAATTCGGATTTAGCGAGAAATTTTACAACTTTTTATGTCTGGGTACTATTTTTTTTAATCATCTAGTCGATTTTAAAAATTAAAAAAAAAAAAAAATTTTGTTTGAAAAAACCAAAGATTTCTAAAAAGCTTCTTTTGGGTATAACTCGGATTCCTGAGCGCCTAGAGGGCTGAAAATTTCACAGAAAACATATTTTGTATACATAAAAAAGTGGTGAAAAAATCAGCCTGATCGGGAGACCTGACCTGGCAAGGCCATGACCCGGTATCCAGAATGACTCATATATAAAATAAAAAATAAAATGATATAATATCTTTATATTTATTACACTAAAATTTACAAAAAACAAGAACAAAAAAAAACAGATTGTATTTAATGCGAGACATAATCAGAGTCGAAAAAATATGACAACCAAGGATAACTTTTCCATATTAACATCTGGTTTTTTTCATATATGATATGGAATAATAAAAATATGATATTAGGCTGGTTCCACACGGAGCGCTGTAAACTCACATTTAGCGTTAAATCTGTAGTTATATTATATAATATATATGTATATACTACGCAATGTATTTTAAACACAGGTTTAAGATAACTTTGAAGTTAAGCGCTCCGTCTGGAATCTGCCTTAAAAAAAATTCTTATACTAATATATGATAGTCTTACATGGAACTCATACTAATGTGGAATAAAATATGATTATACATGGATTCGAACATGAAATAGATATGAATATGAAAGTATATGAAAAATATATGAAGACCATGTGTGGTTCATATAATGCTCAGATGTTTTTGATAAGCTCGAATTTCATATGAACTTTATATATGAACTTCATGGTAAAAATTTTGATTTAAGGTGATATTAGCCCTTCTTTTAGAATTTTCTGAATAACAGGCTGATGCTGATATCAACTTGAAAATAAAGTTCTTGCCAATAAGTTTATACATGAAGTCTGTATGAAATTCGTGATTATTATATTCATATTATACACCCCGAATATGGGCTTCATATATTTTTCATATGATTTTCATTTTCATATCATATTCTATGAATCATCTTTGTATGAATTTAGCATGACTCATGTTTAAATACATAAATTTTTTTCTATATATATGGATTTTTTTGATTTCGTATCTTCATATTATATGATATGAATGAAATTTTTTTGCCTGCCATATATCCCCTTCCTGGACATAATTAAATTCCTCTAGCGAAAGGTGAATTCGAGTTTGTCTTTAGGCTAAATATTCCATTATCAGTTAGGCTTTCCTTAATTCCACCCATTAGTAAGGTAGGGCCATTACAGTCTTCAAATGATAAATTAGTACATTTCTTGCCATAAAATCCAATTCTACTATTAATGGATTCAGCGAAAAACTTTACAGCACGGAAATGCGACTTTATTACACAGCAATGAGGCTGACGTGCTCCACCATTTGGATAAAAATCAGCGTGACCGAGTGGTTCCATAGTACCCATGAGGCCGCCTTGAGTATGTATTACTTCAACGTATCTTGCACTCTCCTTTGATAACCTTCTATCAGATCCAACATTTTCAAACAAAATTAAAGCTGGATCTAAACCTGTAAAAAAATAAAAATAAGTACAATTTACATACGAACAAACCATTTATATAGGATATTTCATTTCGAGCAGCTATCGAAAACTAATTAAAAAATTATAATTCAAAATTTTCAAATTTTCCTCCAAGCAACGTGATTAAATTAAAATCTAACCGAAAACTAATTTTTCGAGAAAATTTACATTGGGATACCAATTTATTCTTCATAAAATCAATAAAATCTTTTGAACGGTTCTTGTGGAAATGAAATATAATTAAAAATTTATTTTTTTATTTATTTTTTTTAAATTTTATTTTATAGAAATTTTTTATAGAAATTTATATTATAGAATTTTATAGAAAACTTGCTTTGTTCGGGGTACTGTATGCTTAACGTGAGTCGCCAAAATAAAAAAACAAATAATCTTTATAAAGGTTAGCCGGAAATTTATGAATTTTATGTGATTTACATAAACGCACTTTCGACCAAGTAGAAAAAATATAGTATACGCAATAGGGATGAAAATTGAACGCCCGTGAAACATAAATATAAATTGTTTTGTGTGACGCCATTATTCACAAAGAATAAAGTATTAATGAAGATAAAAAAAGACAAACCCTTACCTACAACGTAATTGACTGTTGATTTGGCATAATAGGCAGCTAAACCTGCAACATGAGCTCCAAGGGAATGACCAACAACGGTTAAAGTGTTAGGATTCATTCCATTTGAAACTAAAAAGTCAATAGCTTGTGCAATCCTTTTTCCTACATTTAGTGTATGAGATGCTGAGTATAAATAGTCTGAGTTTATAGCAAATTTACTCCAATCGACAACAATCACATTATAATCTCCGTTTTCGAGATATGCTAAAAAATTTTTTGTGACAAACATTTTTTATAATTAAAAAAAATTTTTAATAAAAAAATAATCACCATTTTTTGGACGGAAACATGCTGGATTTCTAATTGAACCTAACCATCCATGAGTAACAATAAAGGTTTTTTTTGATGGCACGAAACCCGATGATTTTAAACTATTTGAATCAAGTACAAATTTTTTACCATGATCTCTATTGTTTCGAGTAAACATCGTAAATATTACTCCATCGTCGACATTTGTATCATAATCAACTAATTGTTTGCCTGATATTTCAGCTTTAACGCGTTCCCCATTGTCATTGTAAAATATAAGTTCATTCATTTCTGTAAATATAATTGAAAATTTTTGTAAATTTAATTATTAAATGATAATTATTTTTTGGATTGTACGTGAAAAAATATAATATCTTATCAATTTTTGATTGACAAATTTGAACTAATGTATTGGATATCTGAGTTTAAAATATGCATAAATATTTGAATATTTTACTTACGATTCATAGCGAAAGTTAAAGAAGACATACAACCAGTTGCACATTTAATAAGTTTTTTTGCCAAAGCTCTTTTTTCACCAACTTGAATTGAATCTTAAATAAGAAAATTATACATCTCAATAATTGTTTAAACAAATTTTGATTTTAATAGCAATAATTAAATTATTAGTTTTCTTACTGTTTACTAATAAAACCCAAATACACAGACATAAGGCAAATTTTATTTTGGCCATTTTAATAAGCTAAGTAATTGCAAGCGTAAGAAAAGGTAATTAAAAAAGCGAGACTTGAAATTTAAAATAAGCTGCCTTAAGTTTTTCTTCAATTAATACTGATTAAAATATAAATTAAGTACTGCTTTTATAGTTTTTTTGATGATAAAATATACTAATCACGGGGAAATACTAATATACTTCTACGAAAGCTATTAAGCTGTTATTGTTTTTTCTGTTAAAAATATTAATTAAAATTAATTTTAATTAATATTTATAACAGAAAAAAAATGAAGTTGAATTTATATTAAGCTATTACTTACTTAAAAAAATGACGTTTCAAACAAAAACAATTTTTTTGGAATTTTTTTCTGCAATTCAAATGCAAAGAATAATTATAAAAAAATACTGTACATGCAGCTTTATTAATTAGAACAAAATCTGTGTGCACCATTTTTTGGCACACACAAGTCGCAGGTCGATCGCTCCTTGCATCCTTTCGCAATTTTAATTATTTTTTAAATAAGTCATTGTCATAGGGTTGAAAACAAACATAAAAGCACTGTTTTATTTTTGTCAGAGACTCCATTGAGAAAGAAATTTGGGATATTCCATTTTAAATAATTTTAATTTAATGTAAATTAAAAGCTGTTAATTTTAATAAGGTAAATATTACAAAATTATTCTTTTGTTATATTTTTACGTTTATATGTATACAATATTTATAAATTTTTAATTTAAATTCCCAAAAAAATGGATATTTTAATTATATCAGATAATACCACTATAAAAGGCACTATAAAAAAAATCAACATTTTTAAATATTTGCTTTTTATTTCATCAGACCGATAACTGATATAATTATACCGATAACCGATATAATTATATAGTTAAATAAATTTAAATAAAGTCATTAAAAAAAATTAATAATCTTAGTAAATATTTCAAAATCATCTTTTGTTCTATTTTAAATTAAATTCCCGGAAAAAAAGATATTTTAATTAAGCAAATATTTCAAAATTTTTACAATTTTTTAAATAAAATTCCCAAAAAATGATAATTTAATCATCAAATAATAAGCTACAATTAAAATAAATTAACATTTTTCAATATTTGCTTTTTATTCCGTTAGGTCTATTACATCTTTTTAAATTAAAAACAAGATGCAACTGCGCTTCACGCAAAAATAATCCATTAGTTTCTATATGTTAAAAAGTTTCATGATTCATTATGTATTTGAATAAAATTTTTTAATAGATACAACATTATAATTTATCGTAAGTATAATTTTCATTTTAAATTTCTGTCATAAAAAAATACAAAAAATAGCAAATTTTTTTTCTCTTTGGACGTAGTACCTAATTTACTTCTATGCGAGTACTAGTTTTAGGAACCTCGTTTATAGTAATTTTTTGGATCTGATACTTTTTTTTCGAAATAAAAAAAAAAAAAATAAAAAAACAGCAATATTTTTTTTTGTTGATATAGTACCTAATTTTTTCCTATGAAAGAACCAATATCTAAAAATATGGTTATTATTCGATATCTCCAATATGACACTTAATTTTTTGAACTTTTTTTTCTCAAAACTTTTTGCCTAATAAAATAAAAAAACAGTAATATTTTTTCCTTTTTGAAAGTAGTACCTGATTTTTTTCTGTGGGAGTACAAGTTTTAGAAATATCCTTTGGAGTCAATGTTTTGGATCTGAAAATATGCATGGTTTTTATTCTATAACTCGAATCTGATACTCAATTTTTTGAAAATTTTTTTCTTAATATTTTTTGCGTAAACAAAATAAAAAAAAAACTATTTTTTTTTTTTATTTTTGGGCGTATAGTGTCTAATTTTTTTGAAAGTATGATTTTTAGTCTATATCTCGAACCTGATACTCAATTTTTTGAAATTTTGATGACTCAGGTATGTTTTTTACGAATCCACCTAAATTTTCCAGGTAATTGGTTCGATTAAATTTTCAAGGTAATTGGTTCGAAAGTTGCAATAATTTTTCGAAAATTATATAAAAGTTTGATTACGATGTATTAACTGATTATAGAAAATAAAAATAGCTTGAACACTTATTATCAGGAAGAATCATAGAATTGATAGTCGATGAAAGCAACTGCCACTTGTGGATCCTTGGGAAGGGTAGTCAAGCTTTGTATCGCTGATCACTAATTAATCACTATATAATATTCACCTGGGTTGCAACGTCCGTAATTTTTATGATTTAGTAAAATTTAGATAATACTTCGGGTAAAAAAAGGTTATTATAGAAAATATTGATTAACCTAAAACAAACATATATTTGGAAATATCAAATTGCAGGGGTTCAGGGGGCGTAGCCACCAGCCACCTTGGCGGTTGCCGAAGTGAGCGAAGCGAGCCGGAGGCAGCTAGTATATTATAAAAGTAATTCACTTTTAATAGATGCAGAGATCATTTTTTTACTCTGTATTATAATTACATCATTTTTATTTTGTATTTTAGCTTTTTGTTGAATTTTACTATTTTTGGTTGAATATTCAACCAAAGCAGCTCTATACCGTGTATAATAAATGTATAGTTAAAATTAGATAAAATTAAAATAAAATAAAAAATACGTTCAAATGTTTGAAAAAACTTATTTTGAATTAAAAGCTTTCTAAAATATTTTTAAAACCTTTTTCTGATTCTTTCTAATTTTTATTTTAAATCAGCTTTCTATTTTATGTAAAAATTTTTTTCCAAAAAATAGTTTTATGATCAGCAACACTCTAATATCTATGTCCACTATTAATTTCTAACACTTTTTTTTAGTTGAATTAATTAAACATTATTTATAATATATGGCTCATATTCATCTTCGGTTCATTTTCACAAAAAACAGATAAAAAATAATTAAAAAATTTTCTTTTAGTGCTATGTATATAATTTTTAGAAAAATTAAAATAATAGTTTTTTTGTCAAAGGATCAACTTTTTATTGTCGTAAAAAATCTTTTTTATTATGCCTAAAGCCGTAGATTTCTTTAATTTAACTAAAAATTTTTCATTATTTTGGGAAACGCAATAAGAAATTTTTAGCAATTTTAATCTAAAATAGTATAAGTGTTCTCGTATAATAATATAAAATAGCATAACTGGACATATAAAAATTCATTGAAATATAAACTTAAAAAAAAAAAAATGAAAATCCATATAGGTACTGTAAAGGCATTTTGTTCACATTCTAGCACATAAATACCGAGATAAATACTATTTAAAATTGTAAATTTTGTTAATTATGATGTATGTTCTGTAGTTTTTTAAAAAATTTTGAAAATCTTACTTAAAAAAATTAAGTACTTGCCGGAACAAGCATGATAACGCGGAATAGTCTAGATTTTTAAAATAGGCCAAAGCATACTAAATTTATATTGGAAATTTTTCTGTATCTCAATTTGATGGGTATGGCAGACCATTGAAGTTATGCCGCTTACCCGCATTGAAATTATATCTTGTGCCATCTTAAAATTTAAAATAAAATCCCAGACAAACAGCGAGACTTTAATGGTCTGACAGCATACCCTTCCAGAACCTAAATGTTAAAAAATTTCAAAATAGTAGTTTAAACTGTGTTAAGTAAATCTTGCTACTTACTATTTTCAAAGGCTTTTGACCTAAAAATTGAAATTTGGTCAATAAAAATGATTTTTTTCTTAAAGAAATGAATTTCCAGGGAAATAATAATCGATTTAAAAAAAAAATTATTATTTTACGATGAAAATCAAGCGAGTAATGCATTTTTAAAGTTCAGAAACAGACTTTTTTCAATAAAATTTCAATCTTTTTTAAGACGAACTCGGGAAAAATTTTAAATTGACGATAACTTGGATAAATTTCAACGTAAAAAGATAAGTTTTTTTTTCTTCTGGAGTGGTTTTTCCCTGGCAATCCAAATTTTTCATCTATTTCTTTAAATTTAATAAAGATTTATTGTTAAAAATCAAATTTTCGGATTTTGATCTTTCAGCCACCCACAAAATTAACTAAAAATTTTTTAGACGAGCAGCTCCAACTTACTGCTATGGAAATATGAAAATAACAAACTATTCCCGAAAACTTTATAGTATCAGATTTTGTCGTCATTTTTTTTCGACTTTTCGCTCGTTTAAGCTAGGTGTGTATACGAGTTTAAGTCTGGTAGGAATATAATTATTAACGACGCTTTTATTTAAAATCCTTTTATTTATAATCGTAGTTGCTTAAATATTTGCTATTTTCCTGATACGTGTTCCCAGAATTATAAACTTTATTTCCATAAATGCAGAATAATTTTTTTTATTTTAAATAATTGAAAGCATTATTTCATATAATTACGGAATAAAACTTCAATAAAGCCTCCTGAAAAATAAATCTGATTTTTAAAAATTAAAAATCATTTGTAACAGTTACAACATTTTGTATCGCTGGGTTATTCTACAAACCAAACCTAAAAGAATTTTTTGTTACGCAGAAAAGATTTAATGTTTATTTAATTCTTTAGAGAGGAATTATTTTAGGGTTACTTCTTT
Source organism: Anagrus nilaparvatae (assembly GCA_022575985.1). NCBI lineage: Eukaryota > Metazoa > Arthropoda > Insecta > Hymenoptera > Mymaridae > Anagrus > Anagrus nilaparvatae. The sequence goes on along the minus strand of JAKSXM010000231.1, from coordinate 8,356,399 downwards.
TAAAAACAATTATTTTTGTTTTAATTATTTTTGAACAGAATTTACTTAAACAGGTATTTTTTGTGAAAATATTTTTAAAGTAGGTACTAATAAATAGAAAATAGTAATATACAGTTGCCTGTCGGCCGAAGCAAACGAAGAGCAAGGCCGGCTGGAACATTGTCTTCTCGCCTCTCTTAGCGACCTATACGTGAAAAGATATTATTTTTACCACTTATTATGAAACATTACATTATTATAACTTTAGTTTTTATATACAAAAAAAATACTTTTTCTAAACATTTTTTCATTTCATTTTCTTTTCAATTTCAGCCAAACCGGACCAGCGGCAGATCCAGAAATTTTTTCAGGGATGGGTGAATTAAGTAAACATTAACGAGTTTTTATTAAATTTTTTATAATTATAAAAAAACTGTATTAAAAATCGGAAGCGTTTTTAAGCAATATATGGACTTTAAAAAATTGTGTTGATTATTACTAAGCCTATATATATTAAATTCATTTTCTCGCAAAATTTGTCCTTCATACATTTTAAAAAACTTATAACCGGTTTGTGTAAACACAACCTAAATGCATGGAACATGTTTACTTCCAAATGAGGACTAGATATAATACAAATGTTACTCAACATTACAATACAATTTTCTATTGTTGTAATTTGTAATTATCACCTTACTAGTTGTTAAGATTCTAAACCCAAACTATTTGATTCCCTAAACCTGAATTATTATAAGTCCCTGAACCTGAATTATTCCAAGTCCCTAAATCGATATTATTTTAAGTCCATAAACCTGTATTATCCTAAGTCCTTAAGCCCAGATTTTTCAAAGTCTTTTAAAAGCATTTTATTTATTTATATATACTTACCTAATTATTCTAAGTCTTATTTGTTCCCCCCCCCTTAAATAGGACAAATTTGACCCCCCCCCCCTTAATTTTCAAGTTCTGAAGTACCCCCTCCCTAGAAACATGTTCCATGTTAATATAATAGTTTTTAATGACCGCTTCAATTCAACAAAATAATAAAAAAATTTTGGAATGTAAAACAGAATAGTTTTTTTTTTTTTTTAATATTTACATAGTTTTTCTATTGTATCAGTTTTTTATTGTCGCATTTTATTTATGAATTATAGGTAATTTTATGAAATTTTAATAAATTGACCTTTTTTCGAGTACAGTTATATTTATTTTATTCATAATAAAATAAATTTTTTTATAATAAAATAAATTTAACTGTACTCTAAAAAAGGTCAATTTATTAAAATTTCATATTTACTACACTCGAGTAATAATTAAAAAATTATCATAGACAATTTTAATTTCTAATACTGAAAAATTTGATTTATAATTTTCCGGTGTCCGGAGACGAATATTGCAGTTGTGACAAAGGGAATTCCAGTTACGATCCTACGCCAGAAAAATAAAGAATTACACAAATTGCACGTAAACTACCTTCGTAGGCGAAGTTGAGAATGGTAATCTGCGATTTGGGTCATTTTTTGTTTATGGTTGACGGTCATATAAAATTTTTCTGTAGTTGTGGCGAGAAAGCACGTCTTTTCCAGACACGAAGCGTGCGGGATATACGTGCTTTCAGGCAGCTGGCCAGCAAAATGAGTTTTTTTTTGCTTAAAATGAAAATTATAAATCATTATCTTTTATTGGGTATTGTAGTCAACAGATCTATTTTTTGAGGTATTTTTATGTTTAAGTTCAAGCAAACAAATGCGAAAGTTTATCTTAAACAACGGAACCAGAAGATTCAACTGCCACATATGGGGAGATGAATTGGTTCGGTGATATTCCAATTTATTGCATTTAAATATGGTAAAATTTTAATGCTATTTTATATATATTGAAAAAATATTAAAGTTTGAATTTTATTTTAAGAGGATACGAGTTCAGCATGGTAGAATAAAGGCTAGGTAGAATAAAGAATCTAGGATTTAGGTAGAATAAGGAACAGTTACAAGGCATGTAGGCATGGATGCCATGGAAATCAATAATTTACGTGATACAAGAATTTGGACATTATTGTAAAAATATATTTTTCTATAAATTTTAATAAAACATTTAAAAAATTAATATATAATCAAACGGCCCTTTTCAGGGCCATAAATATTTCTAACGTATTTACAAACTACCATAAATAATTCAAAAATTCAACCGGCCCTTTTCAGGGCCATCAATAAAACAATATTATATCAAATTTATTCGAAATAAATTTTTAGTGATATTCATAATTTTATATTTCAAAATAGGTATACTTTATTACAGGTGAAAGAATGTATTTGCATTACTCTTTATTACTTATAAAAATTTTTGGCCCTGAAAAGGGTGGATTGATACACATTAAAAAGAAAAAAATTATTATGAGCTGTTGTATTTGGCAACGGCTTTAGTTCTTTTGCTTACTGCCTGCATAGCAAGTTCACCAGGTAACAATTTCAATATAGCTGGTGTAACTGTACCCATATAATTTACTTAGCACCAAATTAAGTTTTAGCGTTACCATTGATTACAACCAATCTACAGTTTTTATTGACATTTATATAGTTTTATTTTAAATAGGTACTTTAAAAATAATTTTAATTTTTGATTTTCAACAATTTATTATGTGATATTATTTGAATTAAGTGAATACTTTGTTTCGTTTTATAAAATTGTGGCGCTGAGAAGGGCCGTTTGTTGTAAGGATAGCTCTGAAAAGAGCTGATTGATATATACCTTCACATCAGAAAAAGAAGCGATTCCATTGTTAATATCGTAATTTAAGTTTATAAAAAAATAATAATGATTTTTAGTAAATCAGTTAATTTTTCTATTTAATGTAACATACATTATTCAAGGAAATGATTTTATATATCAGATCTGAAATCCATCTTACAGCATCTAGTAAAAAAAATAACTTTAATTCGACTTATCATTTGAAATCAATAAAAGCATTTCTTCGAATAATGTATTAAATTCAAAGAAAGTAAATTATGATTATTATTAAATTAATTTATTTTTTGATTTAAGAAATAATTTAAAAGTTATTTTTTTTTATTACATTGTTATATCAAAGTTACGATTCATGCAGTTTTAAAAAAGTAAAAAAATTGAAATAAAATAAAATTTTTAAAATAACATAAACGACATTAAGTGCCACCTTTTTCACAGCGGCCATTTTTCATAAAATGATATTCTTTGTCTACGACGGATCGGCCGGCGTGCCGTGGCGCGTGATAGAAATAAATAGAATAATGTGTGTAGGTTACTTTTTTATTTTAAAAAATAAGCCTTCAATAGCATTAGCATTTTTAATTTAAATTTGTTAATTAATTTATAAAATATTTTAAGTGTAACTTTTCTCAATTTTATTAGAAGGTTAAATAGAAAAGTATATAACATGGAGTTTACAAAAGATGAACAGTTCGATGATTTTGTTGCAGGAGATACTACGGCGTAAGTTTTTTTGTTTTAAATTTTGTTTTCGTACAAGTAACAATCAAATTTTTTTACTTAAAGTGAATTGTATGGGTTTATCGAACAACTGGAAGCTGCCAAAACCGTTGGCTAGGTAAAAAAAAACTTGTTTTTGAAATTCATCGTGAATAATGGTAGCAATAAAAAGATACAATGTATTTTATAGAACAATCTCATCGATAAACACATTTCAGAACTCAAGTTAAACAGAGTATGTTTACCTTTTACTTAAATATTAATTTCCTTTAATAATTCTCTTAACAATTTTTTTTTGTAAAAATAATTCATTTTTAAAATTTTTGCGTATCAAAAATATTTAAAATTGCACATTTTTAAAAATTTTCAAGTATAATATTACTATGAATTTAAATTAAATTAAATTAAATTATCATTTAATTAAAATAAATTTTTGTAATTATTCAATATTTAATTATTCAATTTCTTATGTTACAGAAAATCCAAATCGAAGTTGCTAAGCTTCATTCCATAGAAAAAAATCAATCATATGCCCGACCCGAAGGATTAATCTGGATTTAAGTATTCAGTCTAACACAGTGATTACCTATCATGAACAATACGTCAAGGAATCGATAGTGGAAGCAAAATTGAGAATTATTTATTTACGAGATTATTTAATTACGAGAATCAACTAAAATTGAGAGCTTCGAAGAAATATTTACAGGAGCAGATAAAGTTATAAATAAGTAAAAAATTTACAATTTCATGTATATAAGTATTTTATTTATTAATTTAAATTTATTTATTGAATAGGTCTCGTAGGATTCATCAAACAATTATTTTCTCAAGTTTTAATAAAAAATTCAATATTTGCTGCAGGATGTATTACCGATGGACAGTTCAAGATAGCTGTAAGAATCTCATTGTACAAAGAGAGTTTTTTTTTTTTTTTTTTTTTTTTTTTTTTTTTTTTTTTTTTTTTTTTTTTTTTTTTTTTTTTTTTTTTTTTTTTTTTTTTTTGGGCCCCTTCAAGAAGGGGCCTTTTTCGTAGGACGAGGAGAATGCATTTACGCATACCATACACGCGTACTGTATGGTTATGTGGGACTCAACCTCAAATTTGTATCCGGGGTCGCCCAGATATACACAATTGAGGAATTACAATACCCACTAAACTCCCCACCCTCCATGCATTTATGACAATGTCATAGAATCCGGACCGGGACTCCCTGTTTAGGTATTACTTCGGTCCGGAAACAATGCAGCCCAGGCATTTCTTCGCCATACCCTGTCAATAAAGGAGGAGACTCTCCTACGAGAGGAAACCTTCCTCCTTTTTTCCAATCAGTGTCGCCCGTACGTACTCTGCCACACTGTACCAGTTAGCGGCACTGCGCAGCATTTCCGGGACGACTACTTCCGGCCTCCATTCATCGAAGGGCGGTCGCCCTTCAGCGAAGCGAGGACACCCAAAAAAGGTGTGCTCAGCGGTATCCAGCTCACCCGGGCAATGCAAGTATTCCGGAGATGTCACCTTGCTCCACTTGAAAAGCATATCGCGGAAATAACCGTGACCAGTTAGGAACTGTGTGAGGTAGAAGTCTACCTCTCCATGATCACGGTTCATCCAGCTTTCCAAATCGATGATAAGGCGGTGCGTCCAACGTCCCCTCGGGTCACCATTCCACCTATACTGCCAACATTCCATTGTGCGAGAGCGAGCGCGAACGGAAGCTACGTCGCGCTCTTCTTCCCCACGGTTGTAGATCGCCTGCCTTTCCAAGGCAAGCAGGTCGATGGGAATCACCCGAGCCACCACCTGGATCGCTGGCTCTGATACTGTCTTGTACGAGCAAGCGATTCGAAGTGCCCCCTGCCTCTGTACTGCCTTTAGTTTCTTGCAGTACTTTTTTATGCGGACATTGTCCGCCCACACCTCTGCACCGTAGAGCAAGATGGAGTTAACTGTCGTCATCAACAGCCTCCTCTTCTCAGATCTGGGACCGCCGATGTTCGTCATTAGCCACGAGAGGGACTTTGTCACCCGGCCAGCCTTTTCACAGGCCTGCTGGAATTGTCTATTGTAGGTCAACTTGTTATCCAAGAAGACCCCCAAATATTTGACCGATGGTTTGGTCTGGATCATAAGGGGATTACCTCCGTCATCAAAGCTGATGCCGAATATGGTATCAACCCTTCTCCGGGTCAGAAGGACAATCTCCGTTTTCGGGACTGCCAGTCTTAGTCCGTGATCCGACATCCAGCTATTGATAAGGCGCATGGCCTCATCCAAGGTATTCTGCTGGTCCTCTGGCTCTCGAGCTGTTATGGTTAGAGCAACGTCATCCGCGTATCCGATCATGGAGCATCCATCCGGGAGCTCAATCTTTAGCAAGCCGTCGTAAAAGGCATTCCACAGATCAGGACCCAGAACTGAACCCTGCGCTATGCCTGCGCTTAATACTTTACCTCTTGTGCCATCGAGCGTGTCCCAGCGCAGGTATCGGTCCCGGAGGTAATCTCTGAGTATATTTCTCAGATAATCCGGAACTCTGAATACCTGCTCGAGGGAGTGCAACATATCGTCCCACTTAGCCGAGTTGAATGCGTTTTTCACATCCAACGTGACAAGCAAGACGTCCGGTTTAATATCCGGCCGCACTTGTCTGGCCCTCATAACCACCTTCACGACCTGCTCGATGGCACCGATCGTGGAACGCCCCTCACGAAAGCCGTGTTGGTCGTCGCTAAGGTCACCCGCTTCCCTAATTGCTTGCCGCAATCTTCCTCTGACCATGCTCTCCATCACCTTGCCAATGGTATTTAACATACACAATGGTCTGTAAGATGATGGAGATCCTGGTTCACCCTTTCCCTTGCTTATCAGAGCCAGACGGGCCACTTTCCAGTCCCTTGGAAAGGCGCCTGCCACGAGGCACGCGTTAAACATGCCAAGCAGGAGACCAGGGATTACCTTTGCAGCCGCCTTAAGGGCTTCCGCGGGTATTCCGTCTGGTCCTGGCGCTTTCCCATTTTTCATTGACCTAATTGCCTGAAGCATCTCCGCCTCGATAAATAGCGGAACTTGCTCCCTCGGGACATCCAAAGCAGGGTGTTGTTGGTTTGGATGATCCGGGAAGAGAGCGTCCACTATTCTTTTGGTCGTTGCTTCATCCATCGTGTTGTCACATCCGGACTTAAGTTTGCCCATGACAACCTTATATCCCAGGCCCCACGGGTCGCTGTTGACATCATCTCTTAGGGACCGAAGACAGCGCACCTTGCTGAGGCGGATAGCTTTCGCCAGCCTATGCTTGGCTTCCTTGTACTCTTCAGAGCGCGTAGCCAGCTCTGGGCGGCCATGCGCTCTTTGCCGTCTTCTGCGTGCACCGTGACAGACCCGTCTTAGCTCCGAAATTTCTTCATTCCACCAGTACACGCTTCTTTTACCCTTCCAGGGCCGTTTACGCGGCATAGAGGCATCGCAGGCTCCCCTCAGAAGAGCAGTTACCCTCTTGACAAGGGTCTCTGCCTCTCGCGGGGTGGTCGGTCCTCCATGCCAGGCTGGGATAGACGAGAACTCTTCGCGAAGATAATCCACAAATCTGTCCTCGTCCATCTTTGACACATTCCAGCCTAGTGGGCGCTTTTTGTACGGGGGCCGATTAGCAACCCTATCACGCACTTTGAAGGTGATGTAATTATGATCGCTGCCATTGGCTCCATCCATCACCCTCCAGCCACCCACTCTTCCTGCCAGCCCGGCCGAGGCAAAAGTGACATCAGGGATCGATTCGCCAAAGCCTGGCCTTACGTAGGTTGGATTGTTCCCAGAGTTCATGACCACCAGATCAGTTCTAGCAGCCATCTCTAGGATCAACGTTCCCCTACGGTTCGTGGTTGGCATTCCCCATTCCACGGCCCTGGCATTTAAGTCCCCAGCAAATATGATATTGCCAGAGACTTCCCTTATCGTTTCCTCCAATGAGGCCAGCTTTGCGGTGAACACCCCAATAGTGTCATTCGGTGACAAATAACAACTAATGAAAGTTGTATCACCGCACTTTGCCCAGACGTGGCAATTGCCTTTTCCATGTCGTGACATAGACGTCTGAGCACGACCTCGTAGCTATATAGCGCACCGGCCTGTGTCATCGGTTAACCAGAATTGCTGGTTCCTATCGCGAAGCGACTCGGATAGCAAGACGACGCTAGAGTCTGTCTCGCCTGCGAGCTGATCGAGCAAAAGGTCAGCAAGAATGGTTTTGTTCATATTCCCTTGCAGGACTCCGAACATTACGGATGACACTTTATCTTCCTTGCAGTAAGTGCCTCCCGATAACACTTACATGCTCCGCATCCTGGAAGGTGGTCGGTCTTGGCCTTGTCAGCTCTTTCCCTGCAGAGGAAGCATTCTGCTTTTTCCACAGGACAATTTTCTGACTTGTGGCCTTGAACGCCACATTTAAAACACGCAAATTTTCGGTCCATGCCCTTACATGACCACTGGTTGTGGCCGAAACCAAGACACTTAAAGCACCGTGTAACCTCGGCTCTTAAGCGCACTTGCCAATTAGACCAGCCATTATTTAGCCGGCCTTTTTTGGTCAATTTTAGTGCGGCGGCTTCTGGTAGGTCTACGACCGCCATATCCGCCTTAGTACCCTTAGCCTTGAAGATGGCGACTTTTATGTCGTCATCGTTCTGCAGCTTGGTTGCCTCCTTTATCACCTGCCTCACTTCGTCGCTACCAGTAGTACCATCTAGGCTTCTGATCTCCACGGTTAGGTGGGGAATCAGTTCCTTGACTGTACTTTCTGGGCCTGCGACCGTCTTGACAGCGTCTAATAGTTTTTGCCGGTCTTTCGACGAGCTCAGCTCTATTAGGACGCTCCCATCCTGGGTTTTCTGGATTCGGTGAACCTCAGTCCCTGAATCTTTTAGTTGGACACCTCTTTTGATCTCCAGCAGGGCTGTTGCATAAGACTTCCCTTCAGGAGGCTTTATTATTAGAGCCTCCTTACGCTTAGAGATCCTTATGCGCCGGTTCTGGCGCTTCTTTCTCCTGCCTTTTTCTGCCGCCTCGGAAGGAGGAGATACGCCATCTCCTTCCTTCTTCTGCGGCTTTTTCTTTTTGCTTCTTTTATTCTCTGCCCCCTGCCGCAGGTTTGCTGCCGCTGCAGTTATTTTTGGCTGTTCCTTCTCCTGCTGCTTCTTCTGTTCCTGCTCTTGGTTTTTACGAGCCTCTGCCTCCTTTCTTTCAAACTCTTTTTTCTTTTTCTTCTTTTCCTTTTTTCTTTGACCTTTGCTTTTAACAGCGACGAAATCATCCTCGTCTGGAGGGGAGGTATCTGTAGCTACATCTTTTGGCTGCGTTTGCTGGCCAGAAGCTAACTGATTTACCTCCTGAACCATATCTTTCGGAGGAGACATCACTGCATTAGCGAAGGTCTTCCTTAGAGGGAGTTCCGGGGACGTTTTCTGCGCCGGTCTCTTTTTTGTATTCTCCTTTCCGGGTGGGCTTCGGGACGCAGTCCGAGCCCTCTTCTTTCCTTTTCCAGTCATAACCCCTAATGCTTCCTCTATAGGAATATCGGGTTTTTGTTTTCCATTTAAAAGCTCCTGCTGCAGTTTAAAAATACAAAGAGAGTAGTTACATAAAAAGACGATAGAGTTAAAGTGGTTGGAAAATTAGTTCCTACTCGTAAGTTGATATTAAATTTTATTTTTATTTCATTTACATGGTAATAAAATTTCTTTTCTTTCAGATCCTCCATTCATTCAGTGTGATACATTTTATGCTATAACTAGCAATAACTAGAACTTCGTCAAATTATCAAAAGGTGTTAAAACACTTAAAAGAAAAATTTCTTCATCAGGCGATAAACTAACGAAGATGAAAAATAAAAGTAGATTTTTTTAAATGAGTGTAATTTTTAGATAAACAATATGTATCAATTTTACATGTATCAAAATTTTCATTTGAATGTTTATAGAATGTGAAGTTGACAAATTGATGTAAAATTTTAAATAAAGTTTTTTAAAAAATAAAAAATTTTTCTTTTGTAACCATTTTAAATCTAAAAAAAATAAAGTTTTGTAAATTAATTTTTGTGTTTAAATAAGGATAAAATTAAAAATTTTTTTTGCATATTTAAAAAAAAAACTAAAATAATTATTTCATTTCAAATGTTTGTTTATGATTTTAAAGAAAAAAATATACTTAAAGTTCATATGTAATAAACAAAAATAAATTAAATAAAAAGTTGATAATTTAATAATAAAATTTAAAATTCATAACCGTAAAAAGTATAAATATAAATTTAAATTGAATTTTTGTTTTTTATTTAAGGGGGCTCTGTCCACCACTGGGTGTTTTTTGCGAAGTATATTTGTAACTAAAATATTTGAACCATATATTTATTTATAATAATTTTTTAATGAAAGAATCAATGCTTTTCAATATTTAGTACAAGAATATAAAAAAAAAAAATTAAAAATGTTTATTTGTTTAAACAAATACGACCTGTTAAATTGTTGAAATTTTTGGGTCATAAAAGCCTGAGTTCCCAGATCTGGGCTATTTGGATCAAAATTCTGCTTGGCTCATATTGAGGATCATTCAATTCTAGGTGGAGGTACCGTGGGAAATTTTTCGCTAAAGCTCTTCAGTAATGAGTTACAGCTAATTGTTTATAAAAAAAAAAGTTAAAAATGCTTTTCAATTTATAAACAAATAGGTATAACTCATTACTGAAAAGGTTTAGCGAAAAATTTCCCACGATACCTCCACCTAGAATTGAATGATCTTCAATATGAGCCAAGCAGAATTTTGATCCAAGTAGCCCAGATCTGGGAACTCAGGCTGTTATGACCCGAAAATTTCAAAAATTTAACAGGTCGTATTTGTTTAAACAAATAAACATTTTTAATTTTTTTTTTTATATTCTTGTACTGAATACTGAAAAGCATTGATTCTTTCATTAAAAAATTATTATAAATAAATATATGGTTAAAATATTTTAGTTACAAATATACTGCGCAAAAAACACCCAGTGGTGGACAGAGCGTCCTTAAAAATTAAAAAACTGTGCTAATGGTATCTTCCAGGATATCAAAAAAGTATGGATGCTCGTAGCCATCGAGTAATGTGTGCAAACCTGCAGTTAACAAAGATGCAATAATGCAGGCTTGCATTCTTGTTTTTCTTTTAATCCATTTTCTGGCAAAAATTATGTTTATTTAAAAGAATTTAGCTCAGCACAAACCTTCTAATTTTTCCAAGTCCACCGCTAACTCCAAAATCCAGAAAAATAAAGAGTCGATCATCGATTGCTAAGAACTCACCATCTGATGAGCAAACTGAAGCATCTCTTGCTAAAATTTATAAATGTTAAAATCATTTTCAAGAGGTCAACAACTCCAAGAGCTGGAATTTCATCAGAAGCTTTTTTAAAAAAACTGAAGAGATGCTTCAGTTTGGTCATCAGATGGTGAATTTTTATTTTTAATATGTGTGTTTTAATTCAAGAATAAGTTTATAAAAATGTTAACTTTTAAAAATGTTTTGTTAACAGCTTTTCCATCAAGTAAATAGTTTTTGTATTTTTTATTTTCCATAAACTAAATAGTTTAAACATAATATATAATTTGAAGAAAAATTTTTTTTGTTGACGAAGTGTGATATTTGAAAATTTTAGAAAAGCTGATCATAAGGAAAAATGTATAAGATTAAATTCTGGAGTGCTTATGTCAACAATAAAAGATTTGGCAGACAATATTCATTCTTTATAATTTTGAAATATATCAAGTGTTTAAAAGTCGATGTATGAGAAGCTTTATTGTGCATCTTCATCGCCATAGTATATTGACAATTGAAAATGTATTACATGTGAACGGATACTTGGTTGCAGAAAATAATAGTCCATATTTATTTATTTATGATGACTTTTTTGAATTACCGATGAAATATCCTTTACAAGGAAAATATAAAATATGTAAGTAAATGAAGGTGTCAATAATAATTTAAATAATCCATTTCTTCTTTTGCATTATAGACAAGTTGGATCCGACAATTCATAAAGCAGCTTTGAATACATTGGAAAAAGCAACAAAAAGAAAATTATAATAATTTATATAGTTTTTGAAATAATTAAAATTCTTTTAATTTATGTTGATAATTGTTTTTTTATATATTGTTTATCTGTAAATAAATTTTACAAAAATAGTTACAAAAATATGTACAGCTCATTAAAACTGTTATTTTTTTTCGCAAAATTTCTTTATATATAAAAAAGTTATACCTAGCTAAAAAAAAACATTATACGCCTAATTTGGTTATTTTTACTTCAAACACTTAAAAATTTGAAAAAATAGTTGCAAAAAATGTAAACATTATGTACGAAAGTCACTAACTTTCATACATTTGGTATATTTATATACGAAAAAAAAAATCACTTTGTCTACCTAATCCAATGTTAGTAAAAATATCAAATTCCTCTTTACTGAATAATGCTGCGTAAATATCATTTGGAGTTATAATTAATTTTCCTAAATTAAAGAAAATTATTATTAATTTAGTAGTTTGAGAATACTTTTTTATTTATAACATGAGTTTCATTAACCTTGTATCTTGAGCTCTCTTAAAAGCTTTTGAATGTGATATTCTCAGTATATCATCAACCAAATATTTCAAACTTTAAAATTTAATAACATTTAATTATTAAAATTAATTATTTTTTTACTATTATAGCACAAAATACCTCTATAATTAGAAAATTTGCAGTATTATATAGAACTCCAGGTATTATCTCTTCAACATTTAATTTGATACCAATATCTTGCGCTGTTCATGTATATACAATTTTAAATGTTTTTGTTCTTGTGGTATATCTAGAATTCATGTTAATGAAACACAACGATCTTTTTCACTCCAACCAATTGTGTCTTTGTCTGGATCAGACGATAATAAATCACACAGTAATCCTTGAGCAGGCCGTGGGTCTGACAACATAATGGACGCGGTGTCGACCGAACGGATCGTCGGAAAAACGGTTCGTGGGAAACCCGGTTGAGGTGATAACCTTGGAGGAAGTGCCGCTGCCCAGTGAAGGCGAGATGGTCAAGGCCGTCAAGGCCATGAAAAATGGCAAAGCACCGGGGCCGGACGGGATACCAGTGGAAGAGCTCAAAGGAGTGGTCAAAGTAATCCCTGGTATCCTGCTAAGTATGTTCAATGCGTGCTGGGTGGCGGGAGTGGAAGGTGGCACGTCTCGTGCTCTTGAACAAGGGCAAGGGAGGAGCCCCGGACTCTCCATCATCTTACAAACCTTTGTGTATGTTAAATACCATTGGTAAGGTGATGGAGAGTCTGCTCCGGGCAAGGCTTAGAAAAGCAATCGAAGAGGGTGATGGTCTCTCCGAGGAGCAGCATGGCTTCCGTGAAGGACATTCCACGACAGGCAGCATCGGTTGCATCCTCCCTGTCAAGGCTTATGGCCAACATAGGGGGGCCCAAACCAGGAAAGCGAAGGCTCCTGATGTCAGTCATCAACTCTGTCCTGCTCTACGGATCGGAAATCTGGGCAAAGACTACGAAATTTCAGGCACAAAATATCGTCTGTACAGAAGCAAGCGGCACTGAGGATCGTTTGCGCATACCACATAGTATCCCTAGAGACGATCCAGGTTGTTGCTTTGGTTATACCCATCAACCTGTTAGCATTGGAGCCGAAATTCATCTACGAAAGCGTAGATAAGTGCAAAGTGGCATCCACTCGCGCCCGCTCCAGCTCTATGGAAGTATGGCAGAAACGATGGGAAAAAGACGAAGAGAAAAATGCCCGATGGACGCGCACACTGATATCAGATCTGCAGGCATGGATAGGACGACAACATGGGGAGGTGGATTTCTTCCTTACCCAATTTTTAACTGGCCACGGGTATTTCCATGTCATGTTGAAACATTGGCATAAGGTGGCAACAGAGGAGTGCTTGCACTGTCCAGGCGTAAATTCTTCGAATGTGTGCGCTACGTGGAGGAGCGCTCACCCTTCCCGATTTGGGGGCCAGAGACGGTGGTCCCGGAAATGCTACGAAGTCCCGAAAACTGGAACAAAGTAGCAGAGTACGTGAGGGCCACTTTGTTGAAGAAGAAAAAGAAGGGCTTTCTATCGTAGAAAGCTCTTCCTGTCTCTAGGCAGGGGGGAAGGCAGTGGCCAGCTGCCTAGGCTGCGCGTCCCAAACTGAAATTATACCTGAAAAGGGAGTTCCGGCTTGGGACAAACAAGCGCAGGGGGTTTAAAGTGTGTTTATCCAGTAAGAATCTGGGGCGTAGCCGGCGACCGCGTTCGCTGGTGGTCTCCCAGTTGTATACATTGTACAACTGGGCGGTCATCGAAATTTGTGGGCCTTTAAGGCTCGCAAACACTCCATGGCTGATGTAAGATTCACATATTTCCCTTGAAAAAGAAAAAAAAAAAAAAAAAAAAAAAAATCCTTGAGCAGGAAGATCAGTTGGTCTTATAATAAATCAGAATAGCATTTAAGTTCATTTGAATTTTTTTATACATAAATTTTATTTTCATTTTTTACTTTTCATATTTCCATAAAATATGAATAATTTTTTTAAATTAATTATAAGCTTTTATATTTAATCACTAAAAAATACATGCAAAAATTTTGTGATTTATTTTTTCTTTTGAGGAGAACCATGCAAATGATATTTAATATTTTATTTTTTTTGTTTATAAATTGGTAATTAACATAACACAGATTTTTTTTTCATACGAACTTATATAACATAGCAAAACATCATATGTTTTTAATTTTCAAACAATAAATGCAAATAAGAAAAATATTTTTTTTTTACTCAATGTAAAAACACACTTTCTAAATTATCACACACTTTTTATTTAAATATTTTAAATTAATATATTTTTAATTATCTTAAATTGCCAATGGAATACTAAATTTTGAATAAAAAATTTTGAGAACCGTATATAAACTTTACAAAATACGGGTCCCGTACAAATTTATCCGTATGAATGTTTTTGAAAATATTAGTCCGTACATTTTGAGAACTATTAAATAAAAAATAAATTAAAAACAATAAATTTTTTATTAAAAATAAAAATTTTTTATTTTTTCCGTCTTATAGTGACAAGTCAATTATTATAAACTGACGCGTTTCGAGATATGTAATCTCATTTTCAAAGATTTATGAAAATTTTTTATTTTCGTGTCATCTCTTTGATATAACGAAGTATACTGAAGATAAATTTATTATATTATTACATTTAAAATTTTTAAAATTTTATCGTTTACATATACAAACATAGAATATTTATTATTTATTTACATTTTATATTGAACTATTATTATTATTATTAAGATTTAAATATTTTATTGCTGTATCGTATAAATAATTTGAATTAAAATTTAATTGATCATTAAGTAACAGATGTGGATTTTTTTGATATTCTACATATATAAAAAACTCTTCTACAGCATTCATATATTTACCTTTTTTACAATAATATAAAGCTTCTAAATTTTTATTGATATTAGTGTAATTATGATTATTGTCTGTAATATGTTTTGCATAATTAGATTTTATTTTTTTGTTTTTATCATTATTGTTGTTATTATTATTATTATTCATGATTTCTATAAGATTTTTCTTTGTTGGTAGGTGTTCAGAAAAACGATCTTTAAATGGTCTACCTGTTTGACCTATGTAAAACATATTACAGTCATTACAATTTATTTTATATATGCCTGTACAAATATCTATATTAATTTTATTTTTATTTTTTAATAAGTTGAATATATTATTATTGGTTTTAAATCCAATGCATATATTTAATTTATTTAACTCTGTTTTTAAAATATTTGGTAATAAATTTGTGAATTTAGAACTTGTATATATTATGTTATTATTTTGTGTAGAGTTTATTGAACTATTATTATTATCATTATTTTTATTTTTATGTTTTCTTATTAATTTATCAATTAATTCATATTTATATCCGTTTGCTTGTGCTATTTGTTTAATGATTCTAATTTCTTTATTAAAATTTTCGGTATTTAATGGTACATTTAATGCTCTATGTATTAGACTATTGTATGCTGCTAATTTTTGTGTATATGGGTGATATGAATTAATATTTATTGTTGAATCTGTGGTAATGTTTTTTCTGTAAATATCATAATTAAGTTTATTATTTTCTTTTATTATTTTTAAATCTAAAAAATTTAAACTATTATCTTTTTCAAATTCTACTGTAAATTTTATGTTTTTATGTATACTATTTATATAATTTAAGAAATTGTTAATTTGTCTATTAGTACCATTAAATATTAAAAATGTATCATCCACATATCTACTATAATGTATAATGTTTTTTAAAAATTTATTTTGATTTGTAAATATGAATTTATTTTCAAAATTATTTATATATATGTCACTTAATAAACCTGAAAGTGGTGAACCCATTGCTAAACCTTCTTTTTGAGAAAATATTTCTTTATTGAATTCAAAATAATTTTGTTGTAAAATAACTGTTAATATTTTAATTAATTCATTTATTTGTGTTTTATTTAATTTGTTATTTATTTCTAAATTTTGTTTTAATATTTTAATTGTTTCATTTACTGGTATATTGGTATACATATTTTCTATATCGAATGATACTAATTTATATTGATTTTGTATTTCAAGATTTTTTGTTCTATCTATAAATTCATAAATATTTTTTACACTATGGTTATTATTTAATGTTATATTGTCTTTTATTATATTTACTAACGCTTTTGCAGGCTTGTAACCAGGTGCTGTTTTATAGTTATTTACTGGTCTTGTTGGTATACCTTCTTTGTGCATTTTAGGTTGACTGGTGAGTTTTGGTGCTTTAGGATTCATATTTTTTAAAAATCTTCGTTCATTTTCATTAAATAAGTTTGTAGATTCATTTATAACGCTGTTTATTTGTTTATTATAATCTGTTGTTGGATCTTCTGTTAATTTTTCAATTGAATTTTTGTTTATGAAGTCGTAGCTTTTATTATTATAATCTATTTGAGTCATTATTACTATAGCATTTGTTTTATCTGCTTTCACTGCTATTGCATTATTGTCATTTAGTTTCTTTTTTATTGTTTTTAAATTTTTACTATCTTGTATATATATGGCTGTTAATTGATGTTGTTGAGTTTTATTTAGTTTTTTGTTGAGTTTTTTATTGATTATAATTCTTGTTTCATTTTTGATTTTTACATCTTTTATTGCACTTATTACTGCTTCGGCGTTGGTTACTTCTTCTTGAATTATTTGATTCTTATTTTTGTTTAAATTTGGTAAATTATATTTTAAACCTTTATTTAATGTAGCTATTTCATTTTTGTTGAATTTGATGTTTGTTAAATTATGTATTTTTGGATAAAATGTATGTTCATTAATAAATATTTCCTTATTTTTGTGTTGTTCATTTAATAATTTTTTATATTTTTTATTGTGTTTATTACTAATTTTTATTGCAGTTAATTTTAATTTTTCTTCAATGTATGAGTATATATTATATAAATTTATTGTGTTATTATTATTGAGCATTTCTAGGTGTGATTTATATAGTATTTTATTTAGTTTTTCTTTTTTTTCATATAAGTATTTTATTTCATTTTTTAACCATAACTTTTGTGCTTGAATTTTCACTTTTTTTGCTGTTTTTGATGAATTTTTAATTTTAATTTCTGCGTATTTAGGCACTATATTATTTTGTAAGCACTTTTTATTGAATTTGATGTTTAAATTTATTTTCAGTATTTTCGTTTTTGTTCTTTTGTATTTATACACACTTTTTGCTTGACTAGCTTCTAATAAGTAAAACATTTTTTTATTTTATGTGTCCGTTCACTATATAATTTAAAAAATAAATTAAAAACAATAAATTTTTTATTAAAAATAAAAATTTTTTATTTTTTCCGTCTTATAGTGACAAGTCAATTATTATAAACTGACGCGTTTCGAGATATGTAATCTCATTTTCAAAGATTTATGAAAATTTTTTATTTTCGTGTCATCTCTTTGATATAACGAAGTATACTGAAGATAAATTTATTATATTATTACATTTAAAATTTTTAAAATTTTATTGTTTACATATACAAACATAGAATATTTATTATTTATTTACATTTTATATTGAACTATTATTATTATTATTAAGATATAAATATTTTATTGCTGTATCGTATAAATAATTTGAATTAAAATTTAATTGATCATTAAGTAACAGATGTGGATTTTTTTGATATTCTACATATATAAAAAACTCTTCTACAGCATTCATATATTCAGAAATCGGCGCAGGCGCGGCGCGATAAGTACACGCGAATTTGCACTCTGCATTTATTAAATAAATAGATCATCAATTTATAATTCATAATAATAGAAGTGCAATTTCTTGAAAAGTAACATCACAGCTAACACAAGTGCAATAAATAATTGGTAATAAATGAGCTATTCATCTATAATTTGAACAACTTGTGCTTCGCGTGTATCGTATTCGCTGCCGCCATATTAACTTCATGTGTACTTATATACTTTCTTTATTTTGTGTACTCATACTTTTAAATTTTGACTGCGCGATACAAACTATCATATCAGTATTAAAATTATTGTTATGCAGAACAACATCATAGTGTCAACTCAAGTGAAATTAGTGCAATTGTGCATGAGTTTTTTCTAGTCATCATATGTGATTTAATGTGTGTATATATAAAAACAATATAAAAAAAAACACACATTCAAAATTAACATCGTTCTAGTTATCATTATATGATAACCTAAATATATTGTAATTTATTACTTTTATACACAAGATGTCTCTCATCGACGCAAATTCAAAACAACAAAAAACAAGAACATACATTCTCTGTCGTGTATGCAATACGAAGGGTGTAAAAGGTAACCCTATGGTCACCTGTATTAAGTGCATAAAACAGATGCACTCCAAAAACAGCTGTGCTACAATTACAGACATGACTAAAATGCACTACACATGTTCTCTATGCAAAATTGCACAAAGACGTAGTACCCAATCAGGTACAGTATCTTATGGGCGACGCTCCGCCCCCACAACAGCCGCACCTCCTACTACTATATCATCTCAGTCTAGTAGGCGGACCTCTGGGCGTGGGACTCAACCATCAAGTAATGCCCATGCTACAGTACTGCCTGCGTGTGATGCGTTATCCATAAAAATTCTTCAGGCAGAACTTGAGAAAATGAACAACCTTCTACAAGATCTTCAAATTACATGTACCAACAACAGCACTGCCATCGTTTTTCTCAAGCAAGAAAATCTTCGCTGTGATGGTCGGGGTTTCCATGAAATGAAATTTTACACAAATTATTTAAAAAAATAACAACAATAAATTTATTAACGAATCATAAAAACTGAATATGTACAAAATGCCGTATAACGAGCGCCAGGCAATTTATTCTAAAAATTGCCAAAAATACTAAAATTACTTAAGTTGAAACCCGTATTTATCCATTTAAATTTGCCCGTATTAAAAAGTCATGAGACAACTCGGGTCGTCTTTCCGCGATATAATAATTACAAAATTGCCTAAAATTTGCCAAATACTAACTATAAAATAAACTTAATAATACAAATGACTTACAATAAATGTGCACAAGAGAGAGCGAGAGAGAAGTATGGTCGCGCACGATGATGTTGTCGTCTTCTTGCTACCTCCCCTTCTTATTGGCTTCTTCTTGGAAATATATATAAAATGGACGCTGGATGCCTAATTATCAATTATACCGAATATATAGGTATATTTGTTATGCCTAATTGGGTATTATTTAACCCTATTTAATTTCTAATAAGTACGACCATATAAATGTTCGCGGTGCGAACGACCACTTCAATGTTC
Source organism: Anagrus nilaparvatae (assembly GCA_022575985.1). Lineage (NCBI taxonomy): Eukaryota > Metazoa > Arthropoda > Insecta > Hymenoptera > Mymaridae > Anagrus > Anagrus nilaparvatae. The sequence goes on along the minus strand of JAKSXM010000231.1, from coordinate 8,337,031 downwards.
GTGGTGCGAACGACCACTTCGATGTTCGTGGTGCGAAAAATCACCAAATATTCGCAGCGTAATTATTAAACACAACCTTATCACAGTTCCCACAGTTATTATTAATTAACTTTTAATAATAATAAATTATTATTATACCACTGTGTATAAAATACACGTCAATCACTAGTCAATACACACACCGAACGCGTAATGGCGTCGGTATCTAAAAGCGTGCGCGCACGAGTTATCAAATAAAATAATAATGTAGCGAATTAATTCGCTAACCACAATCTAATAGAGTTAATTTTATCAAGCGTCACCACTAATTATAATTATTAACAATAATTAATGTTTAATCGAATTAGTTATTAACACAATTTAAATAACTAAAAGGCACCGTACGCACAGTCCGTTCAGTACGAGCGCCGACTGTGCAAATCCGGTCGGCGTCTCTTCGCCCGTCGGGCCCGAAGATGCCGGAAACTCTCTTGATGCGCGCGCACTCCTTCACCTCTCGATCTCTCTCTTTTCTCTCGTTCCTCTCTTTATTTTAAATTTTACATATAAAATAATAATAATAATAATGCCTTATATTTTGATTTTATTTTACAATAATAAATTGCCTAAAAAATAAATTACAAAGTGACGGCCCCCGTCACATCGCCTATCTGAGTTGTTAATGAGTCATCAGAGCTGCAACCAAATCTTATCAACATCACAATCAAACACATCTCGCAGCCAAAGCAGTAACAATAATTTTAACTCAGTTGATAAAAACACTAACACCACTAATAATATTATAAATAGCAATAATTTATTTAATGACAAAATTTATACTAATAATAAAAATAACACTCTTGTACCTTATATTAATTGTAATAATGATAACTATTTATCTATTAGTAATAATAATTTACCAAATTTTAGAAATAACAATGATAATTTAACTAAAACTCTTTTAAAAAATAGCAATCAAAAAAATAGTCTTCAAAATGATTTCTCTCACATACATGAAACCATAATTTTCAATTCTAGTGATAATAGTATTAGACATAATTCTCAAATAAATAATAATAATAATAATAGTATTAAAAATAGTAATGGTAATAATAATAATAATATTAATGATAATAATAATTATAATTCACACGCTCTCAATAACTGAGAAAAACAGGAAGGAGCTACAAGGGCAAAGAAAGAGGAAAAAAGTGCTCCAGGAAGAAGAAAACAGAAAGAGGCTTCAAGAACAACGTGAGAAGCTCCAGCAGCAGCAAAAGAGACAGAAGGAATGGCGTGAAAAACGCTCATTAGAAGAAAGAAAAAACCAAGAAGGGTCGGATAAATCGAAGCCGAACGCAACGGCTCTCGATCGGTCTTCCACTGATCACCATGATCTAGTGAAATTGACAAACCACCCTGAGGTAGACGAGTCTCCAATGGAAACTCAAATTTCGGAAGAGGACCAAGACAGTTTACGTGAGCAAGACAATTCACGTAAGCAAAATAATGCAAACGGTCCCAAAAGGATCAGCAAGGCCGAAAAAAAAGGAGGAAAAAACAAAAAAAGCTGCAGCTTCAACAGGGAAACCAGGTAACTGAAATCCCAAGCCAGTTGCAAAAACAGGCTCAGGTAGAAAAAACACCCAATAAAGTGAATACCTGGGAAAAACCCAAAAAGAAGCAGAAAGCTAAGAAGAAGAATACTCAGCAGCCAAAAAGGCCTGCTGAAACGGTCAGTACCAAGCCGAGTAAGCGTAGGTACAAAAAGAGGATGGAGGCCTTACTTATAAAACCAGCAGCAGGCCATACATACGAGGAAACTCTTCTCAGTATTAAGAAGAACGTCCAGCTTGAAGATTCGGGGGCTAAAGTCCATCGAATCCGCAAGACGCAAGGCGGCAGTGTCCTCATCGAGCTGGAGTCGATATTGGACTCCGGCAAACTGCAGGAAGCAGTTCAAGCGGTAACGGGCCCTGATTCGAACGTTCGGGACATGATCCCCATGCTCAAACTCGAAATTCGAGATTTAGATGGGGTCACGAAAGAACAGGAGATCCAGGAGGCGGTCGCCAAGGCGATAGGTATTGAAAACGGGAAAAACCTCCTGGTTACCATTTTCAAAACCAAAGGCACAATGAGTCAGATGGCTGTGGTGGAATTACTCGAAGTTGATGCTCTCCGCCTAGCCAAAAAAGGGAAAATCCAAATTGGATGGGCTTTGAACAGAGTGCGCCTTCGAGCAGATGCAAGGCGCTGCTTTAAGTGTCTGGGCTATGGACATAATCAGTATATCTGCAAAGGCCCAGACCGTAGAAAAGCATGTCTCAAATGTGGCATGGATGGCCACAAAAGAACAGAATGCAAGAAGGAAACACCCGAGTGTTTCCTGTGCAAGAATAGGGACGACAAGTGCTCTACGGAACACTATGCCGGAGAAGGAAACTGCCCCAGCTACCGTGAGGCTCTGGCTGTGGCGAGGAATAAGTGTCATCGAAAATGATCAAGGTTCTACAAGGGAACATGAACCAAGCCCGGCAAGCTGGTGCTTTGTTGGAACAGATTGCTCGCGAAGAGGATTCAAATATCCTCTTACTAAGCGAGCAATCATACAACATGAACCACAAATACTGGCTGACCGATGACACTGGCTGCTGCGCCATATGGCTCCGGGGTAGAGCCCAAACGACCTTGACCAAAAAAGGGAAAGGCAATTGCCACGTTTGGGTCACGTGCGGGGAGACAACTTATATAAGTTGTTACCTCTCCCCAAACGATAGTTCGGAAGTGCTGGCTACAAAGCTGGCCAGCATCGAGAACACGGTTCGGACGGTAACTGGAAGCGTTATCCTTGCTGGAGACTTTAACGCTAGGGCCTTAGAATGGGGCATGCCGACGACCAATCCTAGGGGACAGCAGGTACTGGAAATGGCCACTAGATGCAAACTAGTGGTCCAGAATAGAGGAAACCGGCCCACCTACGAGAGGGCAGGTTGGGGTGCCTCTATCCCAGACATAACCTTTGCAACAGAAGGTGCGTCTGGGAGAATCGGCGAATGGACGGTGATGGATGGTTACAATGGTAGCGACCATCATTACATCACGTTCCGGGTGCTTGAGGGAACCTCCCAACGGCCTCCGTACAAGAGGCGTCCCTTGGGTTGGAATGTACCAAAGATGGACGAGGACAAGTTCGAAGAGTATCTTCGAATGGAGTCGTCGTCCGTCCCCGCTTGGCATGGAGAGGCTACAGGTCCCCGCGAGGCTGAAATCTTAGTCAAGAAAGTAACGTCTCTACTGCGAGGGGCGTGTGACGCCTCTATGCCTCGTCGAAGGCCCTGGAAAGGGAGAAAGCCAGTTTACTGGTGGACTTCCGAACTAGCGGAGCTCCGCAAGGAGTGCCACAGGACGCGACGAAGGGCGCAGAGAGCACGGGACAGGCCCGAAGCTGCTGCACTTTCCAAGGAACATAAGGATGCTAAACACCGGCTGGCCAAAGCTATCCGTCAAAGCAAGGCTCGATGCCTGCGTTCATTACGCGAGGATGTAAACAAAGACCCCTGGGGTCTTGGTTACAAAGTCGTAATGGGCAAGTTGAACCGGGGGTCTGACAACATGATGGACGCAGTATCGACCGAACGAATCATCGGCGCTCTCTTCCCTGAGCAGCCCATCCGGGAAAACCCGGTAGAGGCGATACCCAGAGAGGAAGTGCCGTTATTCAGCGAGGACGAGATGGTGAAGGCCATCAAGGCCATGAAAAATGGCAAGGCGCCGGGGCCGGACGGGATACCTGCGGAAGTGCTCAAACGAGCGGTCAAAATAATCCCTGGTATCCTGTTAAGCATGTTCAATGCATGCTTGGTGGCGAGAGTGTTTCCAAAGCAGTGGAAGGTGGCACGTCTCGTGCTCTTGAACAAGGGTAAAGGTGGAGCCCCGGACTCTCCATCATCTTACAGACCCTTGTGCATGTTAAACACCATCGGAAAGGTGATGGAGAGCATGCTCCGGGCAAGGTTGAGAAGAGCTATCGAGGAGGGCGGTGGCCTTTCCGAGGAGCAGTATGGATTTCGTGAGGGGCATTCCACGATAGACGCCATCCGGCGTGTCGTGGATACCGTAGAGGCTGAGAGGGAAAAGCGGCCTGCAATTCGCAAAGACGTCCTTCTTGTAACGTTGGACGTCAAAAACGCTTTCAATTCGGCCAGGTGGGATGACATGATCCGGTCTCTCGAGTACGATTTCCGGATACCCAGGTATCTGGGTAACGTAATAAAGGACTACCTACGGGACCGGAGACTGCTCTACGACACGCTCGATGGCAGGCGACAGAGGGTTCTGAGTGCGGGCATTGCCCAAGGTTCGGTTCTCGGACCAGACCTGTGGAATGCCTTTTACGATGGCCTGTTGCGCGTTCACCTCCCGGAAGGAGCTTCTCTGATCGGGTACGCGGACGACGTGGCTCTGACCATCACTGGCAGGGACATGCAGGTAACCCAGGAGAGGTTGAATCTAGTCATGAGACAGATCAACCTCTGGATGGGCGAGCACGGGCTCCAGCTCGCGATCCCAAAAACGGAGATCGTACTGCTGACCCGTCGAACAACAATTTCCACGGACATCGATGTAAATGTCGATGATAGTGGAAACCCTCACACGATCCAAGCCAAGACATCGGTTAAGTTAACCTGGGAGTTCTGCATGATAACAAGCTGAACTTCTGGGAACAATTTCAAAGGTCGAGTGAGAAGGCCGCGTCGATCGCATCCTCCTTGTCAAGGCTCATGGCCAACATAGGAGGGCCCAAACCCGGGAAGCGAAGATTGTTGATGTCCGTTGTCAACTCTGTCCTACTTTATGGATCTGAGATCTGGGCGGATATCACCAAATTTGCCAAGTACAGACATAAAATATCGTCTGTGCAGCGGCAAGCGGCCCTGAGGATCGCCTGCGCGTACCATACGGTATCGCTCGAAGCGATCCAGGTAGTAGCATCGGTCATACCCATCGACCTGCTAGCGTTGGAGCGGAAATACATTTACGATAGTGTAGAGGACCGCGAAGTGGCATCCACTCGCGCCCGCTCCAGCTCTATGGGAAAATGGCAGGAACGGTGGTAAAAGGAGGAAGAGAAAAATGCCCGATGGACGCGCAGACTGATTTCAGATCTGCAGGCATGGACTGGACGACAACATGGGGAGGTGGATTTTTACCTCACCCAATTCTTGACTGGACACGGGTATTTCCGTGCAATGTTGAAACATTGGCATAAGGTGGCAACAGAGGAGTGCTTGCACTGCCCAGGCGAGAAGGATACAGTGGAGCATACTTTCTTCGGATGTATGCGCTACGTGGAAGGGCGCCCGCCCTTCCCGATTTGGAGGCCAGAGAAGGTGGTTCCGGAAATGCTACGGAGTTCTGAAAATTGGAACAAAGTAGCAGAGTACGTAAGGGCCACCTTGTTGAAGAAAAAGGAGGAGGGCTTTCTATCGTAGATTGCTCTCCTGTCACTAGGCTGGGGGAAGGCAGCGGCCAGTTGCCTAGGCTGCGCGTCCCAAACTGAAGTTATACCTGAAAAGGGAGTTCCGGTTTGGGGCAAACAAGCGCAGGGGGGTTTATAGTGTGTTTATCCAGTAAGAATCTGGGGCGTAGCCGGCGACCGCGTTCGCCGGTGGTCTCCCAGTTGTACACTTTGTGCAACTGGGCGGTCATGGAAATTTGCGGGCCTTTAAGGCCCGCAAACACTCCATGGCTGATGTAAGATTCACAAGATTCCCTTGACAAAAAAAAAAAAAAAAAAAAAAATAATAATTATAATAATAATAATAATCACAATAATAATAATAATAATAATAATAATAGTAGTATCAATACCAATATTAATTCAAAAATATACACAGCTTCTTCTACAGCCATTCCACCGTCTGTTAACATACAACTTATATTATCAGAAAATGATGTTCCGGTTGAGAGAAGGGAGATATTTATTCCTGATTTTATGAAAATAAATAATGAATCAAACATGAACTGTTTGTCCTTTTCTATTTTAAAATCTCTACTTCCTTCTCTCAACCGCTCTGATATATGTGGGGTAAGAGAGGTCCGCTTTAGGCAACCTACTGCAGGTAACGAAAATCCCAACAATGGGTTCACATCGATGATTGTTCGCCTTAAATCTAGTGCTCAAGTACGCATGTTAATGCATGCAAGAAAATCTTATAAAAACAACTATTTCTCAACGTCCAACATTGATTTGAGCCTATTGAACTCTGAGGTTGCCAGTGCACTTCCAAACAGTAAGATATTCATAAATGACGTACTTTCCAGCTCTGATCGTCTACTTTATCTATCATTAAAGGAAACTGCCAAGAATCTTGGCTTTAAATATGTTTGGCATTGCTCTGGAAACTTCCTAGTTAGGTGGAATAATAATTTCCAATCACATTCAGTACGTTCGATCTCAGACATTAATATAATTGCTGAATCTATGGGCATTTTGAAACCTAGATCTCATGAACCAGTTCCTCACCATAAAATCTCACACGCTAGTAGCCCAGATGTTCATGCCAGCCTACATCAAGACAATTGACAAACAATTAACGGCCCTTCTCCACCTTCTAAGGGCTTAAAAATTGGCTTTTTAAACGCTACTTCTCTGAAAAAACATATATGGGATTTTCGTGAATATTTAACACATAACAACTCCTATGATATTTTTGGTATAGCGGAAACTCGCATAGGTCCTGAAGTAAATGACAATATAATTCAAGTCTCTAGTTACAGTGTCCTAAGGCAGGACCGTAATATTAGGGGTGGAGGTATTCTTCTCTACATCAAAGAAAATCTCAAGGCAAAAATATTGTACTCATCCAATACTGAGCATACTAACAAGCCCTTGAAACCCAAATATATCTTCTGCTCAGTCTGGGAAGGGTCCTCTGCTCCTACCTTAATTGTCCTAGTCTATCGTCCTCCTGACGTATCCATCAGATCAGATAGACAACTGATAAAGTTATTGCGCTCCACGTGCTCCGATTTCAGTCACAAGGCTGTAATTGGTGATTGGAACGCTGACATGCTTACACCAAATAATTCTGACACTCGATTTATTAAGGACCTCATGAGTGAGCTATCGTTAAAACTTGTTCCTACTGGTCCATCCCATCACACTACAAGAATACCTAAAAATAACACCAAAAATGCCTTGACCGAAGACAGCATATTGTCTGATGCCCATATAACGACTGATGATGACTTACTATCTGTTACAGACGAAACATCAAATAATTCTGAACCTCCTGACATTACTAATTTCATCATGGACAAAATAAGCAAAGATACTTGCATAGATACGATTTTTGTAGATGAATGTGACTCTGTTATCAGTTATGATCGTTTTCTACCCACTTTTCCGAACAGGCATGACATTATCACGACTACAATAGACGTTTTTCACCCTCCAATTAGCAATGAAACCTACACATACAAGTGCATCAATAAAATTACATCTCATGACCTTAACTCTTATTTACAAGCTCAAGACTGGTCACTATTTGCCTCTGATGATGCACTTGATGTTGAACAAGGACTTAATATAATAACTGACAATTTACAAAATGCAATAAACACTCTAGCTCCTGACAAAAAATTAAACAACAAAAAATCTCAATATCCTTGGATCAATACTGAATTAAAACTTTTAATTTCAAAACGTGACGCTACCTGCAGACGCTACGAAAGAACAGGTTCACCACAGTTACTTGACGAATACCTTACCTTAGCCAACTTGACTGAACAAAAAACTGAGACTGCACGATGTGCTTATATGCACAATCGTATATGTAACACATTAGACACCAACAAGAACTTCTGGAGTGAAATGAGAAACTTGGGTTTAATCCCTAAACCCAGTGATGCACTTCATGGATTCCTTCCTAGAAGAGCTCAACTCCTACTTCTCCCAAATATCCTACTCTCCAACAGAGGACCAATTAACATCTTTTGATTTAGTCTCATCGTCTCCTCCAGATGGTTTTATGTTCAAGGAAGTCACAGTTAACGATGTCATTTTAGCAGTCTCCCACTTTCAGTCTCAAGCCATAGGTGAAGATGGCATCCCTCAAAGCGTAGTTGCCAAATCACTGCCATTGATTGCCAAACATATAACCAAATTATTCAACGCATCATTGATAAATGGTATCTTTCCCGAATCTTGGAAAACATCCCGCATTTTGGCTCTTAAGAAGGTCTCAATACCCTCATCCACTTCGGACTTCAGACCAATTGCCCTGCTATGTTTTCTTTCAAAAGTCTTAGAGAAGTTGGCTCATGATCAGGTGGTCAACTTTTTAACAAAGTCAAAAATCCTTGATAAATTTCAAGCTGGCTTTAGGAAAAATCATTCAACACAAACAGCTTTACTAAAATTAACTGATGATATTCGATTAGCAAAGGAAAATCAGTTGGCCACCCTTCTTCTTCAGTTCGACTTCTCTAAGGCTTTTGATAATGTTTCCCCGTCTAGGCTTCTGAAAAAACTACAGGAAATTGGCTTCTCAAGGTCTGCCTTAACCTGGTTTTGGTCATATCTCTGTGGTCGTTCGCAATGTGTTTTTTCCAAACAAACAACAACGGCTCCTCAAGATATTAATATAGGTGTACCCCAGGGCTCAGTTCTGGGCCCCTTACTTTTCTGTATTTATATGAATGATCTTAAACTACACCTTGACAATAGAATTTTAAGATTACTGTACGCTGATGACCTACAGATATATGTCCAAGTACCAGTAGATCAAATTCAAAAAGGCATTGATCTTTTAACTGATGCAGCTCATAAAGTGTCGATCTGGTCAGACCTCAATATACTTTCTCTTAATTTCAAGAAAACCAAAGCTATTGTCTTTGGCACATCATACACAGTCAGTCAATTCAAAAAATTAGGTATCCATGATATCGTAGTAAACAGCAAAGGTGATACCATTTCGTTTGTCGATGAGGTCCTTAGTCTTGGAGTTGTTTTGGATGACACGCTTTCTTGGAAACAGCAAATCAACCATGTTACCAAAAAAGTCAACAAGGCATTATATAGTTTAAAGTTCATCAAATCCTGTACATCGCAGCTATTGAGACGTAGGTTAGTTGAGTCTCTCGTGATACCTCATTTAGACTACTGTACAGTTGTCTACGCTGACATGTCTTTTGAACTCCGTAAACAACTCCAAAGACTATCGAACTCAGGAATAAGATATATTTTTGGGTTAAGGCGTGATGAGCACATCACCCCCTATAGGAAAAAGCTACACTGGTTAAGCACTGACACCCGCCGAGACTTTTTTGCCATGCTAATAATGTATCGTTTGGTGCGAATGAAAGAACCCCCTCTACTTCTTTCATTGTTTAAACCTTATCACTCTGACAAGCCTACTAGAGGGCCCCGCATAGATCTTGAAATCACCACAATGTTAACAGATTCTGGGAAGAACTCTTTCCATATCAAGTATGCCAATCTATGGAATTCTCTGCCCCCCTGCTATCGTGACCTTCCGTCACTTTCTAGATTTAAGAAGAGTATTAAATTATACTTCTCAAACCTAGATAGTTAACGAAACAGATTGTGATGCTGTGTAATTTTTACCAAAGACATATTTAATCATATTTACATAACTATGTACTAACTAATACTATTATCACTATTACTTATAAATATATACTTGTTCAAATTTATTAGATATACTTGATTTAATTATACATAACTTATATTTATACTTGTTGACTAATTTTTAAATAAAATAAAAAAATTTATATTTATACTTGTTGACTAATTTTTAAAAAATAAATAAAAATTTATTATATAAAAATTTCATTATATATATATATATGTACTAAATATGAATGTAAACAAAAGTGTACTGTATTTTGCTATTGTGAATAAATTGAATAATAATAATAATAATATTTACCTTTTTTACAATAATATAAAGCTTCTAAATTTTTATTGATATTAGTGTAATTATGATTATTGTCTGTAATATGTTTTGCATAATTAGATTTTATTTTTTTGTTTTTATCATTATTGTTGTTATTATTATTATTATTCATGATTTCTATAAGATTTTTCTTTGTTGGTAGGTGTTCAGAAAAACGATCTTTAAATGGTCTACCTGTTTGACCTATGTAAAACATATTACAGTCATTACAATTTATTTTATATATGCCTGTACAAATATCTATATTAATTTTATTTTTATTTTTTAATAAGTTGAATATATTATTATTGGTTTTAAATCCAATGCATATATTTAATTTATTTAACTCTGTTTTTAAAATATTTTCGTGTCAAAGAGATGACACGAAAATAAAAAATTTTCATAAATCTTTGAAAATGAGATTACATATCTCGAAACACGTCAGTTTATAATAATTGACTTGTCACTATAAGACGGAAAAAATAAAAAATTTTTATTTTTAATAAAAAATTTATTGTTTTTAATTTATTTTTTAAATTATATAGTGAACGGACACATAAAATAAAAAAATGTTTTACTTATTAAATAAAGCTTATTTATGGCCAAAAATCAAAATTCAAAATTCTTATTTCCGTATATACAGATATGATGCGCGTCCAGTATTCCCAACACTGATGCATTTATGTTTCAGCAGCTCCTTTATTTATTTAACTGCTACTATTTCTATTTATATCGCTTCCACTAGTTTCAGCAATTTTAACTTGAATTTATTTTTAGTCTTCTTTAAAAGCATTATTCTCTAGTATATCACCAGCTTTGCTAAATTCTGGAGTTGAATCTCTAACACATGGTGACTAAAACATTTAATTACATGGACCTTTATATTTAATAAGTATACCAGATTTTTCATCAATTAGACACTCTTTCTTTTTTTAAATCTTTAAATAAATTTTGTTGATATTAAAATTTTAAATTAGTAGTTGAAAAGATAAATCTTTAACGATTTCTAATATCACTTTAAATTGTACCACAAACTCTTTCGTAAACTCCATGTTGCATCCTTTTTATCATCTTTCATTCATTATTTTTAAAAAACATTTTAAAATATACTCAAAAGAGAAATAATAAATAATATTGTCTTTTTTTTGGAAACTTTGTTGACAAAATACATAATTTAATAGTTGATGTATAGGTTAGGTTGCAATATATTTATTACTCTCGCTTCACAATTTCACATAGTCACCAAAACATTTATTATAATATAGGCACATTTTATTATTTTACCACACATTACGCAATTTAAATTAAAAAAATTAATTTGAATACAAAATTTTAAATATGTAGAATATAAAAAGATGAAAAATATTTACAAAAATGCGTGCTTTGCTTGGTGGAAGATAAACGTGAGAAAGCCATGCTTGATACACAGCAACGTGGTGTGATGCGTGGACGTGGAGAGGAGAATTGAATATTCAATCGCACTGCACACAAGAAAGGTTTGTTTAAAACAAAATTATCTATAGTTGGCTAAAACTAGATTAACCCATTAACGCCCAACCGACAATTCCTGGACACTCGCGTATTTTTATATGAAAAAATTGAAATTTTGGGCCAAAAATGGTACCTAGTAGGTATTTAGGGCTGCTCTTTCCGAATCTGAAGTCCGTTTTCACGTACCACCCCTCGGGGGTGCGATATTAACCCCCAAAGTGGGGTATGTTTTAAATGAATTTTTGAACTTTCTTTATAATGTTATTTAGCTAATAAAAACAGTTGATTATTATAAAAAATTATTGCTTGAACCTTTAAAAACCTCAAAAAATAAAAGAAAAATATTTTTACCTGTTTTAACCCATTGGGGGGCAAATTATGGGGGTGTGGGGGATGGACTTTTTAGGTACTTGAATAAATTGAAATATTTACCTAAAAATATTATCTAGTAGGTATTTTAGGCTGCTCTTTGCGAATCTGAAGTCTATTTTCACGTACCACTCCTCAGGATTACGATATCAACCCCTAAAATGGGGTAAATTGTAAATATACTTTTAAAGATTTTTTAACGATTCAACACTTGGAAAAGTAACCACTTTTCCAAGGTTTCTCTTTAAAAAAAATATTTACACGAACTGTAAAAAATGTCAAAAAATCACGTGCATATCGAAATACCTCATTTCAACCCCTTAGAGGGGTGGTAATGGGGCAAACTTTATAAATAAACAAGATTATAATTTTTAGGTTTAAATATGGTGTCTAGTAGGTATTTTTGGCTGATTTTTCCAAATCTGAAGTCCATTTTTACATACAACCCCTCGGGGATGCGATGTCAACCCCTATAATGGGGTAAATTGTAAATTTACGTTTAATGTTTTAAAATTATTAAAATTACGCAAAAAAATAGCTTGCTAGGTATTAAATAATTATATACGCACGTGATTTTTTGAAATTTTTTATTGATTGCTGTCTAGTTATTTTTTCTAAAGAAAAACCATTGTTTCAAGTGTTGAATCGTTTAAATATTTTTGCGAGCATATTTATAATTTATCCCAATTTAGGGGTTGATATCGCGCCCCCGAGGGATTTTATGTGAAAATGGACTTCAGATTCGGAAAAAGCAGCCAAAAGTACCTACTAGACACCATTTTTAGACCTAAAAATCATAATTTCGTTTATTTATATAAAGTTCACCCTATTACCACCCCTCTAAGGGGTTGAAATGGGGTATTTAAGATATGCACGTAATTTTTTGACATTTTTTACAATTCGTGTAATTATTTTTTTTTAAAGAGCAACCACTTTTCCAAATGTTGAATAGTTAAAAAATATTTAACAGTATATTTACAATTTACCCCATTTGGGGGGTTGATATCGTAATCCCGAGGGGTGGAACATGAAAATAGACTTCAGATTCGGAAAGAGCAGCCTAAAATACCTACTAAATAACATTTTTAGGTAAAAATTTCAAATTATTCAAGTGCCTAAAAAGTCTATCCCCCACACCCCCATAATGTGCCCCCCCCCATGGGGTAAAACAGTTAACAATATTTTTCTTTTATTTTCTGAGGTTTTTAAAATTACTAGCAATAATTTTTTCTATTAGTCAAATGTTTTTATTGGCTAAATAACATTATAAAGAAAGTTCAAAAATTCATTTAAAACATACCCCACTTTGGGGGTTGTTATCGCACCCCCGAGGGGTGGTACGTGAAAACGGACTTTAGATTCGGAAAGAGCAGCCCTAAATACCTACTAGATACCATTTCTAGGTAAAAATTTCAATTTATTCAAGTACCTAAAAAGTCCATCCCCCACACCCCCATAATTTGCCCCCCAATGGGGTAAAACAAGTAAAAATATTTTTCTTTTATTTTTTGAGGTTTTTAAAGGTTCTAGCAATAATTTTTTATAATAATCAACTGTTTTTATTAGCTAAATAACATTATAAAGAAAGTTCAAAAATTCATTTAAAACATACCCCACTTTGGGGGTTAATATCGCACCCCCGAGGGGTGGTACGTGAAAACGGACTTCAGATTCGGAAAGAGCAGCCCTAAATACCTATTAGATAACATTTTTGGCCCAAAATTTCAATTTTTTCATATAAAAATATGCGAGTGTCCAGGAATTGTCGGTTGGGCGTTAATGGGTTAATGTCGCAAATGTTCGTGAATGTTGCATCGTGCCAACCATTTATATGAAAAAAAGAAAAATAATCATGTTTCTCTATATGATTTAAGGGCTCTTTATCACTCTTTAGTGAAATATATATATTACGACAAATGAAACCATCAGCCCCCTACTTTGCTACTTACGTACAGGCTTTATGAATATAAAAATTATACTAGATGCGTATTAAATGCGTTTTAATGATCTTCAATATATGCGCGCGCTGATTGAAGAAAATCATTATATAATACCGCATAATTTTTTATCAATTAACAATTGGCTAAAATAATAAAAAATTAAGGGGCCACAGAACCAAAAAAATTTCAAAATCAGTTATTTATATTTTTAACAAAATTTATTAATTAAATTTAAAAAAAATGAGTCTCATGCCCTCCGCAATAAAAAAACACATCAAACTAGTCTAAAAAAAACTTTTAATATTACCATCCCATCGAAAATTTTTGGAAATTCGAAAAAAAAAAATTCTAGATTTCCGAATTTCCAAAAATTCTCGAAGGGATGGTCATATTAAAATTTTTGCTTAGAATAAATAAATGTGTTTTTTTATTGCCGAGGGGATGAGACTCATTTTTTTTTAATTTAATCAATAAATTTTGTTAAAAATTAAAAAAACTGATTTACAAATTATTTTGGTTCTGTGTCCCCTTAAAAATTCTAAACTGAGCCAGCCGAAAAAAAATGATCAAAGATTATATGTAAAAAAAAATTAATTTTTAATAATATTTAGAGGGCGAAAATAGTTTTTATTTTTTTTGCAATCTATTTTCACCCTGTAAATATAATTATAAATTAATTTTTTTTATACACATAATGTTTGATAATTTCTTTCTGGGTTGCTCAGATTAGAATTTTTAATTTTATTGTGCAACATAGAAAACAATTAGATATAAATCAAAAAATATAACAATACTCGATACAGCTGAGGATTCCTCTTAATGCTTTATCAACGGAATTTATTTTTTTGTTGCATTGCTAATATTTTTCTTATTAAAAAATTATTTAAGAGATTTAGTATTTAGAGTTTCGTATTTAAAATTAAATCAAATGCATGAACAAAATTTTATTTTAGAATGGCAATATAAATATTTATTTCAGGCTCCATTGATAATAAAAACCGGTTTAAATACTAAAGTTTGCTTATACAAATTGAATTACATGAATTGTTTAACAAAATAAGATTTTATATAATTATTATTATAATTTTAATCATAATTTAATTCCAAATACTATGTAGCGTAATTGCTGGATTATTAAATATTTATTCTCAGGTGATGCGAGAATTCTTTTTATTCGGACCTTAAAGTTATTTTAACGCTGGTTTATTGTAGAGGAAAATAAATTAACCCAAGTTGTTGAATATAACTTGTTTATTTATTAAAAATACTCTAAGTTCCATAATATAAGTATAACTACAAGATGCTAGTATCGAGATCCCAATAATATGCAATGCGATCAAACGAAAGTTAACAAGTGATCCCAAATAAGTATTCTAATGAAGTGCTCTAAAACAAGTGTCTCGCGACATCCCTGGACAGTAGCTTATATGCGTTAAACCGTGTGAAAGAATGTAGCTACTGTATGAGAAGAACTTTTATGTTGTCGTAGGCGTTTTCTATACCAAGTTCAAAGGTTGCTCTTTGACGTCAGAGATGTTGTTTTTCATATTGGCTTTCAATCTATAAGCTCGTAAATACTATTCCCACATATTGTTTTTTATAATTTCTCTATTAGTGATCTCTTTTACTAAGCATCTTCCACGAAATCAAACATATTAAATATAATATTACAAAAACATATTAACATTCTTCCCATACTATGCCTACGCAACAACTAATTATAAATAATTTTTATATTTGCCTGAATTATAAGAACTTACAAGAAAATGACAAATAAATAAAAATAAAATTATAGTTAAACTTAACCTGATATCATCAAATAAAATGATAAAAGTATCAAAATTTTAAGATATTCATCAAATAAACTAATGTTTTTGTTTTTGTTTTTGCAACCTAGAACGAAAATAAAACATTACCATTTGATAATAATTTTACAAAATACTATGTAATGCAAGCAAAACAAAATTATTAAAAATGGCTATAAAATTTCTTGATCCAATTAATTTATTTTTATTTCTAAAATTTATAGCTACAAACGATCCTTAACATCAGAGTTTTAACCAATTCTGCAGACAGTGCCTAAAACCTCGGTTTTTTTTTCATCCGAGAATAAATGAGATTCTTGGCGGATCATACTGGTAGTGGTTATTATATTAAATGAAAATCCGTAGGGGTACCAAAAATACTATCTTAAAGATTTTTAATTTATAAACATTGCTAAACATCTGTATTTAAAATCGAAAAAAAATAAAAAAATTTAGTTGACTTTATTTTATTGTTACATCAACTTGATTTCGGATATATATCTTATTTCTTAAACAAATGCAATAAAATATTGATTTGCAGCTCTTGAAACTCAAAACTGTTTTTAATAAGCAACTGGCCAGAATGAAAAAATTATCAATCATTCGCTCCACACTGCCCCAGGGCAGGCTTCACTAGGAAGCCTCTACCTCACGCCACTTTGGTATAAGCGTGGTATGCTATATATCTTACAAATACGATGTACAAATAACATCGTATTTGTAATCGTAATTGATACATCTTATCGTATCAAATAATAATATCGTACAAATACGATGGATAGTATTTGGTATATAATAAAGGAATTTTTTTTTTTAATCTGCGTGAATGTAAAGAAAGGATAGATTTTCTAATCTCTTAATCTTCTAGTTATCTCGAATACAAAAATTTTGTAAAATATTAGCAAAAAATTATTTTTTTTATTTATTACTTAATATGAAAATTTTCGCGAAGGAAAGTGCAGAAAGCACGGGAAACACCTGAGGCGCTTTGTCAAGAACACAAAGATGCTAAACATCGGCTGGCTAAGGTCATCCACCAAAGTAGGGCTCGTTGCCTGCAATCATTACGCAAAGACGTAAACAATGACCCCTGGGGCCTTGGTTACAAAGTCGTAATGGGCAAATTGAACCGCGAGTCCAATAATACGATGAACGCGGCAACAACCAAAAGGATAGTGGGCGCTCTCTTCCCTGAACAGCCCATGCAGCATCCGGTAGAGCAAATACCCAGGGATGAAGTGCCGCTATTCAGCGAGGCTGAGATGGTCAAGGCTATCAAAGCTATGAAAAATGGCAAAGCACCGGGACCTGATGGGATACTAGCAGAGGTCCGCAAACGGGCCATACTATTAATCCCTGGCATCCTGCTGGGCATGTTTAATGCTTGCTTGGTGGCGGGAATGTTTCCGAGGGAATGGAAGCTGGCTCGCCTCGTGCTCCTGAACAAAGGAAAAGGAGAAGCATCCGATTTTGATCTTACAGATCACTATGTATGTTATGTCTATACTTGCCAGGTGTGGATGACACAGCAGAGCACACATTCTTTTTATGTGTGCGCTACTCGGAAGGGCGCCCGCCCTTCTCGATTTAGAGGTCAGAGACGGTGGTCCCGGAAATGCTACGGAGTTCTGAAAATTGGAACAAAGTAGCAGAGTACGTAAGGGCCACCATGTTGAAGAAAAAGGAGGAGCACTTTTTATTGTAGAAAACTCTTCTGTCACTAGGCTGAGGGAAGGCAGCAGCCAGTTGCCTAGACTACGCGTCCCAAACTGAAGTTATACCTGAAAAGGGAGTTCTGGTTTGGGGCATACAAGCGCAGGGGGTTTAAAGTGTGTTTATTCAGTAAGAATCTGGGGCGTAGTCGGCGACCGCGATCGCCGGTGGTCTCCCAGTTGTACACTTTGTACAACTGGGTGGCCATGGAAATTTGCGGGTCTTTAAGGCCTGCAAACACTCCTTAGCTGATGCAAGATTCACAAGATTCCCTAGACAAAAAAAAAAAAAAAAAATAAATTAAAATTTTCAATTTTGAATAATAATTTCAAATAATTAAAAAGAATTTAAATTTCATTTACTATTATGTAACTCTAAAATTAAGTTTTTAAGTTAATTCTAAGTATTTCTGTTTGTTTTCGAAGAAGATATATATTATTTGATTTTAATTTTTATTATAATGTTTTCATATTTTTTTTTAATTCTGTAATTTTATTATATTTTTTATGTCTCTTTTTAATTTGTTATTATTTTGTCCTCGAGTTAGGGGACATCTAAAAAAAATTTTTATTTTTCACACCTCTCAGCGGAAGTTTTGTGAAGGTATGACAGTTCTCGGATCTGTGATCCTGAGCACGGAAAAATTCTCATTTCATGACTACTTCCTTTGAGTTTTTTCTATTGGCATCAAAGATATACACTTGATTTCCTTTAGAAGTATAAGAACGACGATCTTTTATTATTGGAGCACTGAGCCTGGTGGTTCCGGCCGTAGCTACGATCTCGGCTTCCTTAAATAAAAAATTTGCTACCGTCTCTAGGCATGGCTCTTTAAGGTGGTGTGAGACTTAGACGTTGTAACGATTTACCATTGCTGAGAGAAACTTCCCAACTATTTCTCTGACTAAGTCCAACGACTTAACGGCTTCTACGCAACCTTTTACTTTAGTGGCAAATAAAAAAATGAAAATTAAATTATACCAACGTTTGTGCGTTTTCATTGACATTTTAATGAGACCAAACAGACGTTTGTTCGTTTTCTATTTTTCAAGAAAATTAGCATTTTGCAACATTTTATCACCCGGAGAAAAACTTGTTAATATCTCCCCTTAAAAATAAATTTAAAAAAATTCTGTTCATGCAATTTTGAAGGTTTTCGTTTGTTCGTTCGTCACCCGGAGAAAGCATCGATAAAAGTTAAGAATTTTTGAAAAAAGCTTTTAAAAATATAAATTCAAGTTCATTAAACCACACTGCTTCAAATAATAAAATACATAAATTTAAAAAAAAAAATTGTTTACATTAATTTCAAATATTTTATTCGTCAATAATTGTAGTTATTGTTTTACATTTTACTAGATGCTTGTAATTCGTCTTCGAATATTAAATAGAGTATTTTAGGACTATTTTCCACATATTTATCCCAAATCTCTGGCCCCGAAAACCCATATTATATTTATTAAAAAATGATTTATGTTTATTTTGCATGTAGTATAAATTGAGTTTTCTTACTAATATAGTTTTTCATCTTTTAAATACAAACTTTTTAGACGTCTAAAATGCCTTTTTAAGTAAACCAGGTGTCCGCGTTTTAGTTCTTTTTTTAACTCATTAATTGCGTTGATATTGTATCGTGTTTGTCGACCCCTTTGCAGCGCCATAATTTGATTTTCTACTCTTTCTATTTGGTAACCGATTTTATTCAATTCTTCATTTGTATGCTAAATAATTAATTTTAATCTTCATAGCTAATTTATTTTGTGATCCATCTGTAAAAAAAAAAATTAAAATATTAAAATATTTTTTCGGAAACAACACTTTACTTATTTAATTAACTTAAAACACAAAAAATTTATAAAAAAATATAATATTTAAGATTGGGAATTTATAAGGTATCAGCACAATAATTCTTAAGTGTTAAATAGTATGTATAAAAATATTAACTACTATGTTTACAATATTTATTTTATTTAAAAATAAACAAAGATAATACTTATGCTTAGTCAAATTATATAAATATATGTAAATACTAAAATGAGATATTTTATTATAATATGTTGTTTTTGTATAAAGAAAAATAATGCAAGCATGTTATATGGATTATATATTAATATTTTATTTTCTTTAAAATAATTTTTTTAAATAGTTTCAATTATTTTTTTTAATTTATTGTTAATTAATTATAAAAAATATTCGTTATTTATCAAATATTCAGAAGCCTATAAAATTTCTGAGAGACAACATAATTACTATAAGTAATAAGTATTTAATTAAAATTAATAAATAATTATATAAATAATATTTTATTTAATATAAAAACATAATTACTAAGTTTTTTTTATTCTTATATTTTTATAATTATAATTTAATTTAAAAAATTATGAATATATATACGTATTTTATCGGCTTTGGACTTTGAAGACTGTAAATTTTTAAAATAAGAAACTTTTTAAGTTAAAAAGCTGCCTCTTGAATGAAAGAAATTGATCCTAATTGTCTCCAGGGGTGTCCGCTCTCGATAGCTCAGTTGATAGAGCGTTGGTCCGGCAAACCAAAGGTCGTGGGGTCGAATCCCGCTCGAGACAAGTTGATGGATAATTTTTTTCATTCAAAACCACTTTTTTAAGTGAAATTATTTATTAATTTATCTTAAAAAATTATTTAACATCAATTAAAAAATTTTTATAATATATTTTAAATTGTAAAAAATTTTAAATGAACTAATGGCGTGAAAATCCCAGGTAGAAATCCATTTAAGTTTCTAGTCAGTAACTGATCCGTTAACTGATTTGAATTTCAGTTACTGATTTGCTCAAAAGTTAAAAACTGAGGAGTTACTGATCAGGTTGGTCACGGTGTATGCTATCAGGGACTGAGGACGCGTGCGCATTACTGTGTTTAGCCACATAATATACTTTTTTTTTTTTAGTATTGTTTTCTGTAAACAAGAAGTAAACTATAAAATAAAAATTAAATTTTTGTGATTGAATTAAAATTTTAATTAGATAATTATGAAATAATTTTAATTGAAATTATATTTATGTGTATTATTTCTTTCTTTAAATCTTTTATTTAAGAAATAAAGAGCTTAAAAGTGATTTTGTATAGTATAATTTATTTTTATTATTTTAAATACGTATAATTTATTCAACTTTTATTTGTTTTCTTTGTTTTTTAGAAAAAATATATTGTGTCAACAATATCATACAACAAAGAATTAAAAAAGTCAATATCAGACTGTTTTAAGTTGTTTCTTAATAAGACATTGCTTGATGTAGTAATAGCTCCAAAAAAAAACAAATAATAAAATAATTTTTAACAAAACAGAGTTTTATAAAATTTTGCTTGGTAAGATATTTTATGACAATATTCATTTCAATCGCACTAAAGGTTTTATTTTTAGATGCCCTTCTACAAGTATTCAAGGACCACGGTGAAATTGACGAAAAATATCTGTTGATAAAAATTAGAGAAATAATAAATAATTCAAAATCGTGGACTGACTTCACAAGTAATGTTACAAATACTGAACAAGAACAGGGAGAAGAGGAAACGGAATCTGCACCATGAATACCAAAAACAAGGCTGTTTATAAATAAAATTTAAAAAAAATAAAAAAGATGTGATTCTAAAATTATAGGCAAATTTTATTAAAAAAAAAAAAATTTGTTTTCAAATTATATATACACATAAGGAGAAAGAATTTTTTCCTAATATAGACTCTTTAATTTTATAGATCATATACTACGTACCTTACCTCGTAGAAGGGAGGAGGTATTAGAACAGCCTTAACCAAAGGGGGAGGAGATGGAATTCCTTCAAGAGGTCTTAATACCAGATGAAATCCATGAAGGAAACTCAGGAGGTTGATGGCCGTAGAAAACCAAGAACACCCCCGAAGGTCTAAGAACCAGAGATCCTGGAATCGCAGGAGGGAGATAAAGCGCTCCAAAAAATGTGGGGAAACAACCCAAAAAAACCAAAAACTAAGGAACTTATTATATCTCAGAAATTATCGAAGTATGTAGCCTACAGGACTAAAAAGGGTATCCCAGATGAGGAAAAAGAAAGGATTCTTCAAGAAAATCCAAGAAGGGGAACGATATCCCTAAACGCTCCTGAAATCAACGAAGAGATAGCCATTACGATAGAACTGAAACCGAAAGTCAGGGACAAATATTTCAAGGGCTATCAGAACACAGTGGGCACAGCTCTGTCAATCAATACGTCTCTTTTTGATACTTTTATAAATGAAGTAGAGGATGGCCCACTAAGAAATATGTGCCTACAAAAATTATCAGACTCAGTTAAGCTACTTATAGATCTTTTTTTCACCCTAGACTTTACGCGAAAAAAGCAAATGGCTCGCGCTTTTAAGTCAAACATACAAAAGCCTGCAAAGGGGTCATCCACAAAATATGTAACTGGCCTGCTTTTTAACGTTACTATAGTGTTAATTTACATTCAATTTACATTGGTTAAGGTGTTACCATATGGTTGGCGGTATAAGATTCCTCTAATTTTTGCGTTTCGTATTTTATGGACGGTCCCAAAGGAAATAGATTCAATAGGATTTTTATTTGGGGACAACTTCAAGGGTTTTCTTCAAGAAAGAGAAGAAGTAGAAAAGTTCATCAGGTAAATGAAGTATTTTGAAACCAAAGGAACCTGAGGCCAACCAAGAGAACACTAAAACTAAAGCTGCAAAATGTGACAACTGTAAACCTCAAGCGAGGAGTGATGGTAATTTAAACTGGAGGGGCTCCCAGGGTTACGAACAATAGGAGGCGAACCGGAGGAGCCAGAAACCATATGCGAGGGGCCCTATACCTCCACAGCAAGAGACAAGAAACCTCAGATCAGGAAACACTACACTCAATCAGAACCGCACCACAGGAGATAGGAAACCAACGCAATATGGCAGGTAGACTTAAATATTTCTTTAACCATTGGCAAAAAATTACAGACAACATAAAGGTACTTAATGCTATTGAGGGTTACAAAATCCCTTTAAATCCCCTTAAATGTCTTTCAAATACAGGACCCCAAAAACAAGGTAATGTCTGTAACGGAAAATAGGAAAATAGTACAGGCAATAAATTAACTCTATTAAATAGGAGCAATAGAACCATTCACTAAGTCTAAGGGTCAATTTATATCATCCTTTTTCACGGTTCCAAATCCTGGCGGCTCATGTCGATTCATACTAAACCTTAAAAAATTTAACAATTTTGTAGACACAGAACACTTTAAACTCAAAGATCTAAGGCTAGCAGTAAATCTACTAGAGTACAAAATTTTTTAAAAAATGGAAAAAGTTGGGTTTTTTTGATTGGGATGATGCATTTAAAGATGTTAAAGTAAATGTTGAAAGTAAAGTGTTAGCTTATGCTTATGGCTTAATTAATGCACATAAAGAAAATGATGATTTTCCAGTAAGAATAGTAATATCATGCATAAACAGTTTAATATACGAGTTTGATAAAGCACTTTCTATATTTTTCAATAAATATCTTAAAAAACTGAGAGCTTCAGTTAAGAATAGTTATGAAGTAAAATCTATTATAGATAACATATTTGTACCTGAAAATTACGAATTTATATCTTTAGATGTAGTTGCAATGTATCCAAATCTTCCACATTATTTAATAAAAGAAGTTTTAAGTAGATAATGGGATCTACTTTGCAATAGAATTATACCGTTAACTAAGAAGAATTTTTGGATGGAATACAATTCCTATTAAATTAAACATTTTTTAAGTTTAATAACAAATATTATAAACAAATATTAGGAGCTCCAATAGGCTTTTGTACTAGTCTTTGGTTTGGAGAATTAGTGTTGGAAGCTTTGGAAACTAATGCACTTAATAAACTAAACAGTAGCAATGCAATAAATAATTTTATTATAGATAATTTTAACAACCAAGTTTTTCTATATAAGAGATATGTAGATGATTGTATTTTATTGGTAGATAAAGATAAAAAAGATAAAATATTAAAGGCTTTTAATGGTTTTAATAAGTATTTAAAATTCACCATTGAAGAGGAAAATACTAATAAAGAAATTAGTTTTCTAGATTTATTGTTGATAAGAAATGTTAAAGAAAAAATAATTACAGATTGGTTTAGAAAGAAAACTTTTTCAGGAAGGTATCTGAATTTTTTATCACATAATCCGATTTCACAAACTTTTGCAACTTTGCAAGAAAACAACTATCCTGAAAAATTTATTGACCAAAATATTAAAAAAAGAAAAAAATAAATTTTAAATAGAAACAACAATAATGTTGAAATCGAAAACAATGAACAACAAAAAAAACCATATTTTATTTTTCCTTTTTATAAAAATATTAGTACTGAGTTAAGTAATATGTTAAAACAATTAGGTGTTTTACCAATCAATAATGTAAATAGTAAATTTGACAATTTGATAAGATTAGGGAAAGATAAATATAATATGGAAGATATTTCAAATATTGTATATAAAATTAATTGCAAGGATTGTGATAGTATATACATTGGTCAAAGTAAAAAAAAACTTAAAATTAGAGTTGATGAACATGAAAAAGATATAAAAAAATGTAATGAAAAATCAGCATCATATACACATATGTTAAATAATAATTGTAAATCTATGGATTTTAAAAATGTGAAAATAATTGATAGGGAAAGAAACAAATCAAAAAGATTATTTTCTGAAATGTTTCATATTGAATTTTTTAATGATACCATAAATAGAATGAGTGATTGTAATGGTTTACATTACATTTTTAAAAATTCTATAAATAACATCAAAAAATATGTACAACACGTACATTATTAATAATGTTTTTAAAAAAATTTTTTTGTTTTTAAATTTGAAATTTATCAGCGCTTAAAATAGAAACATCTGTAAATATAAAGTGTAGAGGGAGTAAAAACCTACGAGTAGAAGTGTGTTGATCTGTATGTAAACAAGCATGACAAATTTAACTTTATTTTTTATTAATTAAAAAAATGTTAAATGATATAATAATTAAGATCACACAGAAAAAGAAAGTTACAATAAAAAAGTTATATTAAATTCAATAATTACCGTTAAGTTTGTTGGCAATAATTGTAAATATATTTATATAAAACTTAGATAGTATTATTAGGTTATGTGTTAAAAAATAAAGTTTTTGGTGAGTTTTATATTGAATGTTTATATAATTAATTTTATATTTATAAAAAAATTTTTTTTGTAGTTCTTGATAAGGGTTGCTTAAAGCAATCGAAACGTTGAATAAAGTTTATTTTTTTAAAAAACAACAGTGGTTCCATTATTGATCATTCAAGTCTATAATACATCATAATTTTACGAATAGGAACGTTAACGGCTTTATTATATAAATAAAGTAAATCTACTAGAAAAGGGCGAATTTATGTGTAAAATTGACTTAAAGGACGCCTACTTGTCACTAACTATTGATAAGGAAAACAAAAAATACTTGAAATTTAGGTTTCAAGGAAAACTACTTCAATTTACAGCACTACCATTTGGTCTTAGCTCAAGCCTTACATTTTCACAAAAATAATGAAACCAGTAATAGAATTTCAAAGGAGCTTGGGCTACAAATATAGCCTACGGCTGGCTACACATTAAGAGCCTAGAAATTCTTAAACAAACAGTATCGTTCGCATCAAATTTTAATAAAAATTTTTGAATTAAAATAAAGGAGAAAGAATACCAAGACCTTAAGTAGTGGAAAAAAGCAATCCATACAAATACTAATGAGATTAGGACTAACTGTTACAACTTTGTAATATTCTCAGATGCATCTAAAACAGTACAGGGTTCAGTCTGTCACGAAGAACAAACAAAAGGTTTCTGGAACACAGATGAAAAAGACAGGCATATCAATTACCATAAAATTAAAGCAGCTTTTCTCGCACTCAAGAGCTTTGCCAGAATCCTTTCGAACACACAAATCCTACTACGTATTCATAATACTACAGCATTAGCTTCAATCAATAAAATGGGCAGCTCAAGATCAGAAGACCTAAATGAAATAACAAAAGAAATTTGGAACTGGTGCGAAAGGAATCATATTCGGATCTTTGCTAAATACGTAGCATCAAAGGAAAATCCAGTTGATGCAGGATCTAGAGTCACAAACATCTGTGTCGATACACAGAAAGGGAAATTGCAGAAGGGGCTTTTAATCAAATTACTTACGCATATAGAACTCCAGATATTGACCTATTTGCGTCAAGAATTAATGCTAAATGTAAGAGGTGCTGCTCTTGGGAGAGAGACCCCTTTGCCCTAGTAATAAACTTACATACCATAACATGGAAACCATCCTTTGGTATGCATTTCCCCCAATAGCACTGATACCCAAGGTCATAAAAAAGATAAGAGTTTACCAGCATGAAAAGTATGCAAAAACACATGTAAAAAAATTTTTTTTTTAAATTTCAGAGCTTCTAGAAGTTTATTTACAAAAATATAAAAAAAACGTTTTGGAATTTCTTATATACGATACTCGCAAGAAGAAGAAACAGGTCCGAAAAAAAATATCTCTCTTTCACTTCACACATATACTACCATAACACGAAAATAAACAAATTTTTTCTACATTTCTATTGTATTCTATAGGCTATTGAATTCTATAGTATCGTTTCCTCAGGGCATCGCCAAAACCCAGTCTATTCAGTTCAACTGTAAAAAAAAAAAATTTAAAAGGCTTTTCAATATTCCAAATTGATCCAGAGATATTATTGAAAATTCCACAATGCTCATCATCAGAAGCAAGAGTTAGGACAAGAATGTTGGTTACATCAGTTGAGTCGAGCATTGTTTGAATATCTGTAGCATTTACAAAACTTATATGGTATAAGTTGTTACAATTTAGGTTATATTGTTACTATAAATAATTAATACTTCACGAAATAGTCCATTTAATAAGGTAGCAAACGAGATTTTTATAAATCAAAAACAAGGAAATAAGATATTTCCAAAACCCTTAAAATTTTAAATAAAATACTAAGGAATGAGAAATATTTTAGTTGAATAGGGTATAGCACAAAACTATTGAATATCTAAATTTATAAATTTTACTTACTTATCAGAGATGAAAAAATTTCTTAAATCAACAATTAATCAGTTTCATTAAAAATAATGAATCAAGTAATTTAATCTACTAAAATGCAAAAAAAATTTATTTGCTATGCTGATCGTGTTAAAATTGTAAATAGTGAGATACATGGCTGAATAAAGTGAAATTCCCGATTCGAAAGGTATAGAGCATATTCGATAGCCGTGCAAAATTTAGAAATATTAGCGAAAAAAGTCACAACCTTTTAACACTGCTCTTATGAGAGAAATTCCGGAAGATTCTCTTAAAGCAAAAATTATAAAACCTGAGTAGTTTGAATATGAAATTTAATGCCAAATGAAATTATTGCTCACCCTCTCATATTAGGTAACTGTATGTTATATAGAGCGATTCAACTCCAAAAATTAGTAAACAAGGTTTAAGACCTTACTTAATTAATTACATTGAATTAATTTTAATTAATTGATTAATTGATTGAAAGAGAAAACAGCTATGATAGTATGTTATATTTATTAATTTAAATTTAATTTACTATTTATTTAATTTTATTTTAAAAATAAAAATCTTATAATTACTTGTAAATGGCACAAGAGGTAATGTATTAGGGGCAGGTATAGCGCAGAGTTCAGTTCTAGGTCCTGATCTGTAGAATGCCTTTTACGACGCGACGGCTTGCTGAAGATTGATTGGATACGCGGATGATGTCGCTCTAACCAGAACAGCTGACACAGAGAGACAGAGGACCAACAGAATACCCTGGATGAGGCCATGTGCCTTATCAATAGCTGGATGTCGGATCACAGACTGGCAGTCCCGAAAACGGAGATTGTCTTTCTGACCCAGAGAAGGGTTGATACCATATTGGCAGTGCATTTTTTTTTAGAAAAATACCTTCTCCTAAGAATCTGTTCTCCTTTTCTTCGGTATTTTAAGTTCAACGTCGTAGTATATATTATAATATATTATAGCATCGAGCTCCGTTATTGTTTTACTTATATAAGTTATTATTTTATTTCCGTAATTTATTTAACTTACTGTTTTTGAGCAAAAGCAGGATAATTGTGGGTATAATTACATACTTACATCCAATTTTTATTTAGTAAGTTAAAAAAAAAATTCTGTTTATATTTATATTAATATAATAGATACTTCTTTGCATGCGAGCAATAAGGACGGTATTCCAATTGGTTGAAAAAAGAAGGCACGGGATTTCTACGATAATTTAAGAAGAATGGTGAAAAAAGAACAGTATCATGTATTAAATTGTTAATGGCAAAACTAAATTCTGAAAAAATCCCACATGCGATGATCATCTTTAATAGGACCAAATCATGATTTTAACCTATATACGCATTCGGTGGAATTTACTTATGCATGGTAAGCTAGTATTCTAGTATCTTTTACGCCATAAAATTTAAGACAACTACCGATGTAGTTACGTAACTTTATCCAAATGAATTTTAGAAGGGCATCCATAAACCTTAAATACTTCTGGTTCGAGGATTTTCCAGATTCGGGGACCGCCTGCTACCCTCAGAAGCCTAATGATAACAAATTTTGTAAATAGGTCGTGAACAACTAGAATATATTTGAACCTATTTTTAGTAAATAGCCATAACAATTAATAAGTCATTGTTATATATAAAAACAATGGCTTTAACTCCAGAGGGAAGATATTCCCTGATGAACTTGTCTATAGCTTTACATTCACATTACTCTCGTTAATAATTTATATTTTATGCATATAAATATAAACATATTTAAGTTAAAAAAAAATAAAATTAATAATTAAAAAAAATCTTTATAAAATTAAAATTTGTAATTAAAAATTGGATCAATTAATAAAGTACTCTTTCTAATTAAACATTGATTTTTTTATACATTGATCAAATTAATAGCATTTTTTTATTTGATAAAAACGATAATTTAATTTAAAATAATTTTTATTATTGCTCAAAATTTTAATTTTATAAAGATTTTTTTTTATTATTTATTAAAATAAAATTTTTTATTTTTTATTAACTTAAATATGTTTATACTTATAAAATATAAACATAAATGTAAATATAAAAATATATAAATATAAATAAATATACTTTTTACATAAAGGCAAAGCGCCCCCTCCAATTCTGTTTTTCAAAACTTAGTTTTTCATTACTTTAGGGTTTTGAAACTCGGAGTCTAGATGCAAACCTGGAATAACCCTACTTCCGAGTTTTAAAACATAGAAATAGTCTGATTCAGGTTTTCAATTCTCTTTACGCTGAGAACTAAGTTTCAAAACTCGGAATAACGCTAAAACAGGGTTTTGTTTTTAAAATTTCCGAGTTTACGGCTCTGTGTGTATTCATGATATTTATTTCTTTTATTTCTTGCTTTCGCCGGAGGAATTAGAATGTGAAAATCATTTCAAAAAAACACACTCTCGGGATTCTTCAGGTCGTTATATGGCAAACTTAGAGTAGTTTTTCATGCATCTCATAAAACATCAACCGGCTATTCGTTGAATTCTAAACTTCTAACAGGTCCTAAATTACAAGCTGATCTTTGGGTAATCTTAACTAGATGGAGATTTTTCAAAATTGTTTTTACAGCAGATATCGTTAAATGTTTCGACAAATAGCAGTCCATCCAGAAGATTGGGATTTACAATGAGTTTTGTGGCGTAATAAGGAAACTGGTTTAATCAAAGATTACTGGATAACTGTAGTTATGTTTGTTCAAGCATGTGCACCTTATTTAGCTTTAAGATGTAAAGATCAGTTGGTGGAAGATGGGGGTCAGAATTATCCTCTAGAATTATCATCCATTTCTTTAAAAGATAGGACTTACATTGATGACATTTTTAAAGGAGCAGATTCAATAGAAGACGCTCAAAAAAATTAAACAAGAGTTAATTGCCTTATTAGCCTTAGACGGTTTTCCATTATCGAAATGGTCTTCTAATTGTAAAGAATTAGCTGAAAATTCAAATGAGTTACGTAGAAAAGACTCTGATAGCGTTAGCACTTTAGGTGTAGTCTGGTCGCCTTCTTATTTAATTTAAACTTAGACTTTTTTCTAAAATTAAATGATGTAAAAACAAAACGAATGCTTCTATCTGAAATAGCCAAGCTATTCGATCCTTTAGGTTGGTTTTCAGCAGTTGTCATTGTAGCTAAAATTCTAATTCAGGATATGTGGTTGTTAAACTTATATTGGGATGATGAATTACCTGAAACTATATCAAATCAGTGGTCTGTATTTCGAAAATCCTTACCTTCTTTATCTCAAATTTCAATTCTTAGATGGGTAGAAAGCACTGAAAATTTATCGTTGGAATTTCATTGCTTCTCAGATGCCTCAGAAAGGGCTTATGCAGCTGCTATCTATGTAGTTTCTGTGAACGGTCAAGAAAGGCTTTCATCGTTACTTTTATCAAAAACAAACGTAGCACCCATTAAAAAATTGTCAATTCCTCGATTAGAACTTTGTGCTGTTGAACTTTTAGTTAAATTAATAAATAAACTAATACCTCAACTAAAACTTAAAAATAAAAATATAAAAGTCTTCGCTTGGTCAGATTCTTCTGTAGTTCTTACTTGGCTACTCTCATCCATCTAAATGGAAGCCTTTTGTAGCTCATAAAGTAGCCGAGAATAAAAATGCAGAAATTGAAATAAATTGACATTATGTTCCTACAAAAAATAATCCTGCAGACATAGCATCTCGTGGTATTTTAGCTTCAGAATTAAAAAATTTTTCTTTGTGGTGGCAGGGACCATCATGATTAGAACTATCTTCAAATAATTGGCCTATTGAAGAAAAAACTAAAAAAGCAATTATTAATGTTTCGAATACTTTAGAAGAATCCTTTATATTTAGTGAATTTTCTAATTTGAACACGCTTTTAAAAGTAACTGCTTACTGTTTAAGACTAATTAAATTCAAAGAAAAAGTAAAATCAGATCTTTTAATTCCAGAAGAACTAGAAAAATCATTATGTTTCTTAACCAAATGTTCTCAAAAAACTTCTTTTCTAGTAGAATATGAAAAATTAAAAAAAGGTAAACATTAGAATGGACCTATTTTTGGACTTTGTGTAAAAACTTTGCTCCCCGGGCTCCCAGTTCCAAGGATTTCGCTTTAGCCCTGCAAAAACACGTGCCTGTAACCACATCAATTTTCCCATTTAAATAACATGGGAATTTTGAGTTTTTAGCTATACAAATTTTTACAAAAGCCAAAAAGCGTTTTAAAATGCTAATTTTTACTGGAAAACATACTATTATATATTATAAAGACATAAAAACCGCCCTGCGTTCATTCCAAAGGAAATTTCGGGGCTAGAAACGCAAATTTACCAAGTCCCAATTTCAGGGTTTTCAAAAAAAGTCAATTTTTATCATTATCTTTGAAAAGTAATATCTTGAAAACTGATTAAAGAAAAGAGACGAGTAAAAAATTTTTGGAAACTTGAAGATTGTAAAAAATTATTAGGGCCTTTAAAACTCAATTTCGTCAAAATTTACAATTTTAGCAGCAATTTAAATAAATTTAAAAATTGGTCATTTCGGGTCAAAAATTACCAGTAGGTTAATTGACTATAGCGCTAAGAGAAACAGTGATTAAAATATACGGCTTACGTCGTTTGAAAGGTGACACATATACCAAAAAAAGTGAACCAACCAGAAGTGTTTTGGTTAATTTTTGAGTTTGCAGCTTTTTATCGAAAATTACCGAAAAACCCTGTTTTGTAAGATTGAGCAAAAATGTAAATTTGCGTTTCTAGCCTTTAAATTCGTTTTGGAATGAATGCAGGGCGGTTTGTATGTCTTTAAAACATATAAAAGTATGTTTTCCAGTAAAAATTAGCATTTTAAAACGCTTTTTGGCTTTTGTGAAAATTTGTATAGCTAAAAACTCAAAATTCCCATGTTATTTAAATGGGAAAATTGATGTGGTTACAGGCACGTGTTTTTGCAGGGCTAAAGCGAAATCCTTGGAACTGGGAGCCCGGGGAGCAAAGTTTTTATATGAGCAAAAATTCTAAATTAAATCTTTCAAATAAATATAAATTAATTACAAATATGCCTGATCATTTTTGGAATAGGTGGTCCAAAGAATACATCAATCATTTTCAACAGTTCCATCGCTGTCTAAATCCATCAGAAAATATAAAAATAGGTGCTTTGGTTTTGCTCAAGGACAACCAATTACCAGCCACCAAACGGCCACTAGCAAGAGTAATCGATGTGGTCTCAGGTTCTGATAATCTCATAAGGGTTGCCACCATCAAAACAGCAACTGGAACTTATCAACGTCCGATAGTCAAATTGGTTCCACTACCAGTGCAATCAATTCAACAATCAACTTAAAAAATTATATGATAAATTTTATTATAAGAAAGAAATATAAATTCAAAATTGCAAATAGTACTTATAAAAAATGTTAATCTTTAAATTATTTATGTTTGATAATTTTAAATTTAAACGGAATGATAATTCTTTAATTTAACTTAGCATGAATTTTTAAAACTTGAATCATATATAATTTTAACTTTAGAATTAGCTAAAAAAAATATGTTAGTTTTGAATTAATTTATTTAAAATAATTGTTAAATTATCATTCTAATAATTCCACTTAAATGATTATAAAAAAATTGTAAAACTAAGTCTAAACATTCATTTTGCAAATATTTTATACTGACATCTATAAAAAATAATTACAAAATGATAAAATGGTCATATTTGGGCTTATAGTCCCCGGACCGTAAAAAATATATATACAAATAAATAAAAAAAATTATATAGTAAAAAAATGATGATCAATTTTTTAAAGTAAAAAATTAATATATACAATAATTATTAAGTAAATTAAAATTAAATCGCATGCAAAACATCATATTAATAATAAACTATTGAACGATATGATGACTTGTTCATATACGGGTTACTAACATTAATAAAAAATATATTTATAATTAGATTTCTTTAAATTATTATCTTGCGAGATCACTTTTAATGTGTAAATATAACATCAAAACTTTTTCTGCCTCAATTTATCAAATTATAAAATTAATAACAATTATCACAATTTTGATTCATTTTATTAGAAACTAAAATTTGATCTTAAAATAGTCGACGGACAACATTTACTTTACAGGACGCACAACTGTTACTCTAGGTTCCTTGGCTGGTTCTGGTGTCCTAGCTTGATTTACATTTTGTCGATCTCTTAATGCTCTTGCCCTTGCAAGGGTTTTTTTATAATCGTTTTGAAATTTATTTTTAATAATGCCAAAAACTTTTTTCATATTGGCTATTGACTCGCTTTCCATTCGATGAAACTTATGCCATTCACCATAGGTTCCTGAAAATTTATATATCAAATAGAATAGAGAATAAAAAAAAATTTTAAACTACAAAAGTTAAATATAAATTTAAAGAAACTTACAAAACATGCTTTCCAATCTTCTTGGGGTAAAAGCCTTGATCTTTCGGTTCACTACAGCTCTTCTCAGATCCAGGCAATATTTAACAATCTCTTCACCACAATAAACATCAATGACTCCATTAAAAAAATCACTTGGCGCTTGACGACGATCATGAAAAAAATCTCTAAATTGTCCGGCATCATATTCTGTGTCATGTCCCAAATAAATTTACAAAATAACAAATATAAATAGGTTTAATATATACTCATAATAAATTAAGGTTATATATGGAAAATTGCAATACAAAATAAAGTAAACTTACTAGTCCATTACTTTCGCTGAATCGAAGTATCGGATGTTGATTATTTCTCTTCACAGGCGACTCTGGTAATGCTCGACATCTAATAATAAACTCTTTTCTACTGAAGGCTCTTCTTGGTGGAATGTCATTCAACCTGCATATATAAGAGGATTCGGTTCCACATTTGCATCCAGATTTTCATGCGATGGGAGCTGGGGTGGAAGTACATTGTTGTTGTTGTTATTGTTGTAGTTATTATTATTATTGTTATTGTTGTTGTTGTTATTGTTGTTGTTATTATTGTTGTTATTGTTGTGGTTGTTATTGTGTTGTAGTTTTACTTGATGTTCGTTTGGTTGTGGACGTTCTTGTAGTTGAGGTTGTCCGTGATTCAATATCTGCGGAAGAGGACTTATTTCTTCTTCTGAAGAAATCCAACTACAGTTTAATGCAAATCAGCTTTTAGAAAATTAGTTATGAAATTCATTAACATCTTGCCGTCAAAGTCTGGTAGCGCAGAATTCAAAGCAGCTTCTACTACCATTAAAAAGATTTTTAGAAGGAAATTTTCCAAAAAATGGAAACTTTTTGATATAGAGAACTTACTGGATAAGAATTATATGCTATTTGAACACATCTATTCTAAGAAAAGTATAGATTCAGTTAAAATTGACAAATTTATTTAAGACGTATACTTGTATATTGCAGGAAATGTTTTTAAAAATTAAAAGCCAATTACCGCGTACTGACTGCTTGGAGTCGTTAGATGGATCAAATAATAAAAATAAATCAGATCTGACATTAATAAAAAACAGAAATAAAAAATAGTTATTTGATTCTGAAGACTTTAATTTTATATGCCCAAGGGTAGAAATTGCAATTACAATTCATGAAAAAAAAAGTGTAAACGACTGTATTATTTTAGATGCATTAAAATCTTTACCTTATGATATTTTGGACGCCAGCAAGCACAAAATTTGGCTAGTAATGTAGTAACTGAGCATCAATATTTACTTTTGTACAACATTATACAAACGTACATTGACACAAAAATGCGCCATGAATTTAAACAATGGGTAAAATGGAAATGTAGGGTAAGAATAAAAAATAATAATTTAACTAAAGAGCTTGGCCGTATAAGATAGGCGAATTTGCACTCACCCTGTATAGCTAATTTCATTTAAGCATGTGTTTAGGTATCAAAAAAGAAAATTTTTCGCGTTGGTTTTAGCCTTCTAGCCCTTTTCTGTTGCGCGCTACCTTAAAAAACGTCTAAAAATCGACATTTTTTTTCACATATTTTCATACTAACACAATTTTTCGCCATGATAACCTTCTTAGACCTAACTGGGCTTATTCGACGGGGAATCTAACGCACTTTATGGGAATATTTTTTGCGCGCCCTACACGGCCCTTCTCCCTCCATCAGACGCTTAAAACTAGATTTTCAAACAGTCAAAACATTAAAAAAAACGATTTTTTTCAAGCACGTTCGAAGGTTTGCAAAAACTTTTTTTTTTCTTATGTATATTTTTTGTTGAACATTACCCTAGTGGTCATAATTTTTAATTATAGGTGGTGGAACATGCCGAAAAATCGGAAAAACCATTTTTTTCTTATTTTTTTCTTTCATCTTTATAGCAACATAACTTTTTGCCATGTTAACCTTTTTAGACATAACTGGGCTTATTCGACGAGGAATCTAACGTACTTTTTGGGAATATTTTTTGCGCGCCCTCCACGGACCTTCTCCCTCCACCAGACGCTTAAAACTAGATTTTCAAACAGTCAAAAAATTTAAAAAAAACGATTTTTTTCGAGCACGTTCGGAAGTTTGCAAAAACTTTTTTTTTTCTTACGTACATTTTTTGTTGAACATTACCCTAGTGGTCATAATTTTTAATTACAGGTGGTGGAACATGCCGAAAAATCGGAAAAACCATTTTTTTCTTATTTTTTTCTTTCATCTTTATAGCAACATAACTTTTTGCCATGTTAACCTTTTTAGACCTAACTGGGCTTATTCGACGGGGAATCTAACGTACTTTTTGGGAATATTTTTTGCGCACCCTCCACGGCCCCTCTCCCTCCACCAGACGCTTAAAACTAGATATTCAAACAGTCAAAAAATTAAAAAAAACGATTTTTTTCGAGCACGTTTGGAGGTTTGCAAATACTTTTTTTTTTCTAATGTATATTTTTTGTAGAAGATTACCGTACTGGTCATAATTTTTTACTATAGGTAGTGGAACATGCCAAAAATGATTTTAAGATTAATTAAGAATTAGCAGTATTGAATATTATAGACTAAACACGGTCTAAAAGACACGTCAAAAAATTTTTTTCTATATGTATTTTTTTTGATGAGCATTACCGTACTGGTCATAATTTTTCATTATAGGTGTTGGAACAAGACCAAAAAACGTTTACACTCAGATAAAAATAGGGAATGGTCTTAATCCACGCTCAACCGACTATTTTTTTGGCGATGATTAGGAATACGATAATACTGATAAATAAATATACTTATATTTATAAACATTTTTATTTAATTTTATTAATGGTGGTTTATTTTCTTCTGTAATTATATACATTTTTTAATACTGATTTCATAAGAATGATCATTTTCAAAAGTATGTAGATTTAAAAACCTATATTATGTAAAAATTATTAAAATTTAGTGCATTGAAACAAAATAAAATTATATATTGTTTAGTCTATACTATATTAAATACTGCTAATTATTAATTAATCTTCAAATCACTTTAGGAATGTTCCACTACCTGTAGTAAAAAATTATGACCAGTACGATAATGTTCAACAATAAATATACATAAAAAAAAAATATTTTCCGAAAAATGCGCTTAGATTCCCCTTCAAACAAGGCCAGGTAAATCGAAAAAGGTTAAAATGTTCAAGAGTTATGTAATATGAAAGAAGAAAATAAGAAAAAATGGTTTTTTCGATTATTTGGCATGTTTCACCGCCTATAATGAAAAATTATGACCAGTTCAGTAATGCTTAACAAAGATTACACGTAAGAAAAATAAAATATTCTGAATCTCTGAACATGCTAAAAAAAAATCGTTTTTTTCAATTTTTGACTGTTTGAAAATCTAGTTTTAAGCGTCTGGTGAAGGAAGAAGGGCCGTGGAGGGTGCGCAAAAAATATTCCCAAAAAGTACGTTAGATTCCCCATCGAATAAGCCCAGTTAGGTCTAAAAAGGTTAACATGGCGAAAAGTTATGTTGCTATAAAGATGAAAGAAAAAAATAAGAAAAAAATGGTTTTTCCGATTTTTCGCCATGTTCCACCACTTATAATTAAAAATTATGACCACTAGGGTAATGTTCAACAAAAAATATACATAAGAAAAAAAAAAGTTTTTGCAAACCTCCGAATGTGCTCGAAAAAAATCGTTTTTTTAAATTTTTTGACTGTTTGAAAATCTAGTTTTAAGCGTCTGGTGGAGGGTGAAGGGCCGTGGAGGGCGCGCAAAAAATATTCCCAAAAAGTACGTTAGATTCCCCGTCGAATAAGCCCAGTTAGGTCTAAGAAGGTTAACATGGCGAAAAGTTGTGTTATTATGAAAATATGTGGAAAAAAAATGTCGATTTTTAGACGTTTTTTGAGGTAGCGCGCAACAGAAAAGGGCTAGAGGGCTAAAACCAACGCGAAAAATTTTCTTTTTTGATACCTAAACACATGCTTAATTGAAATTAGGTATACAGGGTGAGTGCAAATTCGCCTATCTTATACGGCCAAGCTCTTTCAAGGTTCTAATTAATTAAAATCAATTTTAATTTGGAGCTTTAGAGTTGAGATATATAAAGCACGCTCTTATCAAATTTTGTGGATTCAAAATTTGCAAAAATATCAGTGATATTAAATTTTTTAGTCTGAAGATATGAAATAAATAAAAATTCGTTTTCTAGTTTAATTTAAATATTTACAAAATATTTTATTTAAATTATATATTTATTAAAACTATTAATAAATTTTAAAACTTTTGAAATATAGGGTCAAGGATGGGGTTTTGAAAACTTTGAGGAAATCCGTGACTTTATTAACGAATAAAAATAAAAAATATAGTATTTTTTAACGTAATAACATTTTAAATAGCAATAATGAACATAATTCTTGAGGAATAAACGGTTATTTGCCAGATACGATCAATATTTTAATTTTAAATAGAGCTCTAATAGAGAAAACCTATAATACCAGTGTTTTGGACACTAAGTTCAGGGTTTTAGACATGAAATATATTGAGTTTTGGACACCATTCCTAAAACTAATTACATATGACAATATTTTAAAATAATAATCAGAAAATTTATAATCAATGGGTATATAATGGCTTTTAATTAATTTTTAATTAATTTTTAAATAAGAATATAACTATTTTTAAATAAAAAATTTTAAATTATCAATTTTAAATCAATTGTAAAAGTTCATGTTACTAAAGACTCGTCGAGTATAGGTTTACATAAGAAAATATTTTAATTAAAATTTTTTATTTATTCCAATTAATTGTAAATAAACAAAAAAAGGAAGCAAGAAAAAAAGAAACCTAGTCGGAGTAGTGAGAGTTCATCTCGTTAGTTGGCATCACTGCATTGCCAATTACCATACAGCGGGCAGATGTTTTTCTAAATTAGATTTTATGTCATACTGTTACGGCCAGTAATAAAAAATCCGTATTTTTCTCTTTTCTAATACATTAACAGTCATTAATTATTTAAATTCTCGCGCGTTCACTTTCACCTTATTGATATTATAACTGTTTGATTTATCGGCCTCCTTTCTTGTCAAAAAACCCCTCCCATTATGTAAATTTACTTCGTTGTTATAAAACTGTTTGCTGCGCTCGCGTCTTCCTTCTTTTGTGGTCAATCGTCGCGTTGAAAAGTTCAAATCAAAAGTTCATGATCAAATACCGCCCGGTTCGGTTAACCATAAAATTAAATTCAGTTTTTCCATTTTCTGTTTTTTTTTCAAATTAAAGTTAACATAATTCTTTTTTTGGTTGAAAGTGCCAGTGACATTTAATTTCATACAGTCCGCTTATTTTATCATTTATTTTCTTTCAAATTTCGGGAAATTATTATTATTATTATTATTAAATTATTATTACGCCCATAAGTTCAAATTAATTCTGTGAGTGATTATTTCATTTTTTTTTTAACTTGTTTTCAAAACCCATTTCCCGGAATTTCCCTATATTTTCCTTGAAAATATAACATGTTCCGTATCGAGCCGGATACGGTAATTACAAATTTGCGAAAAACGTGCTCAATTTAATTAAGATTGCGTGGATAAAAAACGATTAAAAAGTGCTCAACACGTGGCTAATTATAGTGAATTTTTATAAGTGAATTTTTATAAATAAATTAAACAGTGATTTTAAAACAAAATTAAAAAGTGTTGTGAAAAAATATTCATAAAACGTGTTGTGCAAAATATACATAAAAAATTCAAAAAGTGTGACACGCGAATTTATAATTAAAAATCTTTGGGTGCATTCAAAAAAAAAAACGGTTAAGTGCATTTAAAAGTTTGAATAAATTGATTAATAAATTTACGTGTGCAGTTCTATTACGAGAAAAAAGGGTTAAGTGCACTTTTGGGCTAAGTGCAACGCATAAAACTCATTAAATAACACCACGCGGGCGGGCTCTTGTATTAGGAGCATAGAAAGTGCAGAAGTCGCCATCATCTTTTTCGAGAAAGAAGAGGTACGAGGAAGGAGAATCAAGTCTCCCCTCTCATCAATACATCAACGCGCAAGACCACATGTCAGCTTTTCTCCCACCATCTCATTTGACACGAGTATCCAAACATAACCGTCGAAGCACTTTCGAGAAAGACTTCAGACACAGGTGTATGAAAGGTTGTCAATCATCAGGCGTTTTTTTCTACTTATAAAAATCAGGTTAAAAGTAAACTAAGCCTGTTTTACAAGGTAATATCTTTTTATTTTCATCTTTAACCTATTAAGATGTCAGACGCAACAGAACTATATAAGCATCAAATTGCTGACGGATTCTATTATAAATTTTATAAAAAATTCAAAACTTAAAGGGGGAGAACCCAAATCTTTGGCAATCTGGTCAAGCAGAAAGGAGCTACTCAAGGAATACTGGGACACCTTTCGACAACGTCATCTAGACCTTCAACTTTACAAAGAAGAGCTGAAGGAGAAACCATACTTCAGGGACAATCAGTACCTGCAGGTTGAGGAGGAATATATTGAAGCAGTGAGCTTTCTCAACGAGTCAATCAACAGTGAAGCAAGAAACTCCAGCTCCAACCATACATACATCTCAGAAAGTTTTTCAGACATTGCCAAAGATACCACTTACAAACATTGATGGGGACCAACTCAAATGGGATTCCTTCAAAGAGATTTTTAAAGCCAGAGTTGTCAACGCAGATTATGACCCAGTCATCAAGCTGCAGCAATTACTGTCATGCCTTCAGGGTGAAGCAGCACGTCGTTTGGGCAGTCTGGAACTCACCACAGCCAACTTTAAAGTTGCATGGGACAACTTGACTCGCAGATACGACAACAAGAGGATAAGGCTAAGTACACACCTTTCTCGTCTTGTTTTAGCTTCTTCTGTCAACTCCAAAGCTACAGGGGACATCACACGCCTCAAAATTAATGATTTATGTGAAAGTTCAAGTTTCTTTATAATTATTAGATTAGGTTATTTTTTTGAATAAACAATTTGGGCGTCAAGGACGGACGCCCATAAGTTCAAATTAATTCTGTGAGTGATTATTTCATTTTTTTTTTAACTTGTTTTTAAAACTCATTTCCCGGAATTTCCCTATATTTTCCTTGAAAATATAACACATACTTTTTAATATTTGCTTTTCGATTTTACAACATTTAACAAATAGATACCTTTATCTTCAACAAAATAATCAAATGTCCAAAACTAAAATCTGTGTATGCTGTTTTGGACATTCAAATAAAATAAATGTCCAAAACTAAATTTTTAAGTATATTTAAGATGGGTTCTTAGACATCTTAATTAAACGCAAAAAAAATTAAGAAAATGATTTTTTTTGTTATAAATTTAATGTTTAATGATCAAATAAATGCAAAAAAGTTGTTATTGTTAAAAAAATATAAATAAAATATTAATTTTTGTTAAAAACGATACCATATCAAGTAGTCTATTTTGATTCAAGGTTTTATTATTATAATTAATTAATAATTTCCAAACAAACTAGATAGCGAAAAAAGTAACCGTTTAAAGAATATTTTTTCAAAAATAATATATCTTTTCACTTATTTCTATCTTAGTTATTTAGTAAAATAACGCTGGGTGTTCAAAACCGCATCAATGTCCAGCACCCCATCCTTGAACCCAAATTTATTTTAAACTATAAAATAAAAATTGTTAATTATTTTAAATAAATTTAAAAAAAATGTTTTATTTAATATTATACTTTAAAAATTTTTTAAATATAAATTTAAAGAACTATAAAAATAAAAATTGTTAATTAGTTTAAATAAATTTAAAAAAAAATATTTTATT
Source organism: Anagrus nilaparvatae (assembly GCA_022575985.1). NCBI lineage: Eukaryota > Metazoa > Arthropoda > Insecta > Hymenoptera > Mymaridae > Anagrus > Anagrus nilaparvatae. Next base: position 8,296,423 of record JAKSXM010000231.1, on the reverse strand, counting down.
TAAAATTTTGCAGCTTTATACTGCAGAGAACTATATAAAAATAAATTTTTGTTTGATATATTCATACGGAATTTAAAAACATATTTTCTTATTTTGTATTGTATAAAAATTTGATTGTATATAAATCATATATCGATCATAGACGCGAAAACTGCTGTATATCAATGGTGAGCGTGAAAACTGCTGTATATCTGGCACGAGTGGAAAAAACCTGTATATCGAGAAAAAATTTTTTTTGACAATATTTTGTAGTGGTACTACTGCATTAAAAATGATAAAATTTTAAAAATGTTGTACATCTAAAAGACGGGAAGAGGCAAAAAGAATTATTAAATAGAATAATACTAAGAGATTTACTGATTTTATCTTTGTTAACTTATTTTTATTTTTATGAAAATACTTCATTTTTGTGGCACCGAGACAATCTCTTTTATTAATCCTTTTATTGATCCATGTTTTCTAGAGCCTTATTTAAAATCGTAGACACAATTCTGAAAAAATGAATTTATCTTTCGTTTTTCTTTAATCTATTGAAAAATGTTAATACTTTTCAAAAAATATATTAATTATTTAAGTAGGATGTTTTTAAAATTATTTTATTTTAGATTTAAAAATAATAAGAATAGGTCTTGGAAAAATTTATATACTTTTAGTTACTTCTAAAATTTTGTGTTGAAATTTTTTTTTAAATGGAAAACTTAGAAGGTATGTTTAAAATAATTAATTAATTTTTATTATATTGATAATTAATTTTTTGAAAATTTTTGCCTCGAAATTTTTAACACCAAAAAATACAATAAACACCAAATTTTTGGAAAATTAATTTTAAATTAATTGTTAAGACCTTTAACCTTTCTCCATTGTTAATTTAATAATTTTCATTTATTGAAATCTTAGATGTGTTTCCTTTATTGGAAAATAATCCACCACAAAGGGTGATAACAGATACTGATAATGAAATATCAGTTTGTGAAGATCATGTTGATGATAACAGAATATTCCTAGATCTTAATAATCAGGACCCGATATCAATTATAGAAGGAAAAAATAATATAACTTCGAGAAAGCGTTTAATTTATGATACAGGTTCATCAACATCTAAAAGATTAAGGAATGAAAATGAAGTAGATGCTGAATATTCTGATGTAATTGAATTTAATGGTAAGCTAAAATGTAATTTATCTTTTCAACAAAGCCGGTAAAATACATGAATTTTTCAAATTAAATTTCTTCTTTTTTTTTATTAATTTTAACGCTATTTTTAACAAAAAAAGGATTTAAACCCCATAAATGAAATATTTTGAGATACCTGCAAAATATCAGGTCGTTAGGTCGCCAGGCTCTAGCCCACCAAGATTTGGTCTAGTAGGGTTTTTTAGGTCGCTGATTACAAAAATCAGGATCTTTTCTATAAGAAATTGGGGCTTTACCCTTAAATTAGCCAAAACCACTCCTAAAAGGGGTGTTTTCGCTACTTTCACTCTAGCCCTCCAAAAATTAGGTCTTAAACCTTTAATTTTCCAAACTACTCCTAAAAAATGAAACTGTTTTTCTGACAATAGTATATTTACGGCTTGAGTCCAGAAAAGTAAAGAATGGCCCAAATCGCAAGTAAATTACCTTCCGAGGCGAAGCCGAGGATGATAAACTGCGATTTGGGTCATTCCTTATTTATGGACAAAGCTCGTATAACATTTTTCTGTGTCTGTGTCGAGAAAACATGTCTTTTTCGGACGCGTAGCTTCCGGGAAATACGTGCTTTCTCGACGCAGACCAGAAAATTTTATTTTTACCGATTTTAGCAATAGTGGTTATGATTCTGACACCGATTATTTGTTTCCTGAAAATGAAATCGAACAAATTCAAGATGTGGATGATTTTGATGATTCTCCTGATGCCTATGATATAATATTCGAGTTAAATGATACCTTGAATTTACTTTCTGAATAAGATGATAATACTGACGATAGTCAAGATAATGAAAATATCGATTTCAATAATGGACAAGGTAGTAAAATTAAGGCTAATCCAAGTCAATGGCTAGACAATGTAGCGAAAACAACTCAAAATCTTGGTTTACCAGGTTATAGGAGAAAGAATAAACCAATTTTGGAAAAAAGAATGAAACGTCGGTGAAAGGGCTATCGGAAAAGCTGTAATGAAATTTCCGACAAAGTTAGAAAAAATATACATAATAATTTTTTGAATTTAGGTGATCACACAAGGCAGTGGGATGCCTTAAGACTACTTTACCAATTTACATCTCCTAAAGAAATAAAAGTCGAGGAAGATAAATTTATAAAATCTAGAAAAACTCGTACATACATTTACACTCTAGAACACACGGTTAGTAAAAAATATATTGTTTGCAAAACTATGTTTTTTAACACGTTTGGTAAGCAGTCACATAGTCTCAAATAATTATTAATATTTCATTCACGATTTTATTGATAAATTTATATATTTATTTAGGTATTAGTGATTCTTGGATAAGAACAATTAATAATAAGTTACAGCAGTCACCTAATGGAACATTTGTAGCAAATAAAAACAAATTAATAAGAATATATCATTAAGAAATAAAAATTTCTTATTTCCTACATAGTACATAAATGGTATTTAACTCGAATACATTGAGCGAGATCATCAGTAAGAAACTCAATGTATTTTTCTTATATACCAAAACACAGCTTGAGTTGTCTTTGAAAACTTATATACTCTCTCAAAATCATTTCCCTTGCGAGAAAGTATACTTGAAATCAATTTATAACATGGACTACTCTGTGGCAACAAATGTTATAGCTGAGTAAATTGTCAAAGACAACTCAAGCTGTGTTTTGGTATATAAGAAAAATACATTGAGTTCTTACTGATGATCTCGCTCAATGTATTCGAGTAAAATACCATTTATGTACTATGTAGGAAATAAGAAATTTTTATTTCTTACTGATATATTCTTATTAATTTATTAATTTGGTACATGGAATCAAAATCTGATATATATTTATATATATTTTGTTTTATTTAAATAATAACAGAGGAAAACATAAAAATTGGCCACATAGAGTTCCAGATGAAGTATCGAAACATGTTTATGACCATATAAATTCATTCCCGAGAGTCGAAGCTCATTATTGTAGGTCAAATACAACAAAACAATTTTTAGAAGAGGGCCTTAATTTAAGAATGATGTACAAAATGTATTTAGTTTACACAAAAAAAAATGTTAAAAGTGTATCGGACCATTATTACAGATGGGTATTTAACTATAAATTTAAACTAAGTTTTTATGTGCAAAAAATAGATACGTGTGACCATTGCATTAGGTACGCCAAAATTCCTGAAAATTAGAAAAATGAATTAGAAATTAAAATTCATAATAGCCATCTGAATAATAAAAAAACTCCAAGAAAATTGTTGGTACAAAATGTAGAAGAAGAAAAAAACGAAATCCTTCATAAACGTTGCGTTCTTTGATTTACAAAAAGTCTTAACAATTCCGAAAAGTAATAACAGTTCATTATATTACTCGAAAAAATTAGCAGCTTTCAATTTCACTATTTACGATGTTGCTAAAAAAGAAGGGTTCTGTTATGTTTGTAATGAATCTATTGGCAAGAGGGAAGCTGATGAGATAGAAAGTTTCGTATATAATTATATTTTAAAGAAAAAAACTGAAGGAAAAACTGAATTTCACTTTTACAGTGACAGTTGTGGTTGTCAGAATCGCAATAAAACTGTTTTTTCTATGTACTCAAAAGTAGCAGAAGAGTTGGGGGTTAAAATAACACACTGGTATTTTGTATCAGGTCATTCACAAAATCCTGGGGATACTATGCATGCTGGCATTGAAAAAAAAGCCAAAAGTCAAAATATTTAATATTTTTTAATGGTGTGATGTGATTCGCACTGCAGTAGTAAAAAAACCATATAAAGTTTATCAAGTCGCAAATAACTTTATTTACAATTTTTCTCATATCGCAGAAAAGAGAAAATGGATTAATATTCCAATTTCCAGTGTTCGCGAATTTTGTGTTCTCATTTATAGTAATAGAGTCTTTTATTCTGATTTATATTAAAAAAAAATATACAAATAGCTAACCTTTTATTTCCTAGATTACCAAATAACTATGATGCTTTCTAACTTTTATTTCGCAAATATACTGAAAAGTTCATCTTAAATGTAGATAAACATAATGATTTAAAAAAAATTTGCGAAAATTTATATATTCCTGTAGACTGTCACAGTTTTTATAAAGAATTATTAGATACTGATATTAATATAGTTATACGCGAATAAAATGAAAATAAAACAAAATGAATTCTATTGGTTAAATAAAAAGTAGTGGGAGTTAAATTATTAATTTTTTTTACAGATTTGAAAAGCCAGTAAATAATTAATCAATTTAAAAAAAAAATTTCTCTTTCGAGAATAATTATTCGGAAAAAATAAGAGGAATTGCGCTTGTTGCTAGCGGAATATTTTTACCTCATCAAACGATTGGAAATGACTTAAAACATAAAGAAAATATAAAAAAAAGTTTTTCATTACACGCTGCAAAAAAGATCTACTTTTTTACTTTCGGGCGATATTTTTTTCGGTTTTAATGAAAAACTATGTGTTGAACACGGGAAAAAATGTAGGAAATTTAACAAAATCCTATTTTTTTCCCTTGTTGAACAAATAGATATTTTACCGCTTACTTGGAATATGCGTGTATCGGTATGATGAGATATTTGAAGAAAATTGTTTAAAAAAGAAGCAAAAATTTTCAGAATTCCGTTTGCCGTTAGCCGATTTTCAGTGCAAGCGAGTTATCTTGAAATTAAGATTTTTTAAAAATTTTCTATAATTTAGAAAATTGAGGCTGAATTTTTAAAAAATATTAATTTAAATAAAAATTTTCAATAATTTAAAAAAGTAAAGATGAATTTTTAAAAAATCTTAATTTCGCGAAAACTCGCTAATTATTCAACGGAAACAGAATTTTTTTTTGAGTGATTAATTTTTTACTGGATTTTCAAATCTGTAAAAAAAAATTATTTTAGAAAGCGGAATTTCCCAATTCATAGGTAATTTTTTGATTTTTTTTAATTTTATTTCTTTAAATAGTGGGACCGCACTAGAAGCTATTCAAATTGTTTTTAAAAGTTTTGGATTCATGCTTTATAAAATTATTATTTCTGTTTAAAAGATTATTATTTTGAGAATAAAATATTGTAAATAAAACATAAAAACTTATAATTATTCAAAAAATGTAGATAATAAAGATAAAATAAATCAGTAAATCTCATAGTATTATATTCTATTCAATAATTCTTTTCGCCCCTCACCGTCTTTCAGATATACAATATTTTTGAAATTTTATCATTTCAAAAATTTCAAAAAAATTTATTCTCGATATACAGCTTTATCCACTCATGCCAGATATTCAGCAGTTTTCAAGCTCACCATCGATATACAGAAATCTTCGCGTCTATGATTGATATGTAATAAATAAAAAAATATGTTATTTCACTGAATTTCAAAAGATTATTATATTTTATTATACCTATATACTGTCGGATAAAAAAAGATACGACCCTCTGAACTTTTATTTATAATTTCCACAAAAATGGTCGGAATAAGTTCGGATAAAAAAAATGGATTTAAAATTGTTCTATCTACCCCTATACGAAAGTTTGTTATTTTAAATTGATTAGAAAAGGATTTATTGCAAAATAACAGTAAAAAAAGTGATAAAAAAAAAGATTTTTTTTTGGTCAATTTCAAATCGCTATATTTACACTAAAAATGAGTAATTTTCAACCATAAGAAAAAAATTCAAGTTTAAATTATTCATTCCTTTATATTTTTTGGTATTTTATTTTAATTATTTATTCATGTCAAAAATTTATATAATCCATTTTTTTTCAATATTTTTAAAATTTAAACAATACTTTTCAACAAATATTAAGAATTATTTTTTTAATTTAGCAGTAATAATATGCAAAACTTTTATTTATTTAAATTTTTAATCGTTTTAGTTTCACAGCTTAATATTTGTCGCGACAAAGTTTGTCTAAAATTTTGTCGCGACATGGTTTATCTAAAATTTTGAAAACATGAATTATTCTATTATTTTTTGAGTTAATAAAGGTTCACACTCAAAAATATTATGAATTTTCTTTTAGTTTTTGTTTAGAAACTATTCACTAAACATCGTATTTTTCTTTCTTTCGTTGCAGTTACGTATTTTCTCATAGATAAGCCACAATTTTTTAAAATATTAAAAAGAGAATTTTTTTTTTAAATTACGCGATTCGAGATTGTGTTGGTTTAAATAAGCTTATTTAAATGTTTATCAAAAAGTCTTAGTGATTGTGATCATATAACAACAAGGCACCAAATTGTTGAATTGTAAATTATAGTTCTTATATTAGAAAATCTACAGTTCATGGGCCAGGACTTGAATGCTGCGCTACAGCAAATCATTATAACACAAAAATAAATCTTTTACGCGAACTTGCGGATCAAAGCATTTTTCAATTGGAATTTTTTCTAGACGAAGAAGAAGAAGATTGGCCACTGGATGGTCAAAGATTAGACTTACTTTTTACTGGTATGAGCAGGGAAAATAATTATACCGGGCATTATCAAATTTTAATTCAAGTTCAAGTAAATTATAACAATTTAGTTTAAACTGAAAATCAGCAACTAGTTATAATACAAATATTGCCAAATGAAGTTACTGAAAATTATTTATTAAATACAGTGCAAAATAATGTGGTTGTAAGTACTCAAAATAATGAAAACCACGCTGCTAGAAATAATGAACAGTTGTCTAATAATTTAAATAATAATAGACAAAATTTTTCGAAAGAAAAAAAAAAGAAATATTTTCAATAAATGTTGCAAGCAACTAATTTTTAATACAAAATCCTATTTGAATGATAATAGAATCAAATTTAATATCAAAAACCTTAACGTTACTACAGCAGATTGTTTAAACATTTCTTTAACATCAGTAAAAAAAAATTACTCGAGAAGTAGTACAAAATAAAAGTTCTGAACCCAAAATACTATGGTAGGTCCGATAGAAAAAAAAATAATTCTAGACGAATTTTTCCAATCTGTAATTCGAAGAAAAATGTTAGATATGTATATCGAAAAAAAAATATACTACATTAGAAGAGTTAAGAACTAGGTTAATTCAAGATTTAAATGATTTTCCTCAGATATCTTTACATGTTTTGAAGAATATGCAAAAAGTTACAAACTTTCAATATAAAAACTTAAAAAGAAATCCTTTCTTGATAGAAAGCTATAAAATAGCTTCTAGTCGACTCACGTATTAAAGATTAATTAGCCACTACAGATCCGAAAATTTACCTATTTATTATTAAGATGAAAATTGGTGTGGCGCTCATCATACAAGAAAATACGGATGGGTAGAAAATACCAATAATCCTTCTAGTTTAGAAACTTACAACCACTACAGGTCAGAGGTTCAGGAAATTTTTGGTGAGCGAGGTAGATTTTTAGTACCTATAGGTCCAGGAAAAAGAGTAATTATATTGCATATTGGTAATGAGAATGGATTTCTTGAAGGGGCCATGGATTGGTTTATTGGAAAAACTGGTTGCGATGATTAACATCATGAAACGAAAGCTGCTAATTTCTCTGAATGGTTTGAGAAAATGCTGTTTCTTTTACCTCCAAAGTTTTGTTTTAGTTCTCGATCAAGCCCCGTATCATGCGTTGCTAGATCCTGAATTCTGAAATCCAACTACTCAGTGGCGCAAAGAGAATATAATAGCTTGGTTAATTAAAAATACCAGAATTATTAGAACTAAGAAGTAAATCCAGATATTAAAAGAGATATTTACTGGATAAAATACGTAGATCTATACGAACAGATGTAAAATTGCTGCGGTTACCGGTTGCTCATTGCGAGTTCAACCCAATAGAACTTATTTAGGCTTATGTAAAAAACAAGGTTGCAAAAGAAAATCAGTTTTTCAATGATATAAACAGAGTACGAGAATTATGCATAATGATGCATAATTATGCATAATGAATGAATAATTATGATATAATGAATGATTCGCCATCTGAATTGTGGTCAAAATGTGTTACACATGCAATCGAGAAATATGAAAATAGATATAAAACTGTAAAAACATTAGCTGCTTCTATACAGCTTTTAATTATTGAAAGAAGTGAGGATAAAGACGAAAATTCTGAATACTATTCAGATGATTACGTAGATGAGAATGTAGTTTCAACTGAAAGTGAATAAAATAATTAAAATATTTTAATAATAAGCAAAAAATAAATAAGTACACTTAATTATAGTGCTAATTAAAGCTTTACATCAGCGATTAATATTGAATTATTTTAAACAGAGAATTAATTATTATTTAAAAAACTGGAATAGTGACCCAAAAAACTTTTATATCTACAAACCATAGAAATGAAATTTAAATGCGGTGACGATTAAAAATTTAAATGAATAAAAGTTTTGTATATTATTACTGCTTAATTAAAAAAATAATTCTTAATATTTGTTGAAAAGTATGGTAAAATTTTTAAAAATATTTAAAACAAATAGATTATATAAATTTTTAACATCAATAAATAATTAAAATAAAATACCAAAAAAAATAAAGGAATGAATAATTTAAACGTGAATTCTTTTCTTATGTTCTCATTTTTTTTCTTTCTGTAAAAACAAGATGCACCTTCTAAAAACCACGTTTTTTCACGGTGGATTTATTTATAGAAAGTAGAGGAGAGTGATTGCCTTTTGTCCATTCATTAAAATTGCTCCGTTTTTTTCACCCAGTTATCAAAATGGCATACTTACACTTATCAAATTCTAAAATTAAGATCTAATATCAATTATCTGCCTAATACGACCAATAGAACCCGACTTAATAAAAAAAATTTAATTAGCTCTAACCCCTTTTCAAAATATTTTCTTTTTTTTAAATCAATCGGCCGTGCGTTGCGAAAGATTTAAAATACATCTGATTGAATTTTGGTTGAAAAATACTCATTTTTAGTGTAAATATAGCGATTTGAAATTGATCAAAAAAAAAAAATATTTTTTTTGATCACTTTTTTCACTGTTATTTTGCAATAAATCTTTTTCTAATCAATTTAAAATAACAAACTTTCGAATAGGGGTAGAGAGAACAATTTTAAATTCATTTTTTTTATCCGATTTTATTCCGACTATTTTTTTGGAAATTTTAAATAAAAGTTCAGAGGGTTGCATCTTTTTTTATCCGACAGTATGGGCTTATCTCACCAAGTGGTTATATTGCATTAGACTGTTTTTTTTTCGAAGTATCCGGGATTCCTAACGCGCCGGCAGAATTCGAAAATATAAGTAAAAAAAATAAGTTTCTCGTTGGATTTAGATCAAAACATCGATTTTTGAGACCACGATAGCTCTCGAAAGTTTTTTTTTTTGGCCTCCTTAAAATTGGGATTTTCTTAAAACTTTCAGTTTTTCTAGTTGATTAAAATATGATTATGTTCCAATTGATATACTTTAGTATTTTTTCCCCAGGAATCCGATGAAACCATATATTTTAGATTTTGACCACGTTTTATAGGAGAAAAATCGATTTTCGTTGCCTTTTAGGGTCCAAATTTCAAGGGGACCAATTTTAAAAGTTTTCCAGTTTTCTGAATAAATTTTTCTGTATATTATTAACAAGAGGGACTTGTCTATTTTTTCCCTAGAAATTCGATGAAACCATTTATTTTAGCTTTTGACCACGTTTTATAGGAGAAAAATGGATTTTATTCGTTTTTAGGGTCCCAATTTTAAGGAAATCTATTATAAAAAATTAGCAGTTTTCAAAATAAGTTTTTCTTATTATTATTTAAAAGAAGGTCTTGTATACTTTTTCCCCAGGAATTCGATGAAACCATTTTCTTTGGAAATTTGGACCCAAAAAGGGTCTGCAATATTTTTTGTTTTTTTTATATGTAATACCTCATTTAATTCTATGAAAGTAGTAATATCTGAAAATATGGTTATTATTCGATATCTCCAATCTAACACTTAATTTTTCAAAATTTTTTTTTCAAAATTTTTTGCATAAAAAAATGAAAAAAATAGCTATATATTTTTTTTTTTTTAATGTAGTACCTAATTTTTTCCTATGAAAGTACCAATATCTGAAAATATGGTTATTACTCGATATCTTCAATCTGACACTTAATTTTTTGAACTTATTTTTCTCAAAATATTTTACTTTAAAAATAATAAAAAAAATAGCAATATTTTTTTTTGTTGCGACGTAGTGCTTAATTTTTTTTCATGAAAATACTAATATCTACTAGTTTTTACTAGTTAAAATATACCTTAGAATAATTTGTCATTGTTAATAAGGAACCATAGTGTCAATTACTTGGCAGCGTTTTTTATTATATGAAAATAATAGTACAAGTAATTTTTATTATCATTTAAGAAGTTTATAAATAAAAAATAATAATCAAATAATGTTTATAATAATATTCAAAATTATTTGTCAATAAATTATTTAACTTCTTATTTATTAAAACTTTTTTATAATATTCAATGCACTCATAGCCCTCACGAGAATGCTGTATTTATACTTTTTCTTATATTAAAAACGTTTGTTAATCAAAAAAATATTTTAAAACTATTTACAAATTATTTGTATATTAATATTACATTAAAAAAATAGTATTTTTTACTAATATTTTTTGATAAAAATTAAAAAAACAAATAGCATCTCATTTAAATACGTGTATAATATTTCTATACTATGACACAGTAAAAAGACGAGACCCGCCAGACAAACCCGTGACGTAATAGTGCAAACACTCTATATATTAACGCGCACAATCAAAACTCTAGCGGCGTCACCTGAACTAGGCAGTTTAGAGAGAGATAGATATTGCGCTATACGACCTTTCTCTCTCTTAAGATGATTCACGTAATTATAATGGGTTGTTTTCTCTATTACAGTATGTGAGTAACTTTATATATAAAAATCTCGATGATTAATCAGTCGAAGTCATTCGATCAAAATTATTTTAAATCCCTAAACCCAGATTACTTTAAGTCCCTAAATGAACATTATTTTAAGTTCCATTTTACCCACTCCTCCAAAGTCGGACACAGTTAACCCCCTTAGGCCCCTTAAAATAAACACATTTGACTAATTTCCTCCACCCCCCTTGATTTCCGGTTTTTTAGGGTATCTGTACCTATAATAATGACTCATGTTAAAACTAACGCGCTGATCTCAATGTTCAGAAATCAAAAGAAAATATTTTTCAGGTTTTTAGGCTATTTTTTGAAATTCGAAATTTATTCTCTAGGAGGCGGCTTTATTGATTAAAAATTATAAATACACTGAAAAAAAATTCCGGTTGCCGCAACCGGAATTCCAACTTTAAAAATAAATTTTTTTTTACGTCAAAGACTTAATATAAAACTATTCTATCTGTAAAAATAGATGTTTTAAGAAGAATAAATTAAATTTTTTATACTTTTTAAAAGTTATTAATTAATTATTAATGTTAATGATATTTATTTCTTTAAACTAATATTTGACTATTTTTATTTAAATCTGATTGTTAACAAATATTGTATAGATAAATATCCTACTTAATTCACCTTAAGAACATCAGAAATTTGGTAATTTGGTAATTTATACCAGGGTCTTCTAAATTTCCGTGGAATTTTTAATTTGAATAATTTTTTTCTGTATATAAGTTTAATATTTAATATTCAAGTATAGAGCCTTAAAAGTCTTAAAATATATTATTGGAACACAAAAAATTGTTTAAAACCTTGTGATGGCCCAGAAATAAGTTAAACTAACCTATTTCCTATTTCCGCTAAAAGACCTATTAAATAATTCTGAACATTTTTAAGCAATTTTTTCTGAGACAAAAACAAATTTTGAGAAAATCAAATATTTTAAGAAACTTTATGGTTCAGAAAAAGATACTCATAATAACTCTTAAATCCTGTATTTTTAATAGGAAAATTCGGGAGTTTCAGCAAAAATACGTCAGTTTAAATTAACTAAAGAGAAAGGTCTGAATCCATTTTTAATGTTGAAATAATATATTTTACTTTGGTTCAAGGGAGGTTCAAGATTTAAATATAATAAATTTAAATTAGTCAGGAAAAAAATAGTTATTTTGCATCCTTAAAAGCTAGATTATACGATTGATAATATTTTTGATGTAAAAAATGTAAAAAATGGATTAAAAGTAGTAAAAACTAGTGGAAAATGTTTAATTATGATAGAATGGAAGATTATTACAATGACAACTTTATGGATCGAATGATTTTCCCAAGAATTGTACTTCTTTCGGAGTTTATTTTAGGTATTTTTAGCAATTTATTATTCTACTTATAATATCTCACAAGTGTGGGCATAATAATTTGACTAATTTTAATTTATTAAAAGATTTTATTGTATTTTTGTTTAAATATTAAATTAATTAATTGACAATGTAAAAAAAAGAGTAAAAACCGTATTTTTTCTCAGACAAAATAAATGCCATAATAATAATAATAATAGTGTCAATATGCTATTATAATTTTAAAAATTTTTTAGTCAAATAATATTTTAAATAAATAATGTGTAATAAACAATATAAATTTAAACAACTTTCAAAAAGTAGGTATACAAAATTTAAATTATTTTTCTTAAAATATCTTAAAGAATTGTTTTATATTATATTTTTTACGTAAAAAAAATCCATTTTTCAAAGCTGGAATTCCGGTTGCCGCAACCGGAATTTTTTTTCAGTGTATTTATATAAAAAAAGGCTAAAGAGACATAATTATTTCACCCCTGATTTGAATGGCAGACGACATAATTGCAGTTGATGACGGACAATTAAAACATTATATATTAAATTTTTGCAAATTACGTACAGCAGTTGCTACTTACAATATACTGGTTTCATATATTATGCAAAAAAGTTATGCACTTTTACAATATTAAAAATTTTTTATTTCAAAAAACAAGTAAAAAATATGAAAAAAAAATGTATCGTAAACATTTTCTAATTCCGTCAAATCGACTGCAATAAAAATACTGTACTTATTTTTTTATTATCCCAGATAAAACAAAATTTTAACATGGAACATTGGAACCTCAAGAACTTGAAAATTAAGGGGGGCGGAGGGTCAAATTTGTCCGGATAAGACTTAAAATGAGAGTTAGAATAGTATTAACATAAATTAATGAGACTTAGAAAAATATTTATTAAATTGTTTCAAATGCTTGAATTTAATTAAATAAAATTAAACTTATAACCAGTTTGTGTAAAAACAACAAAAATTTAATTAAATAAAAATTGTTCTCAGAAGCTCAGCTTGTTTTGAAGCAGAACTCCCAGGTACTTAACCGATTTTTTGTCTTGGATCGTGTGAGAATTTCCACCATTTGATCCGAACAACTATTTACAAGAAACTAATTTAACTACTGAAATTGAAAAATAAAATATTTAAGAAAATTATGGTTACTTGCTTTCCTGTTAGCCAATGATTAGAATTATTCCTGGAAATTTCAGGATTTTTTTATCTATCTTATAAAAAAAATATTTATCTTGGATTGTTAAAATATGTTAACGCTGAAAAAATTGTAATTTTAAAGACACTAAATTATGAATAATTTTTTTTTTAAAAGAGATAAAAGCTTGAAACTTGAATAAATAGTTCTGATTATTAGTAGATAGGTAACGGGAATCCTGGGAGATAGGAGATGGGGTGGGGGTAATGTGGGATAGAGAGACGGGCGTCGAACGTCCGTGTTACTGTACGAGGGTGTGTGCATGCGTGCATGTACGATGTGTGTGAGTGTGTGTGTTTAAAATTGTTGAAAATTTCACACACACACATTATTCTTATATAAAGCACTTTTTTCCGTGTACATTGAGGATGGGTGTAATAAAATGAAAAAGCTATTTTTTTATTCACATTTTATTCTGAATTCATTTAATTTTTAATTTTAATTTTCAATTCTAAAGTTATACAAAATTTTTATACACTAAATATTTTTTTTTTTATTGTTATCAAAACAATTTAAGTTTTTTTTATTAAACATGAAGATCTTTAAACAAAAGAATGCTTAAACGCATAAATGCTTTAAAAAGCGTGAAAGTTATAAAATTATTTTTAAATTATAATTTTAATTACAATCTGTTACACATAGAAATTTTATAAAACGATTGAGCTTTAATATATTTTTTGTTGTTGTTTAATAATATATTTTTAATCACAATTTTATTAAATAATAGACATTGCTTTTTTTAATATTTTTAATATTTTTGTTATATTATTTAATATTTTTATGCTATATTTTTTTTTTAATTTTTAAATATTAAAGTTTTTAACTTTAATATAAATTAGCTGTATTTAAATGTAAGTTGATAAAATCTTGAACGTCGTTTAGAGACATAAATTTTAAATCTTCTTGAACTTTATTAATAACTCTACCAGTTTTCAAATAAACAACATTTATTTCATTTAATTTTTCGCTTACAGTCATTGCAATCATTTAAATTTTGACATCTAACAATTACATTCTTGCACTTTAAACACTTTGTTCTTAATACATTTGATTCAAGCCCAACACTGTGAATGAAAAAATAGCATATTCAGGGAGACGATCTAATAGCCCACATGATCCGTAGGCCCAATTGGTCCCACTTCTAAAAATTACTCCCCTGAAGCAACGTGCAAAAGGAAAAGCAACAGGAAAAGTCTGCGGAGCATGTGTTACTTCTCGCACTCCTGACTTTAAATGTATATCTGTTTTTACCATATAAGAGCCATTTGTCCTGGTTATACGGTAACGATAATAGATAAATTCATCAGCACCTTTAATTATGTCTAAAGGTGTAGTAGATTTTGCTGGAGGTGGAGGATCTATATCTAAATTAACATTTAAAACAATAGGCGATGCTAGTAATGGCGGTGGTTGCAAAGGTCCAGGTGTTCATTGATTATTATTAATCATATTTTCATCTGCTGCTTCATAACTTCTATAAAAATTTAAATAATTAATAAAAATTTATTTAATGAAAATGAAGAAGTTTACCTTGTACCTTGAATGGTGACATTACCACCAGCAGTAAGATGTTGTTTGATGGTTATCCTCCCCTCTGTTTGATCCATTAACTCCAAAATATTTTTCATCCTGACTTAATTATGACCAGGTGATAATCATGATGATGGATTTAAAGACATTTTTTAAAAGAAAAAAAAAAATTAATTAAATCATAAAAATTTATTAAAAATATATGAAGTATGTGAAAGAAAAAATCTTTAACCTCAAAAAGATTAGAGTTTTACTTACATATATGTTATATGAGTTTTATTTTTCTTTAAAAAAAATAGTCTTAACTACTTAAAAATATCTTAAGTGTTCTGTAATTCTGAAACAATTAAATTCTAAATTTATTTCTTACCAATTTTTGATGAGTAAAAAGAAGTAGAAAAGACCAAACCAATTGTTTCAAGTGATACAGTTTTTGTTTTGGATCTCAAAATTTTTTTCTTATAGTTTTTCTTTTTATCGACAATCTGAATAAAACATAAATTTATCATATAGGTTATGTATGAGCCTGAAAATAGCCTTAATAATCTTCAAATAAGTATCTTCTAGTTGTGATAAGAAAATAGAACTGGATAAATTATACTCCAAAACTCCATTATCTCAGATTCCTGATATATTTGACTCCAAATTTTAATATTTGATAAAGCTCGTTTATTTTTTGGATAAGTATGTATGTGCTTTTATTTAACCTTAGGTTATATACTGTATTTAACCTCTTATACGGAGGTCACCAACAGTTATTTGCACAAGCGGTCCAAACCGCATTTTTTGCTTTTATTCCCTCGGAAGTCGATATATATATTGATATATATACCGCTTTTTCCTTTAATGGAAATAATTAGATAGGTTTGGAGACGTATGTACAAATTGTTGGTGAAACTGTGGGATTAGAAGGGATGTTTAGGATAGGTGGAACTTTAACAATCATTTCAAACTTTATCTATTCATAGCCTTTACTAGGGTTTGGGATGGCCAAATGCGGTCCAAGGTCCGACTTTTTAATAGGAGCCATGCTGACAATTCCGCCTTTAAAGCGCAGAGTTGTTATTCAGAACGATCGCTTTAAAAGAGGCGCGAAAAACCTTGGAAAAACGCCCTCTATGCATGACATACGGAGGCAAGCAAATGGCACTTTCCATTTCGTCTTGCCCCCTGCGACTCGGCAGCTAGCTCTACTCTCCCTTCTTAAAATAAATATTGAATTTTATTAAATATTTATTTCCAGAAAAAAAAGTTGTCACTGCTCTGTATGCGAACCCACTTCATAATATTTTGCTATATTACAAAGCGAGCGCGTTACCTCTGCTATTTTTTGGAAAAGTAATTTCTTGCAATTTCTAATAGCTAAAGAGAAGTAGAAAAAGCCAAATTAATTATTTTAAGTGTTGAAGTTTTGTTTTAGATCTGAAAATCTTGTTTTTACGTAGTTTTAGTTATTATTGACAAGAAAAATAAGATTTTTAGCAGAAACTTTTAGCAAGAAATATTTCTGTAAATAACTAAGAATATAAATCCCTTGAGTTTATTTTCTTTATTATAGTACTGAAAGGTAAATGACAAAAGATTAATATAACTAAGAAGAGCCACCTCCTAGGCTATGACATGCCAGGTTCTAAATTATTTTTTTGGATTAAAAATAGCTTTTGATAAGTCATAAACAAATAAGTTATAATTATAATATATTGTAGCATGTCCTTCTGGACTTTAATTGTAGAAATAAACATTAAAACTCAGGTAGCTAAAGTTCTAAGATTCATCTAAACTGTTTTAATTTTTGTAGTTGATCCTGACTTGATACTGAAATTGATTTCACTTACTTGTTAGCAGTAAGCGAAAAGTTTTAACTAACAAGTTTCTGTAGAAAACCGATAACCTGAATATACCGATTCTTAAAATTTGCTTTATCTAGTTCTAATGAGCAAATAGAACTAGGAAAAATAATCCCCAAAGCTTCAGCATATCAGGCTCCTGATTTGACTCCTAAATTTTTAACAATAGGTGAAGCTTGCTTTTATTCTTTGGAAAACTGGTAAAGTTTTTGAGTAAAAAATAATGTAATTCTGCATTCAAAAGTAATTTCTTTCAATTTTGAATAGCTAAGGAAAAGTAGAAAAGCCAACCCAATTATTTTAAGTTTTGTGCAGTTTTTGTTTTGGATCTTAAAATCTTGTTCTTACATAGTTTTATTTAATAGTTCTTACATAGATTTCATAGAATTGTCGCACTTTTCATTAAAAAGCATCAAAATCGTGACCAGCCTGAAATACTTTTTTTATTCGATAAACATAATAAACTCGACTTTCAACACCTTGAGGATCTATAAATACGCAAATACTTTAAATCCGTTGCCTGCCTTACTGTCAACCCATATTATTTTCTCAGCCTTCTCCAAAGCGATACGTGTCCAAGATTGAATCCACCGCCATAAACCTCTTCAGCATTGTCCAAACAATATCTTCGACAAGACTTTCAACAATATTTATCCTCCTTAAATTTAGCTGATGAATAATTCCTAGCATAGCACGCTCAGACATTATGATGTTATACTCAATGCCTAATAAATCACAAGTTTCTTTGTAATTATATTGCAACTGAAAATACTGAAATATCAAACTTTGGAGCTGAAGTTTTTTTTCTTCTCTAAATAACAAAAATTAAACATGAATGCATTATATATCTTCTTTGAACGTTTATGAAACTTAGTAATAGTACCTGAAGTTGGTGGTAAAAAATATAAGAATTCATATTTTTTAACATTCTTATCAAAAATTAAATCTCCACTATCTTCTGGATAATATTAACGACTTGATCATATTTTGTATAACTTAAACCTGCTGCCAAAGGATAAATTTTTCTTAAATACTTTGTGTTAAAGTGCTTAGTAAAATTCACCAAGAAATAGTAGTTTGGCTTTTAGTTACATTCGGTGACTATTTCATTTCAATCATAATTTAAAAAAAAAAAAAAATTTCTAATAAACACATAGATAGGTATAACTTCTGAACTAAAACCGGCTACTTTACGATATGTGTTCAATAATTATCAAACATAAAATTTATAACAAAAAAAAATCATTTTCTTCCTTTTTTATGCACTTTAAAAAGTAACTTTCTTATATTAACAAAAAAATTAGAACATTTTCGAAAATAATTATATTGAAACGATCTTAACAGACAAGGTGTAAATAAAGTTAATCAATTATTTGATTTTTGCTCGACGTTTTGGTTGAAACCTTTAACCCTCATTCAGGAGCTATAATTTATTATAATAAATTAATATTTACAATGTTTATGTATAATTTATTCATTTTTCACATACCTTAACTTTATTTACACCTTGTCTGTTAATTATCGTTTCAATATAATTATTTAGAATTAAATTTATAACACAGACGTAAAAATCTTATATTATTTTCAAAAAATTAGTAAATTTTCAAAAAATATTGTAAATATTCGATAAAAATCGTAAATTTACTAAAGTTAGTATATTATCGGAAAATTCGAGAATTCTCGATTTTTTTTTGTGATTTTACGAAAAAAGTTGTAAATTCACAACTAATTTTCGGAAATTTACAACTATTTTTTGTAAAAAAAAAAAAAAAAAAAAAAAAATTGTAAATTATCAGTTTTTCTTACGAATTCACAAAAAAAAATCGAGAATACTCGAATTTTTTGTTAATATACTAAATTTAGTAAATATACGATTTTTTTCGAATATTTACAAATTTTTTTTTAAATTTACTAATTTTTCGAAAATGTTCTAATTTTTTTGTTAATATAATGTAATATGGCAAATTTAATCATATAGAAAAAAATATTAATTTTTATACATTGTGTGCTCTGTATGGATGGGCGCAGGTACATGTGTATGTGTGAAGCATCGCGTACAGAAAAGAGGGCGTAAGCGCCCAGTCAAAAATATTAAAATATAAGAAGAGAGAAAGAGAGAGAAAATAATCTGTACTTCCTTCTTCTGAGTTCCGTTCTTCCTTCTTTTCCTTTTACATGCCGATCAGCATACACGTTTTTTTTATATATACCGGCTAAGACTCTCAATATTTTTATAAAATATTATCTAAGTTTTATGAGTTAAAATAATTGTCATCTTTTAATTAAAACTGATTCGTGTTCGACTTTACATAATTAATCAAGTGATATCAAAAGTCTCGCGAGTTCACCATTATATTGCATCAAGGAAGGTCTATTAAGAATTCGACGTCAAGAGGTTAACCATATACTTTCGGCCTTGATATGGTGGCACGCGGTGATATATATTGATAATATTATTGAACATTGATTAAAATAAGTAAGGTTGACGAGGTGTGGACACCAGGATTTCATAGCTAATTCTACATTTCCATCAAGGTACAATTCAGATTATGCATAAAACTTAGCGCTAATTTCATTCCTTAAAATTCCTTTTTTTTATGTAGCTACTCAAATAAATATAAAAAGTTAATGATCAATTTTGACTATTAAAATCTCGCATCTCTCTCTCTCTCTCTCTCTCTCTCTCTCGTTAGTAAATTCATAAATTATAGTGATTAAATCGTATTATTATATTGTAATAAATTCGTGAGTTGAATACTAAATCTTATTAAAAATGTATATTAGACCGCTCGCGGTTCTAACTAATTCTAAGCTAAAAATATGTTGAATAAAAGTTAAACACTGGCGAGATACGCTATAAAAAATATTGTATTTTATTGATTTGATTAGATTAGTTCATAGTTGTTATTAATTATATTTCTTTGGTAAGTTAAATGTATATCTCTTAATTAATAATCAGTCGCCTCCTGATTTTTCCAAGATAGTACATTTATTTCTAATGACTTTCTATCTTTGTTTCTCTTATAATGCTATATCCTGGAAATAAATGTACGGACCTCCTCTGGTCATCGAGTCTCCGCTCAAGCAAATTAATATTAAAATAATTATATTTTTAATTATGTATTTATAAGGTGTAGAGCTATTAGACCCGGTCTCAAATAATGAATATTGTTGGCGATTAGTTCTTCCTCAAGAGACGCAAGTCAAAGTCTTAGAAGAATGCCATTGTGAACCTTCAAGTGGACATTTTGGCGTGGACAGGACGTATGATCGCGTAGTACGAGACTACTATTGGCCTGGTGTCCACCAAGATGTGCGCAAATTTGTTACCACCTGTCACTAATGCCAGCGTCATAAAGCCAGCCAAACACTATCACAAGAACTGATGGGTAGGAGAATAGTAGAAACTTCGTGGGCTGTAATTTTGGCTGATTGTATGGAGTTTCCTCTCAGCAAACAAAGATATACTCACGTCGTAACTACAGCCCACGGAGTTTCTACTACACTCCTACCCATCAGTCCTTGTGATAGTGTTTGGCTGGCTTTATGACACTGGCATTCGTGACAGGTGGTAACAAATTTGCATGAAAAATGTAATTTTTGCGCATCTAGTAACGTTTACCTAGGTTACCGAGTCGATGAAAAAGGACTGAGTCCAGATGAAGAAAGAATACAGCCCATAGTTGAATACCCGGCCCCAACAAATATTAAACAGTTGCGCCGATTCTTAGGCATGGTCGGATGGTATAGTCGGTTTATAGATGGAATCACTGAGCGTAAGCTTCCACTTGTGAAATTATTACGTAAGGATGTACAGTGGGAGTGGGGAAGCGAACAGGAAGACGCTTTCCGAGGATTGAAAAATGCATTAATTAAAGCACCAGTGCTCGCTAGACCCGACTACGCTAAAATTTTAAAATTTTCACGCTTCAAACGGACGCATCAAATTACGCAATCGGTGGAGTTCTCACGCAAGAGCACGATGATGGTGAATACCCCGTAGCATATGTTAGCAGAGTTTTGACCACTACTGAGCGTAACTATACGGTGACCGAAAAGGAATGCCTTCCGATACTTTGGAGTATGAGAAAATTGCGGCATTACTCGGAAGGGTATGAATTTAATGTCATCACAGATCACAGCGCCTTAAAATAGCTTCGCGAGCTGAAAGACCCGCAGGGTAGGTTAGCTTGCTGGGTCATGGAACTCCAAAGTTGGAATTTTAATGTAGCATATAGAAAAGGTGCCCTGAATCACGTTCCCAATGAGGTATCAAGCCCTTTCGAGGTATCAAGAAGACCAAATAGCGTCCCTAACAGAGACTCGCGATGATTGGTACTTAAGGCGCCTTTCGGCTGTACAAGAGTGTCCGTGGAAATATCCGGATTGGAAAGTTGAGTTTGGCGTGCTATATCAGAGGCATGACGAGCTATTAGACCCGGTCTCAAATAATGAATATTGTTGGCGATTAGTTGTTCCTCAAGAGATGCAAGTCAAAGTCTTAGAAGAATGCCATTGTGAACCTTCAAGTGGACATTTTGGCGTGGACAGGACGTATGATCGCGTAGTACGAGACTACTATTGGCCTGGTGTCTACCAAGATGTGCGCAAATTTGTTACCACCTGTCACGAATGCCAGCGTCATAAAGCCAGCCAAACACTATCACAAGGACTGATGGGTAAGAGGGTAGTAGAAACTCCGTGGGCTGTAGTTTCGGCTGATTGTATGGAGTTTCCTCTCAGCAAACAAAGATATACTCACGTCGTCGTTTTTCAGGACCTCTTTACTCGATGGGTGGAAATTTATCCACTAAGAAACGCAAATGGTAAAGCTATTGCAAGGGCGTTTGAAGACTTGGTGTTGTTTCGGTTCGGCTGCCCAAATTTTCTGTTAACAGATAATGGGAAGGAGTTCGATAATTGCGACATCAAAACCATGTGTGATAATTACGGTATCAAGTTGGTAACTACCCCCCCTTATCATCCGCAAGCCAATCCAGCTGAGAGTTCCAATCGGACCATCAAAGGGATGATTCGGATATTTATAGGAATTGACCATAGGGAATGGGACAAGTATTTACCTGAATTTCGAAGTGCCATGAATACCGCAACCCAAACCACAACCAAAGTCTCACCGGCGTTTTTAAATTTCGGTAGGCATCCTCAGCCTGTTAAAAGCTTGAGGCGGTCTATAGAAATGGCGGATAAACCCCCAGTAGTAAGTACAGACCCTGAATTTTGGCGTGATAGAATTAAAAAGCTAGACGATCTTCGTGAACTCGTAATCAAGTTCATTGACCAAGCGCATGCGAAGCAAAAAGAAACCTATGATGTCGGGCGGAAAGATGTTAAATTTAAGTTAAGTCGGGGATACGATATTGCGAAATTCTTACCCAATTTCTCGCCTCGCGTTGGTTTGCTGCTAAATTAGCGCCGCGGACTGAGAAACCAGTCGAGATCACGAAAGTGTTATCACGTAGAAACGTATGACGTAGAAACTTCGGATGGTAGGCAAATCAGTAAGGTTCACGTAAAACATCTTAGGCCTTACCGAGAGCGCCAACCTGAAGACCCTAATAAACCCGATAATGACCACCCTAACAAAAACCCTATGATTGCGCAGGTAAATGGAGCCAATCCACCCACAGCTCCGGCAAATGATGTTACGCGTATTGGCGGAAGCAGCCGAAGGAGTGGCCGTCCAAGGGAATCGACGCCCGTTGCAAATGATACTTCGAGCACCACTCCAACAACAGCGTCCAGTGTCACCGCCAGCAGCCCTTCAGGCTCCCCCCATCATAGGTATGGCCTTAGATCGCGAAATCCGTGAGCGCTGGCATCCAACTCGAGAAACGCTTGAAAGTTTTCCCTTAATTCCAGCAGAAAGGCCAATCATTACACGAGGTGTCATGTTCGGGGGCCTAGCGGAAATTAGGACAGATTACCTGGATCCTCCAGTAAGGGTTTGTTTTAATTGTTGCTGGGCGTTCGACCATGGCCGTAAGGATTGCCCCAAAGTAGAGAAGCGAAAATGTTGCCATAATTGTGGCAGGGGTGGAGTAGATCTAAAAACATGTCTCGATGTTCAGAGGCGCATTTACGCTACTTAGCTACTCTAAGGGAAATTTAATCCTTAACTCACACTCGTATTAGACTTATTTTTATATTCATTATTTTTCGTATCACAAAATTTTACTTAATTAATATCAATAATAATGTTCTTATCATTTTTTATTATATTTTATTTTTATAGATTAATTAACCAAAAAGACTTTGGTTGGCGTACGCTAGGAATCATTAGCGCTCGCAATAAAGCAAAAAGGGGTAAACATAAATCCACTCATAAATTTCTTTTTTTTTTTCTTTTTTTTGCTATAATACTAGTAAATTACAAAAATTTTCCTTTCTTTTATATTGTGTGAAGCATCGCGTACAGAAAAGAGGGCGTAAGCGTCCAGTCAAAAATATTAAAATATAAGAAGAGAGAAAGAGAGAGAAAATAATCTGTACTTCCTTATTCTTCTGAGCTCCGTTCTTCCTTCTTCTCCTTTTACATGCCGATCAGAATACACGTTTTTTTTATAGATACCGGCTAATACTCTCAATATTTTTATAAAATATTATCTAAGTTTTATGAGTTAAAATAATTGTCATCTTTAAATTAAAACTGATCGTGTTCGACTTTACATAATTAATCAAGTGATGTCAAAAGTCTCGCGAGTTCACCATTATATTGCATCAAGGAAGGTCTATTAAGAATTCGACGTCAAGAGGTTAACCATATACTTTTGGCACGGAATGTGTAAAAATTTACTTTTTACAGTGTGTTTAATTAAGATGCCTAAGAACCCATCTTAATTATGCTTAAAAATGTGGTTTTAGACATGTATTTTATTTAAATTTCCAAAACAGCATATACAGATTTTAGTTTTGGACATTTGACTTATATTCTTAAAGATAAAAGTATCTATTTTATAAATTTTGTCAAATTCAAAAACAAATAATAAAAATATTACATAAAATCTAATTTAGAAAAATTTGAAATTTATTTCCGCTGTATGACAATCGCTAATGCAGTGATACAAGGGTGGAGATAACTCTTACTACTCCAACTGGGTTTCTTTTTCTCTTGCTCTCTTTTTTTGCTTATTTACAATTAATTATAATTTATAAAAATAAATATATAAATATCTATTTGTTCAACAAGGGAAAAAAATAGGATTTGGCTTTAAATGCAGTTGTATGCACGAGTGAGCGTAGCGAACGAGTGCAGACAGCATTGAAAGTAAAATTTCCTACATTTTTTCCCGTGTTCAACACATAGTTTTTAATTAAAAGCGAAAAAAAGATCGCCTGAAAGTAAGAAAGTAGATCTTTTTTGCAGCGTATAATGAAAAATATTTTCTTATTTATACCTGTAAATATTATATTACCCATACTCGACAATTCATTAGTAACACGAACTTTTACAATTGATTTATAATTGATAATTTAAAATTTCTATTTAAAATTAGCTATATTCTTATTTATAAATTAATTAGAAACTAAATCTAAATGCCATTATATACTCAATGTATATAATTTTTCTGATTATTATTTTTTTTTAAATGTGTTATGTAGTTAGTTTTAAGAATGGTGTGCAAAACCCCATGAATTTCATGTCCAAAAACCTGGTATTATAGGTTTTTTCTATTAAAGCTCTATTTAAAATTAAAATATTGACTATATCTGGCAAATAAGCGTTTTTTCCTCAAGAATTATGTTCATTTTTGCTATAGCATATAATATATTTAAAAAGTTATTACCACATACAGCGCAAAACCTTTCTGAAACGTTTCTACAAAGTTTCTAATGTAATCTAAAAAAAATAATAATAATAATAATAATCTAAATCTAAATCTATAAACAGAAACGTTTTTAGAAAGTTTTCAAAACTTTTAAGAAATGTTTTTTAGGTCCACTTTTTCTTGGAAGCTAAACGTTTTAGAAACGTTTCTAAAAAAAAAAAATTTTAGTACGAAAAACTAAATTTTTTTTTTTGGCTAAGTGGTTATTCTCAGTCCCTAAATCGAAAATATTTTAAGTCCATTTCACCACCCCCCCCCCTAAAAACGACAATTTTTCACCCCCCTTACTAAAAACGTCACTTTTTCACCCCCCCTGCCAAGCAAAACTTTTTCAAATACCCCATCCAATGAACATGTTCCATGTTAAAACTTAGAAAAAAAATTTAATATAAACAAAATTATTTTACATGGAAACATTTTTAAAACGTTTCTAAAACGTTTAGCTTCCAAGAAAAAGCGGACCTAAAAAACGTTTCTAAAACCTTTTGAAAACGTTCTATAAACGTTTCTGTTTGCATTTTAGAAACGTTATAGAAACGTTTTGTGCTGTATGGAACGTTAAAAAATATTATTTTTTTTATTTTTATTCGTTAGTGACGAATTACCTTAAAGTGTTCAAAACCCCATCCTTGGCCCTATGTATAATAATTTCTTCTAATTTTTTTTCTCAGTGTATTATTTAGGACTGATTTTCATTGCACTTGTTCTTGGTCGTACTATTGTGCTGAACTATTATATTAGATATTTTTACTATTCTTAATCTTTTTAATTTTTCTATTTAAAAATTTATTAAATAAAATTTCTCATCATATTATTTTTGTATTTCTTTAAAAATTTTTTACTAATAATAATGTAATATTGTTTAATTATATTATAAGTTTTTCTTCATTGAATTGTAATTTATTGTAAAAGGGCGTTTCGCCCGTTAAAAAGAAAATAAATAAATAAATAAATTATAAAATAAGCATAGGTTGGCACTATATACGAATATTCATACGCGTATTCGCAAAATTAACATTGATATTACTCATTGTAATGGAAAAATTTACACGTGCTGGTTTTACTCCCGAGAAAAAATTCCAATTTGGGAAAATTAAATCTATTATGGAACCGTATATCTTTCATTGAGAATCTTTAAATAAAAGAAAAATTTTTTTAAACGTTGGCTAACAGGTTAATATTTACCAAACAAATTTAAACTGACATAAAATCCTTTAAAATTAATATAAAACCTTTAAATTCGGGAAATCATCTAATTTTGATTAACGAATATATCCTTTAATAAAGAAAAAAAAAATTTTTTTTTAGTTTTTATCCATGGAATTTCCCAAATGCTTTTTCTGCACTATGAAAAATATAGAGTATTGCCAAGCTATGCGAAGTTGACGCAACCTAAGGGCGAAGGTAAATACGGCGAAGCGAATATTTACTTGAATCAACTTAAACAGTAACTTGACGGGAGATCCCGTGATTCAATTGAAAGCAAGCTTCTTTCAGCAAAATATTAGCTTGATACAAAAAATATAATTGGGCTAATTTAAGCTAATTCGAATTTGTTATATCCAAATTTAACATTGAAATAAATTCAACCTTATCTTAGAGATAAAAAAAAATATAGTACAAACCAGTAAATATAATATACTCTCTGATTTAGGGAGTTATAACTCCCAGAAATTTCTGTCATCTCCTCGAATACCTTCGGGATGAAAATATACCGTATGAGGGAAAACTAATATCCTGGAAGTGAAATTTTTAATTTTTCATCCTAAACAATTTTCCAATTTTCCAATATGGCGGACCAAAAAACATGAAAATAGAAAGTTTCTACATTACCTGGGGGTTTTCGGGGTCGAGAAAAACGTTTTTATAAATGAAAATTTTAATTTTTTTGCTCCAGCATATTTTCCAATTTTTCAAGATGGCGGACCAAAAAACATGAAAATAGAAACTTTCTACATTACCTGGGGGTTTTCGAGGTCAAGAAAAACGTTTCTATTAATGAAAATTTTAATTTTTTGGCCCCAGCAAATTTTCTAATTTTCCAAGATGGTGGACCTAAAAACATGAAAATAAAAACTTTCTACATTACCTGGGGGTTTTCGGGGTAGAGAAAAACGTTTTTATAAATGAAAATTTTAATTTTTTTGTCCCAGCATATTTTCCAAATTCTTCAAGATGGCGGACCAAAAAACATTTTATCGACCTCTAAACCCCTTGGCAATGTAAAAAGCTTATTCTAAATTGTTTTTTGGTCCGCCATATTGGAAAATTGGAAAATATGCTGGGGCAAAAAAATTCTAATTTTCATTCGTAAAAACGTTTTTCTCGACCTCGAAAACCCCCTGACAATGTAAAAAGTTTATTCTGAAATGTTTTTTGGTCCGCCATATTGGAAAATTGGAAAATATGCTGGGGCAAAAAAATTAAAATTTTCATTCACAAAAACGTTTTTCTCGACCCCGAAAACCTCCAGGTAATGTAGAAAATTTTTATTTTCATGTTTTTTGGTCCGCCATATTGGAAAATTGGAAAATATGCTGGGGCAAAAAAATTCCAATTTTCATTCATAAAAACGTTTTTCTCGACCTCGAAAACCTGGCAATGTAAAAAGCTTATTCTGAAATGTTTTTTGGTCCGCCATATTGGAAAATTGGAAAATATGCTGGGGCAAAAAAATTAAAATTTTCATTAACAGAAACGTTTTTGTCGACCTCGAAAACCCCCAGATAATGTAGAAAGTTTCTATTTTCATGTTTTTTGGTCCGCCATCTTGGAAAATTGGAAAATTGTTTTGGATGAAAAATTAAAAATTTTTCCTGCAGGATATCAGTTTTCCCTCATACGGTCCATTTTCATCCCGAAGGTATTCGAGGAGATGATAGAAATTTCAGGGAGTTATAACTAATACGTAATTCAAATATATAGTTACCGGATTCAGGCTAATATTAAGTTGACCTGAGTCTAAAAGACAGCTATTTTAACAAATATACGTCAGCTGACTCAAGGTTGGGATGCACTGATTTAACCCCGTTAACTTGAATCAAGGGATTATTCACTTTCGAGGACTTAATGGGTACGAAGTTAATATTAACTTCTTAAAATTTTATTATTTTTTATAGTGTGGCTGTTCACCTAACAGAAATAATTGACAAAAAATTAATATGCAGCCTATCGTAAATGACATGAACTCCTCGAGAACCTCATACCTTAAAGAATTGGTGATATCAAACACGAAATACATTATAGTCGAAAGCATTAAATTATAAATAAAATAAAAAATGTTATCGGAGCTTACTTGTGGACAAATTAAGTTTATCAATAATCATAAAAATAAATTAAATATTAATAAAATAATGCAAAAAACACAAGCTGCAAGTTGCTTAGAGTATTGGTATAAAATAAAAATATAACCTTGACCTCCCATTCCATAAATATAACATTTGTATTACTTAAAAAAAAATGTATATAGAATGACGTCATATAATAATATAACACCTGAACTTAAAAAAACACAATACATAAGACTAATAAGAAAAAAAATAATGCAAAAAAATTAGAATTATAGGTGGATACATATCAAATAAAAGAAAGAAAGCGACCTTACGCATTGAAAACCGAGGGCATGGATCGCGTGCAAATTTTTTTAGATTCATACTTAAAAACATGTTATACAATTTAAAAGAAATTTATCTTGATTCTATTTTTTATATATACTACTAAGAAAATTTACTATCTTTCTACACCCTGTTATGTATTTTACTACCAAGGCTGTTTTTATTTTAATGACGTCATGTGGCAATACACTTATTTTCACGATATTTTCACATGTAAATGTTTTTTTTACGTGTACAAAATTAGAAAACAAATAATATTCATTTATATAATATGGCTTTGCTGATGTTATACTTATTGAAATACAATAATTATTTTTTACGATAGTAACAAAATTTTATATTTTAAAAATGAAAATAATAAAATCGAAAATTCTACTGTTTAAAAAAAAAAAACCGAAACGGAATTCCGGTTTCGGCAAACGAATTTTTTTTTTCCTTCTAAAAATTTTTTTTTTAATCGTTAGATACTGTGGTGTTTAGTAACCAACAATAACTTTTTTTCTTGACGATTCTTTACGATTTAAGAGAATAGCAATAGTAAACACAATTAGAAAAAAAATAGGTTCCCCTCAACCAGATTTATTTTTCTGTGATAGACTTAACTATAATTTTCCTCCAAAGGTTGACTGATCCACTGCTAATGAGTTATAGTGATAACCTATTACTTTAATTATGTTGTAAAAAGGGATTCAAAGTAGTAATTCCCTCTAAATTGATAAAGGTGTTAAATTCATGGGGTTTCTTCATGACAATCATTTACAGGTAATTTTTTTAACATCCTAAATTCATTCGCACAGTAATAATAAATCAAAATTTGTTCCGAATTGAAAGGCTACAAATCATTATTTTCGTTCCAATCACAAAAGATAAATTTATAGAATTCTTAACCTTTTAGGGTAATTCCACAGCTAATTCCCAGGCTGAGCGGGACAAAGTCGTGAAAATTATTTTTTTTCCCTCACACGAAAATATGTTCCACAATTAGATGTCAGCTCCAATTTCAGCTCGTTACATTGATTTTTAAAGATTTTTCTTTAGTGGGGCATTTTAAATGCAAATTATAGTACTCAGCCATCTTTTTTTAAAAGTACCGTAAATTTCACTAAAAAACTCTAAAAAAAAAAAGTAGGTTTTCGATCGGAAATTTTTCGGAAAATCCGAATTTCGAGTCGAAATTTACCCATTATGTGTCGATTCGCAGCAAAATTCGAATTTGTTTTTTTATTCAACAGCGATTTCTCAGCTCATAATGGAATAAAAAAAATTTTTTTTTATAGTGTCAAAAAAAACGAGAACTTTCATGTTGTGGATTCTCCCAGATGGGTTTTTCCATATTTTAATTTAAATTGTATTTCTTTCAAATTCATAAATTTTGAAAATACGCAAATTTTATAACACAGACACACAAAAAAAAAGTCATGTAACAGAGGGTTTTTGGTGGTGCTAAAACCGAATATGACCATAGAAATGAAATAAAACTACCCAATCCTCCCCAGCGCAGCGCCCCTATATGCCCCCTAAAGGGGAGAAAAAAATTTTTTTTTCGAAAAATGAAAATTGAACTATATAATCATGTTTTTTGGGATGCTCGTACCAAAGATAGATTTAAAAAATGTTTTCAACCAACGTTTAGCTCTTTAGATAGCCCCATTGCCTCCATTTATACCCCCTTAAACGGGTTAAAAATATGTCTCTTAGGAAAATTAAAAGTCAAAGTGTATTCTTATATTTTTCTTGTCAGCGGCTAGAAAGCACGTATTTCGCGGCCGCTGCGCGACCGGAAAAGACGCGTTTTCTCGCTAATGACGAAGAAAAATCGTATACGACCCTTGTCCATAAATAAAGAATGGCCCAAATCGCAGTTTATCAACCTCAGCTTCGCCTCGGATGGTAATTTACGTGCGATTTGAACCATCCTTTACACGGGATCGTAATATAATATTTTGGGACGGTGAAACCAAAAATGAATATTTTTGGAATATTCTATTTTTGTGTTCAATTTTCATTTTTCGGAAAAAAAAAATTTTTTCTCCCCTTTAGGGGGCATATAGTGGCGCTGCTCTGGGGGGGATTGGGTAGTTTTATTGCATTTCTATGGCTATATTCGGTTTTAGCACCACCAAAAACCCTCTGTTACATGACTTTTTTTTTGTGTGCCTGTGTTATCAAATTTGCGTATTTTAAAAATTTATGAATTTGAAAGAAATACAATTTAAATTAAAATATGGAAAAATCCATCTGGAAGAATCCACCACATGAAAGTTCTCATTTTTTTTGACACTTTAAAAAAAAAATTTTTTTTATCCCATTATGAGCTGAGAAATCGCTGTTGAATAAAAAGACAAATTCGAATTTTGCTGCGAATCGACACAGAATGGGTAAATTTCGACCCGAAATTCGGATTTTCCAAAAAATTTCCGATCGAAAACCTACTTTTTTTTTTTAGAGTTTTTTAGTGAAATTTACGGTACTTTAAAAAAAAGATGGCTGAGTACTATAATTTGCATTTAAAATGCCCCACTAAGGAAAAATCTTCAAAAATCAATGTAAAGAGCTGAAATCGGAGCTGACATCTAATTTTGGGACATATTTTCGTGTCAGAGAAAAAAAAAATAATTTTCACGACTTTGTCCCGCCCAACTTGGGAATTAGCCGTGGAACTACCCATGTCTTATTTAATTGTGTACTTACTAACTATATAACAATTTAATCGCTGAACCATGTATTTGTTGTATTTATTTTTAAAACCAATAAAACCACACAGGCGTGCGGGAGATATTATGCCCGCTTTCTGAATTGCCCCTGAAAATAGACTGCTCTGTGAATTCAAGTGATATTTAATAATTTATGATATTAATAGCTATTTTTTCAGATTATCTGATTATTTGCGACATATAATTATTTGGTACAGAAAACTTGAAGCTAGTTTATTCTTGGTGTTCCTTAAAAAATAATTGTTTTACTGCTACAGCAAAGTTATAATACAATACCAAATTAAATAATACCAACAGTAAAATTCTTCCATGCTTTTAAATTTTCTTGTAGCAATTTTTTTAGGCAACACTATTATCATAAAATTTTTTTAGTAAATAAATTAAACGAAATGAGATAAAATCAAAAAGAAAATGTGTATTGTAATGATTATATTGCTTTGATAATTTAAATTAAATTTAAAATTTCAAGTCCTAAACATATCTTTAGTAAAATGTTATAAGAGTTATATGCATTTACTTATTAACATGAAAAAAAGAGTTAAAATTTAAAAGTAAGACATGTTAAATATTAAGTTGTTAATAAATTGTAAATATTTAAGAATACTTTGACATTTTTTATTCATTTACCAGGTCCTATTTCCTTAAAATTATTCAAAACGCATAAAAAAATCAAATTATCATTTAATACCTTCATTTAATGATTTTAAATGACATTTATAAATTTTTATAATTTTTTTTTTTCATTCCACAGATCTCTGAAGATCTATTTAGATCTATTTTAATCTACAGAGATCTCCGGAGATCTAAAGAGATCTCTAGAGATCAAAAGTGATCTGCGGAGATCTAAAGATATCCCCCAATTTTTCGATCTATTTAGATCTCTAGAGATCTCTAGAGATCAAAAAAGATCTGCGGAGATCTAAAGAGATCTATCGAAAATTGGTCGGGATAATCCTAAAAATATAATTTCATTTTTCAGGGAAGGGGTGATACCTTAATAAATATCATTTTTAGACCCGAACCACCATTAACGGGTTTTTTTTTTGAGGGGATAAAATTAAGTTACAAAACTAAAAAATTTAATACATTTTTTTTAATAATACATTATTAACCTAGCCTTGGTAAAGATTCCATGAGAATCGAAACGTTGGAATAAAGTTATGCTTTTTGTATAATATAACATCAGTTTGCTTTGTATTGGTCATTGTTAAAATTTTTTTTAATTTACAAGAAATTTTAATTTAATTAGAAAAAAATTGAACCTGCACAATTTGATATATTTTAGCTTATAGACAAAATTGATAAAGAATAATTTTATCGCATAATGCAGTCCAAATTAGCTTTTGGGCCCCAGAATCATACTTCGCGGGAAATTTTATAATCACTTAAGAGGATATTTTTAACTGCAAAATAAGCATTTAGCAGCGAGAATAAAAATACTTTTAGACAAATTACTAAGAAGGGCCAAAAACGTGTAAACGGCATTTGAAAATTGAGAATTGGGCCTAGAAATCTAAATATGGTGTAAGGAATTATTTTTAATTTGGACCGAATTCTACGGCCCTTTAGTCCCACTTGAGCCCAATAGGTGTAGAATCTCTTGTATGATGCAGCAAAAAAATAAGATAAACCGAATCTGAAAAAATAATTCAGAAAAATTAATAATTCTATTTAATGTGTTTTTATCTAGCTATGTATATTTGAGAAATCTATGAAATAATTTTTTGGACAAACATTTATAAGAATTTTCGCCAAATTTAAGTATCTTAATAAAATTCTAAAAAATTCAAAATAATTGTTAAATTATATTTTTTATTTACCTATAAAATGCAAGTCAAAACAAGACATTATTTTCTTGACGCTTTCTTCACAAAAATCGGTTAACGATCACTTGCATCTAAAGAACAATGAATTGTTTATTTTATTTGTTTAAATAAAAATTTCCAAGAAATATAAAGTTAAAATATTCAAGTTAATTAAACTTTTACATGTTTATAAGTAAATTATGTTACAATCAGATATCCTAGTGGCATGTAGGTTAGTAATATTATAAAATTATAAAATTTTTTATCAAAAACTTGTCGTGATCAATTAATAATAATTATAACTTTTAATATTAATGAAAAAATTTTCAAAAAATAAAAGCAAATAGAAAGTCTAAAAAAAATAATTACATATTTTATTTTTGTTTATATTTGTTCAAGACAATAGAAATCATTTAATTTTCACTAAATAACAAGTTTTAAAATAAATAAATAAAAATAATATTTTTTTCTGTTTAATGATTGGAAAATGTTAAAATTATATGAGTAAAGTCATAAAATGTAACATATCAAACGTTATAATTAAAGACATACCTTTGAATAAAAAATAATAACAATACGTCTAATAGGTAAAAAATAAGCTCTTTTTCTTATAAAACGTGAAAACTAAGATAGTGAAAGTAAGGTGTAAAGAAAATATTTTAAGCCAGAAACTTGTTGATAACTTCCTTATTGAAAAAAAAAAAAAAATGAATAGCAAAATAATTTGACAAATTTTATGTCTTTAAATAATGATTTATATATACTATTAAATTATTTGCTAATTTTATAAATATACATATATATGGCTTGTTTGCAAATAAAATTTACAATTGCGTTAACCTTCTGAAGGCCGAATTGTAAGAATTTGCAGAATTTTCGTCTAACTTGCTTTTTGACATTAGAACATAACTGAAAAAAAATCCACTTTATCGATAATTCTTTTAAGAATCTCTGGATCATTTACAAACTCTCTGGATATTGGTTTTTTTAGGCCAGTGACTGTGTTCGAAACCTTTAAAAATTAATACATCTTACAGAGAAAGACATTTAATAATCTATTTTAGAGGTCTATTTAGGTTAAATTGGGTTATATTTATACAATTCTTTTTAATATTACAGTTAGTAGAAAAATAGTTCCAGAAACGGAATAGCTCAAAAATAATCTCAAAAGGGAATAGAATGAGACCAAACTAGATTTAAAATTGATGGAAAAATGAATTTTAACGAAAAAAAATTTAAAGATGCCATATAAATAAATGCATGCATGCATCTTGAAAAAAATTTTTTTAATTACACTATGATGTAATAAATTACATACCATAGTGAATAAATTATTTTAAAATTTTTTTAATTATTATTAAAAAATATATTTAAAAAAAAAAATAAATCTTTTTGTGTTCATAAAAAATTAAATGCTGACAAAGAAGATTTTTTAGCAATATCATTTTAAAAATGAACACGCAATCGTTTTATTTTAAATATTGTAACTTATAATCTTACATTCTTCTAGATCTTAATTATTGCATTTTAAATGATAAAACTAAGCAGATATCGAGTAAATAATAGACAATAATTTGTTATTATTTGATTTCAAGATGAAAGGCAGCAGTATTTCAAAAAATGGTAAATAAATAAATAATTTTTTATTATTTATTAACTCGACTAAACAATAAAATTTTTTATTTTTTTAGGCATTTTTTTTATAAGACCAAATAACGACATAGATTTAATCGAAAGATCAACAATAAAATTATTTAATTACAAAAATAAAATAAAATTATTTTTATACTTTCTGAAATTTTTTATTTTACTTAATTTAATTATATTTTTGATCATATCAATGTTTGTTTTATGGAATAATTTTTATAATTACAAAATAATTAGTGCTGTACATTCTAAAGAAATAATTACTCCACAAAATCAAGTTCAAGATAATGATAATTTATTTAATTTGAATTTTAATGAGGAAAAAAATAATTTAGAAAATTTTAATAACAATAAATTGGTGAAGTTGTTTAAGCAAGGTTCTGATAGTGAGATAACAGAGAAACAAAAGGATTTGTTGGCTCAGTTGAAAAGTGTTATTGATGAAATTAGGGATTCTGTGAGTGATGAGTTTGACAAAAATGAATTAAATTTTGAAAAAACTAAAGTATCAAATATTCCAAGAACCGAGGAAAATAATAAAGATGACGAAATAAATAATTACAATGTTAGTAATTTATGCAAATTATTTCAAACTTATGATTTATCGAACTTATCGTCGTTAGAAAAATCCAAGATCAATAAAAATTGCCGTTTTGAAGAAATAAATAGTTTATTTAATGATGCAGAAAGAAACAATAACAAAAAACAAAATTTAGAAAAATTGGACTGTAAAAAAAATTTAGAAAGCCAGAAACTGAATCCTGATAATTTATTATTATTAACAGCCAAAATAATAGAACCAAAAGTTGTCAACACTTATGATTTATACTTTTTTTACACTAAAAATCTTGGAAAATTAGACACTTTAAGAGAAAGTGATAATTTAAAAGTTAGCATTGCGGAACTGTTATATCACACGAGTGTTAATCGTTTTTTCGAACATTTAAAATCAGTAATGTCATTATTAGAAAATGATTTTTGTAAATTATTAAGTGATTATGTTAATCATGAATTAATTATTTTTATACCAAATAATATCGAAACACAAAAAATTTACGATATTTTAATTACGAAATACGAAATTTTCATGAAGGAAAAAATTCATAATAATTTTAAACATACAATGAGTATCCCTGAAGAATTGCAACAACAACTATTTTCTAAATATGCTTCTTATAAAAATAATGAAAATTACCCAATTACGGAAGAAAAATAATGCTCTCATTTTAAAAAATTATTTTTAAATACAGAAATGTAAATATTTTTTATATAAATTAAATTATTAATAGCAATAATTATTTTTTTTTCCTTGATCCTATTAATTTTTTTACGTGATTTTTTCAAACCTGATAAAATAAATTATGATGTTCGTAAAGAAGAAGATTAAAACAAAAGAAATAAAAAATTGATAAATATTGACCCACATTAAGATAAGAAATGACCCGAAGAACAGTAACTTGACTTTATTTAAAAATATCAATAGTACTTGTTATCCAAGAAGACAGCATCAAATAATATAAAAATTCAATAAAACCTGTGAAAAATGTCAAAGAAACAATGTGATGGTAAATTATTGAGTTTAATTTTTCATATGATAAATATCTATAAATTTTGAATAATTTTCTGTGCAGGTAAGATATTTTCTGTGGAAGAAGGTTGGGCAAACAACGAAAAAAATTTTAAAAAAGTTAAAAATCGTTTTGAATTATTAAAATGGCTATTAATATTTTGTTTTGTTATATTTGCGTTAATTTGTGCATACACATTTTGGAGTGCATATGAAATATTAAGTGCATTAAGAACGAATCAAGATAATTACAACGAAGAACAATTGTTATTAGATAAAAATCGAAAAATTATCATAGCAAATGATGATGAAGAAGTTGTTAAGAGACCAAAAAGTATGGTGCTTGATTTTGGTGAATGGAAAAAAGCATTAACAGAAAATTTAAAAACTTTTAAAAAAATTCAGCATGACATACAATATCAAAATGAACAATACGTTTCGAAAAATCTTAAATTTTTATTGGAAGGTTTACCAAATATATTTAAATCTTTGATTAGTCAAAATATTACTAACATTCAGCATAACGATAAAAATTTTAAAGATAATTCACGGTCACTAAGAGATATAAAAAGTAAATAAATAAACATATGATAAGTGAAAGTTGCGATAAGAGCTCCGAGTTTCTTCTTGATAAATTATAAAAATCTTTTGTCGATTAATACAGCGAATAATTCGATACACGTAAATCCTAATAAGCTATTACATAAGATAAATAAATCAAAATTTATAAAAAATAATTATTTTAATTTCATTAGAAATTCTTAAAAGTTATTTGTTTTTACAAGATTTCAACTATTATTTTTTTTTGTTTAGTATATCTCTTACGAACTTTATAGATTTTAATTCTAATGTATGTGTCACGTACACAGTTGTCTTTAATAGTGTCATAATTTTAGATCTATAGTGCCGAGGTATACAAAACCTGCCACTTGATATCTAGAAGCATTCATTTTTATAAAATTCTGAATATTACCAATCGCTTCAGGTCTAAAATTAACATTTTAGTTTTATAGTCAATTTAAACATAAAACCTGTTAGAAAATATATACTAAGGGCTGAACATTCAAAAACACGCGATTTTAGGCCTAACTCACGAATAACAAAGTTTTGAAAATTAATTATCGATTTTTACTCAAAATTTTTATCCCAAGGATTTTGAAAGTTAATAAACTTAAAATTTAATATAAAAAATTGTAGCATTTAATCTTAGGGCCTAAAAACCTATAAAAGTTCAAAATTTCTGTCAAATTAAAAGATATCACTCTTTTCAACCCTTATTTTATTAGGTTTTTAGCTCTCAGGTTGAATGAAATAATTTTTAAATGTTGATTTTTGAATTTAGCACCCTCAAAAACCCCTTCTTTAAATTTTGAGAAAAAAATAACAAATAATTTTCGAATAATAAACTTTTTTATAGGCCTAAAAACGCCTGCTTTCTTTCTTGCCGCTATAATCTGTTTTTATCCACTTTAGCCCTGGAAAGCATACATTAAATGCACCTATACTATGCTGGAATAACTAAAATTATTAAAGCACTTTCATGCGTATGTCTGCGTGTGTCGATTTATACAAAATATGTGTATAACTATTGCTACTGCAAAATAATATCTCTATTATTCCATCTCTTGAATAAGCCATAGTTAGCATACAACTTGACGTATACTAGTTTTTCTAACCACTGTTCCTTGCGTTCGACATATAACCGCTAGATGGCAGGTGCTTATACTATATGTTTTCCAAGGGAGTCTAGCTTCCATGTAAAGTACTTTAAAAATTTTAGTTCTTCCAGCATGCAGGTGCATTTTGCATATTTTCCAAGACTAAAAGTGGATAAAAAACATTAATACACACGAGACAGAATGTACCCCATCATCCGACACTTATTTACATAGAGTTTTTTAAAAGCCGGCTACTCAATAAGCGTCGAATTCGAATAATGACGTAACATTCTATCTCTTGTGTATTAATATATAATTCTCACACAATTTATGATATGTGACATTTCACCGCACTAAAATAAAGTAATCACCATGTAATCACTAAGTGTAAAAAGTAAATACTAATATTTTATATTATTAATATAATTTTAATAATTTTGTAACATTATCTGTATTTACATAATGTTATACAGACAAAATCACAACTATGTTTAGAATTATAGATAAAATTGTTAATTTTTTTTCATTTTTAATACATACAATGTTCACTGGAATAAAATTAAAGCTGACTATATTAAAATATTTAATGATTTAAATATTTTATATTTTTATTTTTTTATATATTTATATTTTTCTTTATCAATTATTAGTTGTTAATTAATATACCATATTTCGAGGGGTTTAGATAAAAAAAATTTGTATAATTTTCATGTAAATTATACTTTTGTTGATAAATTTATCAGAAAGTAAAATAGAATAATTAAAATTTGTCCAAACTCAATGTAAATAATCTAATATATCCTATAATAAAAACTTTTTTAAAATGAATTAAAGTTAAAAATTAAGAACATGCAAACAGTAACTTACTAATGAGGAAAGTTTACGACATTTGAGAAATCAACAGATACCATATACCTAGAGGTCAAAAAATTAAATTAGCTATGACCGAATTTTTGGGTTTCAAACTAAATGAAGCAAATTATAAAATAAGATTTTTCAGGGTATTTTGCAAATAACGTTGCTCGCTTAATTTTCGGCCTGTATTTGTGCAATAACTATGAAAAAAATTTTTCCATTAATGTCAAATTGTTAATCCTGTTTTTGCAATAATTCTTGAATTAAGATTTCTGCTTTTACTCAAATCTTCAATATTTTGCTAAAAAATGCTAAAAAGTCAAGGTGAGGAGGAAAAATGTTAAATATCTTATTACTTTTTTTCTATTTTATATAATTTTATTCATTTTTTTCCAATTTATAGTACAGACAAAATTTCTTTTAAAAAATAAAATTTTTTTTTTATTTAATAAATATTTAAACATAAAAACACATAATATTAAACAACTTTTTCATAATTAGCAGCTAAATTTTTACAATTATTCAGATCTCTGATATTTTGTATCACTCTGACAACATCCATTATACAACTTGTGACTTGAGGACAATTCAGAATATCTAATCGTTCGATTCTTTTTGAATTGTATAATAAGGCTTCAAATCCTTTATTCGTTAATCCTGAACAACCGTCACAAACAAAAGTTTCCAAATTGGTAAAATATCTTATAGAACTATCAGTTATTCTGTACAATTTCCTTAAAGTTAGAAATTTTAAACTCTTCATTGAAGCTACTTCAAATAGAGCGATGTCAGATATAGTATGACTAGGGCCAATGCTGAGGTACTCTAGCTTATTAAAATATTTAGCAATAGACAAAAGCAAATAATTGTTCACGTTATAGTTATTTTCAAAGTTTATTTCTATGAGATTTGCATTTTTTGAAATAATTTTACTTCTTAGTGCCGAAACTGATAAATTGTAATTACCGTGATAAATTTTCAAGTTTGGCAAAGAAATAACTGCTTCCCAAATGGCGTCATTTAATTCAAGGTATTTATACTTAAAAGTTGTCAAATTTTTAAACATTGAAATCGCAGTAACTAAAGTTTTTAAATCAATATCCCAACATCTTTCAAGAATCAATGTATCCATCTTCTTTGCTGGTAAACTTAATAAGCAAAATCCATGAATATAGTAACCAATTTTTAAGTAATTTAAGTTCTGATTTCTTTTAAACAAATTGGCAAATTGATCTTCACATGAATTTTGCGTAAACAATGGGCAAATAATCAATTTTTCAATATTACAACAATTGGTTGCAATTAATTTTATAGCAGTCGAGGGGTTATTTATGAGCCTTATATGGTCCTTATTTGTTTCGACAGATAAATCAACATTTTTGATATTTTCACCACATTTTTTTAAAACTTTTTTCATAACAGCAATATCGATGAAGACATTTCCCCAAATATTTTTACCAAAATTAAAGTTTTTCATTACCTTCCAAGATTGTTCACTAGCAAATTTCCATTTTTTGGATACTCTCTCGACTCTCACTCGGTCAGGAATTGGCAGAAATGAACAAATTCGAGTCAAACAATCTGGGTTCAACATTTCGAATATTGAAAAATTCACTTTTATTTTATATAATAATTTTAATGACCAAAAAAAATCAAGTCAACATTTCACAATATAATGTTAAATATGAATGTATATCTTATTTTTTTGCTGGTATTTTTCTACTAGAGTTTTTATTTCAATTATTCTATTTTTCTAGAATTTAATCTATTTTTTGGAAAAAGATAAGAAAAATTAATATACATTAAAAAATTTTATCGTTATATTTATTGACCTAAAATATTCATTTGATAAAATTCTTTTAAATTTTTTATATTTATATCTTGTTGTTTAGATTAGATTTTTAGAATAATTATAGAGCGTAGAGCGTAGCTCTACCTTATACACTGAGAAAAAAATTTTCTTGGCTTAAGAAAATCATATGCATTGAATTTTAATTTTTTGAATCTAGAGTATATAATTTTAAAACAAGAAAACCATTGTTAATTGAAAGAAATATTTTTTTCGTTTAAGTAAATATATTCATTGAATTTTGATTTCATTCAAACAAACATATGTTTCTTGGAAGAAACGAATATTTTTTTGCCGCTAGAAACTGGATAGATT
Organism: Anagrus nilaparvatae; assembly: GCA_022575985.1. Taxonomy (NCBI): domain Eukaryota; kingdom Metazoa; phylum Arthropoda; class Insecta; order Hymenoptera; family Mymaridae; genus Anagrus; species Anagrus nilaparvatae. The sequence goes on along the minus strand of JAKSXM010000231.1, from coordinate 8,255,609 downwards.
ATTACAAAAACTTTCAGTGTTTTGAATCAAAAAAATATATTCAAAAAAATATTTTCTAAATTCAAGGAAGCGTTTTTTTGAATCATGAAATTTAATTTTTGATCCAAAGCAAATAGTTTTCAAAAAAATATAATCTCATGCCAAAATTATAAAACTTTATTTTAAAAAACTGCTTTATTTCGTTCAAATAATTATATTTTATTCGTTCAAAAAAATGTACTTTTTTTTCAAGAAACAATTTTTTTAATAAAATATATTTTTATTGCTGAATTAACTATAATCTCCATTCATTTATATAAAAATTATTCTGCAAAAAGTAATTTGTAGATATCTTTATAAGCGAAACTTAATTCAATGCAAAAAAATTGATCAGCTAATGAAAAATTAGAAGTTTTTGCGAAAAAGATTAATATTTTAGATAATTAGAGCAAACAACATTTTTCAAGTTTTAAAAAAAAAATTTTTTTTCTTCCTAAACTCAGCTTGAAAAAAAATAATTATTTTTATGACATTAAAATAAAAAAATAATATCAGAATTCACTCATATGTTTATTACCACCTGCTAATTCCATCTGGCTTTTTTTTTTATTTCTTTTTAACGTGGCAGCTCAGTGACTATAATAGTCAAGTTATATAACTAGAAATGCGCTTGATTAGTTCAGTAAAAGTTACTAAATCCTAGTAACAAGCAGACACTATTGTTTATTCAATAAACTATACACTAAATTTACCTCGTGTTTATACAAAGTATTTTGTTGCTTATAAATAAATAAATAAAATTAATTTAATTATTTAATGTATTAATTTATAATGGATAATAAAATTATTTACTATTGGAATAGAAAGCGTGTAAAAAAGAATATTTTTGAATTGAGATTGAAGCAGCAAAGATTAGGAAAATGTCTGAATAAATTAAGAACAGAAGCTTATAAAAACCAAAAAAATAGTACTGATTGTGATTATGAGGTTTTTCGACGTGATAATGGATATATTGACATTGAAGGTAGAAGAATTATCCATATAAAAACATTAGCTGAAAATTTGAAGTGCCTCACTTGCAAAAATACCCTTTCATTAGAACATATCAAAGGTGAAAAGAGGTGTGGTTTAGCCTCCGTTTTTTACATTAAATGTGATTCTGCAGATTGTGGAATTGTAAATGAAGTGCACACAGAAAAAAAACACACTGTGCAAAAAAAAGATTATAAAAAAGTTAAAAAAAATTCTGGTGATGCTGGTAAGAATTATTTTATAACCTCTTTTTATGAGTAAATTTTTGTGCTCTTCTAATTTCAATTCATTTTTATAGAATCTGCAACTCCTGCAGAAGTGCCAATAAAGGAAACACAATGTTATGATATCAATAGCGTAGCTGCAGTAGGTACTGTATCAACAATATTATTTAAAATTTTTTCTTGTACTATTTTATATTTAATTACAATAATGTTGATAAACAGGAATTTTAAATGCTGGAATCGGTCATCGACAATTTAATTCAATGCTAGATTCATTAGATATTCCTGAATTTTATTGGAATACGTTTAAAAATCATGAAGAAGAAGTTGGTCCAGTCATTGAAAAATTGGCTCGAGAAAGCTGCATGAAAGCAGCAGCACTTGAAAGAGAATTAACTATTAAGAATTATGAACAACTAAGGACTATGTTGTAAGAAAATTTTCTTTTTTATATTGTAAAAACATAAGTACCAATATTAAATTTTTATATTTCATAATAATTGTATTAGATAATGGTTTTGTTTTCACAACTATTTGATCCGATACAAGAATGAAACATTAGTATTCGAATTATTATTTTATAAGGTGGATTAATTTTTTATAAAATAATAAATAAAATTTAAAAAAGAGTTTTTTTATATTATTATTCAATTAATTTTATGTAAATATGTATAATTTAAAATCATCAATTTATTTACTCTTGATTTTTATGAAATTTAAAAATAAAAAAATTTTTTTTTTTTGATTTTTAAGACACTGTATTCAGTGAAATAAATGTTAACGTTATATTTTTTTTATGAATTCAATTAATTAGTAATGATTATTTTTTAACTACTTATAACCTAAATTTGATTTATTGATTTAGCTTATTTGTATACTAAAATGTAATAATTTTTTTATATACAGCAAGTAAACTGTTATATTGACATGTGAATTACTCTAAAAATTATGTGCAAATTATACTGTTTTTTAGAACAATAAGGTCTATATGATTATTTAAAATATGTATATGTGTATAATTTTATATTCATAAATAACAAAATAAAAGGATTTTAATTATTTACAAGCTTACACATTTTAGTTTGAAATCATTTGTATTTATTTTTTATGAACATCAAGCATGTTTAAAATTCATATTCATTTATTATTGACATTGCATTAAAAGTTGATTTTGTAAATATTATTCATAAATTAATAAAATTTAAATAATTAGTAAAAAATAACAATTTTTAAAATAGAAAAAAGTGATTTTGTAGGCTCTCTGATAAAAATGCTGGTTTAATATTTTTAAAAGCTCTCTGAAAAAATTGAAATAATAATCAATACCTTTTCAATTTGTTTGGTATTTAAATTTTTCAAATAATTTATATACTTGTAAATATAAAAGTAAAAATAAAATGCCTGTAAACTATATTCTGAAACAGTTTAATGGCGGGCAACTCTGCATTTTTATTTTTTAATTGATTTTATTTGAAAACATTTGTACTTGATAATTGATTCATAGCAATAGTTACAAAAATAAATGTCCTTTTTTAATAGCTTTCATAATTTTATATTTCAGACCTGAGCATTTAGACATTACTCATTTTTTCCCTGGATTATCTGAAGATGAAAAAGAAAATTTTGTTATATCAGAAAATGATTTTGTTCGCGTAGCTGGTAGCTTTGATATGGGCTGGTCAACTCGTGGAAATGGCAGAAGCTACAATAGCCTTTGTGGAACAGCAGCAATAATTGGATTTTTTACAAAAAAAGTTATTTCTTATGTAACTTTCAATAGAAAATGTTACAAATGTAGTCTAGGTCAACCAAAAAATTCTCACGATTGCAGACAAAATTATGTAGGTAGTGCAAAGGGCATGGAACCTATGGCAGCAATGCAACTGGTTTCTGACAATGAAATATTTGCTGGTGCTAGAATTGAATTAGGAATATTTATAGGAGATAATGATAGTACTGCTATTCATAGAGCCAGGAGCTCTGTTTCATATGAAATAGTGAAACAAGCTGATAAAAATCATACTATAAAAGGAGTTACCAATGCTTTATACAAATTGGCTAGAAAATTCAAGGAATTAAATAGTGACACTATAAAATATTTGAAAAGATGTTTCTCATACAGCTTAGCTCAAAATGCACCTGACAGTAAAAAAGTAGCAGCAGCTGTAAGAAATATACCTTACCATTGCTTCAATGATCACACAAATTGTGGTTCTTGGTGTGGCTACAAGAAAGATCCACAGAATTATACTCACAAAAACATTAGCAAGGATTTGACAAATGAGAATTTATTTGAGTCATTAAAAGATCTTTTCAACTCCCTGGCTAACAAAAGTGATCAGTATGCATCTGGACAATCAAGTAACTCAAATGAGAATTTAAATATGATGATTGCTAGTAAAGCACCCAAAAAAATTTTATATGCCTTATCACCATCGGGTGATTACCGTATAGGTTATGCGATTTTAAGTAAAAACGAAGGGCCCCAGGCTTTATCAGAAATTCATAAAAATTTAGGTGTTTCTCCTAGTGTTAATGGTATTAAGCATACTGCAAAATTAAAAAGAGCAGCAGATACTAAGTATCTTAAATCTTTAGATCCTGAAAACAAAAAAAAAAGATTAATTCTAAAAAATATAATCAACAATTCAAAAAATCATCTTGAATCTAAAGAAGGAGGAACATACAAATCAAATTGCCAACTTCTTGCAGTAGAACTACCCATTATTAGCGATGCAAGATTAAAAATTAATTCTGATTCTTCACCAATAATAATATATTTCGATGTCGAAACTAGTGGATTACGTCATTCAGATGAAATATTGCAGATTGCTGCTAAGCATGGCAACCAAAATTTTAATCAATACATTAAACCCACTAGAGCAATAGGAGCAGATGCTTCGGCTATTAATAATTTAACTTTCGTGAAAGGCAATTTATTATATAAAAACCAAATTGTCGAAGCTGTTTCATTATCAACTGCTATGCTAAATTTTTTTAATTTCTTAATTTCACTTGGGAAAAAATGTATACTAGCAGCCCATAATTGTTCATTTGATAGATCAATGTTAATGATTGCTATAAAAAAAACTTGCATGCAAGAACATTATAAAATAATTCTTCATGGTTTTGTTGATACTCTTCATATTATTAAAAATAAAAGACAAATAAAAGGGAAAAACCAAAATACACTGCAAGTTTTAGCTACATGTTATTCGATTACTTCAGATGAAGCACATAATGCTTTAGATGATGTTGTTGTTTTAGAAAAGATAATAAACCAAATTGATATTTCAAATGATTTGCTTATTGGTTCAGCTACAACGTATGAAGATTATTTGAACAAAACAAAAGAAAAAAATAATAACCAGAATAAAAATAAAAATAAACCAGTTTTAAAAAAACTGAAAAATCTAAGCGCAATAGCAGATGTTACTTCAACAGCAACTAGAAATAAAATGTTAAGATCAAATATATCTTTTGAAGATATTATAAACAGCTTTGAAAGCAATAAATCCAAAGGTATTGAAGATTTATTTGGAGATGATAAACATGGAAATGTGCGTGTTACAAAGAATCAAAGTATTATTTTGAAAGTAAATAACTATGTTGAAGATTTATATGAATTTATTAAATCATTGGATGACTAAAATTTATACCAAATTTATGACCTAAGTTTTAATAGTTTTTAAATATTACTTATAAAAAATTAAATGTTTATTGTATTATTATAATAAAAAATGCAGTAGATTATATTTATATTATATATAAAAAAAGGATTATATAAAAACAAAATTAAAAGATAAAAAATTTTCATTATAAAATTCGTTAATTTTAATGCTAAGAAATACTTTAAAACTTATAATAATAAAATTAAATATTTTTTGAGAAAATATTTTTTTTTAAATTCACAATGTTTTTCATATAAGTATTATTTAAAAAATAATATTTGCATATCTTGTAGGTACTTATAAATATAAAGATTAATAATTAAAAGTCTATTTATGTAATCGTTACCAAATATTACCAAAATGATACACTTCATCCAGAATTGTATACTTCTTAGTTAAATATTTTATTAATAATATTTTAATAACAATATATATTCATTTCTATTCTTGCTTTAATAAAAATTAAATTAATTAAACAACTAAGTGTAACCTGATGAAAACAGAATTACAAAAGAAAAATTGACTACTACATAATATTTGTAACCAATGCTGATAAAATTATTATGTAGGAAATTAATGTAAAAATTAATAAAAAAATTATCATTTTTATAAATTTCAAAAATACGTTTTTATTTCTTTATACCTATCACTTTTTTTTTTATATATTTTCGTTTTTTTTTAAACAATTTTTCTTCAGTACGTATTAGACATCCAGAAAATTTCAAGTAATTACTCTCTAAGAACGAGTTTCAAATATTTTATTAAAAATAATATTCTTATTGTCGCATATTAAGTTCTAAATTTTAAAATTTATTTGCAAAATAAACAAAAAAAGATAATAAAAATATTATTCATATAACTAATAATAATAAGGAATTTATTTATTACATTTTACTCTACTTGTGTTTTTAATATTTGAACTCCCGCAAGAATACCGCCCGACAATACATTGCACATGCGTACTGCAAAAGTTACTAAATGTACGATAAAACTACGTTCTCTCATAATAATTTATTAATTTCTTTATTTTGTAAACAACTAAAGAGTTTTTTATTAACATCATTAAATTTGTTAATATTTTTTCTCTTTTTCTATATATTTTTTTTTTATTCTGTTCTGTAAATTCCGAGATAACTTAAAATACGTGCGGTTTTTTGGAGTTTTACATTTAACATCCATGTTAAATATTTTTTCATTTTTCTCCGAAACGAAACAACTAATGCTCTCAAAATTTTTACAGTATATTTTGCTAATAAAAAACTTTCATTTTATGTAATTTGGTGCAAATCTGTTCTGTAATTGTTGTTGCGAGGGTCCCACCTTAAAAACTTGATGCATTATTTTATGTTTTTGAATCTGCTTTATCGATAATTTTTTCGTTACATAGTCTTTGAAAACTAACTTCTGGCCGTTTTTCAAAACGATTCTCTGATAAAGAATTAAGTTGGTACTATAGGGGGGAGGTATTATTTTTCATATTTTTAAACGAATTTGAGTATTCGATCAAACTAGGTGTCGCGTCATACGTAATTGTTTTTGAACAAATTGCAATGCATAGAACGATTGCGTATGACGCGACACCTAGTTTGATCGAATACTCAAATTCGTTTAAAAATATGAAAAATAATACCTCCCCCCTATAGTACCAAATTAATTCTTTATCAGAGAATCGTTTTGAAAAACGGCCTCTATTTAGTAAGATGCTGCCGTGGTCCAGTGGATTGGTTACGATGCGTATAGTTCTGCACAATCAAAGCAATTTGGGTTCGATTCCCGGGTATGACAATATTTAAAATTGAATTGAATATTTAAAAAAAATAAAATAATTAAAAAAAAAAAAAATAATTCAATGAAAAAATAATTTTTAAAAAAAATATATAAATCAATAATAATAATTTATAAAAATAATATTAATAATAAAAAAATTAAAAAACTATAAAAAAAAAAAAAAACGAGGAAAAAATAATTTTTTGCATTTTGCAAAAAAAAAAAATTTTTTACTGACAATTTCGATCGAAAAAATTATTTCATAGATTCAAAAATTTATTTATTTCACATAACTAATTATTTGATTGTACCAAAAATTCATGATGTTGTCGCTAAGCGACTGTTTATTGTTTCTAAGAAATATTTCTTTCTCCCAAAACATTATTTTTTTAAATAGAGAAAATATGTTTTTAACTCAATGCGTAAGATTTCATTGAGTCAAAAAGACGTATGTTAGGCAGTATTGAAAAGAATAATTTTCTTGAAACAAAGCAAATTTTTTTGAATGGAGTAATTTTTTTTCTCAGTGTAGGAATATAGGATACAAAAATAAAAGATTAAACTGAATTTTTTTCATCGTGTTGATAAACTGATTTGTTTTTTGGCACAGTGCGGTATTTCTAAAGGAATTTTGGTTACTGTGTTTTTAACATAAAATTTTTATTCATAACTGAAATAGTAATCCTATGTCAATGCCTAAACTAATGGAACCCACATTTCTTGTGCCAACTTAAATAAATGATAAATACAATAAAGATGTATTATATCATTATATTATAGACTGACCCGCAAGAGTTTACCGGATGATTCTAGAAAGTCTCTACATTGAATTTAAAATTTTAATTTTTTTTTCAAATTTAATTCTCAAAATTTCAGAACAAATGAACAAATTTCTTAAAATTTTCTAACGTAGTTAGCTTCACTCTACCTTTCTTTGACGGTATCTAGTACTAATTTATCAGATTTAGTCTACTGAACGAATTTATTTATTCAATCATGCATTTTTTAAATTTATTAGAATATGATACTAATAAAGCTTCCACTATTTCACTCCTGCGCTGGCTGTCAGGGTCGATATCTTCTATCGTCGACTACTTAGAGATGCGTTCCCACGCAATCCTCGCACATGAATCTCAATACTTGCAAAGAGAGTTCACTATATTTGGAACACCGAATAACACCAACTCATTATGGATTGGTTTATTATGTCTCCTTTAGAGGCTAGAAATAGAGCTCCGCGATACCAAGACAATACGATATTTTGAGTAATATAGATATTGGTATTGAAAATATCGTTCTGGGCCATATTAGTCTTGGTATTGCAGAGCTTAATATTGCATCGGTATTGGTAAATATCGAAATATCGAATTTGGAAATTTAAAATTTTTAAATGCTGATATTCTTTTTTTTTTTATTTTTTTATCAATAAATCCGTAACCTCATATTTTTCTTTTATCTAAATTTATTGTAACCTCAATGTGTTAGTTTTTTTTTTTATTAAAATTTTTTGAAACTTCAAATTGTTTATTTTTTCTTTTATCAAAATTTTTTGGGCTCAATGGCTGAAATTAATACAGGAGGTAATAAACTTACTTACAAAACGTATTTTTTGTATTCAAAAGATAAAACTGGTGAAAAAATTGGAAAAATGGAAACTCATCTGGTCTAAAGAAGCATCTGAATATTTACCATTCCCAAGAATATAAACTTTTATTTTGTCATATAACTGCGAAAAAACAAGTAACAAAACAGAATACATTGGAAGTTTAATTATAATTTCTAAATAAATGCATTTAAAAAATACCCTGCCAACTAGCTGGCACTAAGGTTCCTCAAACAATGAGCTGAATACTTCAATATGCAACAGATGACACCGATTACAACCATGCAATCATACACTCATTTCTATTAACTTTTAAAAGTTAAAAGAAAAATTATGTATTGAATTTAACTAAATCCATTTTTTTCAAATAAAATCTAACGTAATGCATTGGAAGATAATTATTCAAGATAGTACTTTCATGGAATAAAATAAAGTATTACCCAAAAAAAAAAAAATATTGTAGTTTAAAAAAACATTTTCAATTTTGAGAAATAAATTTTGGAAAAATTCGGTATCAAATCCAAAAAATTACTACAAACGAACTGTCTAAAACTAGTACTCTCATATAAATAAATTAGGTACTATATCCAAGAAGAAAAAAAAAATTTGGTTTTTTGTATTTTTTTGTGAAAAAAAATTGAGGAAAAAAATTTTTAATAAAATTAAGTATCAGATTCGAGATATCGAGTAAAAACTATACTTTCAAATATAAGTACTTTCGTGGAAATAAATGAGGTATTACATCCAAATTAAAAAAAAAAAAAGTATTTTGAGCTTTTTTGGTGAAAAAATTTTTGAAAAAAAAATTAGGTCTTAATTTCATAACGGTTGTGAAATATCGCCGGTCGCAATATTTTCAGATATTAGTACTTTCATGGAATTAAATTAGGTATTACACCCCAAAAAAAAAATATTGCAGGTTTTTTTATTTTTTTGTTTTTTTAATTTTGAGAAAAAATTTTTTAAAAAATTCGGTATTAGATCCAAAAAATGACTATAAACAAACTTTCTAAAACTAGTACTTTCATAGAAATAAATTAGGTACTACGTCCAAAAAGAAAAAAAAAATTGGTGTTTTTTGCATTTTTTCGTGAAAAAAATTTTGGGAAAAAAATTTTCAAAAAATTAAGTATCAGTTTCGAGATATAGAGTAAAAACCATACTTTCAAATATAAGTACTTTCGTGAAAATAAATGAGGTATTACATCCAAATTAAAAAAAAAAAAGTACCTCGAGCTTTTTTGATAAAAAAATTTTTGAAAAAAAAATTAGGTCTTAACTCCATAATGTTTGTGAAATATCACCAATTACATACATACACACACACACACACACACACACACACACACACATACATACTTTTTTTAAAAACCGGTTTTTTAGCTTCCTGGGGTCTCAAAACGAGCTTATATGCCAAAAAATCAAAAATCGAAATTTGACTTATCACAATGTTTTTTTTTAAAGAAATACTATCAATACTACCAATATATCGACCTCTTTGGTATCGATATCGTATCGAAAATAGGACATCAGTATTATCTTGGTATTGTCTTGAAAATCGAGACGATATCGATACGATATCGATATTATATCGATATTATATCGAAATATCGCGGAACTCTACCTAGAAACGAAAGACCTTATTTTTCGAATTAAATGACTGTTTTCTAAATAAAGTTATAGCTTAGTTTTTTATCCTATCAAAATTTTCACCTTTTTTTAATTTTCGCCCTTTTTAAAATATTGTTCTAAACTAAATTTTATTATGTAACGTAAATGTAAATGTAATGTAAATATTATTTATTTGTCCAGAACAAAATATGATACATAATTATAACAGTATATTTATAAAATTTATAAAAATAGAAATGTAACTATACAACAATTTATAAATAACATAGTATAACATAGTTATAACAAATAAAGTGAAACAATTTTAGTAATATCATGGCAACAGTGAGTAAAACAGAAAATAGTAACAGAGAAAATAAGGAAATATTAGATTTCTAATAACACTAATGCATTCAGTCCTGATAAAACGTTATTAAAAGACTGAGTCTTTGTATGTATGACTAGAACTTTTTAAGTACTTTAATAAACCTGCCTTAAAAGAATTAGGTAGCCTAAAAGATAGCCTAAAAAGTCCCATCTTATATAGCATATAACCCTGCTATAGGGTCTAATTTCTAGGACCAGGAGGCCCATTCAGGTAAACTGAGGGTATGAAGAATGTTTTCTCAACTACCACAACCTGTTTTGAAAGTTAGAAGCAAATCGTGTTCCCAAACAGTTGACAATCCCCTTGTTATCTTCAAAAAAACCCCATAAAAAATTTTGGTTTTTTTGAAATTTTTACGGTTTCCACGGCTCAAATTTGCTCTAACCGGTCTCGTTTTAAAGCTATTTGATAGACAAAAAACATATAAATTTTCCAGAGAGGTAATTTTTGATATAGAAAAATAATTGAATTTTAAAGTAAAATTTTTAACATTAGTCTTCAGTATTTTTGAATTTAAGGGTTCCTAAAGTGGGCAAAATTATTTTTTGACTTTTTTACGCAAAAGCGGTATCAAAGACAAATATTTTAAGACCATTTAGACCTATTTTGGTACTAAGGAACCAGAGATATGAATTTTTGAACGATTTTTGAAAAAAAAAGAGAAAAAAAGCACGTTTTTGCCCCCCCTGCCATATGAAGGGCAGCTGGGGGCAAAATTCCAACGGGGAAGTTATTTTTTTTTATGTATAAACAATCTGCAAAAGGTTTTTTAGATTTCATTCCGGTGCAGATTTTCCCCTAATATTCCGGGATGCTCTTTACGATTTTTATAGAAAATTGACAAATCGTTTTTAAAAGGCTATTGCCGGATAAATATAGTGATTTGGCCCCCCTCCCCAATCTCAAAAAAATTATTTGCATCCGAAAAATATTATAAAAACTAACTTATCGCCGTTGGAATTAGCTTCCTAGCCCATGTTAGGCGCCCTTAAACCTTAAAAAACCTTAAAAATCGTGTTTTTTGCGTTTTTTTTTGTTTATCCGCACTGTGTTGAGCTATTAATCTGAAAATTGCGTAAAAAAAAAGGGCACAGAGTGTATTTTCAATCTTTATTGGTTTTAGACCTTTAAGACCATTTTAAGACCCCGAAAATTTATTTTTAATTTTCAAAAAATTGGTTTTTTGAGCATAAAAAAAAATAACCAGCGTTAAATTTCTTCAAACTGACCTAAAAAGTTGAAAAAAAGTATATTTTACTGATATCAGTCTTGTCCTAGAGGGGGAGCTCATCTCCACACCTTCAAAACTCAAAAAACGCGTTTTTTTGCCTCTACACGATTAAAATGCAATAGAATTGGAAAAATTCGTTTTGGAACCTCCCTAAATCTTTTTGAGCATCTATTTATACGTTTTAACTAAAATATATTTCATTAATTATTCTTTTTAGACCCTTATGACCACTCAAGACCACCTTAAGAGCCCAAAAATTAATTTTACATTTTCGAAAAATCAGTTTTTTTGAAATTAAAAAATTATACCTGCCTTTAATTCTTTCAAATTGGACTAAAAAGGCAAAGAAAATTATTTTTTAACGATATCAGTCCTGTCCTGGAGGGGGAGCTCATCCCCACCCCTTGAAAACTCAAAAAACGCGTTTCTTTGCCCCTACACGATTAACCCATTAATTCCTAAGAAGAAACTGCATTTGACAGAGCTGTAAAACCTATTCCATTTAGAGCATTTGACTCAAATTAGTAAAATAAAACACAAAAAAAATTTCAAAATGGCGGACATTTATAAATAGCGGACTAATATGGTGGTCAGAAAAAATTAAATTTTGATATTTTTTGATAAAAATTTGTGTGAATGGTATTTTTTGGGTGCTAATTACGAATATATATATATTTATCAAAAATTTTTAAATGGCGGAACCAATATGGTCGTTGAAAAACTCGATATTTCGAGATTTTTGACGATTTTGATCCTGAGCAGAAACTGTAAGTTATATAACCATAAAATCGGTTTCATTTAGGGCATCTAAACATGTAATGTAAAAAAATATTTATTTATCTATCTATTTTTCAAAAACTCAAAATGGCGAGACTAAGAAGAAACTGTAAGTTTCTTCTGTGTCCGCTATATTGATCGGCCATTTTGAATTTTAATAAATAATTTTCATTTTTTCATATAACATGTTTAAATGCCCTAAATAAAACCGATTTTACGCTTATACTATTTACAGTTTCTTTTCAGGCTCAAAATCGTCAAAAATCTCAAAATTTCGCATTTTTCAGTAGCCACATTAGATCCGCCATTTTGAGTTTTTGAAAAATAGATAGACCTTCGTAATGAGCATCCAAAAAGTACCCTGTACACAAATTTTGACCAAAAAATAACGAAATTTAGTTTTTCGTGTCCGCCATCTTTATCTACCATTTTGAATTTTTTTCGAAAAAAATTTATATTTTCACATAAAATGTTTAAATGCCCTAACTGAAACCGGTTTTATGGTTATATAACTTACAGTTTCTGCTCAGGCTTAAAATCGTCAAAAATCTCGAAATTTTGAGTTTTGCAACTGCCATATTGGTTCTACTATTTAAAAATTTTTGATAAATAACTATATATTCGTAATTAGCACCCAAAAAAATACCATTCACACAAATTTTTATCAAAAAATATCAAAATTTAATTTTTTCTGACCACCATATTTGTAATATTTTGGAGGAAATATTTGGGGAAATTGTAGGAAAATTGGTTTGGGTTTATAAATAAATTCACACGTGATTAAAATAATAAAATAATTATTAAAACGCACTTATTGAATGTATTATATACAAATAATTAAATGTTAGATTAGTGTACTGTATAAATATAGTCATTGATCGCTGGCGTTAAAGAAAAATGAATTGATTTGAATTAGATAAATTAAATTTAAGCACTGTTTTTAGTTCTATGATAACTTTATGTTTAATACGCTGGGCGGTGCATGACTAAAATTGTCTTACGAGCGCGACCGCCGACGCGACCACAGAATGAGAGCATGAATCGGTTTTATAGAACCGGTGAAAGTTTAACGTGAGAGAAGGGGCCCTAAAACGGGGGGCCGATAAATCAAATAATTACAATATCACGTAAAACATTATTTACCGCGAATATTCAACATGAAAAAATAGAAAAATATAATTTTATAGCTATTGGCCGCAACAATATTAGTCCGCTATTTATAAATGTCCGCCATTTTGAAATTTTTTTTGCGTTTTATTTTACTAATTTGAGTCTAATGCTCTAAATGGAATAGATTTTACAGCTCTGTCAAATGCAGTTTCTTCTTAGGAATTAATGGGTTAATCGTGTAGGGGCAAAGAAACGCTTTTTTTGAGTTTTCAAGGGGTGGGGATGAGCTCCCCCTCCAGGACAGGACTGATATCGTTAAAAAATAATTTTCTTTGACTTTTTAGTCCAATTTGAAAGAATTAAAGGCAGGTATAATTTTTTAATTTCAAAAAAACTGATTTTTCGAAAATGTAAAATCAATTTTTGGGCTCTTAAGGTGGTCTTGAGTGGTCATAAGGGTCTAAAAACAATAATTAATGAAATATATTTGAGATAAAATGTATAAATAGATGCTCAAAAAGATTTAGGGAGGTTCCAAAACGAATTTTTCCAATTCTATTGCATTTTAATCGTGTAGAGGCAAAAAAACGCGTTTTTTGAGTTTTGAAGGTGTGGAGATGAGCTCCCCCTCTAGGACAAGACTGATATCAGTAAAATATACTTTTTTTCAACTTTTTAGGTCAGTTTGAAGAAATTTAACGCTGGTTATTTTTTTTTATGCTCAAAAAACCAATTTTTCGAAAATTAAAAATAAATTTTCGGGGTCTTAAAATGGTCTTAAAGGTCTAAAACCAATGAAGATTGAAAATACACTCTGTGCCCTTTTTTTTTACGCAACTTTCAGATTAATAGCTCAACACAGTGCGGAGAAACAAAAAAAAACGCAAAAAACACGATTTTTAAGGTTTTTTAAGGTTTAAGGGCGCCTAATATGGGCTAGGAAGCTAATTCCAACGGCGATCGATTAGTTTTTATAATACTTTTCGGATGCAAATAATTTTTTTGAGATTAGGGAGGGGGGCCAAATCACTATATTTATCCGGCAATAGCCTTTACTAAATATTTTGCATTATCCTTGCAAGATAACAAGTTATTTTTAAAAGTAAATTTATCTTTTGTTTACTTTCCACTCAGACTTTATTACGTTATAATAACTGACAATGAGCTATATTATTTGTTTTTTTTTATTTTTATTTATTCAGGTAAAAATATTGTAACAAAAAATATTATTATAGATAATTTTCATAAAGTTAAATAAAAAAAAATGAAAAAAATAATTTATTTGCGAATAATATGTTATTATTATATTTTTTGTTTTTCTTTTATTATTGTAATGAAGAACTAGAAAGTTAAAAATAAAAATATAACAGAAAAAAAATACATTTTTACGAAAGCGGTATGGGATTAAATAATTCTATCATATTAACTACATATTCTGTAAGTATTAAACAAACTTTTATAACACAGCCTTCATTATTATAAATAACATCTATAAATTTACGAAAAAAATACTTATTTTGCTAAAAATTAACAAATTTTAGAAAAAATGTTAACTTTTTCAGTGAAAATCGTTAAACGACGTTTCGTAAATTTACCAAATAAATAATCATAAATTTAGATCTGTAAGTTGTAATTTTACGAAAAACATTAAGAATCTACGAATCTTAAATTGAAAGTTCGCGACAGACAGTTGTAAAACAAGCCATATTTTTAGGCACAATTAGCCTGTATATCCAATATATAAATGAAATCGTACCTTACAAATTTGTCAGGTTAAAAAATTAAATTTTCCTAAAAATATCTAATTCTTGTGGAAATTTGGTCCCCAGGTAATTTTGATGTCGTTAATATGCAAGTTAATATGATTATATTATAATGCTGTGTGTAGATATGTATGTTCAACAAATAGTATTAGATCAGGTCTTTTGGATCCCGGCTTCACATTCAAAGACCCGAAAAATATATAGTATAAGAAACCTCCTTTTAACGTGTCTTGACTTGAGCATAAAATTGAGGTTACCTTCTGGAGCCAATAGTCCCAGAAGGGCTTCAAAAGACCACTTCCTAATCATCTTAACCCTATGTTACGGTTGATGCTATTTCTTTCGGTGATATTCTGTTTCAAAATATATGTTGAATTGTTCCGTTTATGGTCATGTTATCTATAGCATAGTATCATCTTTATAAGAGGTATAAGACGTACGATTTTTAAGGTGTTCTAACAATTTTGATCTCTTGTATTTTTATTTGATTTATTTATAAAGTTTACCCTTTTTATGAGTGATTTCGTATAAAGTTTATTCTTTAGTTTATACTATTATTGTTTGGGTACTATGATAAGTGTAAGTGCGTATTAAAACCTATAGTCTAAGGATTTCGCCTCTCCCTTGACTGTATCATTTATTCGTGGCATCTTTACCACACACAAGCGATATAAACACATAAATTAAATTTTCTCAGAAAAAAAAATCAGAGGTGTATGACTTATTTTTACTTATAAATTTCACTATAAATTCCCAAGTGTAATTTAAGACTCAAGATTTAAATGTTATTTTAAATTTCAAATGTTGGAATAAAAAGTTTTCTAATTTTTTTTTTTCAGGATATCCCCGTTTCTGGTTTTAAAATTATTAATAATAGTGTCAAAGGAAATGGGTTGCTATTTAATTATATCAATATGTTAGCAGAAGAACTTAATTTTACCTATAGTATCGTATTACCAGAGCATGACATAATTGGTAATCAAACTCATGGTGCACTCAGCATGATTTATAATAAGGTTAGTAATTTTAATTTTTCTTATTCAATAAGTTTTTATTGGCATTAGATTATAATTTATTTTTTAATTATTTTGCATACATCGTTTCCTGAGAGAGGGTCCGAAAAAGTCTTATTTTGACCTGCTTTTTCATAATTTCTACAGCTTAAGAGAAGAACTGAAATCTAATTCCAACTGGTGCAAAACGAACCTTGTCAAAATATTGTGGAAATAATTTTTTTGTTTTTCATTTATCTCTAAGTAACCGACACTTATACCCCTATAAGGGATGTAAGTTGGATAAGCATTTTAGCAATTTTTAAACTTTGTAGTCCACTTTACCCACTTCACCCTTGTTATCGAGTATTCAGACAGGGTTGTATCTCAAAACAAAATTTATATTACAAGTGAGCAACAAATTTTACTAAAGGAACTACATAAAAAAAATGTATTTTCAATGTTTTAGAAATAACCACCCTATCCAGTGGATAAGGGTACAGATCTTACCCAATAAGATGTGTATTCGAATTTTCGCATATACAATACAAATTTTACATTTAATAATAGATATTATTTCAATAAATTTTTATTATTATTTTGTAACATTAATAGTCTCTTATCCATCGCTTTCTCGAAATTCTCGTTTTATTCCTTTTAACCATATTTTTTGGGTATGCAAAAGTGTGATAGATCAAAACTAACGTCAGATTTGGAAAAAGTATGACACTTTACTCATAGAGAATGATCTTTAGCCTTCTATCTATTGAAAAGAATACTGTTTTTTTTTTATTTTGCGTAACTTCCGCTTGGGCACTGATGGGTTAAACATATTTAATTTGATCAATTTGGCATTTACACAAGGTGGAAAGAATTTAAAACCTCTTAGATAGGGTAAAATTTTAATTTCTCTTTTCTCTCTTTTAAACTTAAAATTTGTGAAAGTAGTTTGTTTTAAATTTTTTTTTTCGTAAAAACTCCATTTATATTTTTTTTTTTGACGTAATACCTAATTTGTTGACGGGGGAGTTCTATTTTTATTACTTGAAGAATCGTAGTGCTAATATTATTATATATGAAATCATCTTTTCATGAATTCCCTTACCACTGGTAAAAAATAAAAATAAAAATATATAAATTGAAATTATGCAAAAACAGGCACTTTTTTGGGCCCTCTTTTCAAACATTATGAAAAACTTATAATTCAATTAAATAAACACGTACAACATAAATACTTTATATGTACCTTTTTTAGTTGGTAAGTCATTAACCTAAAATTATTCAAAATTGCATTTGACCCCCCCCCCCTTAAATCGAACACATTTGGAGCCCCCTCAATTCTGACCTTCATATTAAAAGAATGAATATCTACATTTTTATGAAAAACGGGTGTTTTATATGGGCGTAATGGTTACCAAATTCTCTATTTGATGGTACAAAAATTATGTTCTAACACTTATCATTTGTAAAATTCTATGGCACATCTGCAGGGTTCTAGGTATTGAAAAAAAATTTTATAAGGGTAAAAAAAAGAATACAGGAGAAAATGGCATATCTGCATGTTTTTGTAGATATTGAGGTTTTTCGTCAATGTCTGAGAAATGGCACATGTACATGTTCCATTTTTCTTAAGTAATGCACACAAAAAAATCCCGTGCGGCGTCAGCCCGAAGCTGGGTTACTGCTCCACAGATTACAATGCTTTTGTTGCATGTGATTTCAGACCTCGTGAACCTTCGTGCCGTAAGAAAAATGCACGGTTTCCGGGCTGCCTGAGCCCGGAATATTAAAAAAGTAATGCGCATGATCATACGAGAGCACGATAGCATACGTACCGTGCGCCCGGCACGCACGTTGTAATAATATTTATTTGTTGGTGTATATTATGTACTATTTTTTTTATTTGCAATTATAGATAATGGAGTAAATAATGAGTTCCATCGTGATAATGAGATATATTGTTTAGATTAATAAAAGATTCAATGCAATAGAATAGATTTTTGAACCTATATTCGCGAGTAAAAAAATAGTATTTACAAACTCCGAATCTGAAGTGAATACTACTATATTAAAGCATGCTTATTAAAATTGATAAATACAGATTTTTTTAATGAAAAATTTATGTGTCTTTTAAATAATAATTTACAGGATGGTAATTTATCTGAATTGCTATACCCGTTTCAAAAATGTATTTATATATTTTACATATACAATTTACCTTTTTAATAAATTGCATACATATATATAATATTATACATATGTATTATATTTCTTTTTTAGGTTATACGCGCTCGTTTTGTAATTTAAATTAAATTAAATAAGACTTTTTATCAATTTTTTGTCAATTTTAAATGCAGTGTAATATAAAAATATTAATTAATAGCGCGCACTATAAAAATCAATATAATTTGACTCTATAACATTACCGTTATTTTACACGAATTAACTCGATATTATTTTCTGAATTTTTCTGGGCGTCAGCAGCCCGCAAATAATTGAGGAGCTGCACGATAATATTGGTAGTATACATCACAAGGGCTCGGGCTCAAGGAATACAGGATTTTTTTGTGTGTGCATATATATTTATAACGATATATTTATAAAAATGCTTTACCATAATTTAATTTTTTAAATTTGTTTATTATAATTATTTAATAAAAATTATGACAAGACGTTAAAAAATAATTAAATCGTATGTGACAACCTATAGCTGAAAAATATATATACCTATCTGTTGGAGTGGGTGGCAAGGAAATGGGAAAATAATATGAAATAACTGATGAAACGAATTAATATAAACCAATATTTATTATTAGAAGGCCAGCGTCTATACAAATTGGGAGTAATTGACGCACTGAGGCGACAATGGGGACCCAACTATAAAAATGAAGGGGGTGCGCATACACACACTCATAACTATATACATATATACAACATATATATCACATGTAACACAACATTACCACCCACCCATTTTAATGAAATTAAAATGCCAAAAAAGACCAAGTGTTGTGGGGGGATGTTAATGTAGTATACATGCAATATAACGATCAATTAATTACAATTTTAAAATATCTTCCAAATTTTAACAAATACAATTATATATATTTAATTAATTTATTTAATCAATATAAATTTAATTGATGACCTGGTCCTGGATGTAGCCACAGTATACAAGACGACCAAGGCCTTTATAAACCCCAATGAGAACAGATCATCCACCACAAGGATCATATGCCACTGAAGCTACCACCAAGCTACAATACTGATATATTTCATACTGCAATTTACCATTTTAAAAAATATCCCTATTGCAGATAATTAATAATAATAATAATAATAAGTCAACATTATATGATGAATTTATGATCTCATTTATCCCTCCCCAACCAAAAAGAGAAAAGTTAAGAAACTGATGTAACATTTAACCAAAATTACTAATGATCAAGAAACTTGAGTCACTTGATCAGAAAATACTTTACCCATCAAGTAGGCTAAAAGTCGAAAAAAAGGAAGTTTATACATTACCCGCGGGTTTTGGAGATTGAGAAAAATGTTTTCATGAATAAAAATTCGTTTTTTCATCCCAACATATTTTCCGATTTTCCAAGATAGTGGTCAAAAAAACATGAAAAACGGAAGTTTCTACATTAATTTAAGTATTTGACGTTTTTACGGGATAAAAATTTTCATATTTGCACAAAAATTTTTTAAATTTAAAAAAGGATGTTGTTCAAATTTGTTGTAGATATTGACATTCTTCCTATGTGAAGAACCCGCTTGGCGAGCACTGTTTACTGAAAGAAATGGCATATTTACATATTGATGTTTTTGATATGCATTTTCCGTCGAATTGAAGTTTCGAAATAGCATATCTGCAGAATAAGGAGTGGAAAATCGAAAAAATTTCTTACTGTTAAAAAGAGCATAACTTAATTAGTTTAAAAGAATTTTTTTAAAATATTTAGATACATTAATCAATTAATAGAAACACGTTTTATTTAATATCTCAAAATTATTAAAATGCAGATATTGAGGTTTTGAATCTGTAGGGCAGAATTATCACATTTACTTAGTAACCCTTACTGTAAATATGTTCCATTGTTTCATGTTTATAATTTTTAATAAAAGATGCTATATAAATGAAATGACGTTTAGAATATTTTCAAGGCTTCTCACTCTTTACTACAACATATAATAAAATAAGAATTATTTTGATCCATAAAAAATTTTTTTGACTTTACAATTTTTTCAAGAATTTTTTTTTTATTTTTATACAGAAAGCTGATATACTTGCGGCATATGTACCTCATTTACCTCATGTTTATAAAGATTATGTTTTATCGTATCCTTTGGCTATATTAACGTACAGTTTTTTAATGGATAGATCAGAATTACATGTTCAATCAGCTGGCTTTGAAGCCATATTCGATCATTTTGTTTGGAAATTTATTTTTTTCACAGTTATTATAACAAGTTTATTAATGTATATTATTATAAAAATAAGGTAAGTTACTTTTTGATATAAATTAATGTTCATTCAATTATACATATTTATTATACATTCAATTTATCATTTTCATTCAAGATATATTGACACTTAATGTGTAGCAATTTAATTTTACGGAGTAGTAATATGATATTCTAATCTTCCTGAACTTAAACTACCCGATTTGAAGTACTCGATTTTTATGGTCAGAACTAGAATAGAGACAAAAAAAATTTGCTCTTAAAGTTTTAATTTTTGGTGTCAAAAAACATTTTGACGTGCTAATGAATAGACATAGGTGCTATTAGAAAATGTCCTAAGGTTAAAGCTTAATTAGTTTCTTCTTATTTTTTGGTACCGAAATCCGATGGTGGACAATTGTTTGTCCATAATTTATAGAAATTGAATGAATTTGTGGATTCCCCTTCTTTTACGATAAATTAAATTAGAATAGCCTTGAAATTGAATTTTAAAAACTTATTTAAAAACATATACATATAACAAAGGGATTGCATAAAGATACATAAAAATTTTTTTTTGGGTTATTTATGAGGATTTTTTTTACATTTTAATCAAACGTTAAATTTGTTATTGGGACGTGATTGGATAGTTAAGGCGGGCGGGTCCTTTACATACACGAGTAAAAACAGGGATTTTTGTTTATATTTTTTGGGCAGAAAAAATTAACTTAAACACTTGAAAATTTTTGCAAATAAAATGAAATCTTCAGCGCCATCTATACTTAAAAAAAAAATATTAATAAAATTGTATTCTTTAATAAATTATCTTTCATTTTCAACAACTTTCATGTATCTAAGTTAATTATTTCTACTCGAAAAAATCAAACGAAAATCCTTTTTTCTTCTTGTCTGTAAAGGACCCGCCCGCCTTAACTGTAAAATAAGTCGGTTAAAACCGAGGAATTCTTGCCAATCATTGGGATTTGTTGTTAATTCAAAAGATATGTTATTGAAATTACTTAAGGAAAAGCGTATAAAATTGAAAAGGTTGATTGAAGAATTTAGTTCACGTTCGAGGTATAAAATTCGTAAATTTGCTAAATTTATAGGTTATTTTATAGCTACATACCCTACTCTACAGTATAGTTGGTTATATACAAAAGTTTTTGAAAGAAAAAATTAACTCCTTTTATTGATGATAATTACAATTTTAAGATGCAGATTTCTGTGTATTTAAATGATGATTTCACTTCGTGGCGTAATATTATCATGACAGAGATAAAGCTATTTAAAAAAAAACAGACTGTGTATTAGAAATTTTTTCATACTCATCATTATATAGATAGGTTGCTGTTTCTAATTATATTAACTTTTTATAATTTTACAGCTTTTTTGGAAATTAAATTGAAAAGGTATTGTTATGTATTTAGATAGTATTGTTTAGCCAGTTCATCGATGTCAGTTGCTTTCACAAAAGATTTCAGTTGCTTTCAATTGCCTAGGATAATAATTGTATGAGAGGTATTTAGTACCCCGCTTTAAATAAAATTAGGAAAAAAATTAGGATTTGGTGTAAAACCAGAATTTTTATGCATTTCCTACTTTTGCGCTTATTTTAAAAACTTTAAAAAAGATAGTGGAAGATGAAGTTGGTACTCTTTATTAAATCAATGAATAGTTAAGAGTAAATTATATTTAATGGTTGATCTAACCTTTTGCTATCTCTTCCTTGTATTTCGATAAAGTATAAATAAGTAGATTGCTTAAAATTAATTGTAGCCATGCTATAAGAAAATCATTTTTAAATAAAGGAATTTTATCAAACGTAATTGATATTATGTTAAAGTCTTTAGTAAATAATAAGGTAAAACAACGACATGACTGAGGCTGCCCTATAAGCGAGTCCTATGCCTTGCATTTCTCTAAAAGACATGCTCTATGCTGTTAAATTATGCATTCTCTTAAAGGTTTTGATTCAGACTGCTTATAGCTTTCTGGGAGAACTGAAACTGTCTTATAAATTGGGTCAATGCCTTGAACTTCATTTGTGCATCCTTAATGAGTGTGCTGTAGACTGCTAACCACAAGTATCTATAAGGAAGTGGCACAACAAAAGGGACCCGAAGGTCTTTTCTAAAATTAAGTATGATTTAAGCCACATACGGGGTCGCCTTAGGACTTATGTATTTGGCTCTTAGCATGGGAGATTTCCACCTTGAGTACGGTGATGAGTATGGTGACGCAGCAACTGAAGGTTAGTTACGAGTCTTGCTAAACTATAATTCAAGGTTAATATTTATCTATTTTAGTAATGTGTGAAGGAAACAACCTCTCTGGGTGGGAAGTCTTCAGCCTTCCTGGATGGATGTGGCCAGTCAGTTCCTAGTACCGTAAAACTCTTTCCCCATTCCAAAAACCTACACAAGGTACCACGTGGTTATTTTATGGGCTGCAGATTTCGGGGCCTTGGCTTTACCACCCAGCAGCGAATAAGATAACTTCTATAAAAATGCTTTAAATCTTGGTTAAAATGTGTGAAATTAGGGATTTGAGTTCCTACAAATACCTAGAAACTCCTTGTCCATGTGGTATTCTGGCCCTACCACGCAACTTCATGGGTGTAAAATGCTTCTCGTCGGTATGAGCAAAGCCCGATGTGGTGACGTAACTCAACTTTACTTGTGTGAACAAAAATAAGAATGTCAAATAACAAAAAAAAATAATCAAATAGATGGAAGGAGTAAGAGAAAAAGATGTTGCTGCTGAAGTCAAAGTCTTTATTAGGGCACTGAACTTGCTAGGCGTTTAATAAATGTGGATGATAACCATGAAGCTGTTAAAATCATACTAAAAGGATAGGGTCACTGCTCTTAAAGCAATAAGAGATCAACATGGGAACGAAAAAAATGCTATAGAGCTCCTTTTCAAAAAACATTAGAGGATCAGTGCTAAAGAAGAGAAGCATCGGAAATTTGGAAAACAATAACGAGCGAGCTAAAGAGAATGCTGCGAATTCTCCTAAAAAGATTCCTGATGGCTCAGAGATAATAATAAATCCAAACCCTGTAATCGATCTGGTTAATACTGTTTGCCAGAACGAGCTAGGTACTCAGACCCAGCTTGAGAAGCAGCAGGTGGCTAACCATAAAACTCAAGATATAACTAGCAACAAGGAAGACTTTCAAAAATTTGTCGACAATAGAAAAGAAAGAAAAAGGAAAAAAGAGAAGAAAATCGCTGACAGAACGGAGTATAAGAAGTGCCCAGTAGTTTCAAAAAAAAAGACCGTCCCAAAAAAAACGTGGTCGAGCTGAGGCCATTACACTTCTGACTGGTAGAACCTATTCTAATGTTCTGAGAGCTATAAGGTCCCAGTTGCAATTAGGAAAGCTTGGAGCTAAAATAAGAGACGTACCAATAACAAGGACAGGTGATATCTTGGTCGAACTGATGGAACCTAGTGTCAAAGTATGTTCCTTTTCACAAGAAGTGAAGATGAATCTAGATGACCAAGTAAAAATTAGGAATCTTGCTGCTAAATGAGTCATCCAAATTCTTAAATTGTCTTATCTCACTAGGAGGATGGATTTGATCAATGCCATCAAAGGCAAAGAATAAAACGCAGACATATAAGAGTAATATTAAGGTAACTATCTCTAAGAGCAACTCAAGAGAGCACAGGACTGCATATTTGATATAGATGAAAAAAAGAATAAGCGAATAAGCGAATAAGCTATTTCGTACTGGACGCATTAAAATCGGGTGAATCAACTGCAGGGCAATGTTATGGGCCTCATTAACGCGCTGCTTTAAGTGCTTGCGTTACAGGCACAAAT
This sequence comes from Anagrus nilaparvatae, assembly GCA_022575985.1. Classification (NCBI taxonomy): domain Eukaryota; kingdom Metazoa; phylum Arthropoda; class Insecta; order Hymenoptera; family Mymaridae; genus Anagrus; species Anagrus nilaparvatae. Next base: position 8,231,176 of record JAKSXM010000231.1, on the reverse strand, counting down.
CTAATAATTGCAATGGACCAGACAGGATGAATAATTGTTATGAATACGGAGAAAAAGGTCACATAGCAACTGCGTACACAAATAATCCCAGTTGCATGTTATGTGCCAATCTCAGGCAAAAAGGCAAGGAACTAAAGAATATCTTAGGAAAAGGAAAATATAAAGCGCTACGAAGGGTTCTTGAGAAATTAAGGAGTGGCATGGCAAGTCAACTAATGTCAAAGGTGCTTCAAGGTAATGTGGTTTTCGTATGAGCTGGAGAAAGCATCTATCCAGTTAGTGAACCCAAGGAAGGTACTGGTACAAGACAATGGCTCTGGCAGAGTGCCATAATCTCTCTCTCTCTCTCTCTCTCTCTCTCTCTCTCTCTCTCTCATTCATAGACAGATAGTCACTACTCAAGAAAAATCATGCTACTAGTGAACCTTGATGTGAAGAATGCCTTCAACTCAGCAAGATGGAGCGATTTTATAGAGGGGCTAAGGAAATTGCAAGTGCCAGAAAGCTGCGAAGAATCATCAGCAGCTACCTGAATGATTAGGTAATAATCTATGAGACTGTGCAAGGAACAAGATTAAGGGAAGCAACTGCAGGTGCAGTAGAAGGATCAGTTTTCAGACTAGATCTATGAATCTTCATGTATAATCACGTATTTAGGCTTCCAATGCCCAAAGACACTTTTACAGTTGGATACGCTAACGACATGGCATTAGTTATCATGGCAAAAGATACAAAAATTGACGAGGCAAATAAAACCAGATAATGAGAGGTATAAAATATTGGATGGAAGATCACAGCCTAAAGCTAGCGGCGACAGAAACGGTGATTGTCCTATTTACCCTTAAACATATTCAGACCATCATGCCAATATATATCGAAGACAGGAGAGAAACGAAGGACAACCAAAAGTACTTAGGCGTGCTATTGGACACGAAGTTTACTTTAATGTCGCAGATATTAAGAAGCACTGAGAAAGTTACCAGACTCACTGCCACGTTAAGCAGGCTGAAGAGAAACACACGCGAACCCAAGACCTGCAAGCGTAGGCATTTTATATCACTCACCTACTCCATACTCCTCTATGGTGCAGAAATTGGGCGGATATTATAAAGAAAGCCACCTACGTAGCTAAGCTGACGAGTGATCAAAGGCAAGGAGCTCTGCACAGTGTCTTTGGAGGAAGCTCTAGTCAGCGCCAAAGTTATTCCGATAGATATCCTGGCTCTTAAGGGCATGTTCTCTTTTTTTTAGTAAGGAAACAATTTTTTTTAAACATTATTTTACTCATCGAGTTTATTATGTGCAAGTATAATTTTTTATTTATATTATAAAGAAAACATTAAAATTGACAGAAAAAATTTTTTTTTTTAATTTTAAACAATTTATTATTATTATATTAAGCTCCAAAGTTACTAGGGTTAAAAAAACGGTTGCCAGCATAACTCCAGTTTGGAATGTCCGAATTAAAAAAAACAAAGATCAATTTATGAGTAATTAAGCCCTTTAGGGGGTGGACTATCGAATAATCAAAATTCCAAAAATTAAACAAAACGGAGCCATTTTTCCAAAATTTGGTATCGGATTTTTTTTTAAATATTGCGCCATTTTTTTATTTTTTGGAATTTTGATTATTCGATAGTCCACCCCCTAAAGGGCTTAATTACTCATAAAATGATCTTTGTTTTTTTTAATTCGGACATTCCAAACTGGAGTTATGCTGGCAACCGTTTTTTTTAACCCTGGTAACTTTGGCGCTTAATATAATAATAATAAATTGTTTAAAATAAAAAAAAAAAATTTTTTCTGTCAATTTTAATGTTTTCTTTATAATATAAATAAAAAATTATACTTGCACACAATAAACTCGATGAGTAAAATAATGTTTAAAAAAAATTATTTCCTTACTAAAAAAAAAGAGAACATGCCCTTAAAAGACAGTATATTTTTTTTTAAAGCGGACATAGACTTTATTGTTCTTATCTCATTCGGATCAATAAGTTGGACGCGTAGAATGAGTGTGTATTTCCCTGACAAAAAAGACACGACAGAACATACATTGACCTGGAAACAAGTATTGGTCTAATCACACCTGATAATATGATTAGTATAATGGTCAGAAATAAAGAAGTATGGTCCAAAATTAGTTAAAATCTGGAGTACATACTCCGAACAAAAAAACCTGAAATTAAAGGTTTTGGCTAATATGGAGACGTATTGCGTTGATCTGAATATAAAGCAAGGCTGGCTGCATCTACAAGAAATCAACCTAGCCCCTACACGCGACAACACAAACAACCGCAGATGGTAGGATAATTAGTTTGTATTTATGAATTTATTTATTTATTCAACTATTTATTCATTTATTTATTTATAAACCTATTTATTAACCCTCTTATTTGACGATATTAGAAAATGACGTAAATTTCTTAGCTAACATATATTTTTATTGAAGATGACAGCACAAAAAGATAGAATTTTAATCAAAAGGAATGACGTAGTCCTTGACTAGACTGACGAGTCACCAATAAAATTAAATGACTTTGAACCAGTCCTGAAGTAATCTGAAAACGGTCCTGAGATAGACTTCATATAATATAGAAGGGGAATGGAGTTTCAGTGGGTAAAGGCAAGATGATGCCGGGTTACCCTTAGCCGTTAGATTTGTTTGACTATCTACTCTTGTGGTATAGATCCTAAATATAAAGCTTATAGCATAAAGCATTAGGTCTAGCTGCATTATGAGAATCAACCAGAGTTTAAGAGCTGAGACGAGTTTCAGATATTATAATATCTAAAGACTTTTACATTATTCTAATCTAAGGTTTCTTTTATCTAAAATTATAAAATAGTGATCACAATATTTTTTTTCAAGATTAAACTTAAACTTTTTTTCTTCTATTACATAACAAGTATACTTAGAAATTGCGGTTACTTATTGCAGTTACTTGGTTAAACCATTTCAATTATTTCAATTATTATTTTTTTTACTCATAAAGTATTTATCGCAATGATAAATTTATTTTTTTCTTAATTTTAATTCGTATTATTATTCAAGTTTTTTTTTCAACTCTAAGCATCTTTTTAATAATTTCGCTCGATGTATCTTGTGCAACGGATACACATTCACAATGAAAGTTTACCTAGATGTTGCTTAAAAAAAGGCAATTTTTTTGAAGCAATAACTAACACCACAGTAAACCTCCATTATGAGTACCATTCAAAGTTTTTCAGCAGAGACGAGCTTCACAACTTTTAATCTGTTAATAATTTTACATTATTATTATTTTACTGGTGGTTTTAACGTATTAATCTAAGATTCTATTGTTCCAACTAACAACATAATAATCAGAATACTTTAAACATTTTAAAGGTTACACAGAATACTTTTTTATAAAACATTAATATTTTGTATCATCATAAAGTAAACATCACGCTTATATTAATTTACTTTTCTTTTTTCTTTTTTTTTTACTTAAAGAAAAACAGTTTTGCTTACTTACTTTTTTAAAAATATATTCTTATGGGTCTTATTTTAGAGCTGGTCCTGCAGAAGGGATATCTTTTATTGGTATCCCAGCAATATTGTACTTAATCAGGGCACGCGCATCTGTGTCCACAGGGGACAAAACACCTAAGCATAGTTGTACCATCGTTTAGGCATAGAACATAGTTCTCGAATTGGTGATCTAAAAATATCAAAGTATTAACATATACACTTTTACTTATTTATAATTTTTTGATTACCATCTGCATCAGCTGGATGTATTGTTGGGTCATGTGACCTTTCTTCAGCTGCTTGCTGACCATCTTCTATTGGTATTTTTGGTACAACAAGAGGTTACATTTCTGCAGGTGGCTCTGCGACAGGCTCTTGATTTATTTCCTCGATGACTGGTTCGTCAGGCAAAACTTCTTGTCGATGATTTATTTCTGATTTATGTCCTCTTACGACAGCTAATTCAAAGTCATACATTATCATGTTGACTTCATTTGAATTTATTAGCTGTGATGTTCTTAAAACCGCGTTATACGAGATCTCCGTCTTACGATTTTGTAAAATCCAAAGAAAAGATATAGCCTGAAAGCAAAAAAAAATTCTAATGCTCAGTGCTTTTTGCTACTTTATAAGAAATTGTTTTAATTTCGCGTCATTGACTGAATGCGTAAAATAAGTTGAAAATATTAACAAACCTAGACCTTGGAAAAACTCTTTCAGCAGAAAGTCTCTTTGATCATATTCAAGATATCATAATCAAAATTCCCCATGATGATAAAGTTGGTTATCCACTTTGAGTGATAAAATGTCCTCAGTCAACCTAAAAATCATCAATGGAAACCTTACCGGGTTTGGGGTAGATTATTAAAAGTAATAAAATAAAATTATTAAAATGAATTTAGATAATTATGAAATCCCGCTTATTATTATTATCAGTAATTGATATCATAAAATCTTAAAGTTAATTGAGTTATAAAAATATGCCACAATTCCATGTTTTAGTTAATGCAATTTAAGAGTGGTGAGAATTTTTCAGTAATTAATAAAGAAAAACCCATATTTAATAGATTAATATAGTTTTCTGAAAGCCGCGACCGGTATATTGTAACATAGCTTCCCTTAGAAATAATCACAAAAACAGAGCATAAGGTTTTATTGTGTAGTTGTTGTGGATCTCTGCAAGACAATCTCAAAAGGGATTAACGTACAGAGGATAAAGAAAAGCAAAAGAAACAATATTCAAAAATTTAGTTTTACCTAAGGTTTTGAATTTTTTTAGGTATCATTGATTCACCTTAAATCATCGTGTTTATTATTTATTATTGTTTTTTTTTATTCATAGATTTAACGTTACTTTATTTATTTACTATAATTTAATGTTTTAAAGATTTTATAAAAATGATCCTTATCTGTTTTACTTTAAGAATAAACAAAATTCTCTTATGAGGTAATCACTTTAATATATCCATTAAAAAACTACTTAAATTACAGCTCGCTAGTTACTAAGAATAATACACTAAAAAACATGGACTTTCAAGAATGTTTATTATTTGTATTTGGTTCTCTAGTACGCCAAGGATTTCCAATAAATCTTACTGGAAGTAATAATTTTAACAAAATTCTATAGTATTTTTAATCTTTCAAAAAATGAATAAATTTTTTCTGCTTGTGTTGTAGCGCCCATAAAAACAATTCAGTTGGCATGGTGGGTAGGTGTTACATTTTTTGCTATTTTTTATAACGCAAATCTAACTGCTATTTTATATTCTACCGAATATTCTGTACCATTAACTACAATTCAACAATTATTAAAATCAAAAAGAAAATGGTTTTATAAGAATGGCAGTTTTTTAAATGAAGTATTGACTCACGTAAGTCATTCTTATAGTAAAATAATTTAAGATAGATTTTATAACAGAACTGCTTTCTATGTTTTGAAGAACTCTCCAGAAGCATATGAATTAACACAATCTTTATTAAATGGTTATGGTGAGAAGGTTAGTGAAGAAATCCAAGAAGATGAAATTCTTCGTATGGTATCAGCTGAAAGTAATATTTAATTTATTATTAACTTTATTTTTTTTATTTGAATATAATTTATTAAATTTAAAATTGCAGAAAAAATATTTATAGCGATTCAGTCGTATATTCGTTCAATAATATACAATAAATACATGTCTTATGATAAATTTGACACAATAACAGAGTCCGAAAAGTGCAAATATGCAGATAATAATTTAAATAATAAACCGTTTTTAACTATGAAAAAATCTCTTGTGTATTCAAAGAATTTTCCTTTTAAAGACCGAGTTGAAAGATCGTAAGAATTATTTCTGTATTATACATTTATTTAAGTCAGAGATGAGTTTTAGTTTCAGTAACCTAATATATTAGTCATTCTTTTCATTTGTTTTATAATTTACTGATTTCTTTTTCAATGATAATCAGGTTTCTACAAACTCCAAAAATGTTCTTATGTAAAATAAAATTTAAAAATTTTATTAAAATTTTAAACAAGTAAGGAAACTATACCAGTATTCTACCCGTAGGGAATACTCGGATTTCGATAAAATTCTGTCGGTTTTGACTCGGTATACGAGTAGAAAACGAGAAGCTGTGTATATTACATATTTTACACGTGTAAGACTCGCTATCCGAGTACATTTGGATTTTTTTAAAATTTACAAAATTAAATAGAAATAATTACATATGTTTTTTTATATAAAAAATAATACAACTAATCCTATTGAAGTTTATTTCTTTCTTGTCATGGTACACCTCTCCTTTTTTATCTACGAGGAGTTAAAATTTAAAAAATCGTCACGAGATTCTGAGACGAGAATTCAGGACGAAAGAAGAGGATAAGGAAAGGATGATATCAGTCCCCTACCTCGACAGAAGGCCCGATCGTAAGCGAGGGCGCTCGGATGATTTCGGTTTTAAATTTTTTAGTTATTTAAAATATAAATCAAATGCAGAGTTTTTTAAATTATTATTTCTTTTATTACTTTTATAAAAATTGTTTTTAATATTTAACATTATAAAGTAAATATTTATTTCATTAGAAAAAATATGATATGATTTATGCTACAGTACATGGTCAAAATTTCCGCGGATGCCTAATGTTAAATTCGGTCGGGTCGAGTGCGATCCGTGTAGCGTACTCCCTATGGGTATACCAGTACAAAAATTATCACGATTATACCTGAGCGATCTTCAAATTTTGATTCTATAAGTCCATAAAGTAAATTTATGTGAGATTGATGGTCGTACCTTCAAATCGGCTTCATAGTATTTTTCCCAAAATCACTATTATAAATAAGCCCACACGGCAATCTTTAACAATTCAATTCTCAATTTTTTGTAATTTTTTTTTCAAAAATTAAAAACAGTCTATATAATTTTTTGATTTGAAAAAAAAATTTACATTTTTTTGAATGAATTGTTGCGGAATCTCTTTCTTAATGGTTTCGTCTAAGAATAATTTAAGTCACATACCTTATGAAAAAATCTTTGAAAGAATTATTGCCTCAAAATTATCTTCAAATGTACCTAACATATTAAATACATAAATGTATATCAATTGGTTCGTATTCGTATTAAGCGGGTTGAAAAAACATAATTACTACCTATTTTTAACTACGCAAATAGAAACTTTAATTTTTGGCGTGATTAATAGTGGCTTTCGACTATATTCTGCTGAACTTATCAAAAAATTATTAATGCTATAATTTATAATAGAATCTTAATTCAAAATATTTGACAAGTAAATCGTTAATGATTTTAAGAATGAATGTTATAATTGGCATAATTCAATATTTTTAGAATTAATATTCTATTATAATATTAATAACTTTTGATAAGGCATTGGCCGCTTATGCGTTTATTTTTTATTTTAAATTATAAAAATTTAAATTGACTCATTGTCTAAAATTTCAAAATTAAAAAAAAAAAAAGTCTGTGAGTATCTAAGCTCAAAAGAACGTCTTAGAAGTTTGTCAATTTGAAATTTTGTATGATTTAAGATTTTTAAAAACTTAATATGTACTAAATAAAACTTAATATATTTGTAGATCAGCATTGTAAAAAATTGTTGACTGAACTTAATTCGACCCTTTCATTTTAGAGTATTAATTAATAAAAACAAAAATCATATAAACGTGATTTAGATCTCTCTAAATTAATAACTCAACTCTTTCTTAAGTATATGTATTTAAATAAAATGAAAATTGTAAATTATATTATTTTTTACATTAGATTACGAATTTATGAATCATCTGGAATTACACTTAACAACGTAAAAAAATTTAGAGCTAAAATTAGTAATATTTGTCAACTGAATATCAACAATACTAACGAAAAACCAATACATCTTAATTTTTTTAATGTTTTAATAAATGTTATCGTAATATTATGGATTTTGTCAGCAATAATTTTCTGCTTGGAAATAATAATAAGGTTCGTTTTAAAATTAATAAAATATAATTTCAAAAAATTATTTATTTTTATGAAGTTTAATTATTAAAATACATTTTTCAGATCACGCAAGAAAATTTACAATTTTATTGGGAAAACGAAAAATAAATTTATAAGGCTCAAATCAAGATATTTTAGCTTTAACGACGTGAAAAGAAGAAGCATATTTGATGTGAAAATTGAACTTTTTGAATCAAAGTCTCAACCTTTATTCCCTTACCTGGAATAACTTCACTAAGCAAAGGATTCGTAGTATGATCGCAACATCAAAAGCTTTTGAGTAAAATTTGTAGTTTGATAATTAAAATTATTCACAAGTTGTTTTTGTTGAGCAATCTGACAAGGAAACTTTTTTTAATAGCTCCAAACTTTCAGAATAATAATATAGAGCTGAAAAAATATCTCCACAGTAGTAATCTTTTTTGCAATAAAAAAATTGAACCCATAACTTTTAAACACCGAAATATATAACCGCCAAATTTAATACAAAATATTTATTGAACTCTACCTTTTCTGCACCATTAAATTTCATAACACTTATTTTTTTACCCCATTTTGTAAAAAAAACGAAAGCTTAATTAGTTTTTACACGAGTTGAATAATTAATTTCATATTCTGTGTCGACAATTTTCTTATTGATATTTAATATTGTACTAAAAATAGTTTTAGAAAATATAGTATGTTAAGTTAAGCATGTTTAAATTTCGGTAATTAAAAGTTATGTTCAATTTTTTTTTTGTCAAAAATGATTGCTTCCAATCATTTTTTATCAAAATGGATCAGTTTTAATTGCTCTAAAAACTGTAATTTAAGATAAAATATTTTTATATGTCTCAAAAATTTTGAAAAAACTTAAACTGTTTATTCCTTTCTCTGTATAGAAGTAGAAGAAAATAAAATATAACCAGAATTTAAACATAGTAAAGATATAAATTGTAGTAATCAGTAAAAATCTATTTTTGTAAATTGATATAAATATGATTATTGCACACACTTGCACAAATTTATACCACAGATTTGGTTTTTTAATTGATTTACGTTAATTGTTTTATTAAGGGTACATTCGCTGAGTTTTGAGTAAAAATAACGTTATTTTTCAGATTAACTTTCTCAAAAAGTTTATTGAATAATACAAAGATTTTTTTATAGCTGTTTTGAGCACTTATAATGAACACAAAAAAAAAATTTTTTTTTATTTTCTCTTTTTTTACATGTGATGAGATGGCGCTGAAGTTGTTGCCTAAAAAAAAGGTCCAAATCGGCCCACATCATAACTCGGTTTGGGATTGTTTGAAATAAAAAAAAAAACACCATAAAGTACATAAGTTTTTGCAGGTAATGAACTACAACCAATGAAAAATATTAAAATTTAAAAAAGTTATGAAGGTAAATAGAAAAAAGTCGAAATTTGACCGTATTTTTTGCCAAAAAACGGAACCTAGAGACCAAAAAAATCTTTGTCATTGTAGTTCATAACTTGATCAAATCATTGTAGTTCATAACTTGTAGAATTGCATAACAAATAGATTTAAAAAAAAAAAAATTGAAATCGGACCAATAGTTTTTTTGTTATCATGTGGGCCGTTTTCAAAAAGTTTGTTTTGAGAAAAACACGTTTAAAGTTTCAGATCTTGTATTCTTACATACTAGCACTGTGACTTTCAGACGCTGTCATTTCTTTATTATTTGCGGGATTTATTTAAAAATTTTTTTCCATATTCTTGAATACTTTTTGAACACAAATCAATTAAAAAAAAAAAATCGATTTTCAATTTCAAAACTCAGCGAATGTACCCTTAAACAAGTATTGGGTTGATTAAAAAGTATTGAGCCTTTTTTTTACTAAATTCAAAGCAGTTTTATTATTAGTTACAATAAATTAATTTAAATCAAATATGTAACATTTTGATAAATGACCTTCCCCCACTTTTCTGGTAGAGCCATTATGCCAGCACTGTAGAAGTTCTGTAATTTAGAAGCGAAAAATTGCTGCAAGTGATTTTCACAGTCCTCACATGTTTTTAGTTTTACGCTATCAAGAGATTTTTGTAGAGCTCGAAATAAATGGTAATCTGTTGGAGCAATGTCAGGACTATACGGAGGATGCATTAAAACTTCCCAGCCAAGCTCTCTCATTTTTTGTCGAGTCATCAAAGATGTATGCGGTCTGGCATTGTCGTGAAGAAAAACAACACCTTTTCTGTTGTACAATGATGGCCGCTTTTTCTCGATTGCCTGTTGCAATCGCACTAGTTGCTGACAGTACAAGCTAGAATTGATGGTTTGACCAGGTGGTAATAGTTCATAATGGATAATACCTTGATAACCCTACCAAACGCTCAGTAACACCTTTTTTTGCGTTAAACCAGGCTTTGACGCGGTTTTTAACTCGCCTTTTTTGCTCCATGATCTTTTTCGCACAACATTCTCGTATTTTATCCATTTTTCATCACCAGTTACTAATCTTTTCAAAAATGGCTCTATTTTGTTTCGTTTGAGTAATGATTCACAGATTGAAACTCGAAATATTAAATTTTTTTGCGTCAATTCATGTGGTACCCAAATATCAAGTTTTTTTGTGTACCCAGCTTTATGCCAATGATTTGATACTGTTGCTTGGGAAATTCCTAGGTCCTCAGCTATATCACGAGTAGAAATGTATCGGTCTTTTTCAATTTTTTTAAAGATTTCGTCAACATTTTTTACTACAGGTCGACCAGAGCGAGGTTCATCTTTGATGTCTAAATCTCCTGATCGAAATTTCGCAAACCATCTTTTTGCTGTGGCTTTTGATAGAGTACCTTCACCGTAAACAGCGCAAATTTTTTCACAAGCCTGCGACGCATTCTTACCTTTATCGAAATAATATTGTAAAATGTATCTAAACTTTTCAGAAATTTCACACATTCTACTTGTTTTATTCTCACTTTACAAATAAATATTAGAGTCTTCTTTTCGTACAGTAATCTATGAGTAGTCTGCTGATAAACGTAGTATAGGTTTACCAGATGGCGCCTCATGTATCGCTGATATATAATTTAAAATTCACCAGCCAAAAAAGGCTCAATACTTTTTAATCAACCCAATATATAAAGAAAATTTTCAAAAAAAAAAATGATGTTCGTTAAAGTTTTAGTATGAAGCATAAATTTACTACACATTAACCTTGATTATGATAATGAAGTGTTTTAATCTAAATGTTAGTATTTATTACAAATAGTAAAATAATTTTATCTGGTCAGCGGCCAGAAAGCACGTATTTTGTTTTCTCGCCATTGATGCAGAAAAATCGTATACGAACCTGGGCCATAAAAAAAGAATGACCCAAATCGCAGTTTACCATCCACGGCTTCGCCTCGGCTTTTCTGGCCATGGGTCGTAATATACTATTAAAACAGAGCAAATAGCATATTTACGGCTCGTGTCCAGAAAAGTAAAAAATGGACCCAATCACACGTAAATTCCGAGGCGAAGCCGAGGATGGTAAACTGCGATTTGGGGCATTCTTTATTTATAGACAAGGGTATAAAATTTTTCTGCGGCAGTAGCGAGAAATCTAGACTTCCTTGGCCGCGCAGCGGAAAGAAAATCGAACTTTCGTGGCTACTGTCAAGAAAATGTAATTTAATATATACCTGTTAATAAATTTTTAGTATTTTAACGATTCTTTTTTTGGCTCATTGTTAATTTTTTATTAAATATTTTTTATGGAATAATTTAATATAGCAGTGTTTTCCTGAATGATAAAATAAAATAAATAATGTACAGTAGTTCCTCGAATTACGAAATTTCTGGGTCGGGAAATTGGTTCATAACTTAAAAAGTTCATAAGTTCCTACTAAAATTTTAAATTTGGATCACTAAATTAAAATAAAACGGTAGGAATCAGTTTCTTAAATTGAAAAAACAGCCGGCTAACTTTTGGTGAATCCAATATGTCATCTAGGTCTAGAAACAAAGAGCCCCATGTTTTAAGATAGCATATTGTAAGTCAATCAAAATTGATTTTCCACCCCTATTCACCTCAGTTTTACACCCCTAAATAAAGTCATTTTTTGAAGTGAACTTCATATTTGAAATCAGCAACTTCAAAAACTCCCCGATATAGTTTTTCAAGTAAAAATAAAGCTTTTTATAAAAATCGATTTTTCACCCCTTTTCACCCCAATTTTCCACTCCTCGATGAAGTTTCATGATTTTTTTTAATTCTCATTTGAAATTAACAACATCGAAAACCCCCGAGTGCTAGTTAGAAGAAAAAAATTTATAACCAGTTTGTGTAACCACTAGTGCTTCACTCGAGACGAGAGAGACGAGTTTTGCCCAGATCTCGTCTCATATTTTTTGAAAGTATCGTCTTATTTCGTCTCGTCTCGAAAGTCTCGAAATCTTGCCTTACAAAGATATAAAAATTTCAAATTTTGGTTCCTCATAGAGGAACCATTGTGTTCGGTCAAAATTTTTTTTTTGATTTTTTGGTATATAAGCACGTTTTGAGACCTCAGGAAGCTAAAAAACCGGTTTTTAAAAAAAGTCTGTATGTGTGTATGTGTGTGTGTGTACGTACGTACGTAATCGCTGATATTTCACAAACATTATGGAATTAAGACCTAATTTTTTTTTCAAAAATTTTTTCTCCAAAAAAGCTCGAGGTACTTTTTTTTTTTTTAATTTGGATGTAATACCTCATTTATTTCCATGAAAGTACTTATATTTGAAAGTATGGTTTTCACATGATATCTTGAATCGGATACTTAATTTTCTGAAAATTTTTTTTCTAAAATTTTTTTCACAAAAAAATACAAAATACCCTGCCAAGTAATTGGCACTATGGTTCCTCATTAGCAATAACAAAATGTTGTCAATATTCTATTTTACCTAATAAAAAATTAAAATATTAGAATAATTGTGCCAAATATTCTAAATTTAATAAAGAAAGTGGATAAACTTTCTCCTGGTACCCAAAAAATTTTCAAACATCAATAAAAAGATATTTTTTTAACTTTTTTATGTGAAAAATTTTAAAAGAAAATTTTGAAAAAAAATTAGGTATCAGATTGTTTATATCCAGTTAAAAAGATAATTCTACATATTGGTACTTTCATGGAAAAAAATGAGGTACTACGTCCAAAAAGAAAAAAAATTATGCTATTTTTTTAATTATTTTATGTAAAAAATTTAAAAAAAAAAAAATTTCGCAAAATTATGTATCAGATGGAGAAATCCTTTACAAACGATAATTCTAGATATTCGTACTTTCATAGGAAAAAATTAAGTATTACGTCCTAAAATAAAAAAAATTTTGGCGGTTTTTGTATTTTTTGGCGACAAAAATTTTGAGAAAAAAATTTTGAAAAAATTAAGTATCAGGTCCAAAAAATTACTATAAATGATATTTCTAAAACTAGTACTTCCACAGAAATAAATTAAGTACTGCGTCCATAAAGAAAAAAAAAATTGGTATTTTTTGTATTTTTTGGTGAAAAAAATTTTGAGAAAAAAATTTTCTATAAATAAATTATAAGATTCGAGATATCGAGTAAAAACGATACTTCTAGATATCAGTACTTTCATGGGAAAAAATGAGGTACTACGTCCAAAAAGAAAAAAATTATGGTATTTTTTTAATTATTTTATGTAAAAAATTTTTTTAAAAAAATTTCGAAAAATTATGTATCAGATGGAGAAATCCTTTACAAACGATTATTCTAGATATTCGTACTTTCATAGGAAAAAATTAAGTATTACGTCCTAAAATAAAAAAAATTTTGGCGTTTTTGTATTTTTTGGCGACAAAAATTTTGACAAAAAAATTAAAAAAAAATTAAGTATTAGGTCCAAAAAATTACAATAAACGATATTTCTAAAACTAGTACTTCCATGGAAATAAATTAGGTACTACGTCCAAAAAGAAAAAAAAGATTGGTATTTTTTATATTTTTTTGTGAAAAAAATTTTAGGAAAAAAATTTTCAGAAAATTAAGTATCCGATTCGAGATATCATGTGAAAACCATACTTTCAAATATAAGTACTTTCATGGAAATAAATGAGGTATTACATCCAAATTAAAAAAAAAAAAAAGTTCCTCGAGCTTTTTTGGTGAAAAAATTTTTGAAAAAAAAATTCGGTCTTAATTCCATAATGTTTGTGAAATATCAGCGATTACATACGTACGTACGTACGAACGTACGAACGTACGTACGTACGTACACACACACATACACACATACAGACTTTTTTTAAAAACCCGTTTTTTAGCTTCCTGAGGTCTCATAACGTGTTTATATACCAAAAAATCAAAAAAAAAATTTTGACCGATCTCAATGGTTCCTCTATAAGGAACCAAAATACCAATTTTTTTTTCTTTTTGGACGTATTACCTAATTTATTTCCATGGAAGTACTAGTTTTAAGAACCTTGTTTATTGTAATTTTTTGGATCTGATACTTAATTATTTCAAAAATTTTTTTCTTAAAATTAAAAAAAAAGAAAAATAAAAAAAACTGTAATATTTTTTTTTTTTTTTTGTGTAATACCTCATTTAATTCTATGAAGGTACTAATATCTGAAAATATTGTAACTAGTGATATTTCAAAACCATTATCGAATTAAGACCTAATTTTTTTTTCCAAACATTTTTTTATTAAAAAATCTCAAATTTCTTTTTTTTTTTTTTTTAATTTGGATGTAATACCTCATTTATTTCCATGAAAGTACTTATATTTGAAAGTATGGTTTTCACATGATATCTCGAATCGGATACTTAATTTTCTGAAAATTTTTTTTCTTAAATTTTTTTTCCCAAAAAAGTACAAAACATACCAATTTTTTTTTGTTTTTGGACGTATTACCTAATTTATTTCCATGGAAGTACTAGTTTTAAGAACCTTGTTTATTGTAATTTTTTGGATCTGATACTTAATTTTTTTTTAATTTTTTTTCTCAAAATTAAAAAAAAAGAAATAAAAAAAAACTGCAATATTTTTTTTTTTTTTGGTGTAATACCTCATTTATTTCCATGAAAGTACTTGTATTTGAAAGTATGGTTTTCACATGATATCTCGAATCGGATACTTAATTTTCTGAAAACTTTTTTTCTAAAATTTTTTTCACAAAAAAATACAAAAAATACCAATTCTGTTTTTCTTTTTGGACGTAGAACCTAATTTATTTCCAGGGAAGTACTAGTTTTTAGTACTAATTTTAATTATTTATATAAATTAATTTAGTGAATTGAAAATAGTACATAGACATATAAAGTTTATAATTAATATTGGTCATGTTACATATTGCTTCTCTCTATCTTTTAGGATTTTTATTAATCTCATATTTTAAAAATATATTTGCATATATACCTACACACATATATAAGTATAGTCATGGTTTACAAAATTTATATATATTTATTATTTCTAGTGACTAGAAATGCATAAAATAAATAAATAAATATTTATCTACATAGGGTAATATCTGAAAATATTGTAACCAGTGATATTTCAAAACCATTATCGAATTAAGACCTAATTTTTTTTTTCAAACATTTTATTATTAAAAAATATCTAAATTTTTTTTTTTCTTTTAAGATGTAATACCTAATTTGATTCCATGAAAGTACTTATATTTGAAAGTATTGTTTTAAATAATTGTTTTATCAATAATATGTTGAATAATTATTATCCAATGAATACATTATATTTTAATTTGAAAAAAAAAGATTTAATTAGGTTTACACGAAATTTTTTTTTAACTTTTAAAAATTATTGCATGGTTGTAATCAATGATATCTGTGGCATATTAAAGTTTAAAGCCCATTGTTTGAGGAACCTAAGTGCCAGCTAGTTGGCAGGGTATTTTTTTTTTATAATGATCTATTTTCTAACTTCGGGTGATTATTTTTTTTTGCTTATACATAATAAAAAACCATGAGTTGATTATGAAAAAACGCTGCCAAGTGATTGGCACTATGGTTCCTCATCAACAATAGCAAAATATTTATAATGGTCTATTTTATCTAATAAAAATGATGTTTTTTTAATTTTTTTATATGAAAAATATTCACAAAAAAAATTTGAAAAATTACGTATCAGATGGAAAAAATCCTTTAAAAACAATAATTCTAGATATTAGTACTTTCATAGAAATAAATTAAGTACTACATCCAAAAAGAAAAAAAATTATTGTGTTTTTTTAATTTTTTTATACAAAAAATTTTGAAAAAAAAAATTTCGAAAAATTACATATAAGATGGAGAAATCCTTTAAAAACGATGATTCTGGATATTAGAACTTTCCTAGAAATAAATTAGGTATTACGTCCAAAAAGAAAAAAAATTATTGTATTTTTTTAATTTTTTTATTAAAAAAATTTAAAAAAAAAAAAATATCGAAAAATTACGTATCACATGAAATAATCATTTAAAAACGATAATTCTAAATATTCGTACTTTCGTAGAAAAATATTAAGTACTACATCCTAAAAAAAAAAAAAATTGGCATTTTTTAAATTTTTTGGTGGCAAAAATTTTGAGAAAAAAATTTTCAAAAAATTAAGTATCAGGTCCAAAAAATTACTTTTATAGAGGTTCTTAAAACTAGTACTTCCGTGGAAATAAATTAGGTACTACGTCCAAAAAGAAAAAATAAATTTGTATTTTTTGTATTTTTTTGTGAAAAAAATTTTGGGAAAAAAATTTTCAAAAAATTAAGTATCAGATTCGAGATATCGAGTAAAAACCGTACTTTCAAATATAAGTACTTTCGTGGAAATAAATGAGGTATTACATCCAAATTAAAAAAAAAAAAAAGTACCTCAAGCTTTTTTGGTGAAAAAAATTTTGAAAAAAAAATTAGGTCTTAATGTCGTGTTGGCTGTGAAATATCACCGGTTACAGTGCGACATACATACATACATACATACATACATACATACATACACACACACACACACACAGACTTTTTTTAAAACCCGGTTTTTTAGCTTCCTGAGGTCTCAAAACGTGCTTATATGCCAAAATATCGAAAATCAAAATTTCACCTATCACAAAGGTTCCTCTATGAGGAACCAAAAAATATATCGGAATTTTACTGTCAATACAACTGCATTTGCAGTCAAATCTTATTTATCCTTTTGTTTAATAGTGAGATATAAAACTCTAATTAACTTTTTTTTCAACTTTTCATGTTTTTCTCAATTTCAAATTAATTCAATAAAAATATGGCTAAAATTTTTTTTTAAATTTTGTAATCCAAATTTACAATCTTTGATTGAAAACTATGTTAACTGGAAATTATTTTTAATAATAAAATTCAAATTTTATTATATCCAAATTATTAGGTAAATAAAATTGTTAAAAATAAAAATTTTTTTTGATTTTATAATTTTCACTTATTGATTTTAAAAATTGCATATAGTTAAAATCATAAATAAAAATATAATTTGAACGATTAAATTTAGAACTTTTAATTATTAATAAAGATATAATTAAAAGCCTAAAAATATAGATGGCAAAGATGCACACATGTTTTCAAACCACGTGACCATTTATGAACACTATTTAAATTTTTCCATCATTACCACCAACTTAATTTTAAATAATTTTTCGTTTATTAATATATCCTAAAATATATGGAATCATAAGTATCTTTTAAAAATTATAATATTTAATATTTAAAATATATTTATTTGTGTAGTTATTTAATATACTAAATAAGTCACAAAACATTTATTTCTTCTTGTCAATTAAACATAAAATCAATCAAAAAAAAAATACTTTATTTTATTTTTATATATTCTTTAGTTTTTTATTTATAGGCAGTATGGATATTATATTAGGCATAATAGGCAGCTACAGGGTTGTAAAAATATGGCATTATAATAATATTAATTTAAATTTTATTTACATGTACTTACAATTTTATAGTTTTCATTTAATTTTATTGAAGATATGTCCTAGATTTATAATTCTGAAAAAGAAAAAAAAAATTTCGAGACTTCGAGACTTCTCGTCGAGACTTTTTTGAGTCTCGGTATCGTCTCGCAATTTTTATTTCCAGATCTTGTCTCGATCTCGTCTCGGTTTTCGAGACAAGACCGATACGAGACCACAAAAATCTCGGTCTCGCGTGTGCACTACCAACTACACAACCAACAAGCATTGAACATGTTCACTCATAACAGTAATAAATCCAAAAACAGAAATAACAAATAAATCCTGAAATATAAATTACCCTAAGTCCATAAACTTAAGTATTCTAAGTTCTTGTTCTCATCAGGCCCTGACTTCCTCTTCAAATTATTTTAGGTCCTTAAATCGAAAATATTCTTACTCCATTTCACCCCCCCCCCCCCTTAAAACGTCAATTTTTCACCCCCCTCTAAAAACGTTAGTTTTTCACTCCCCCCTGCCAAGCCAAACTTTTTTAAATACCCAAATTTCTGTCTATAATAGTTTCAAATTTAAGATAATTTAAATTTTTATAAAAAGGAAAGAAAAAAATTTTTTCATAGTGTTAAAAAATGGTGATAATAGAATGTTTAATCTGTTATTCTAAATATGTGATCACTGTGAGTTATACAAAATTTACTTTTACTTCTACTTTTGAAATTTGGTAATTCTATAACAAGATTCATATTTAAGGTTCTTATTCTATAAATGCCTTGCGTCAGAATTGAATATAATTTTAGCAGGGGATTAATAACATGAAAATACATTTACTGTTAAAAAATTAAGATAATCCACCTTTTAGTTTACGAGTTATTAAACTCCAAAGTTCAATTCTTATACATTGTTAAGATAGGAAGACGCATGAAAATGCATTGAAATCTAACGTCTTTTTGTAAGTGCTTCTTAACGTCAGATGTGAACGAAAATTAATTTTAAAGTTAATGAATAGTATTAGAATATCGTTTTAAAATTTCAAGCGAATTGACCATTTTATATCAGAAATATTAAACTCCAAAGTTAAAAAAAAAAATTTCATAAATTTATGATATTTTAAGTTTTTGTTAATTTTTATTATATTAATTTTTATAAAAAAAATAAAGTATTCATCAATAAAAATAATTCTTCTGAAATTCTTAATGAACAAATATTTTTATTTTTTTTTTACTTATTTTTGATTTTTCTGAACTTCACGAAATAATCCGCTAGGTACGTTAGCAGTAACCGAATAACAACCTTAAGAGCACTAAGGAATAAAATTGTCACAAAATTACTAATAAAATAAATAAGCAGTGACTATACAATTTCAGGCACACTTGCGTAACTTTACATATAAATTAAGTATACAAATAAAATACCTATTTAAAAGAATTTACGAAATTATTATTTTTTTAAATTGAGAAAAAGCGCTTTTTAGACTATTTTTAGGCGGTTTAGAAGGTTTTTGAGGGCCCCAAAGTAGTCGCAGAGGTCAAAAAAATTTTTTGAGATAATGTCCAAAGTATATGTAATAATCCTTCCAATTTTCACGATTTAACCTGTTCATGTGCCGGAAAAATAAAATAAAGTTTAAAACAAGATTTTTAAAATTTTTCACTCCGGTTGTAAAAAGTTATTTTCGGGTTTTCGGGCGCCTAAATCGGGTTTTTATATATATTTTAGAATGCTTTTACTAATAATAACTACAGGCATGGTGGCCAAATCACTATATGCATCCGGGAATAGCCTTTTCAAAAAATTTCAAGTTGATCTGATATACCACAAATTATTGCTCATTTTTCTAAAAAAATTACTTTAAAATTTTCAACTTTAAAATTTAAAACTTTAATATAATACTTCCTTTCTTGTACTATTGGTAAATTTACGATTTTTATCGAAAATTTACAAATAATTTTAAAAATTTACTAATTTTTTTGCAAATTCATTATTCTTGTAAGTTTTCAGAAGTTATTTTAAACGGTGTAGTTATCTTTTTTTAGTTATCTTTTTTACTTTCTCACTCAGACTTTATTACGTTATAATAACTGACAATGAGCTATATTATTTGTTTATTTTTATTTTTATTTATTCAGGTAAAAATATTGTAACAAAAAATAATATTACAGACAATTTTCATAAAGTTAAATAAAGTGAAAAAAATAAAAAAAGTGAAAAAAATAATTTAATTGCGAATAATATGTTATTATTAGTTTTTCGATATATTTCTTGTATTTCTTTTATTATTGTGATGCCGAAGTAGAAAGTCTAAAAATAAAAATATAACTATTTTACAAAAAATAAATTCATTTTTACGAAAGCGTTATGGGATTAAATAATTCTATCATTTTAACTACATATTCTGTAAGTATTAAATCAAACTTTAAGTACACACCCTTCACTGTTATATATAACACTTGTAAATTTACGACTATTAGTAAATTTACTAAAAAAATAATCATAAATTTAAATTTTTAAAATGCAATTTTACGAAATGCATTAAGAATTTGAAAATATTAAATTTAAAACTCGCGACAGACAGTTTTAAATTTACAAGCCAAATTTTTAGGCACGATCACCCTACATATCCAATATATAGATGAAATACTGCCTTGTAAATTTGTTAGGTTACAAAATTGAATGTTCCTAAAAATGTCTAATTCTTGTGGAAATTTGGTCCCCAGGTAATTTTGATGTAGTTAATATGATTATATTGCAATGTTGTGTGTAGATATGTATGTTCGACAAGTAGGATTAGATTAGATCTTTTGGATCCCGGCTTCAAATTCAACGACCCAAAAAATATATAGGAAAAAAAACCTTTATTTAACGCGTCTTGATATGAGTATAAAATTGAGGTTACCCACTGGAGCCAATGGTCCCGAATAGGTTTCAAAAGACCACTTCCTAATCATCTTAAGCTTATGTCACGGCTGATGCCATTACATTCGGAGATATTCTGTTTCAAAAAAATATGTTGAATTTATGTCCCTTTTATGTTCATGTTATCTATGGCATGGTATGGTCTTTCTGAGAGATATGAGACTAACGATTTTTACAGTGTTCTAATATTTTTGATCTCTTCTATTTTTATGTGATTTTTTTATAAAGTTTACCCTTCTTATGAGTGATTTCTTATAAAGTTTATTCTTTAGTGTATAAATTTATTGTTTGAGTACAATGATAAATGTAAGAGCGTGTTAAAATATAGTCTAGAGATTTCGCCTCTCCCTTGACTAGATCTATTTTGGCCTCTTCACCACTCGCAAGCAATACAAACACATAAATTCAATTTTCTCAACAAAAAAAAAATCAATTGTGTATGCCTTAGCTTAACTTTCAATTTTCACTATAAATTCCCAAGTGTAATTTAAGACTGATAATTTAAGTGTTATTTTAAATTTCAAATGTTGGAATAAAGTTTTCTAATTTTTTTTCAGGATATCCCCGTTTCTGGTTTTAAAATTATTAATAATAGTGTCCAAGGTAATGGGATGCTATTTACTTATATCAATATGGTAGCAGAAGAACTTAATTTTACCTATAGTGTCGTATTACCAGATCATGACATAATTGGTAATAAAACTCATGGTGCACTCAGCATGATTTATAATAAAGTTAGTAATTTTAATTTTTCGTATTCAATAAGTTTTTATAGGCATTAGATTTTTTTATTTATGTTTTAATATTATTTTAATTTATGTTTTAATTATTTTGCATACATAATACACTGAGAGGGGGTACGAAAAATCCTTATTTTGACCTGCTTTTTCATAATTTGTACAGATTAAGAGAAGAACTGAAATCTAATTCCAACTGATGCAAAATAAGCCTTGTTAAAATACAAGGTGGGCATAATTTTTTTGTTTTCCATTTATATCTTTGTAAGCGTGGCTTATACCCCTGTAAGAGAAACAAGTTGGATGAGCATTTTAGTGATTTTCAAACTTTATAGTCCATTTTACTCATTTCACCCCTGTTATTGAGTATTCAGAGTATGTATGGTTGTATCTCAAAACAAAAATTGGATTTGGATTCAGCAGTAAATTTTATTAAAGTAACTACATCAAAAACAAACAAAAAATGTATTTTCAAAATTTTTGAAAAAAACACCCTTAATCACTGGATAAGGATAGAGATCTTACCCTATAAGATATACATATATTAAAATTTTTGTATAAAAAATACAAATTTTACATTTAATAATAGATATTTCATGAAATTTTTATTATTATTTTGTACTTAATTATTATTTTGTACTCCGTTGTTTTCTCGAAATTTTCGGTTTTTCCCTTTTTAAACCTATTTTGATTTGAAAAAAGTATGACCACTTTACCCATAGTGAACTATCTTTACCCTTGTATCTATTGAAAAGCTTACTGTTTTCTTTGGATTTCCGTCATCTTCCACTTGTGCACTGATGGGTTAAACATATTTAAATTGATCGATTCGGAATAACGTGCATATTCACTTTATATTTAAAAATCAATCTTTTATGTGGGGTAAAAAAAATTTTTTAACTTTTAAATAGGGTGAAAGTGTAAATTTTCAGAAGATCTTTTTAGCATTTTTTTGGAATTCAATATTTCACTAGTTTCCAGAAATTTTAAGTCATCAAATAGCAGTGAGATTTAAACAAGGGATCTTTTGGTTTCCAGGCACAAACGCTGCCTCAGATCTATATACTTTGTCTCAATATTTTTAGATATATAAATACTTTAATAGAAATAAATGAGGTATTAAATGAGTCTTTTTCAATTCCGTGTCATAGCCTTGACAGGTCAAGTGTCCCGATCGGGCTGATTTTTATACTACTTTTTTATATGCATAAAATATATTTTCTAAGAAATTTTTAGCCCTCTAAGTTCTCAGGAAGTCGAGTTATACCCAAAAGAAACTTTTCAGATTTTTTCAGTTTTTTAGCCGCTTTTTGCAAATAAGTTAACTAGTTATTTAAAAAAATAGTAACAAAGCATAAAACAGTTGTAAATTTTCCTGCTGAATCTGAATCGGAGGTTTGTTTTTTAAAATTTTATCCCTGGGTGGCTCAAAATTGCTATTTTAGGCTGAGAGCGAGAGAATTTGAATAGCATAAATGCAAAATTTTTTACAGGGTTCAAACTCTGATAGAATTGGTGAAAGTGTATATATATATATCTGAATACTGTATATTTTAATTTGGTAAATGTTGCTGGATGGTTATATCCTTTTAAAAGCATCAGAAGCATAATAAAGGCTTTTTTAACCAAGTTTCTAGATTTTTTTCTAAAAAGATTAAATTCTTGAAATTATTTCCATCGCGTTCTAGGATAAGTTCTCTACTCCTTTATTTTTCTATTTTTGTAATAACTAATAATTTTTATATGTAGGAGTTCTAGTATTAAAAATGTTAATATCACTTTCTTTCTTGTATATAAATACATAAAATGGTTGAAATTTTTGTCTCATAATTTATCGCTTCAAAAAATTAAATGTACAATAATTTTTTTTACCACTAATAAAAATTGAAAATATGCAAAAACAGGCACTTTTTCTGACACTCTTTTCAAACATGATAAAAAACTCATAGCTGGATTATGTAAATACAACATAAATACATAATTAGTAACATTTTTAGATGGTAAGTACAAAAACCTAAAATTATTCAGTTACATTTGACCCCCTCCTTAAATCGATCACATATAACGTCCCTTCTATTATGAGATTCACTGATTAATCCTGCCTGCCAACATGTCCCATGTTTATAATTTTAAAAAAAAGATGCTATTTAAATTGATGAAACGGTTTGTTTTTTGACATCTAGATAACTTTTAAGGCTTATTACACTTTACTACGATTTTTGACATATAATAAAATAAGGTTTATTTTGATTCATAAAAATTTTTTTTGACTTTACAATTTTTTTAGAATGTTTTTATTTTTATACAGAAAGCAGATATACTTGCGGCATATGTACCTTATTTACCTCATATTTATAAAGATTACGTTTTATCATATCCTTTGGCTGTATTAACGTACAGTTTCTTAATGGAGAGAAAAGCATTACAGGTTCAATCGGATGGTTTTGAAGCTGTTTTTGATAATTTTGTTTGGGAATTTATTTTTTTCGCAGTAATTATAACAAGTTTATTAATGTATATTATTATAAAAGTAAGGTAAGTTACTTTTTGTAATTCATGTTTTTTGCAATTTATTTTAAAGATCTATTGACCCTCGATGTGTAGCAATTTATATTTAGGGAGTAGAAATATGATATTCTAATCTTCCTAAACTTAAACTACCCAATTTGAAGTACTCGATTTTTATGGTCAGATACTAGAATAAAGACAAAAATAAAATAACTGGTACTAAAGGGCTAATTTCTTGTGCTTAAGAACATTTTGACGTGCTAATGAATAGAAATAGGTGCTAGAAAATATTCTAAGGTCAAAAGTTAATTCATTTCTGCTTATTTCTTGGTACCGAAATTTGATTTTTTTGACAAAGGTTTATCCACAATTTAAAGAAATTAAATGAATTTGTGTATACCCCTTATTTTAATTTTAATGATATTAGAACAGCCTTAAAACTTACTATTAAAAAAAGATTTGAAAAAAGCTTTTAAACATCCCTTTGCATAAAGATACTCAAAATTTATTTATGAGGTAGGTTATTATGAATTTGCAGCTTTATCATTTGGCTTTAGTTTAGCAGCTAATATTTTTACTAAAGTTTTAAAAGCAGTGGCAGATTTTTCAGGTCTGTTGAATTGTCTTCAGTTATTTTATTTGTTGATATTATTTTTTTTATAGAAAAAACAAAGAGGATTGTTCTAATAATGTTAATCAAAAGTTAAATTTGTTATTAGGGCTTAGTTGGATAGTTAATTACGATAAAATTTGGTTAAATTCGAAAAATTCTTGCCAACATTTGGGATTTATTATAAAATTAAAAGATATTTCATTGCAATCACCTGAGGAAAAGTGGATAAAATTGAGAAGGTTTAAAATCAAAATTTATTTCACGTTACTCAGGTTCCGGATTAATTAAGAAAGAAATAAGGAACTGAAATTTTTTAACAT
Organism: Anagrus nilaparvatae; assembly: GCA_022575985.1. NCBI lineage: Eukaryota > Metazoa > Arthropoda > Insecta > Hymenoptera > Mymaridae > Anagrus > Anagrus nilaparvatae. Next base: position 8,206,226 of record JAKSXM010000231.1, on the reverse strand, counting down.
TAATACGCGTTTTTATGAGAGTTGATGTTGTTTTACTTTGCACTACTTCAATAACGAATCTTTTTAGATAAAATTGTGCACACGTGCTATTTAACAAAAATAGAAACTATTCCAAGAAAAAAATACAATAGTTACCGATCAAATAATTTTTCCCAATAAGGTTGATAAATTCCTATAAGAAAATGCAATATTATTAACAATAACTTCTAATTATTCACATATCTATAAAATAAAAAGCTTATAACCAGTTTGTGTAAACACAACCTAAATGCATGGAACATGTTTACTTCCAGCTGAGGACTAGATATAATACAAATATTACTCAACATTACAATAAAATTTTCTAATTTTATAATTTGTAATTATCACCTTACTAGCTGTTAAGATTATAAACCCAAACTATTTTGAAGTCCATAAAACTGAATTACCCTAAGTCCTTAAGCCCAGATTTTTCAAAGTCTCCTAATTATTCTAAGTCTCATTTGAATTCCCCCTCTTAAATAAGACAAATTTGACCACCGCCCCCCTTAATTTTCAAGTTCTTAAGCACCCCCTCCCTATAAACATGTTCCATGTTAATAATAAAATTTAATTAATTAGTTATGCCCCCTTCTGATGCTACCCTAAAATATACGGACCTAAAACTGTGAGCCACCTGAAGTATTCCTTTACTAAAAGGGACTTGCTTTACAAGATTCTGAGGGGTCAGACTTTTAACTTTATTTATTTACTACAAAGTCTTAGAGAGTTTATGAAAATGGACCTTATTTATTTTATTTTATGAATAAACGAAATTCTCTGATGAGGTAATTACTTAAATATATCCATAAAATACTACTTGAATTACAGCTCGATAGTAACTAAGAGTACTACACTAAAATACATGGACATTCAAGGATGTTTATTGTTTGTATTTGGTTCTCTGGTACGCCAAGGATTTCCAACAAGTCTTACTGGAAGTAATCATTTTAAAAAAATTCTTTATTATTTTTAATGATTTCATTAAATGAATAAATTATTTCTGCTTGTGTTGTAGCGCCTATAAAAGTAATTCAGTTGGCATGGTGGGTAGGTGTTACATTTTTCACTATTTTTTATAACGCAAATCTAACTGCTATTTTATATTCTACCGAATATTCTTTACCAATAACAACAATTGAACAATTATTAAAATCAAAAAGAAAATGGTTTTATAAAAATGGCAGTTTTTTAAATGAAGTATTAACTCACGTAAGACACACTTATATTATAATAAAAGATAGATTTTATAACAGAACTGCTTTCTATGTTTTGAAGAACTCTCCAGAAGCATATGAATTAACACAATCTTTATTGAATGGTTATGGCGAGAGGGTTAGTGAAGAAATTTCAGAAGATGAAATACTTCGTATGGTATCAGCTGACAGTAATATTTATATTATTATTAACTTTATTTTATTTATTTGAATATAATTTATTAAATTTAAAATTGCAGATAAAATATTCATAGCGATTCAATCATATATTCGTTCAATAATATACAATAAATACATGTCTTATGATAAATTTGACCCAATAACAGAGTCCGAAAAGTGCAAATATGCAGATAATAACTTAAATAATAAACCATTTTTAACAATGAAAAAATCTCTTTTGTATTCAAAGAATTTTCATTTTAAAGACCGAATTGAAAAATCGTAACAATTATTTCTGTATCATACGTTTATTTAAGTCAGAGATGGGTTTTAGTTTGAGTAACCTAATACATTATATTATATATATTCTTTTAATTTTGTTTTATAATTTACTGATTCCTTTTTCAATGATATTCAGGTAATTCTACAAACTCCAATAATGTTCTTCTTTTTATTAAATCCTTAAAAAGTACCAATACAAGAATTATTTCGAATATATTAGATTTTAATTTTATAATTATGTGCGAAATATAAATTTATATTATTATTATTATTATTATTATTATTATTATTAACTAGCTGTACATAAGTTTACACATATTGGTTACATATATACATATGAAATATATACTACGTTATACAATATGTCCACATGGACTCGTAGTCCGAGCGTGGAACTAGCTGCTATAGCTGCAAGAATTAACAAATATTACATCTTAATATAATATAAAATATTTTGTTCTGTAAAGTTTTTATTAATTTAATGGTAACTATTTAATAGCCTCTTCTGTTTAACATATTTAGCCTCTTTATATTACTTAATCTACTTGATTTTATATAATTCTAATTATTTTTGCTTAACCATAATTTAATGTTTTGGATATTGCTTATTTTTTTACTATTATTTACTTTTATTTTTTCTTTCATATCAATAGGCAGCCTATTGAATATTGTTATTGCATTATAAAGGCTACTTTTTTGTCCCATTTTTCTTTTTTTACCTATAGGGGTTATTTTTCTAGTTCTATTTTGCTTTAGCTTGTACTTCTCTATTAAATACTGAATTTTACTTTTAATGACTGTAATATAATATAGATTTTTTACTGATAACAATTTTCTGTACTCTTCTTCGAATTCTGGTAAATGTTTGTACTTTTTGTATATGATTTTTTGTATTTTTTGTAGTACTGAGTTTAAAAGGTCTATATTGTTGTTATATGCACTGCCCCATGCCACCATGCCATACATCACAGTGGATTGTATAAGTGCATAGTATATTTGTAACGTTTGTTTGTAGTTTAGTACTCTACTCAGTTTCCGTATAATATAGGTATAAAAAGCTAAATTCTTTACTGTTTTTTTTATTTGAGTTTCCCACCTTAGATTTGAATCTATTATGATACCCAGGAACTTGCTTTCAACAACCCTTTTAATCGTGTTCATTTCAATTTCAACCTTAAACTCTTTGGGTTGCGTAGATTTATATATGGAAAAAGTGGTACATTCTGTCTTTTCTATGTTTAGTAATAGTTTGTTCGTATTTAGCCAATCATATATTCTCCCCATTTTGTGATTAGCGTCCCGTTCAACCTCTATCCAATTCTTTCCTCTACATATCACTGTTGTATCATCTGCAAACGATATGATATCATTATCAAATAGATACAACAGTTCATTTATGTATATAAGGAATAGTATTGGACCTAGGACTGACCCCTGTGGTACTCCTATCTCGACATTACATTCTTTACTATAACAGTCATCTATTTTTACAATTTGCTTCCGATTTACTAGGTAACTTTTAATTATATTTTTTGTCTTTCCACGTATACCAATATTTTCTAATTTACTATATAGTATGTTATGTTCAACCATATCGAATGCTTTTTGTAGGTCAAGAAATATTACCGCCATAGGGGTAGAGGTGTCTAGAGTTTCGTATATATTTTCAGTTAAGTAATCAATGGCCATACTTGTGTTGCAGCCTTCTCTAAATCCGTATTGTCTTTTTGCTAAAATTTCGTATTTTTCTAGGTAACTGACTATCCTAACCTTTACTAGTTTTTCAAATATTTTTGACAGGTTTGATAAAAGAGCTATGGGTCCATAGTTTTTACATAGGTGACTATCACCAGTTTTGAATATTGGTGTAATTATTGCAATTTTAAGGCTGTCAGGAAATACTTCAGTTTCTATAATTAAGTTAAAAATGTGAGCAATTGGTTTCATTAAGTAGTTACTTAGGGTTTTTAGGGTTGCAACACTGATATTATCATTACCTGTTGCTTTTTTTACGTCTAGTGAATTTATGACTTTTTCGATTTCTTCAGTGCTAGTTTGTGAAAAAAATATTGTATTTTCGTTTATTTTTGGGTTGTAATCTATGTTTGTGGGTTTAATTTTAGCAGTCAGTTTTTTTGCTATGTTTGTATAGTAATTGTTGAAAGTATTTGCTATGTCCTCTTTATTTATCAAAATTTGTTGATTTTCTGTAATTAAGTCTATTTTCTCATTTTTCTTTTTTGTATTTTTATTGTAAACGTTTTCAGTGATAAATTCCCATAATTTTTTGGTATTGTTTATGTTTTCTACTTGTCTTTGTAAATTAATTTCTTTCGCTTTTTTTATCATTATTTTAAATATATATTGATATTTTACAAATCTTTTTTTCTTTGTCCCATTTGTTGGATCATCTTTCCAAACTTTATATAGTTTTTGTTTTACTTTACTAGATTTTAATATACCTTTGGTTACCCATTCATTTTTTGGTTCATTTTTACTTTTATTTTTTATTTTGACCCTTGAATCATTTTGAATTGCCATTATTTTTTTGATAAGCAAATTTGTTGCTTCATTTACGTTCCCTATTTGGTAAATTTCCCCCCAATTTGTGTTTATAGCTGATGTTAACATTTTTTTGTAATTCAATTTGTATAATTTTTTCTTATTCTCATTTGGTATTGTATAAGTTTGTATATGCTGATAGCAGCCATGTAGTGATCTGTTATTTGGTTTTGAATATTATATGTTACCGCATTTTTGTTTTTTGACAGTCTATAAAAAATATGGTCTAAGGAGAAAAAACATATAAATATGTGTTTCGCATGTAATTAAAAAAAAAAAATTTAATTTGTTTAAACAATTGATAAACAATTCAATTAGTTGTTTGAACAATTAGTTGAATTTAGTGAATTTGGCTTATATAGGTAAATAAAAAAAAAAAGTTTTTTTTTTGTATAGACTGATTTTTTAATCCGTTAGTTAAAGTTAATTATACAACCAACTTGATTTTTGTCCAATTTTGCAATAATTTGTAAATAACTTAAAAATTGACCGCTTAATTAGCAAAATGGACCCAGGATTCATATTTAGCAAGTTGAAATACATAGTTAACACCTATTTTTATCCACGGAAAAGAAAATTTTAACTTGGGCGTAATTAATAGTGACTTGGGACTAGATTATGCTGAACTTATGAAAAAATTATTAACATTATAATAGGATCTTAATTAAAAATATTTGACAAGTAAATCGTTAAAAGCATTAAGTATGACCGGGGTCATATGAGACCTATAATTTATTTTTAAAATGTTTAGACCAGGAATTAGATAAATATCATCATTACGATTCTGTACAACAACAGCCATATTGGACCTACCATTCATTGTTGTTGTTGCCAGAAGACCCTGAAACTAAAGTATTTGGAGGAGAGGTAAAAATGAATATTTATGTAGACCAAATTTAGTAAAAGAACAAAAACAATTAATATTTATTATTTGAAATTATTTACAAAAATAAAATTGAGCGCCACCGGTTTAATAAAACCGGAAATTATAACTAAACAAATCAAAAAGGGTAAAGTTAATGCCAAAAGGATTAACGATCTAAATATTAAAATTTGTCACCATGGTCGCCACTTCCGCATAACAATTAATAATTAGTTTAACCAAAAATTACAAAATATAAATACTAAAAATACCTAAAATCTACACCGTAAGAGCACATTCGCACGCGTTATCTAGAAGATGTTTTACCTTACTTCCTGATGTCGTCTTTGGCGAATTTCGATACTCCCTGATGTAGTTGACCATACCAAAATAGTTACACTGATCAATCCAAAGAAAAGATATATGGAAATTCCACTATAAATTTGTAGAATCTCCAGTATAAAAATATATGAAAATCAAAATGGCTGAGTCAGCGACTGCGTGCTATTACTCCGGATTTTTATTATCCACGATTAACAAATATTCGATATCGGTAGTTAAATTACATTAGATTACCGAATCTCACAAAATCACATTGGATAAGAATTATCCAGACCAAATAATTAAATGTATTTACAAAATATATAAAAATAAGAGAGAACTCTCGAAAAAGCGTGTTTTGCGGCTCGCAGACTAACACGCACTAATCTAGTTCGATTTCAGTTCCTCCCTTACGGAAGTCCAAAATTGCATTCGTTCCGAAGGAACCAATATAAAAATGGCTCAAAAGAGCGCTTAAAAGCATTAAATTTAAAAATTAATTTTATTTTAAATTTAATTAATTGACAGAAATCCTTCCTGTCACATAAGAAATACTGTTATGTTTGACATAATTCAATACTTTATAATACTAGGCGGCTACGCCCTCAAATTCAATTTTAAATAAGAAACATTTTAAAGTTTAAACAAATATTTATTTAATAAAAAAAATTATCTATTTCCCTTTTAGGGTCTGTTTTAGCTATTTTAAGGGTAAAATATTGAATATTTATTAAGAAGGAGAAATTCTTGATTAGCGACGGAAAAAACCTATATGGGCATATCCTGGATGCTAAAAGTACGATAATAGCTAAAACACCTCCTTTTTGGGGGTAATTTAGCAAAGAGCATCGTTGAGAATATTAGGGGATGCTCTTTAGATATGAAATTTTAATTATTTATGAAAAAGAAGTCAAAATTCTTGATCAGCAACCCAAAAAACTTGTATAGTGCAAATCTGAGTGCTCAAAGTGCCAATATGTAAAAAAAACTCTTTTTAGGGGTATCTTTTGCAAATTTAATGGTGAAGCCCCAATTTCTCTGCCAAATGACCCCGATTTTCGGGTTCAGCGACCCGTACAATCAATAGTACTGAAAATCTGGTGTTTACCAGTGATAATACAACCAAACCCGTATTTTGACTGGAGTAAAGGTTAATTTTAGTAAAACAGGGTTAGTTTTTAGAAAAATAAATTTTGTAAATTTTAAAAATTAAAATTGGGTATATTTAAAAATTTTTTTGAGCACAAAATAAAAAAACTTTATGACGTAAATATTTCTTTCTTTATTTCTTTATTTTAAGATTTAACGGGCGCGAACGCCCTTTTTACAAAGTGTCCCATTTATTAATATTAAAAATGAAAAAACAAGGGGACTTGTTAAATATATACAATAAATTTTATAATGATTAATACAATATCAGTATTTATAATATATACAATAATATAAAATGATTAGAATTTATAAGGATTAATTAAATTTATACTATAAAATACAATAATTAATAAAGTAACATATTAAATTTTCTTTGGATATCTATAAAATATAACCAGCATTTTTAATTATGGTTAACAGTTATTTAAATAGCTGTCTAAATTTAGACAATTAATTCATAGTCTATAATTTCAAAAAATTTTTAAAACAAGAAAAAGGCTGCGCAATGTGCATCTACGCTCAAAAGAACATTTTTAGAAGTTTGTCAATTTGAATTCCTGTATAAGTTAAGATTTTTAAAAGCTTTAGATATATCTGATTTTAAGATCAGCAAGGCTAAAGATTGTTAACTGAACTTAATTCGATGTACGGTCCTTTCATTTTAGAGTATTAATTAATTAAAACGTCATAAATAATATAAACGGAATTGACATCTCCCTAAATTAATTACTCAACTCTGTCTTAAGTAAATGCATTTAAATAATACAATAAAAATTTTGAATTATATTATTTTTTACATTAGGTTAGAAACTTATGAAACATCTGGAATTACAAATGACATAGTAAAAAAATATAGAGCTAAAATTAGTAATATTTGTCAACTGAATATCAACAATACTAACGAAAAACCAATAAAACTTAATTTTTTTAATGTTTTAATAAATGTTATCGTAATATTATGGATTTTGTCAGCAATAATTTTCTGCTTGGAAATAATAATAAGGTTAATTTTAAGAATAGTAAAATATAATTTAAAAAAATTATTTATTTTCGTGAAGATTAATAATTAAAATACATTTTTCAGATCACGCAAGAAAATTTACAATTTTATTAGGAACACGAAAAATAAATTTATAAGGCTTAAATCAAGATATTTTAGCTTTAACGACGCGGAAAGACAAAACAAAAAAGTATTTGATGTGAAAATTGAAAATTTTGAATCAATGTCGCTACCTTTATTCCCATACCTGGAATGACTTCACTAAAAGAAGGATTCATAGTATGATCACAACATCAAAAGCTCTTGAGTAAAATTGGCAATTGTATAATGATTAAAATTTTTGTTGTTAAAAAATCAAACAAGGAACCTTATTTTAATAGCTCCACCAAACTTTCAGGATTTTAATATATAGCTGAAAAAATATCCCCACAGTAGTAATCTTTTTCACCATAAAGTACTTGAATATTTATAATTTTATTAACAACTTATTATTTAACATGTTTTATTTTTAAATTTGAACTCTTTTTTTTTACGTTAATAAATAATTTTATATAATTTTTATAGTATTTTAGTCCTATCCTAAAAATGAGTTAGTCATCGATACAGTAACTATGTACATTGTCATCGCTAAAAGAGTCATTCTGATTGGCACATACAAATTTCATTGTTAATAAGTTAAAATTAACTGTTTTAATGTTTGTACTGTTTTTATTATTTTTGAGGTTAGTTAGTATGTCGAGTAGTTGATATCAATAAAAAAATCAAAGTAAGAATAAATTTTGGTATTTAAAAAAATAATTAAGGATGAAAGTTTTGAATCATTCAGTCTTCGGTACCGTAGATAGTCCTTCAGAACGTTACCCAGGTATACCTGGGTATCCGAAAATCCTGCTCAAGAGACCGGATCATGTCATCCCACCTGGTAGAGTTGAACGCGTTTTTGACGTCCAGCGTTACCAGGAGAACGTCCTTGTGGTTCGCATGTCTCCACCGCCTCTCATCTTCTGCGGTATTCACGACACGCCGGATGGCGTCTATCGTGGAATTCCCTTCACGAAATCCATGCTGCTCCTCGGAAAGGCCACCGCCCTCCTCGATGGCTCTTCTCAGCCTTGCCCGGAGCATGTTCTCCATCACCTTTCCAATGGTATTTAGCATGCACAAGGGTCTGTAAGATGACGGAGAGTCCGGGGCTCCACCTTTACCCTTGTTCAAGAGCACTAATTTCTTATCTATTTTTTAAAATTTTATTTACCAATTATTGCAATATTGCAAATATGTTTAGAAAATCCCCTTTTTGGGGGTAGTTTTTGCAAATTTAAGGGTGAAGCCCCCACTTTGTTTACGAGATGACCCCGATTTTGGTCTTCAGCGACCCAAAAAACCTATAATAGAGCCAATCTCGTGTTCACCAGTGTAAATACAACCAAACCCGTATTTTGACTGGAGTAAAACTCGAAAAAAAACATTTATTTTTAACGAAAATTAAAGTTTCGAAGGTTAGGATGTCCCAAATCAAAAAAAAACTTTTTTCACGTGAAAGTAAACGAAAAATGTGTAACTTCTAGAAAAACAAAATGGGGGGTCCCTTTAAAAATTTTTAGCTGCGCTAGCCCAAAGTTAGCAAAAGGAAGACTTTTTACTTTGCGCTGTGGATAAAGCAGTAATTTTTAGCAAAAAATAAAAAAACCTTTTTCTAAAAAATTGTGATTTTACATGTAGTTTTTTCCTGTTTTTACGAAAATTTAATATCTGCTGTTATCAAAAAAATTTTAATGGTAAAACTGCCATTTTTTCAGGTTTTTTGTCGTTTTTTGCAATTTTAGGTTATGTTATGCAGAACTGAGTCAAAAATAAAAAAAACACAAAAAAATAGACCCTTTGACAAAATTTTTGAGACCTTGCACGTCCAAATCGGTTTTTTCTATTTGGCGCGGTGAATTTTTAAAAATTAAAAATGAAAAACTCTGCTCAGAAAACAGCTTTAAAAAGTATGAGCACACGAATTGCCCCTCAATTTATCATATGAAGATTGAAAGTAATCGATATTCGAGTCTATTAGTATAGGTTAGAAAAGTGTAACCCCCCCATTTTTTCGCGCTATTTTCAAAAAACTACTTTTCCAATGTTAATTAAATGGAGCACATTTTGGCCAATATCGCCAAAACTAGTACTAAAAATAAAAAACCGACGTCGGGAGGTTTTTTGTTACCAAAAAAGCACCACTTCCTGTTAATCTCAAGTCGCTCCTATCCAGAGCAGATTTCGCCGAATATTCACCTCCCCCTTTGTTGCCTCACTCTTACTTCATCGATCATTAAAAACTATATTTCAAGAATTATACATTTAAAAAAAAATCCTGAAACTAATTTAAAAGATTTGATTAATTTCTTAATGAAATTCGAAAGTTCTTGCAAATTTAAACCATTTAAAAATCTAAAAAAACTTATAACCGGTTTGTGTAAACACAACCTAAATGCATGGAACATGTTTACTTCCAAATGAGGATTAGATATAATACAATTTTCTATTGTTGAAATTTGTAATTATCACCTTACTAGTTGTTAAGATTCTAAACCCAAACTATTTTGATTCCCTAAACCTGAATTATTATAAATCCCTGAAGCTGAATTATTCCAAGTCCCTAAATCGATATTATTCTAAGTCCATAAACCTGTATTATCCTAAGTCCTTAAGCCCAGATTTTTCAAAGTCTTTAAAAGTATTTTATTTATTTATATATACTTACCTAATTATTCTAAGTCTTATTTGACCCCCCCCCTTAAACAGGACAAATTTGACCCCCCCCCCCCTCCTTAAAAAGGACAAATTTGACTCCCCTCCATAAATAGGACAAATTTGACCCCCCCCCCCCTTAATTTTCAAGTTCTGAAGTACCCCCTCCCTATAAACATGTTCCATGTTAAAATATAAAATTCGTTTAAATAATGTTGATATATAACTAAATTTTATTTTTTATGTTAGCAACAAGTTTTAAGATTTCAAGGAGCTTAGCCAATTTAACGCAGTGTTTTAAACCCAAGGTTAAACCTTTAATTTTTCAAAAGGTTCAAAAATGAACATTTTATATATAATGTAAATATTGGTTTAAGTAGAAATGAAATTCACTCTGACGTACCTCTTTATTTTTTCAAGTATATTTATGAAAAATAGTTTTATTTTTTAGTATGTAATAATAACCTTAAATATATCATAAAATTTTAAAATCTTATTTATTGATTGCCGTAACTTAAAATTAAGTTACGCAAAGAAAATCTTAATTTTTATTGTTTTCTTAAACTTCTGTTCAAATTCCATTATTGTGCTCTTGAAAATAAAATTTATTCAAAAAAAATAGAAATGTGACCACTTGCTGAGATATGCTCTTATATCTTATAGTCTTATATAAATGTTCTTATACACACCAGCTAGCTATCGTTAGCCGACAGAGTCTAAACTAAGCCAAAAAATTTGACCCTCCTGTAAACAGATTTACACTCTTCACTCAGACATTTTTACATTATAATAACTTCTTGATTTATTTATTTACTTAGTAATTTATTCTAGTAAAAATATCGTAACAATTAAATGCACGAATTTTATGAATAAATTTGCATGCATGCTTTAAATATTTTTATTTTTATAAAGTAAATATAACACTAGGAAAAAAACAATTTATTTGCGAAAAATTATGTTATTATTAATTTAATGGTACATTTTTATTCAGTAAGTATTAGATCAAATTTTTATTACTTAATCTGTTTTTATGATAGTTCATGCCCAATTATTTTCCAATTTTATGTCCCAAAATGCGCTTGAGTATTATCCGAGACGAAAGCCAAAATCGATAAGTCAAGGGTCACATACAATTTTTCTTCCTAGCGGGCCGAAAACACTTTTTTCGCCCCGCAACGAAATCGAAAAAAACGCGTTTTCACCCCACTGAGAAAGAAAAATTTCGTTTTGTCCATGGGAATAAAAAAAAAATACCCCAGATCGCAGTATACCATCCTCGGCTTCGCCTCGGATGCTAATTAACTTGCGATCTGGGCCATTCTTTTTTTTTGCTCCCTTGGTTAAAAATGTACTATTACGTATCTAGGGCAAAAAAGCCTATTTTCTACCCTAGGAAATGGCTTTTTTACCCATTATATCTAAAACTATGTTTTAGAACACGGAACAAAATATGGAGTTCGACTTTTGCTTACTGCCTGCACTCGCTTGCTACAACTGCATGCAAAGCCAAAACCAATATTTTATCCCTTGTTTAATAAATAGCTATTACATATCTAGGGCAAAAAAGCCTATTTTCTACCCCAGGGAGACGGCTTTTTTGCCCGTACGCTCATTCGTGCATACAACTTCATGCAAAGTTAAAACCAATATTTTGTCCCTTGTTTAAAAAATAGCTATTTCTTCGACAGTAGCGCGACAATACGTGCTTTCTTACCACTTACGTAAATATCGCTTATATTTATTCTTCAAATTTTATCGAAAAAAATCTAATTCTACAATCAAAAGTTTGTTGAAAAGATTATTAAAATAAAATAATAAAAAAACTAAAAAATCATGTCATTGAAGTCTGAAACTTTCATGGAAAAAATTCTAACCTAAAAGCAAAAATAGAAAAAAATAATTCCTGCATGCTTTAATGCGACAATGATTAACTCTAATCGTTTTTTTTATTGCGAAAACTTTATTTCTCAGAATTTTTATGTCTAGCAAATCAATCCTGACATCATTATAAAAATGGAAATAGTATATTTTTATCCTAGGCCGCAAAAATAAAGAATGGCCCACATCGCACGTAAATTGCAATCCGAGACGAAGCCGACGATGGCAAACTGCGATCTGGGACATTCTTTTTTTACGGCTGAGGCCAATACATAATTTTTCTTCGTCAGTGGCTAGAAAACACGTATTTTCGAAATGCGCTGCGGCCGGGAAATACGTACTTTCTGGCCGCTGACAAGAAAAATAAAATTTTCAACGGTTGGATACTTTTTCTTCAAGTTTTGCTCTAAAAATTTTTTGCAGCTAAATCTTGCTAAAAATTTATCGTCTATTGATTTTGAATTGTTTGCACATACTTTTTTATTTCCGGCACAAAAGTCATTTACTGAAACATAAACATTCATTTGTAGGGTAAAGCGAATTAAAGTATTGTTTTTTTTAGTTTTTAAATGAATAAGAGTTATTAAATTAAATTAAAATCAAATTTAATCCTGGAAATGCAATTTTAAGGATAAAAATGCATTTACGAAGACTAAGGGGAAAAAATGTTCGTGTTCCTTTGTATTATTTTAGAAACCTTAATAAAACTGACTTATAAGTCTTGGGAAAACCAATAATATTTGGAACAAACAAGCACTTGTCAATTTATCATCAGCTATAATAAATTTCAATGTAATGTGTTTCTCCTATGAGGTTCAATTTTATATGTTAGCAGCAGTATTATTTACTATTGATGTATTACTCCAGTCAAAACGCGGGAGGGGGGGGTGTATTTTCAGCTGCTGACATGAGATTTGCTCTACTATACGTTTTTTGGGTCGCTGATCACGAAAATCGGGGTTATTTCTGCCCGAAATTTTCGGAACACCCTTAAATTTGCAAAAACTACCCCCAAAAAGGTTTTTTTTTTTATATACTGCAACCTCGATTATCCGGACCTCAATTATACGGATTCTGGATCAACCGGAATGGCTTTTGGTCAAAAAAAAAAAAAATTATTATTTTTCTTTAAAAAAAAAAAAAAAAAAATTAGTTATTTTTTTTCTTTAATTTATGTAAAAGTTATTTTAAACACACAATAAAGAGCATTGCTAAAATTATACCCTTGCTGGCGGCCTTTTTTTTGAAAGATATTATAATTTTATTCAATCAGAAATTTCAATAAAAATTATTAAGATACAATAATAAATTTTTTTATTTTTTACTAAACTTTATGACTTTATTACCGGATATATTTCATTATTCTTATAGATGGGTATAAATCTATCTTAAAATTATTTCATTAATTTTTTTATTTTATATGAGTAAAGAATTTTGGCTAAACTTTTATTTGATTGTTTGTTTTTAATATTTTTTTTAGTCGTGACTTTTTTTAAATGTACAATTAAATGACCTAATGTTTTACGATCTATCGTGATGTATAACATATTTACATATTTTAATTCTGAGTAATATTTTTTTCACTCTCCGAGTGAATAAAAGCATCTTTTTTAACGCGTTTTTGAAGGAGAAAGTGAGGATTTGTATCCCTCTCTATTCTCTCTTCTATTTTTTCTCTCTAGGGAGGAAAGTACTTACTTTCCTCCCTAGAGAAGAAAACAGAAGAGAGAATTGAGAGGAGACTCGAACCACTCTTCCTACATCCTCTTACCCCTCCCATTCTAGTCGAATTTGATTCTTCGTTATAGAAGACAAATTGTCAGGTGACGCTCATTAATATTCAAAATGGAATTTTTATGAAATAGTTGCGTTATTAATTCTATATAAATTTATTTTATTTAATAAATGCAAAAATTAACTTTTATATAAATAAACGATGAAAAATGAGCATATATGTACGCATCTTTTATTTTGTTATAGCTAAATTAATAAACAAAATAAAAGATGTGTACCACGTGCTCACGCATTTATTTATATTACAAATTAAAACACACTTTTATTTATTCATAAAATTATTTATTAATGCGTAAATAAATTTACGCGTGGTTAAATGCATTTACCATATAAAATAAATTAAATTAAACAACTATTAAGTAAAAATGCCATTTTGAATTATAATAAAACGCACCTTTTATTTTATGACAATTATACCTTTCTGTAGAAAAATCTATGAACGACTGTCGACACCGTTAGGACGAAGAAGATTCGAAAGTTACATCCTTTCACCTGAGTATTTTTAACTGTCTCTTTCTTTCATATACAAATTAATATTTTTTGGAAAAGATTCGGAGTAGGAATTTCACTATTATTTTGGTTATTTGAAAGAAATAGGGATTTATTATTCATCAATACTTGTTTTTTTTTTTATTTTACTCATCTTTTTCTTTCGATATATTATATTTATATTTTATGTGTATATGTTCCCATTTGTTAAAAAGATGCTTATATTCACTCTTAGAGTAAAAAATAGTATGTTGCACATGGGGAAAAAATGCAATTTCAAACCATGGTCGGAGATAGTTACACTCGATATGCAATGACTCGGGTACACACTCGCCTACGGCTCGTGTGCACCCTCGTCATTGCACATCTCGTGCCCCTATCTCCAACCTGCTTTGAAATAGCTTATTTTCTCCCCTTGTATAACAATCTACTATTTCTTTTTTTTTACATCGATTCTCATTATTCGTAAACACAAGTAAATCTTATAAAAAAATTTTTTTTTATTTTTATGACTTATCTGGAAAGTGAGAAATATTTTGTAATTTTTATTAAATAGAATTTAATGTATATACATACATATGTATAAACTTTTTTTTCTGCCTTTTTTTATTTTCAGGATTTAGTTTTAAATTTTACGTGTTTTGGTTTATTTCTGACAAATTTTTTCAATTAAAGTTTTTTTTTAGATCCATGTTAAATTATGCACTACCAATAAAAATTTTAATCCTTAAAATAAACTTTTAATCACCCTAACCATTTTTTTATTTTATGGGCAAATTTTTTTACTTTTTCCGTATTAACCGGATTTTCAGATATCCGGATCGGGGTTAGTCTCACCTAGTCCGGATAATCGAGGTTCCAGTATTAGCAAACTGAGTTTATAGATTTAGCCAAGAATTGGTCTTAGGGGGTTTTTTGGGTCGCTGAACAAGAATTTCAGGTAGTTTTTAATGAATAATTAATATTTCATCCTTAAATTAGCAAAAATTAACCCTAAAAGGGGGTGTTTTTGATATTTTTGCACTTTGAGCGACCAGATTATGTCCGTTACAGGTTTTTTGGGTCGCTAATCAAGAATTTGGGGGAATTTTCAATAAATAATTAATATTTCACCCTTAAATTAGCAAAAACAACCCCTAAAAAGGGTGTTTTTGCTATTTTCACACTTTGAGCGACCAGATTAAGTCCTTTCGGGTTTTTTGGGTCACTGATCAAGAATTTGGGGGAATTTTCAATAAATAATTAATAATTCACCGTTAAATTAGCAAAAACAACCCCAAAAAAGGGTGTTTTTGTTATTTTCGCACTTTGAGCGACCAGATTAGGTCCTTACGGGTTTTTTGGGTCACTGATCAAGAATTTGGGGGAATTTTCAATAAATAATTAATAATTCACCCTTAAATTAGCAAACCCCTAAAAAGGGTGTTTTTGCTATTTTCGCACTTTGAGCGACCAGATTAGCTCCTTACGGGTTTTTTGGGTCGCCGATCCCTTTTTAGGGGTTGTTTTTGCTAATTTAAGGGTGAAATAATAATTATTTATTAACTAAGACCAATTCTTGGCTAAATCTATAAATTCAGTTTGCTAATATATCAAAAAAAAACCCTTTTTGGGGGTAGTTTTTGCAAATTTAAGGGTTTTCCGAAAATTTCGGGCAGAAATAACCCCGATTTTCGTGATCAGCGACCCAAAATACATATAGTAGAGCAAATCTCATGTCAGCAGCTGAAAATACACCCTAAACCGCGTTTTGACTGGAGTATATATGCAGTTACCAGACATGATGTTACACTTTAATAAAATATATTACAAACTGACGGGACTGTCTTTTGAAAATTCCATGCTTTCTTAAAAAGGAGCACGAACATTTTTTTTTCCTTTGGTCTTTACCTCGATCACTTTGCAAAAATTTATCTAATTTAACCTATATTCTGAATGCTTGTATTTTTATGCTTAAAATTGTATTTCCATAAATTTCAGAAGTTTCGATTTCCAGAAATTTTAATTTAAAAAAAGGCATTTTTATCCACATGATTGAACCTTAAGTCAATTTATTCCACTAGCCGCAATAGCCGCCTGCCGCATTACCAGCCACAACTATATATCGCTCACGACAAACGAAATTTTTTCAGTGAATTATTTAAAAAAAGATTCTATTGTCAAAATTTTTATATATTGCCTCGTAGTTTACCATAAATATATCGTTTTTATTCAAAAGTGATAAATTGAATATTTGCCTCGTACAAAATAGTTCATTTTTAATGCAGCTGTCAAAAATTAAAATTCCATGCAAAACTGAATGGTTTGTAAAACCCTTTCTACAAGAGTTTAATTTTTTTGTGAAAAAGGTTAATACAAGAGAGATTATGAATGTTGATCGTACTTGGATGCAACACATTGTGTCAAGAAATAATTAGCCATAATTAAGGAATAAAGATAATTTTCGATTTACACACTATATATTACGTGGAGGTTTTTAATAGTCTGGTTTTCAAGTTGCAGGGGAACGTAGATGACCCCCAATGAATCAACTCAGAATTTATGATTGAATGGAGTTACACAAAAATGTTTTATGAAGATTTCTTATGTTTAATATATTTTTGATCAATTAATTACAGCACTGGTTACACACCACTGCAGGAGCACCAGGCTACAGTTAAAAACCAGCGTATCTGGTGATAATTAAAAAGAGAGTAGTAATGTACCTATTTGGGGTCACTTTATTAGAGAAAGATTTTCCTTAATGCCTTTTAAGACTCTAATTTTATTATATTGTATATTTTAACGAAAAATGATAAAATTTATTTATTTTTAAATTCTGTGTAAATAAAGGAATTATGATAAAAAATTATATTTAAACAAAAAAAAAACTACTATACGTGACTAAAGCTTATTAAAAAGTAACACGTACATTTAATTTCATAATTCAAACCCTGTCGAAAAATTTCCCGAAAAACGCTATCCTTTAATGGGCACCAAAAGAAATATGAGCTTCAAAACTGACAAAAATCATTTTTTAAGCTAGCTAGTTGTTACTAGAAGCTAAAATAAGTATAATTATACTTAAGGTATTTCACAGATTCATAATATTTGGCAAAAATGATGTTTATAATTGTATAAATCTACTGATAAATTTTCAGAACCTTAGGTTGGTTATTTACCAAGACATAAAGATAATAAAATTGCATAATTATACATAATATTTTTTTATGCTTTTAAAAATTGTTGCACAAATATATAATTTTATATATTAGAATTTATGGGCATATCTGACCAAGTGGTTATATTTCTAATTTTATAAAATAAATTTTATTTTTGAGAGCACAAAAATGGCATTTGGACAGAAGTTTAATAAAACAATAAGAATTAAGATTTTATTTGCGTAACTTAATTTTAAGCTACGGCGTTTGATAAATGAACTTCTTAAATTAAAAAATATACTTAAGGTTATAATTACTAAATGATGAAATCAGTTCTCAAAAATATGGAAAATATAGAGGTATATAACATTAAATTTTATTTCTGTCCAAAAACCAATAATAAGAAGATAAATTTTCAATTTTTTTTTAAACAAAAAATTAAATGTTCTACAGACTGCGCTATAGGTATAGCTAGGCTAAACTCCCTGAATCTTTAACTCATTGCTCACATAAAGCCTAAAATATAGTTAACATATTAGTTTTTCAAAAATTATTTTAAAAAAATTTTTATTTTTGCAGTTTCATAAAATTTTAATTTGTAAGAAAAGTTCCTGATTGTTTCAAAAAATCACTCATAAAGCATTCAAATTATTTGTCTTTAAACTTCCTATTATATACTAAATAATTGTTTTAAAAATTCTTTATCATTATACCTAATTTTTATTTGACTTACTGCTAAAATCACTTTCAAATCAATTGTGAAACATTGTAGAGAATTCACACAAGAGTTAGAAGTAAAAATTGTTCACGGCATTCATTTGTGGCTTAAAAAACTTCCTTTGGTCGTATTTATTGGAAAATGTGGTTACCAATATTTCAGCTGGGAGATTTTTTTTTTAGAAAAGGAGCACACTGTTTTAATTATGTGAAGAAATTAAATTTATTATTAATTTATTAAAATCTATTTATAAAAAGGCAAATAGTTTTACGGCATTCCCTCTGTAATGTTAAGAATATATAAAAAACTTAACAAGGTTACCAACAAAATATTAGGGTTTCGAATCATTCCAAGGCTGTTATTTCATAATAATTAAAGAAATTAGGCAAAAAGCTGGATTTTCATTTAAACCCTCATGTTATGCAATATAACCACTTGGATGCCCTTATACATAGCAACATTAAATTAGCAATGTTATGGTAAAGAAATTAATTTTTCATAAAGTACAAGCATTTAGCTGCTCAGTTCTGCTAACAACATAAACAAAAATTGTTGAAATTTTTTTTGATGCACCGATAATTATACGAATAAACTGGTAAAAATAAAATCTCATTTGCTAAGCCCAGCCATTTTTAAAAATGTCTAATTCATGTAGCACTTTCTTTCTCAGGTCATTGCCATGTTTTAAATGGTAATACATATTAAAAATTAATATCCAGTGTAAAAAATTTTTTTCAGTTATTTGCCATCTGGACAGTAAAGTTACTGTAAATTTACTATAATTTTAAAAAATTACGACGTTTTTATTAAATAAAAAGTTGACCAAAACAATTATTATTAAGAATTAATAAAAATGAAAATAATTTTCAAAGTCATTGACACCATAAATTAAATTATACGAATAATGAGGCTCACATATAATTTTTTATTTGTTCTATTTTTTATTTTTTTAATTTACTTCAACTTTAATATATTTATAACTTTAAGAAAAGACAAAAAACTGAGTGAAAGGCGCTAAAGTATCCGTTCTGACTATAGTTTATCTATCTACCTGTGTCAGTATTTTTGTTTTGTTTTTTTAAACTATTAAAATTGTTTAAAAAAAAAACAACAAAAAAAATAGAACCTGAATTATTCAAAAAAATATAAAAACAACATCTGATATAAATATTTAAATTTATTTGTACTCTTTAAAATCTTGTTTTGATGTTTTTCTCCTATATTCAAATTTATTTAAAATGACCGAAACAGGTAATAAAACAGTCCCAAAAAAAACGTAGTAAACAAAACTTACGTCAATCAAATATTAAAAAAATATTTTTTAAAAATTTCCATTGAGTTTACAGTTCATGAGTCACATAATATTTTTAAATAATATTATTTACAATGTATTATATTGGGCCTGACCCAGCAACTTTCTCGAGCATAAACCAGATATCGTGGGGTCTTTTTTTATTTATAAACAAGAGGAAGGGAGATAGAGTGAAAGGTTTTTTACTATGGTTGGTAGTGTTTTCTCGGTCCGTAAAGCAGTAGAACCAAAACACGACTCGCGCGAAACCAACCTGCGGTGTTTTTTTTTTTTGTTATTAATTTGTATGTGTATGTATACATACATACATAAATAATATTATAACAATAAGCATAAAGTACACGCACAGTTATAACAATACGAATAAACATTTTTTTTTTTTTATTTAAATTTATATTGTTAAATATACACTGATTCTTCTGTAGTTTATACCGCAAGTGTGCACGCTGGCTAATTCAGTTGACGATTCTCAGTCGAAGATGAAGGAGCCTTGGAAAAAGACTTGCAACGGTAAGCATTATTTAAAAATTTCTTTTAATATATTTTATTGCGTAAAATTAACATTGTGTATCTCCGCAAATGTTAAATATTTATTTTTTCTTGCAAAATATTAAATTTTAACGTAAAAAAAAAAGGTGTCATTTGCTGCTAAACATTTTTTATTGTGAAATTTCAAATGTGAAAAGAAATATTTATGCGAATTTTAATGCTTTAAGTTTTACCAATATGCTTATAAGTTTGTGTGCATCGTTTTCTTAAACTTTTTCTTCGGTGACGTGTTTGTACTCGAAATGTATATAAGAAAATTATTTGTGAAATTCGAAAGTGTCGAGTTTTTAGTGTGACAGTAAATTTTTTTTTCTTATTGTATATTAGACTGGACGTTATTTTTAATATTTGTGGAATTTTTGTGCACCGAATTTGGATTATTTACCAGAAGAATAAATTTCTGAAAATTTTAACTAAAAAAAGCCGAATTTCATTTGTCCTCAAATGACTATCTGTTAAAATTTTCAGGATCTTCAAATTTTTAAAACATGTTAATTTTCATACTAAAATAAAAAAGTTCAAAAACTGATTTTCAGTCTAATATACAACAATTAATGCATGGTATTTAAAATCAAAGAGGACACACAGGTAATGCGCTTTGGCGTTCCGATTTCTGCCTGCACTGTAAAAGTGCAATCAAATGAAAAAAAATTTTTCAGTCGATAAGCGACAAAAAAATTCATGGAATGATGGTTTTATCAAATGTTATTGTATTTTCTTACATTTTTTTATGCTACTAAATGATTAATACGTAAAAAATTCATATCGCTGTACTTTGCATTAATGGACTTTCATAAAATAATTATTCTTTACAATAAGAAAAAAAAAAATAGGCGCAGTTCGTGTACAGTAAATTCATGTAAATGGAAAGTCTTCTCGTATTTGAAGAGACCTTGTTTTGCAAAAAATATACAGTCACAGAACCCACACGATCAGAACATTTTTTTATTATAAGAACTAATAACGTGTGATTTTATCTTCATGTGTTCATCATTCACGCTTTAAGATCTACGCAGAATAAAAAATAAATAATGACATTATTCATTATATTTATAGACCCGTTCATTTGTATGGAATAAAAAAAAAAAATTTCAACAAATACACACAGAAATATAAAAAAAAAAGTTATTATTTATAAATATTTACTGCATATTATATTTTTTTATAATAATAATAAATTGTTTAAATATGTAATATTTCTTCAAGGTAAATAAAGTTACCATACGACTAACCTCGATAATTTTTTCTCGTTACGAGAGCGCGATGTCTTTATAAATACAAAGTAAAAATTTTCTATTTTTAGCTGAAACAATTACAACCTTTTTTGTATTTTTTTTTAAGAATTAAATAAACTAAATTACAAACCATGAGACACATGAAGATGTAGGATAATTATTATCTTTATATATAATTTAGAAAATTGTTTTTTTTTTTCTTAATTGAATTTTGATTATTTCAGGCAAGGTAATTATTACTTTGAACGATGAAAAAACTGAACCCACGGAGGTGGAGTTGCCTGTAGATTTAAATTGGAGTAGTCGAACTCCAGGACAATGCAATGTTTCTGTTTCAAAAACAATAGTATTACTTAGTTTTATATTCCTTCTTGGACTTTCTACCTATGCATTATGGAAGGTTCAGGAATTGGAATCTGTGATCGAAGACGACAGAGATATTATGAGTATTTTAAAACAAACATTAACGAATGAAAAGACTAATGATCCAATTTTAATGATTTTGGAAGAAAAGGATGACAACGATGGAAATTTTCAGAAATTTTTAAAACCTGAACCACTTATTGGGTCTATCAACTTAAGTAAACAAGAAAAAGAAGATCTTAGGAGTTCTGAATCTCAATACCAAAATCACAAACTCAATTCGCTCAATTCAGCCGAACCTAAAGAAAAAACCGTTGATTTACCGGTCAAAAACTCTAAAAAAGAAGAACCCCAAGTGCAAAACTTGAAAAACCAGCAAACTAGAAACACTAAGAGTAGTGAAGAAATCGACGATGCTCGCGATTCACCCAATCCTAATGACTCCGAAGAATGGATCAAACCATTGGTTGAAACTTTCGACATTTTTGGAAACCATCCAGTAGAAGATCAATTCATTCATAATGTGTTGATGAAACTATTAATGCCTGAAAATAATGTTGAGGTAGTTGAATTCAATAAAATGCATGGCTCACCTGCACAAGACGAAAACAAAAATTTTATCAAAAAAACAAAACCTAAGCCATTCCCATTGCCTATCGAAAACTTACTTATGAAAACTTTGTTACCGCCAGCAAGCAGTTTTAAGATTTTCCATTTCAATGAAAAACCAGAAAACAGTGCAGAAGATGCAATGGCAAAAATGAATGAACAAATGAAAATTAAACAAATAATGCCAGCTATGCCACCAGCGTCAGCAATGGATATGGGTTTCAAAATTTTTCCTATCAATGACCAAAAGTACGATTCTAGTATGGAAGAGGACATGCCAAAAATAACCATCCAAAGCATTAAACTAAAATTGTTACCTTTACCTCCTCAAGAAGAATACATCAAAAAAGATCCATCAGCAGGTAACATCGAAGTAATTCGCTTAAATGAACCCCAATCATCAGAAGAAGAGCCCCCAAAAATGTCTATGTCAAAGGATGCGTTCAATCATCTACCACTTCCAGATTTCATCATGAAAACCTTATTACCCATAAAAAATTTCGACATCATTCCTTTAAATGAAAGATCTGATCAAAATTCTGGAGAAAACGACATGGCAAAACAAATTCAACAAATGGAAAGAATGAATCCACCATTACCATTCCCACTTCAAGATATCATCATGAAAACCTTTTTACCGCCACCAAACACATTTGACATTCCCATGCACATGTTGCAAGATACACAAGAACCCGTTAACCCAGATGTCGAAGTTTCAAAAGTACCTGTACATACAGTAAAAATTACTTCAATGCCGATTCCAGAAAGAATTCCACAACCTGAGATGAAAAATTCCATGTTACCAGGACGTAATTTCGAAGTATTTAACATGCCGACGATTTCTGAACATCAAGAATTACCTCGAGAATTACCGGTAGAAAACAATCCAAAAACAGTGCAAGGACGTAGTACTAAGTTAAGTCCTGTTAATGTGCCTTGGGATTTAGTTCCACCTAATCCCCATGAACGCGTAGAAAATTAAATTTTTTTTTACCAAGAAAATAATTTTAAAAATTAAAAAAATGAGTTCATTAACTTGAAAAAAATAATTTCAAAATTTTAAAATCAATTTTAAAAATTAAAAAAATGAGTTCATTAACTTAAAAAAAATAATTTCAAAATTTTAAAATCAATTATTTAGGCAATCATTTTTTTTTTTTAATTTTTAATTGAATTTAAAAATGCAACATACAGCAAAAAAATATCATTAAAGTTTACAAAAAAAAAAAAAATTAATAAATCGTTCAAATGTAACAAGAAAGCATTTTTGTATTTACAGTGTTAATTAAATTCTTCGAAATTTTATTATATACTTCATTATGTATTAACGTGGCTAGTGAAATGAAAAAAAGAAAAAAAAAAAAAAAGATAGCGATAGGAAAAAGAAATAAGTGAAAGTTTTTTTTTTTATTTTATGTCTTTATAATTATTTTTTACAATTATTAAAAATATAAAAAAAGTTTTGCATAAGTTTTGTAAAAAAAAAAATTAAATATATTTATTTACTGATAAAAAAAAAAAAGAATCGTCTTTTGGCATATAAATGAAGAAAAAAAATAAAAATTAATGCTTGAAATAGACGCGCGCGATTTCCAAACATCCGAGACGTGCTATTACGCGGAGAAAGTCCATCGACTCGATGAACTCGAAGGAAAGGTTTTTCCGACAAAAAAAATTAATAAAAAGTGTTTAATTTTAAAAGAATAATATTTTATGGCTGTGTAATTATCGTTTTTCAAAATTATTCTTCAAAAATATTTTAATTGAATAAATAAAAAAAATTTATACACTAAAAAAATTGAGATAAAAAATATTTTCTCGAGCATGACGGCAATACAGTTTTAAAAACATTAGGCAAGATCTCGTGTATATTTGAAGAAAAAGATCATAAACAGAGATGAAGAAGTTGAGAAAGCGATTCAGAACGTGTTTAGATGTGCAAGACTTTTTTATATTACAGTTTTTTTTTTTTATAATTAAGAAGTCAAGGTTATGATTTAAATGTTCGTGTGTGTTTTTTTTTTTTTAAGATTCCTATATGTAATTGTTTATAATAATTAATAATAATAATAATAATATCATCAAAGTTTGGCATGTTTTTTTTTTTAATTGTTGTAATGTTAAACTATTTTAAAGGTATTATTACTGTTAATTCAGTAGATTATTGTCATATGTAAAAAATGAGCAGAGAATTATTGTAACGATGAAAGTTACCGATGTATTTTTTATTAAACAAAAGTTGTATAAAATTTTAATAAATATTTTTTGAAAAACAAAAATTTTTTTTTTTAATGCTCGAAAAATTTTCAAAATTATCAGGGATTAAGGTACTGAAAAAATTGACCCTGATATGTTCATTTAGCTGGCAGTACGAAAAATATGCTCCTATATTGGACCTTTGATATAAAAAGAATTGTTTTCAGACAGTTTATTTGATTAGTCAAAAAATACATTTCCAAATTCAGGGTTTAAAAAAAAATTTTAGTATGACTAAATTTTAAAAAATTGATTCCACCTTGTTAATGATCAGAATAATTAAATATAGCTTTTTTGATACTCTTCTCTCAAATTTTTCCTGAATTTAAAACATAATTAAGCGAATGATTGAAAGTCACGAAAATCAATCAAAAAAAAAGCTAAAAAACAAAAAAAAAACTTTATGATTAGAGGTTGTATAAGTAAAGAATAATTTCCTTACAAAACATGTCATGATTTTACAATAATTTCAATTCATTATTTCAATTTTTTACATTTGTTTATTTTAAAATTAATTTTTTTTTAGAGAAAATATAATAATATTTCTGTGAAAGTAAGTAAATCTCGTTATTTACTTAATAAAATATATCAAGTATACAATATTACTTTCTCAATAATTTATAATAATAATAAAAATTATTATTACCCACACACACAGAGAGAGTAAATATTGTTCTCGTTTGTCTTTAAACAATGATTTTTAAGAAATTTATTATTTCTATGGAGTATAATTAAGTGTTATTTATAAATTAACATAATGAATAAAAAGAAAATTATAATAAAATTTCTATTTCAATATAATATAAATCATAAAACTGCGCCTATCTTTTTAAATTTTTAAATAATATTTTTTTGATTCAAAGTTTAATGTATTAATTTATTCTCTTATTTTAATATTATTATGTCATTTTTATTATTTTTTAAAAATTTTGTTTTTTGTTTAACATTCATATTTATTCATAAAGTGATAACATACTTTTTTTTATACCACGTGACTAACGGAACAAAAATTTTGTTATTAAATTATTCAAATTTGGTAAACAAACTTTATTTTGAGGGGAAATCTTGGGCAAGTTGGTTGGTAACAAGTATTTAATATTATATCTTGAATTTTCCTTTTTTGTATTTGCGGTTTTAAAATATTATGAAATGTATTTTTGGTTTATTCACATTCTTGTTTCGTACTTTCGAATAACTTTAATTATTTTAACTTAAAAACTGATAAATAATCTTGTTATGTAAAGTGGGGTTTGAAAATTTTTAATTAAATGACAGTTTATTTCTATAATACCAACCAAAATGATTTTCACACTAAAAAACGTTTAACCAAAATTTATTGCCCACTCTTATTTGAGCAATTTCATACTTCAAGATTTTCGTTACAGTTGCTTATTTTACAGTAAAAAATATTTTTATTGTTGGTGCTTATAGGAAACTTCTCGCAGAATTCAACTACAAGGTTCAAAGTTTGATTTAGAGAAATGACGTTTTTCATAACTACGCCTTTCAGCTTATATACAAAAAAAACTGTCTACCATAGGCTTAAATTTCTTGTTTTATAATCTATTTTTATTCATCAAGGGATGCGCTAACCTGAAAGTTCCAGATCAAAAAATGATATTTTTAAATTTCTATTTTTCAAACTTTTGAATTTCTCACCAAGTTACAAGACCAAATGAAATCCTAACAAAAAATTCAGATTCCTCGCGAAATGTTACTTTTGGCAAGCTTTAAGGGATTTTTATGAAAATGGCAAAAATTTAGCATTATAAACATCATAAAATTCCTTTTTATTTTTTTTTTTAATGAATTTTTATTAAAAAACTTAAAATTATGACTTTTATATTTTATGAAAATTGATGGATTATATGGAGGCCTCCATCTCGTCCACAAATTATTAACCAATCTAATTGCTTATTAGTTTTTAACCTATATTTATTGTAAAAACTTTATTTGATGCTAAATCTAAGGGAAAATTATAATATAGGAACTTTAAAATTTCTCCATTTTTATAAAAATTCTTTAAAGCTTGTCAAAAGTTAGGTGTCTATGTAAAATTTTCCGAGACATCATTAATTTAGTCTTTATTTATGATACTTTAAGAAGGTAGGATTTTTGTAATGGATACGTCAGGATAAACATGTTCCATGCAACTTATTTGTATACATTTGCAATTATTTCATAAGATTACTCAAATCTAAGAAAAAATTGAAAATGTCCTAAAAGCTTAATTTAGGTCTACTTTGGACATATTTGTTGTGGGAGGGATAAAATTTAAAGGGATTTCAAATTTTACGTCGAAAAAAAGCGTCCTAAAAATGACCTTAATCAACGGAGTTGATCTGACAGTTTCATGCTTATATGGAATGAGTCGTGTATATTATAAAAATAAAAATTTTCCATCGTATACAGCTTAAAAAGCAGATGGATATTCAACAGGTTATCAGCGATATTCAATACAATTTACAAGAATTAGTTATTCTTATAATTACACTTGAAAAAACTTAAGTAATGTATTTACAAATTGTTAGCTTACATAATCTATGTTAATATTTATATTGTATAAATAATTGGGTCGTTAAATGTTGTCTGAAATTAGAAATAAATAAAATTTAAAAATTTTTTTTAAAATCATTGCAAAAAATTAACATAGCATGAATTTCCTAGTTATAAATGTAAATTAAGAAAAAATTTTTAAATTATTGATAGCAAAAATTGGCTTCTTTCTGACTTGAATTGGACGTACGTTTTGCCTCTTCGTTGAGAAAGGTAAGTTTGCTTTGACTGTGAAATTGTCTCAAACAGGGCCTTCATAAAGATTAAAATTATAATTTTAATTTGACTTAATTACACATATTTTCTTACTTTTTTCTGGCTTTAAATTTCGGGAATTTACCAATTTACCGAAAAATAACAACATTACAAAGCATGACTTAATATTTTGGAACTCAGTTCTTGGCCAGTTTAAAATTAATCATAATTTGTAATGGGACCTGAAATTTTTTATGCAATCTAAGCCACGTTAAATTAACTGCAGATAAAACTAGTTCCCTATTATGTATCTATGATTTAAGACTATTCAAAAAGTATATGAATAAAGTGAAAAACTTTCTGAAATCAGCAGGCATATTTTGGCAGAAAATCTATAGAGATTCGAGTAGAGATTTTAGAAAGTAGGTATAGTAGTTATACTAACTAAATATAAAATAGTATTCGAAGCCATAAAAAAATAAAGAATTGCAATTTAGGACATCATTTTTTATGGCCAAGGATTGGGTCCATTTTTTCTTTGTCAAAGGCAAGAAAACAGGTTTTTTCTGGCCTTCTCAGAAAATTGCTTCTGGACCAAACAGCTTCAAAATTAGCTGACCTTCTGAATTTAAGTAAACAAATCTAATAATAAACTCTTGCAAATATCATTTTTGAAATGTCTAATCAGCATTTTATTTAAAGTTATACATTCTAAGAAAAATTTACTAATTATTTTATTTATATAATATTTATTATGCGCAGTTATGTTTTATAAATTTAATTATAAACACGATAACATATTAAACTATCATAAAAATAAGCAATAAAATATTTAAAGGCCATATGTTATTTTTATTTTATTACTGTAGAGGAATATTTTTTTTTTGAAAATCACGTTTTTAGGAAGTATAAGATACTTAAAAACGTTTTTCATCACGTTTTAGTTATAAAACATTTTTTAAATTTCATTTCAAAAATAAATATTCAAATTTTCCTTGATTTAAAAGTAAAACTTTTCATAGGGGTATAAAATATTTCTCAAGTGTACATGAGTTGCATGGATGGGTTGCCAAATCCGCTCAAAATATTTTTGGTCGGAAGCATAAAGGTTCTTTTCACGGGAACTGTATATTTTTTTATTGTTTACGGCACTACACTTATTACCTTTTTTTAGATGCTTTTTTTTCAAATTTTTTTTTAGTTTTATTTTTTCAAGGTCCAAACACCTAAAATTTTCAATGGTACTGCTACAAACGTAAAAATAAATTCTACGTGTGATTCTTATGGGATTTTTTATTTATGGATGTTTTTTACATTTCGAGACTAATATTTAAATAGCTTTTGATTGAAGCCACCTTTCTCTTACTTTGGTTATTTTATTTTTTCATCAAAAAACGTTACTGAACAAGATGCATTAAGTAAAATATTGCATAAACTTTGAGAAAACGACCCGGACATTTTTGGCATTTTTATTTTGCATGAGCGTTTTAAAAATTTTAAATTACAAATTTTCTTTGTTAAACCTTTTATTATCAAAATTTAAAGTTTTTTATGGTTCATAATATAAGCAGTTATGAAGGAAAAAAGTACGACAGAGCTTTCAAGTGTATAAATATAGACTGCGTACTATGAAAACGGTTTGAAGCTTAAAAATAGCTAAAACCGAGGGACAGACTTGAAAACGACGATACTCTAAGAGGGCTGCATAAAAATTTGTTTCGTTGAAAAAAATGAAATTTCGGGATCTAAGTACGTGATATGCACTCAACAGAAAAATTTAAATTCAAAGTTTAAGCCGTATGTAAATACTCAAAGTTTATAGTTAAACAGAAAGACAGCAGCTGTTTTTGACATTTTAAACACAAAGGCTCAAGAAAACTTTTTTTTAACTTACCAATATGTGCGCAGTTGATTTGGACTTTGAAAAAATATTATTTATTAACTTTTAAAAAAAAAAAGAAGTGCAAAAGAGCTTTCGTTTCGGAAATAAGGGGGGAGGACACTATGTATATATTGTTCCTTTGAAAAGCTGCCATATATATTCAAATTAGCACAGAATTCAGAAAAAAAAAGAAATTTTTTCATCTAATACTTGTTTCAGGCATCTAATTTGTGTGTCTCGGAGCAAACTTGTAATTAAATGGAGAGTCCGATGTAAGTAAAATAAGTTCCAGGCAATACTCGTGCGTGGTTTTGGAAGATCTTCCTAGCATATGGCAAACTATACACATAGGCCACTCATATATGCTGCTGGTCTTGCAGTTATGTCAATTATAATAATTAGATTTCAAGTCTTACGAAGATTTGTAGCTGGAGCAAGGTATAAAATTTTCCAAACAAATACAATTTTGAGAGTAGACTAGCTACCCCCAGCCACCCTCTAAACCACCCCAAAAAGCAAATATTTTACTTTGTGCAAAAGTTATAAATTAAAGTACCTTAGTAACGTATTTTGATGTTCTAAAAACGAATTTTAAGTTAGAATTTACCTATAACCGTTAGTTTTTGTCCCAGCTACCCTAGTTACTCTCTCTTACTATCAACCTTCCTCTGGTGGACTTTAGAGGGTAACTAGGCTAGCTGGGACAAAAACTATGTATGATGGATACATTCTGACTTAAAATTCGTTTTTAGAACATCAAAAAACGTAAATAAGGTACGTTTATTTTTATTTTTTGGGCATAGTGAAATATTTGCTTTTTGGGGCGGTTTAGAGGGTGGCTGGGGGTAGCTAGGGCGAAATCTGAGGGTGTAGGCTGAATTCTGACTTCAGATTCGGTTTGAGGACATAAAAATACGTAACTAAAGCACTTTTATTTTTAACTTTTGGACATAGTAAAATATTTGCTTTTGGGGTGGTTTAGAGGGTGGCTGGGGGTAGCTGGGGCAAAATCTGAGGGTGATAGGTAAATTCTGACTTGAAATTAGTTTTTAGAACGTCAAAATACGTAACTAAGGTACTTTAATTTATAACTTTTGCACAAAGTAAAATATTCACCCTCTGGGGCAGTTTAGAGGGTGATTAAGGTATGGTTTCCGGCCCCAGCATATTTTTCACATTTTTTTGGCTCAATTTGATAATATATGATAAAAAATAAGATTCCGAGGGTCGCCATCCCCCCACCCCCCTGCGTTACCCCTGGGGGGTTGAAACGTATTTTTCACTAAAAATTAATATCTCCGGGCCGAATCATCCGATTGGGGCGTGGCTGGTATCAAAATTTTTGTTTTGAAAAAATACACCAAAAAAAATTTTTTTTTATTTTTGAACTCATTTTGAGGTTCAAAACTTCGAAAAACGTCATTTTTGGCTTTTTTGACGGTCTAAAAATTGAGATATCTCAGGATAGAAGAAAAACTCCTTTTTTTCGCGCTCAGGGGAACTTTGTCTAAGACTATTTTTCAAAATTCCGTCGGAAAAATGGCAACTTTTACGGTGCGTCACTCGCAATTGACGATTATGTAAAAGAAATCATGTTTTATTTTTTGCTTATTTTATCATACCATCTAATATTTTATTTTAAATCTAAAATTAGCTTTTTTATGGTCTTTTTTATGTTTTTCTCATAATTTTTTCATAAAAAAACGATATTTCACCTATACTCTACCAAAGGACTTCATTTATTTCATGAAATCTCTTTAAATTTTCACAATATAATATCATTTTTCCTTATTAATAATAATTAATTTTATTATAAATAATTATTTTGAAGAAAGTTATTTATTCTTAAAATATGTTTTAAATTAGTTCATAAATAACGATAAATTTAATTAATCAACATATTGAGTTATATAATTTTTTGAACGTAAAACCTCTTTTTTAAATACTATATGGAAAACCCGCAGAAAGATTGCGCTTAGGATGATCAACTTTTTAAAGAACAAAATTAAACGCACACCTTCCTGTTACAGGCAAGGTATTTGTTCGACACAAAAATATTCCACACATCGATGATTCTTCACAAAAAAGTTGTGCGGAATAGTTCAACACCAAAAATCTTTGTACCGAAAAGTTCGACACAATTTTTTTTTTGCCAAAATATTCAACACGCCATTTTAAATATTAATTAACTTATTTTTTGCATATAATATCATAAATAAATAACACTTAACACAGAGTGTTGAATATTTCGTCTAAAAAAAATTTGTGTTGAATTTTTCGACACAATGATTTTTGGTGTAGAACTATCTCGTACAACTTTTTTGTGTAGAATCATCGATGTGTCGAATATTTTTGTGTCAAACAAATACCTTGCCCTGTTACATTTCTTAGGGTTCCTTAGACCAGAGAAAGTGACGAACAAGTGAGAAATAGAAAATAATTTGCTTTCCCTATATTTTTTTTCTTTAGTTGGAAGACTCAAATTCACGTTTTTTCGATGTTTAAAAAAAACCGATTTCTGAATTATATTTTTATAAATTAAAATTATTCTAAATGATGGATTTATGTTTTTTCACTTATTTTGCATTCACAATTTACTAAAAAGAGTATACTCCCTTTTCTTTATACACATGACCAAAAATCACAAATTTTAAGTTTTCAACTTCTTGAAGCAGCTCAAAAGGTAAATATTGGGGTTTTTAAAAATTCATACTCTTGGGATTTTCCTAGCAGATTCAAATGATTTTATCAACTTTTCATCGAATTCCTGAGAAAAAAATATATAAGTAAAAATTGCAAATATTATTCAGAAAATTTTTTCTTTAAATGCGAAACTTTAAATATTGGCTCCCTGAAAATTGGGGCCCTAAAAACTAAAAAAATGAATTTTTCTCCTATAAAGCGTCGTCAAATGTTAAAATAAATACTGAATTCGGATTGTAGGGGAAAAATTAAAACGAAGTACGTTTTTAGTCCAGTTTTTAACATCATTTGAATCTGTTAGAAAAATCCCGAGTTGATGAATTATTAAAAAACCCAATATCTAACATTTAAACTGCTCCAAAACGTTGAAAATTGAAAATTTGTATTCTTTGGTCTTAAATATACTCTTTTTAGTAAATTGTCAATGTAAGAAAAGTGAAAAAACATAAATCCATCATTTAAAAAATAATTTTAATTTATAACAAAAAAATTCCAAAATTGGTTTTTTTAAATATTGAAAAAACGTGATTCTGAGGCTGTCAACTCAAAAAAAACTATGCGGCGAGCAAAAATTTTGCTATTCCTAGCTTGTTTATCACTTTATATGGTCTAAGATACACAAAGAAAGGTATCAGTAACGTGTGCCTTCAATTTTTTTTTTTTTCAAAAAGATGATCATCCTATTGTGATTATTGCGAAAATTAAAAGAGATTTCATGAAATAAATGAAGTCCTTTGGTAGAGTATAGGTGAAATATCGTTTTTTTATGAAAAAATTATGAGAAAAACATAAAAAAGACCATAAAAAAGCTAATTTTAGATTTAAAATAAAATATTAGATGGTATGATAAAATAAGCAAAAAATAAAACATGATTTCTTTTACATAATCGTCAATTGCGAGTGACGCACCGTAAAAAATGCCATTTTTCCGACGGAATTTTGAAAAATAGTCTTAGACAAAGTTCCCCTGAGCGCGAAAAAAAGGAGTTTTTCCTCTATCCTGAGATATCTCAATTTTTAGACCGTCAAAAAAGCCAAAAATGACGTTTTTCGAAGTTTTGAACCTCAAAATGAGTTCAAAAATAAAAAAAAAATTTTTTTTTGGTGTATTTTTTCAAAACGAAAATTTTGATACCAACCACGCCCCAATCGGATGATTCGGCCCGGAGATATTAATTTTTAGTGAAAAACACGTTTCAACCCCCCAGGGGTAACGCAGGGTGGGTGGGGGGGGTGCCGACCCTCGGAATCTTATTTTTTATCATATATCATCAAATTGAGCCAAAAAAATGCGAAAAATATGCTGGGGCCGGAAACCATACCTTATTCCGCAGTAGTCTTTAAAAGAAACACAAACTATAAATAATCCTCATACCCTAATTTTGCTGAATTACCGAACAGCCTAATTATTTTCTTAATTGCTTCTGAAAAAATAATATTTATTTTGAAATCTCTATAGCTCTACTTCTAAAATAATACTAAATCTCTAAAAAGAAGTAATTTTAGCCGACTTAAGATAAGATAAGATAAAATAAGTCTTCATTCTATCTAAAGAAAAACTTTAATACATCTGGTAAATATCAATAAATATGTAGAAATTAATAAAACACTCAGAAAAATTTTCAAACGATAATACATAATTCACGTGTTAACAGTTAATTAAATTAAAAAACTTTTTCTAAAGCTTTTTAAACTATCTACAGAATATGTCATTTAGGCATAGAAAACTTACAATCATAACAGTAATAAGGATAATTATCTGATAATAGAATATTTTTTCTAATAGAATATTATTCTAATAGAATATTTTTTTTTATATTTTATATTATTTTACACTTTTTTATGTCGGTTGTGGAATTTATGCCGGAATTAATTTCATTTCAAGAAAATTTTTTGTCTGATAATTTTTGGGTGCATAATTATAGTATTTAGGTTTAATTGAAACTATATGAAACTATATGCCTTGCTGTGGATCAAATCTTATCTCCACTTGTAAGTCACTACAAAAAAATCTTCCTCTGACCCACTTGGAGTTAACCTTGGCGTCCCACAAGGGTTTGTATTAAGACCCCTCTTGTTCTGCCTTTATATAAATGATGTTAAATATCATCTTGATAAAGACATTTTTTATTTTGTATGCAGACGACTTACAAGTTTATGTACAAGCCCCTGAGAACATAAATGAGGCAATTGAGAAGCTTTCATTAGTAGCTCACAATATCAATATTTGGGCTCAAAAGGTATCTTTGAGACTGAACCCAGATAAGACAAAAGCCATATATTTTGGCACCAATTATTTTGTAGACCAACTTGACAAACTTAATTTACCAGGAGTTGTTGTAAGCGAAGGAGTGACTGTACCGTATGTAAAAGAAGTTAAGAGCCTTGGAGTAATCTTAGACAGTAAATTATCTTGGGAACCGCATGTCACCTTAATAGGTAAAAAGATTAATAGAGTTCTCTACACTCTCAGGTTCATTAGGCAATGTACAATCAAGCCTTTCGAATTAAGCTTGTACAAGCTTTAGTAGCTCCTCGCTTGTTTAAATATTTTTTTTATGATTAATTAGTGAAAATGATCTAAAGTCAAGACAAAAATCCAAAAATGTGAAAAAACAAATTTCACTGAGTTTAGTATGCAAAAATATGATAGTACATACGCCAATTTTTAAGGTTATTGATTTAAAGGTATCAAATTTACACATATATTAAAAAGAGTATTCTTTTCGTTGCGATTTTCGTTTCATATTTAACATATATTTCAGTTTGAAAGTGAGTCTTTCAAATTTCCAAAAAATTCTTTACTTATTTCTTTTTATTACGAGGACTTTGTAAAGATGGTAAGAAAATAACTTTTATGGAGAATTGGATTTTTTGTCATGTTTGGCAAATAAATAAAGGAAAAGGAATTTTAGTTTTGGCAGTATGTAATTTAAGAAATAGTCATTTTGGGATAAAATAGAAATTTGTTTTATTGTTCTAGTGGACTAGTATTTCTAGTTGAAATAAATGAAAGATGGTTAGAATATTATTTCAAAATAGTAAACTGACTTCCACCTATTCGATTTTTAATTGGTTTTTTAAATACATTGAATTTCCTTCTCACTATAATTTAAAATTTTAAAATTACATCTTTAAAATTTTCAATGGATAAATACTGTAAACGATAAAGTAAAAAATTGTAATATATACGCAGGAAAATTTCATCAGGTTCCGTATTTTATAATATTAATTTCCAGGAAACATTTCTTTCGCAAAATGCATCAAACATTAGTACTCTCAAGAAAAAAATGTCAAATCGGCGAACAGAAACGTTATACACATAAAACAAACGAAAATCTTTACGATAAAATCAAAGGCTCAATATAAATAATAATAATAATAATAATAATAATTACTTTGACATTCATTACAGTATATATATGCAAATGTTGTAATAGTATGCAATGCCTACAGAAATTATTTCGCAACTAAAGTTAATCAATAATTACTGATATGTTTATAAACAAATCAAAAAAATTAGTTAGATTTTGTAATTAAAAACGTTTTTTTTTTAATTTTACAGAATTATAATTATTACATATATTTTATGCAGTAATTTGTAATTATGTAATAATTATTGATGTTCATTAACATTTTATGTACCTAATTTAATTGAGAAAACTGCACTTTGCTCTGCAATAAGCATTTATGATTATAACTAGTTAATTTGTCAATATAAGGCAGATTCTGCAATGAAAGCATATGGTTCATGGTAGGAAATCTGGAATTTATTGCGATTTTTTCGAAATACTAGCTATGTGACATTATTTTTAGGCTTAAAACTATCGGTTTTTTGTAGACTGTTTTACAAAAATTGAATAACACAGAAAAAATTTGGTTTGTAGTAGTTTGAATAATTCAAGACTAAGGACAGAGACCAAGAAGGATAAAATTCTAAAAGTAAAAATATTTAAAACGGACGATATCATAGAATACTCTACACAATAAATGAAAAAATTTTCTTCTATCCACAAGCAGATGCACATTAGTGTCAAACAGAATAAAGTTTTCAGTCTATGATCCACAATTGATATATTCAGTTCCATGTAAGAACGCTGGACCCAAATTTTTTTTTCAATATTTTTTTCTAAATGGTTTATTTTAGGTTTAGGTTTGCATTTTTACCAAAATTTTTGAAAAATATTAATTTTGACTGAAAATTTCTGCTGCTCGAAAATTGGTTTTTTTGAGAATTTTGATTTTTAGGTCTTTAAAGGCTTAATTGTCTTAAAACCAACGCATTTTTTATGTATACATATAAGAGTGGACCTAAAATTTGAGTTTGAAGAAAAACTTTGCTCCCTCGGTTTTTTGTGAACTTTTGGTCATGAAAAGTATCCAGCTCCAATGATTTTGCTTTTGTTACCGATAAAGTTGCTTTAAAAATATTTTTTTTTGGCTACTTGAGGTTGGGTATCGTTTTTTATATATTTAAATACTACTTTCCATTGATTAGTAGATTTTTAAAACATTTTTCAAGCGTTGTAAAAAATTAGAAAGCTGAAAAGTCTAAATTTCCATGTTATTTAAATGGGAAAATTGAGGTGCTTACCGGCACCCTTTTTTGAAAAGCAAAAGCTAAATCCTTAGAGCTGGGGACTTTTTATTACCAAAAGTTCACGAAAAAACCCGGGGAGCTAAGTTTTTCTTAAAACTCAAATTTTAGGTCCACTCTAATACATATGATTGGGAAATAGTTTTATTTTTAGCTGGAAACTCCAAAAAAAA
Organism: Anagrus nilaparvatae; assembly: GCA_022575985.1. Classification (NCBI taxonomy): domain Eukaryota; kingdom Metazoa; phylum Arthropoda; class Insecta; order Hymenoptera; family Mymaridae; genus Anagrus; species Anagrus nilaparvatae. Next base: position 8,169,468 of record JAKSXM010000231.1, on the reverse strand, counting down.
AAAATTATTTTGGTCTACTTCCGGTTTAATTTTTAGCGATTAGAATTTTTCAAATTCTGGGGAAATTTATCACTTGATTCCCAGTCAATTTAAAAAATTCAAATCATATAAAAATGAAACCAAAAATGAAAAAAAAAAAGAAAAAAAATAGTATTTTAAGTATCAAGGGCGTAAAAGTTTCGGCACTAGCGTGAGCACTAGCACGAGTGCTCGGCGAAGCCGGGCACGAGTGATTTGTGTTCACGCTCGTGTCTAAAGTATTTCGTCCATGGTGCTTACACTATTTTTTGCCCCCCTAGGCGTAGAACGAGTTCAGAAAATTCTTTACTCACGAGTTTTACGCCCGGGAGGGCAAAAAATTTTTTTTCGTGAAGTCCAGGTAAAAAGAAAACTTTCTTGAAGCCCTAAAATTCAAAAATCTCAAAAAAACAAATTTTCGAGTATCAGAAATTTTTTGGCGAAATTAATATTTTTAAAAAATTCCAGTGATAATGCAAATCCAAGACCTAAAGTAAGTCTTTAAGAAAAAAATGGATTATCCTGGACTTGGGCGTACATGGGTAAAAAAAAGAACTGATAGGGCAGTTTTTCCTTGTTTTTTTCCTCAGCATGGTTTAATCCAAAAAAAAAGACAATTTTCCAAAACCTATCTGATTGAAAAAGAATAATTATTTGCAACAGTTACAGTTCAGAAAGAGTATATCTAGTATAATCTTTGAAGAATATATAAATTTAAATAACTTGAATTAAATCAAAAAGACAATGGAATCATTCAATAAAAGAGTGGGTGAAACTTCTTCTTCCCTTTAAAAAGCCATTAATCGATGTGAAATTCATATTCGTTATTTATAAATAGCTAATAAGATATTAGGTAAGAAAATGCATCTGAAATAAGAACGACTTGTAAAATGATGTCTTATTCACATTCACTGCAATGTAAAAAAGAGTATCAAATAAACAAATCTTGTTATTACTATAAAAAAACACGTGTTTCTCAATAATATATTAAACAGTTGTTGCACAAAAAATGCATACATTTATTTATTTTGATTAATTTTCTAACAAGATTTATACCTATTTATTTAATTCAAAAAAAAATAATTTATGTACAGAATTTACTGTTTGAACAAAAAAATAATCAAATAAATTATAAAAATGATATCTTTGAATTAAAAGTAAATAAAGTAATTATTGTCCTATATACTTAGTTATTCGAGATAATTATAACGAGTAATAATGTTTGAACTGGAGGAAGTGAATGCAATTTATAGAAAAGAAAAAGGTATTTTTTTTATTTTAAAGGAAACAATAATATCATTTTATTTCTTTATTCTCTCTCTTACATAATTTTTTTATATGTATTAATTTTTTATTAATTTTATTAAGTAACTATTATGTAAGTCAATGAAAAATTGATATTTACGTGACCAATAAATATACCAATTTTAGATTTTTTACGAGTTGTGTGCGTGTGTTGTTGTAATGCAACGAAAAGAAATTATTAAAATTGTCATGAAATTTGAGAAATTTTAGTAGCTTGGTAATTTTAATTATGTTTATTTTTGGTGCATTTAAATTTAAGTATCAGCACGAAATTTTATGTACTTCCTTGTAAATGTTATTATTTTTTTTTTTAAAGAAAATTAAAATATTAAATTAAGGAAATTATAATGTCGAATTTTCGCCAATTCACTAAATTGATTCATTTTGGACCAAAATAACTTGATCTATTTGGAATGCTGGTATTAATTAGGATGCTTGCATCACTCATTATATTTTAATAAGGTAACTGATAAAAACTCGAGTGACTTAACATTTTTTATAGTTAATGCAATTTTCGTATTTTTTCTTCTACAGTCATAATTTCAAAAAATTAATCTTGCTTATCTCGATGTTTGAACAAAATTTAATTATTATGTAATTATTAAACTTTTCTTTTAACTTTAAGCCCTTGGTATAATTTTTCAATTATTTTTCTATGTAATTTAGTTTCTACTTCTTTTATTGCACTGGAAGTACATAAAATATCAATTACTTTCGCAAATTAGGAATTTTTTTTAATAGCTTTAAATTATATAATACCAAATCCAGCCTTTTTTACCTCTCTCTTCTTATATTTTTATTAATTCAAGTTATTTTTTCATTATTTTCTAAAATACTCACAAGTTTTTGTGAGATTTTTTCTATTCTATCTTTGTAAATAATTACTTTGAAAAATTTCTACTGTTAGCAACCGGTTTAAATTGGTTTTCAAAAAAGAATTATTTTTATATTCAGCTTTTTTCCAAAACAATAAAAATTTTTATTTTAATTTGTTTACTCATAAAAATTTGAAAAAAAAACTTGTTTTCTATTATATTTAGGCCGATCCCTATACTTTTAAAAAGATACGGCGCTGTTATCTTATCTACTTTTTTATTTATTTTTTCAACTAATGTGTTATTTTTAAAGAGATATCTATGGTAAAAATATTTCTTAAACAAACAAAATAAAAACTGTTAATTACATAATATTTTAGGAAGATTAAGAAAAGCAATAGAAGATGATAAATTAAACCTCAATCGAAAACCTTGTCAAAATTACAATTTTGCTGTTTTATAGATGCTGGAGAATCCGAATGCGATGATGGAAACTAGGAGAATACTTCTTGATAGTTTGTTCAGTAATTCCAGTGAAGAAGATGAAGAAATTATTATTAATTATTGACCGTAAAAAATTTATAATTTTTAGGATAATAAAATATTTGAAAAATTAATGCTCTTGATATTTGTTATGTAAAAAAGTTTATTTTAAGATAACACTCAATGATTTATATGCGATTGAGAATTTTATAGAAAAAAATTTATTACGTAAGTTTTGATATGAATTTAAATGCTTTATATAGTTGAAAGGTCAGTATGCTAGAAAGTGCTTAAGTTATTAGACAACATGAAGAGACTTTGTCTTAATGATTGTAATTGTAAGTTTCATTTATCACTTTGAAAAAATTTTTAGTTCAAAAAAGTTTTATTTTTATAAAATTGAATATTATAATTTTAAATGTTTTAAATTTATACAGGTAAGCTTATTGACAGTCCCAAGGAAAACATAAAATTCGTGCGATTAGATTTGGACCCCGAAGAAAATCAGCATCCGAAAGTTATTTCAAGCATCATAAGTGTAATAAAAATTTTCTACTACGTAATTTTACTGGTTCTCTTGTGTTATTCGTTATGGAGAATTCGCATAATTGAAAATTCACTCAACTTATCTGCAAATGGAAATTTCGCTAAATCAGGTAATTCAGGCTATGATAACGGATTTCATCGTGTGATTCGTTCAATTAAAAATGATTTTGGTGCAATGGAAAAAGGTTTTTTGAATCATAAATTAATTTCAAAAAATGATAACCCAATTGATAAAATAGAATTAAAAAAAGTGGAAAAAGATGATTTTGATTACTTGCTGGGAAATTTAATTGAAAAAATAAAAGAAATGCATAATGATAAAGACATGTCACATTTTCATAACAACTTGAAAGCTGTTTTCCAAGCATGGTTTCCTGTTTTTGATTCTTTGTTGCCACAAGAAACTTTGGAAGGTGAAGTTGTTAGAAAACCAAGGTCATTGTTAAAGAAAGATGTTAAAAGTAGCGAAGAATCATCTGAAGAGAAAAAAAATCCAAAACCAATGAATGCTTTTGAATCCTTACTGAAACAAGAAATATTGAATGACGATGTAATAAGAAAACTTAGGTCTTTTTCTGACAAAAATAGTAAAAGCAGTGAAGAGTCTTCAGAAGAAAAAAAGCAAAAAGATCCAAAACTAGTAAATGTTTCCGATTCTCCGTTACCACAAGAAACACTAAATAATCAAGTAATAAAGCCTAGAAGATCCTTAACCGCAAGCAGTGAGCATCAACCTTACGATGATGATAAATTTTTCAACGTAAAGGAAAAAGAATCAGATCCAAAACCAGAAATTATTACTGCTTCTTCTGTAACACAAAGGTCAGATGGATATGTATTAAAGCTTAAAAGATCATTAGTCGATAAGGATGACAAAAGTAGTGAGGAATCTTCCGAAGAAAAAAGTTCAAATCCAAAACCAGAAACTATTTTTGGTTCTCCCATACCTCTAGAAACAAGTGATCAACCAATTAGGACAACAAGATCTTTGACTGACAATGCAAATAAAAGTAGTGAGGAATCATCTGAAGAAAAAAAGACAAAAGATCCAAAACAAGAAAAAACCGATAAACCTCTGACAATTTAATTAAATTTTTTTTTAAGGGTTCTGCTTTTTTCATTTTTTGATAAACCTGAAAAATTGTAAAATTTTAAAAATAAAATATTTGAAATTAAACATTAGAGTGATTTTTCAGAATTTTTAGAAAAAAAAATTAAAACTGAAATTTCAAAGTAATGTTTTTGTAAAAAAATAAAATATCCAAAATAATTTTCTTTTAAATAAATTTTCAAAGAAGGAAATTAATTTTTTCATAAAAAATTTTTCTTTTAGCAAGATAAACTACCGGGTTTTTTTTAAATCTCAGACTTTCATCTGTCACTTAGATCAGTTTCACTAAGAATTACTCATATATCGAAGATTCCAAGGAATAAGATGCCTTATTCGACGAGAGTATTAAGATTCCGACATCTCGTTTACCTATACATTGAAATGTATTTTTTTGTATGGGCACATTTTTATTGAAATATTCATACTTCAATCTATAGCACGCTCTACATTTAATTTTGATCTTAGATTTAGAGCCCGTGAAAAACATTAGAATTTTATTTGGTTGGAACATTATTTTTTGAACGAAGTTAAATAAATGTTAACTAGGGGGTTTGAAGCCGTAGACGTAGGGAAAAAAGAATACTTCCTCTTATCATAGAAAAGAATGCTTCAGATCGCAGCTTGCAATTATTTCCATTTCGTTCGGAAAGGTCAATTACGTGTAATCTGGGTCAAAAATTATAAAAACCCTATCTAAAAATTTGCAGAAATAAATTTTAGTTCCGAGTATGAAAATTTGACTTGGATCCATCAAACTAAACCAAGAAAACAAAAAGTTGAATTTTAATTATCTTCGAAATTTTGTAACCTCTGATTACATCGAACATAATGCGATTGAAAATAAAAATCTCTTACACACTATCGTGCATGAAACAGTATTCCAAATAACATAGAAAAAAAATGGCGTAACTAAAACAATGAAAAATAAATAAATATAAATTCCAATATACAATAATACTTTTGTATTAGGTCACGAAAATTTCAAAAGCATGAAATGTCTTGTCGATAGACATTTTATAAAATAGATAGACAAATAAATTAAGAAGCAATTTTTTTACAATCAATCAATGCTTATAATAACAATAATATGAGGATTCATTCGATAAGAAATAATAATTGCAGTATCACATGTTAGGTTCACCTAGTTTATTTCGTTTTTACTTCAAAAGGAATGATTAGACTATGTTTTTTTATATCAAAATCCTATAATGACATTGAAGAGTTCTATTAATTAGAAATAAAACCTTGAGTATGCAAAAATTTCTTGATTATTTTTAATTAAATTAATATAAATATTGATTTTAATTAACTACTGATCGTTCATTTCCGTATTAACATGTCTTTCTTTAAATTATTTCCTTTTTCTTAAATTGATATCATAAAATTAACATAAAAATTGATTTTTATATTACTTTTCAATACACAGAAAAAAAAAGTTTCTGTTTTTTATTTATAGAGAACTTTGAATTTAAAATTAATTAAGGAGTGACTTGATTGTTTCATGTTACGTATCGTTAAACACTAAAAAAACTTTAATCTATTGCGTGTTTCCATCTACACTCTAATAATATACATTTAAACATGTTTTTTTTACATGTGTGTGTATGTGTGTGTGTACGTTTATAAAACTGTCAATAAAATTTGCACTTAATCATGTAACAATTAAAAAAATTTTCTATGCAGTAATTAGGTTAAATAATTATTTTTTTTAAATTAATTTTTATTTATTTAGAGAAAAAATTAATCAATTTATTTAAATAATAATCAAATTTTAAAAAATTATATTATAAAAGTCATATTTATTTGTTAAAAATATAAAATATAATTCGAGAGAAAGCTGTGAATTTTTTATTGTGTATATGAGCGAATCCAGGAGATTTGCAACTAAATTGCATGTAAATTCAATTTTTAATTATGATCCAAGACCAGATCCTTACTAAAAAAGTATTTTTGTTTAAATCTTATGCTTGTAGTTCTACAAAAGGTATCAGAAATTTGAATTATCAGCTACATTTCAATAGAGACCCAAAAATTTGACAAAAAAAAAAGTTTTGTTTTAGTAAAATATTAAAGTAGGTAAAAAAGGGATATTTATGAATGAAATACAAATGCATTAAGAATATTTGCCGTAATACTTGATAACTAAGAAGACTCATAATTCAAACTACTTGTTAATTACTCCAGCTTTGATGGATTTACTCATATATATAACCAGTAAAAGTTGTTAAACCGCTGCAATCATTTGAAATAAACGGTTTTTATCAAACAAAAAAAAAAAAGAAGAAATAACCAAGCAAAAATATACATTATTATAATTTCTTTTTTTTTACCGCTAAATTTTTTTTTCTCTTCTGTATAATCATTTATATTCCATAATTATATTTTAAAGAAAAAAAATACTTATTACAAGCAGTTACTTATATATTTTTTTTCTTGCTTCAATAATATTTAATTAAAATTATTATTACATATTTAAAAAAAAAACAATGTAATTCGTAATAAATTTATAAAATAAATAGAGCTGCAATATTTTTTACATTACATTGTATTCAATAACGGATTTACGTATGTACACAAATAACTTGTGTTGAACATATTAACTGACTACTGACCTATTAAAAATGATAATATACTTTTGATACTTTCTAAAGTACCTTTTAAAACTTTCTTTGTCCCTAAAATTAATTTACCCCAAATTCCCAAAATTTAAATTATTCTAACTACACCATTCCTTCTCCATGCCTCAATTGGTATGAAATTTTTAACCCCTTTCCTGATTTATGATCGACTCACCATTCTCTCCTGAATTGCTCGAATCTCTTAGATTTACTCAAACTTATAAATATCTAACTTGTTAAAATTATATACAATAATTATTTACACTTTTGGACTAATACAGATGACAAAGTAAAATTTTTTTCTTCAGATTTTAATTTTTTGCTCATCAAAAATATATTAATAATGTCAATTTCAATTGACCTTACTCTCAAAAAATAAAATTTCGTTATAAATATTCTTGAAATGTTGAAATAACAGTCCAAATGAAACAACAAAATGCGCTGCCAACTACCTGGCACTAAGGTTCCTCAAACAACAAGCTTAAAACATTAATATGTCACTGATATCACCGATCACAACCATGCAATCATACATACATTTTGGTTGTGAAATATCACCATTTACAATATTTTCAGATATTAGTAATTTCATGGAATTAAATGAGGTATTACATCCCAAAAATAAAAATTTACAGTTTTTTTAATTATTTTGTTTTTTTAATTTTGAGAAAAAAATTTTGAAAAAATTCGGTACCATATCCAAAAAATTATGCTTTCATGGAAATAAATGAGGTATTACATAAAAAAAAAATTATATCCTGAAATATAAATTATCCTATTAAAGTATTCTAAGTTCTTGTTCTTACCAGGGTCTGATCAGGCCCTGACTCCCACTTCAAATTATTCTAAGTCCCTAAATCGAAAATATTCTAAGTCCATTTCACCCCCCTCCCTAATAACGTCACTTTTTCACCCCCCCTGCCGAGCCAAACTTTTTCAAGTACCCCATCCAATGATCATGTTCCATGTTAAAAAAAGTACCTCGAGCTTTTTCGGTGAAAAAATGTTTGAAAAAAAAATTCACCGGTTACATACATACATACACACACACACACACACGCGCGCGGACTTTTTTTAAAAACCGGTTTTTTAGCTTCCTGAAGTCTCAAAACGTGCTTATAAGACAAAAAATCAAAAACCAAAACTTCTCTAAAAAAATAAGTAAAGAAATCCATTTTGTGTAATATGGCCTTGTGCTCTTCGACAATAGCCTCAAAAACCTCGTGGGAGCTGTGCCCCGTCAACTTGCTACGTTTTACCTTCGAGTACTTGCATAAACATACCTTGTTATCTTAAGTTTTTTCCAAATTCTCGAAAGAATTTTTGTCCCGTGTAACTGCAATATATAGCTGTCGTTTTCTTAGCATTAAGTCGAAAAGACACACTGATAGTTCAGCGGTTTACTTCGCAAGCTGCTAAAAAAAGCTTATCGATAGCTTCTGTAATTGATTCGAGAGATGTTTAGGTAAATCTGTAAGTCATCTGCATAAAGTATATAATGGATTTCAAGATCTAAGCAAGACTTTACATCATTAATGTACAGGCAAAACAAGAGAGAATCTAAAACCAACCCTTGGGGAACCGATGTCATGTGGGTAGTTGTCTGTTATGAAGATAGGATAACTACATCAGAACAGTTTTCGAAAAACCCATCTGCTTCAGTTTGACTAGTAGTTTATTAGGTGAGATGGTATCAAATTCCATACTGAAATCAAACTGAAGTAAAAAGGTTATCAATTTTTTACTAATTTCCATACGAATGTCATCCACTAATTTTAGTGAAGCGGTCTCAGTATATAACTACTAAATTTCCTAAAACCTGTCTGATAGGGATTGAGTAAGCTGTTTTTATATAGGTAGTCCGTGATTTGGTCATAAAAATTCATTTTTTAGCTTCTTTCTCATTTTTGGATATTTATCTAAAATAAAGTTTTTTATCACTTTCATTATGTATATTATATATCATAATTTATCACATAAAATCATAGAAAATAGAAATTTTAGAATAAAACTAAATTATTTTTAGTAAAAACCATCTAAAATGGTTAATTTTTTAAAAAATGGTAAAAAAACAAAAAATACTGAAATTGGAATTTCTCTAAAAACCCCCAAAAGATTTTTTAATAAAATTATTGTTTTTTGGGTATATTTTTATATAAGTTGTAGATTTATAAAAGTCCTTCATTTATATTTTTTAGCATTTTTAGGCAAATTTCAAAGAATTAATACGTTTCCGGTAATTTTTTTGAGACGATTCACCCAAATTAATTGACGCTGGAGATTTTACTACTAAATCAGATAACAAAAAACCAAAAAATTTTGAAATATATTGAGTAGTTTCAAAGATCAAGAGGATATAGTTTCTAAAATAATCATACCTACACACAGCCATTCAGTATAAGCACCTTAAAGACATCAAAATGATTTGGGGACCAAATTCCTTCACGAATTAGACATTTTTAGGACTTTTCCATTTTTTGACCTGACAAACTTATAAGGCATGATTTCATCTATGTATGGGATACTAGGTCGAACGTGCCTAAAAATAATTAGTTATTGAAAAATTTTTATTCACAGGAGGTAAACAAAAAGGTATCCCTAATTCATGCAGTAATTTAATTCGATATCCATATTGCCGTACAGGAGAAGAAAGGGGCTATCTTGACATTTAATGAAAAATTAGATTCTTATATGGGCATAATCGTGTAAAAATATATATCAAGTGGTGCAAAAATTATTTTGTTATCACTGATAACAAAGGAGTTAGCATTATAGTTAGCATATCTATAAGGCTTGCTGTATTTGATAAAATTTAAAATGGAGTAAAAAAAATACATTCAATTAATGCATATCTCGAGATAATGCTTTTCTTCCTATGCATGTATTACGTCATGAAAACGTCCATCGAAATCTGACATGAAGACAGCTTATTTTATGTATTTCTTAGTATAGTTTATTATTTATACAATACGTAAAAAATAAAAAATGTAATGATATTTTTGGGATCAAAAAACTTTTGTTAAATAAAAACTTAAAAACAGCCTATAAAATTTTGAACTTGAATATCTCACACATTGTAAAAAGTAACTTCCTTAGATTAACAAAAAAAATAGAATGTTTTCGAAAAATTAGTAAATTTTCAAAAAATTTTATAAATATCTGATAAAAATCGTATATTTACTAAATTTAGTATATTATCGAAAAATTCGAGAATTCTCGATTTTTTTTGTGATTTTACGAAAAAAGTTGTAAATTCACAACTATTTTTTGTAAATTTTCGAAAAAAAATTGTAAATTATCAATTTTTCTTGCGAATTCACAAAAAAAAATCGAGAATACTCGAATTTTTTAATAATACTAAATTTAGTAAATATACGATTTTTTTCGAATATTTACAAAATTTTTTTTAAAATTTACTAATTTTTCGAAAATGTTCTAATTTTTTTGTTAATATAAGGAAGTTACTTTTTACAGTGCATATAACTAGTACCAAGAAATAAATTATTTTTTTAATTTTTTAAAATTAACTATACCAATTTATAAGTAATCAAGCAAGTATTAAATATTCAATATAAAATGATAAATTTGTAAAATCCAACAAGTGTAGTAAAATTTATACAACCCTTTAATTTAAAATATCCTAGCTTAAAAGTGTTAAACTAAATAATGTAGTTATTCATACATAAAAAAGTCGATTTTCTCTTGTAATCTTATAAGTATATTTTAAAAATCTATGTAAAGGTGCATAATATAAAGTGGTATGTTTGCACGAAACTTTTGTTCATGTATTACCTGGAAGGGGTTGTGAATATTACCCTTAGAGTTTAAAAAGCCTAGCTTAGTCTTAGGAGCGCGCAGTTTATATTTAAACTACGTGATTTCGTGTTCTAACAACTTTTATCAACCCTTAAGTTGAAAAATTTAATTTTTATTCAATATAAGATTATGTGATAAACATAAAAAGTGCATTTTATTTTCTTTGATTTAGTGAATTTTTTAAAGTAAAATAAAATTACAAATTAAAAAATGATGATAGAAGAAAATAAAAATCGTTTGATTATATTTGGGTTTTTTTTATTACTAACTGTTTCACCTTGCTGGCCATTGGCGTTAACGACATTTGGAAAGAGTAATCCACAAAATCAAAATCAAAATCCACCGCCACCACCAACACCGAGTGAGACATTATTTTCATTGCTCATTAATTATGGTATTTTTTAATATAAATGAATTAAAAGACCTGATAGAAGTTTCTGTTAATGTTTAGAATTTTTTTTTCTCAGTTTTTTTTAGTTTTAGTTAAAATTCTATCAGGCAAAAAAAGAAATATGTGTGAGTTTTTATCTATTATTTATTAAAAAATAAAATCTATTAGTTATTTAATTATCTCACAATATTTAATCCACGAAATTTAAGATTTTCACATTTTAGCATCTAAGTATCTATTTATGTGGTGTTAAAAGACTTTTACCCTTAATTTAAAAAAAGAATTCGATCTAGTTGATCCAAGTTGTCCAGTCCTCAAAGTCCATTATTACCTTTTTTAACCTACCCTAGCATAAAAAATAATAACATGAAAGCAACAGAATCTATGGGACCCACTTTTTTGTTACCTGATGAAATTTTTCAGAAAATTTCACTTTAGTCCCCTTTTCAGGCAAATATTAGATACCTACGCAGCATGAGAAAAAAGAAAATCAAAAACAATAAAATTTTCTAAATAATTTTTGCAAAATGTCATATCCATTTTTTTTGCCCAGCCTTTCAGAAATACTTTAAAATCTGCCTGAAAAGAAGAATCCGGTGTAAAAAAATTTCTGGAAAATTTGGTCCCAGAAATTCTGTATCTAATATGTTATTCCTTTTACCAGGGTATAATGTGCTTTTCATTTAAAAATAGTAAAAAACCTTGTAATTAACAAGAAACAGTTAAAACGTGAAATATTTTAAATTCGAATAAATATTGAAAAAAAAAATTTCGAGAACGAAATTGTTTATTTGACAAATTATACGTGTGAAAAAATATGTGTATTTAATCTTAAGTATATGTTTACTCATGAACTCTTATAAAAAAAACTTCCTCTTCCTTTTTGATTCTTAAAATAATATCAAAAAAGATATATTTTTTTCGCAAAAAAAATCAACTTGTGTCACGTTTTTACGTAATTAAAAAAAAAATAAAAATTAAAAAAAATTTTTATAAAATAATAACAATCAGGATTTTTAAAAAAATAGAATTTATGATAAATAATTGCAGGAAATAAAATAAATTTAATTTTAAAATCTATTATTTTCTTGCAACATTAATTCGCTAAATTTAATTATTTTCTTAGACCAAAAATTATACGCCAGTTGTAGATTCACTGAGAAAGTACTAATAATATTTTACGAGTAATTATACAATTAGCTTCTGAAGAAGAAATATAATAAATAATATATTTTTATTCAAACTTTTACTTTTTTTTATATTAAAATGACATTTCTAGTATTTTTTTTATATTATAATATTATAGAGCCTTGCATTTCCTTATTTGTGTTGACAAATTAAATATTTCCTGATTTATTTTACTGTTTTTTTCTTTTAAACTGTTAAATAATTAAGTAATTATTTTAAAAAATATGTAATATTTAAAAAAGGAAATTTAAACTATTAGTTATGACTTGAAGTACATCTTGTTGAATAATTGATTAATTATTTTGGAGAATTTCCAAGAATCATGCCAATTAATTTATGTTCTAAGAGTATTTAATAAAAAATAGGTATAGTTTGCATTTACTTAGATTACATTATATTATGATATAATTTTATGATATCATTTTAGTGTTTATTGGTTCCGAATGATGAATTTGATAATTATTTTGATACTCCGCTTGTTTAGATGTTTTATTGCTAACATAATATTTAATTATTATGTGCTCTTATTTTCTTTATGAAAAAAAATTTTTTTTTAAATGAAACTCATTAGAAGAAAATTTTGAATTACCAATTTTTTCGTCAATATTTGTTTTTGCTGATTTATTAAAACCGAGATCAAAACAGACAAATACAGGTTTACTTTTTCTAATAATATCCTTCTAAATCATAAACCTTTCATAATTATTTATTGAGTAAAACTTTCATTTTAGGTACTTAAAATTTTTTAAATTATAAAAGAATTTATTAGTGGATGCAGAAATTATTTAATAGGTCTTGACGGGCTCCTATGGAGGCAGAATTTATGAAAAGGCATCTGGCTATTATTATATTGACCCACTAACACAACCCATTTTTTCACACGGGGAATACTATATTCATAATTTTTTTCTTTTTTTTTGCAGTTTTCAATCATTAATGTAAATCAACTTTTACAGAAATTTCTTCAAAAAATTAATATCAGACAGGTTTTATCAAAGTTGTTTTAAAATTTATTACTAAAAATTGAGGAATCGACTTGACTTAGGAAGCTATTCAGTAGTATCACATTTTCGATGTTTGAATCTACCTCCCTTAAAATATGAGACAGTCTTAGAATCTCAGAAAGAGACAATTTCATTGTTTCCCTCTTAGAAAATTATCTAAACTAATAAAGTTTTATAAATTAAAAAATTTTTAAATTTGAGCCATAATTTTTTTTTTAAATAAACATACACTTATTCAGGGCATTCTGAATTCATATTTTTGAACATTCAAGATATTATCCCATACAACGAAAATTCAGTGAAAATTTATATCACCTAACCCAGAGACATTATTGAAGTATTAGATATCTCAATACAAAAAATACTGCAAAAGTGAAAACTTTAAGACCGATATTTTTATGTGATGAGAAGTAGGTACAATCAATATTATTGATGTTTTCCTTGCATTCCAATGTTTTAAGTTTTACTTTCGAAATATATTTTATTTTACGTAAGTCCAAATTTTATTTACATTACGTTTGAGAAAATTAAATTTTCATCCTCTTATTAAATTATGCATCATCATTTTTAGTGGTTTTTTAAATTATAAAAATAAATAATACTGATTATAATTTAAAATTATATATTTAAGACTCTTTACTTATATTTCTAAATTGTCAAATCAATCGTTATTGTCGTGGTTTTGTTTTTGCTGAGGAAGTAATGAATTAAGATTACGAAATCACCCGCTTCATGTCATTTTAAATAATATTATTTATTTCTCATAAAGTTATGCAAGGTTGTTGTTTTTTTTTGTATTTATTACATTGTTTTAATTCAATTCAAATATTATACTTTTTTTCAACATTGTAATCTTTCCAAACGTTAAAAAATTCCTTAGGTTATGTTGGGTGTAAAATTTATTATTAAGTATTTGAAGCAAGACTAATAAGAAATATTTGAAATTATAAGAAATTATTGATTCGAAAATATTTTTTTTAGAAAAAGTAATTATTAATAAAATTTGTTTAATTTATAAAAATTTAAATTAAATCAAATCATAGGCCAATTACGATTCAATTAAAATTTAAAATTTCAAAGTTGTAATGATGCAAATTGCAAGATAGCAGATGGTGGTTTCTGAAAAAATTTATTTAAGCTGATGAGATTCTGTCAGATAACTTTGCTGGAACTTTACTTAAGCAAAATTTTAGGTAATAAAAATTAAAAAAACGCTTATAATAAAATTAGTCAACATGGGATTCAAGAATTTTATTATACAGTTTCTTCAATGGGTATATTTTTGATCCCTAACCATGTAGTTCTGGAGGAACCCTGAGAATTCAAAAGAATGCAAAATTTGAAACTAATATATATGTTACCGTTAATGAAAAATTTTTTTTCTATAAATTTTCTTTAGGTTTTAGGGACTTTCAATAATTACTCAACGCTGTATATGGGGAGATGCCGTTTTATTGAAACCATTACTGGTTATTACGTTAGGGTATAGTTTCATGATAAAAAAAAGGTTTACACAGCGTTGTAGCCGTTGCAAGGGGATGGCAAAATTAGAGTTGCGTAATTATTGAACGTCCCTTAGGTCATTTGCGACCATTTAATAGAAAAAAAAACTTTCCATCTGCCACAACCGAATTCCGGTGGCGGTAGGCGGATTTTTTTTTCAGTGTACTAGCGGGGGCAAAAATTACTATTTTCCAATTTTGAGAGACCGTCATTATTTCCCTTATAGTAAAGAATAGTACATTCTTAAAAAATGAGCGCCGAGGGACGGATAGACGCATTTGGTATAATAAATATTTCTAACAAGAGTTTCAGAATATTTTTTCGCTACTAAGGGCAAAAATTATGGCCTCTTAAAAATTAGAATATAGTGATTATTTTCCGCTAGTAGAAAAAGAACAATTAAACCACAAGGAATTTTTTTTTTTATTTTTTTTTTCCTACTTGTTTCTCGACTTCGTGAAATAGCCGTTTTCTGCCTTATACTTATATCTTCTATCAGGTTTCTAGTTATTTTAGTTCTAAGCCACTGTTTTATTTTACAATAACTTATATCATAAAACGGCATCTTATATGTAAAACAATGGAATTTTATATATTAATAGTAAACTACTCATATACACTGGAAAAAAAATCCTTTTTGCGGTTACCGGAATTCCGCTTATGCGACTATAGGAATATTGCTTATGGCAAGCAGAAATTTTTTTCTTGCTCATTTCTTTTCTTTCTCAATTGCAAATAACTTAAAAACTAAAGAAAATAAAAAAAAAAAAAACAGTTTTCTATTTTTAAAGGCGATTTTGTCAGCAATTAAAAAATTATATAAAAGAAAAAAACTGCAAATAATTAAGAGTTCAAAATAGGATAAGTTGTTCTTTAAAACAAACTTTTTGGAAATTTTGCGACTATTTGAATAAATTTGGTTCTCAGAAATTAAAAGTTAATAAGCAAACGCAATTTCTCTATAATTTTGTTAATAATAATTAAATTTTTTTAAAACAAGATCGTAAGCTATAACATCCACTTAAACCTCATTGAGGAGTACTTGCTATTCCAATTCCATCAAATTATCCCAAAAAATAAAAACTTTATAAGCGAAAAACGACAAAATCTTGCATTTTTTTGAAACAATAATTTTTCAGAGCCAAGCCCAACTTTATACGCAGAACAAAGTTAACCATGTACCAAGTAGAAATAATTATTTCGGTGTTATTAACAAACTAAAAAAAAAATTAGTCATAGTCTTTCCGTTCCCCGACATTTTTGACTGTAAGGAAACTGGTGTATACTATTAAGTGCAAATCCTAAGCAAGCAAAAAAAAAGATTTTTGTTTTCAATATTTTCTTAACGTTTCAGGTCATCTGCAATCATCTGAGCAAGAAAAATAACTCCGCTACCCACAAACGGGATTCCGCTAACCGTAATCAGATTTTTTTTTCAGTGTATAATAAAATTAGATAATTAATATATGCTTAAATATTGAATATTATCACTGATTCTATTAAATAATGATAAAAAAAATTAAAAGTCATGTTAATTGCTTATAAGGTGTTGCATACATGAATTGAACAAAAGAAAGCTTTTTAGATCAATACAGGACAATATCATTATAAATGCATAGGCGGAAGTTAATTTACAGGTCAATTTTTTAGTTTTTCAAAGTCATGCTAAAAGCATACTAAAAGTATTTTTAAACATTCACTTATAAATTACTTTTTTTATCGTAGAATATCATAATGACCAGCTTCTTACATTTATTTTCTGAACATATATTCGCTGATACTATATTTCAATATTTTCATGTTTTTTATTAAATATATGATGAAATTTGAATATTACAATTTTTAAACTACTCGATAAAAATTAAAACTTCAGAAATAAATTAAATGTTAAAATAAGTTTTAAAATGATTAATGGTATGTAGTTCAGGAAAGAAAGGTTTAAACCCATCATAAAAGAGGATCAAAAGTAATTTTTTTTTTAAATTGTTGTGATAACGTGTATATCATAATATAACCATCGGCTTTGCGTTGTCAGAGGGGTGGAATTTTCTGAAAACAAGACCAAAGGCCAGCTTTTTCTGTTTTTTTTTTTTTTTTTTTTAATATATCTTGAACCGTTGATGATTGAAAAAAAATCTTGATGGAAACAAAAATTTTTGAAAAAAATGTGTTTGGCGTTTTTTTCAATAGCATAAAGACCTTATTGACGAAAAAAAAATAGTATGTTTTATACGACAACGGGGAATTCGAAAAGAAAATTTATCCAAAAATAAAAAAAAAATTCATTCCTTTAAATTTTTGACTTTCTGCAATTAATAAAATTGAAATTTGCTAAAAGAATTAATTAAAATCAAATTTTCTTTTCAAATTTCCCGTTATCGTATAAGACATATTAATTTTTTTTTGTCAATAAGGTCTTTATGCTATTAAAAAAAACGCCGAACAAATATTTTTCAAAAATTTTCATTATATGACCCATTAATTTTCACTTAAAAAGAAAGTCAGCATTTTTAAGTTTTCTGATAGCCATATAGCCAATTTTAAAAAATTTTTAACCGTATTTATCATCTATAAAGGCAAAATCTTTGAATTCATTTTTCTTGGGTTCTATTTATCTTACCAAGACATGTAACGACTCAAAAGATGCGAAATTTTACAAGCTTCATTCAACCTATAAGATTTTTTTCCCTTTCATTAATGATTCATGATATATTTACACAAAAAAACAGAAGAAATTGGCTGTTGGCCTTGATTTTCAGAAAATGACACCCCTCTGGTCATGCAAAGTCGACAATGATGTACACATTACTACAATGTTTATATAATGTTTAAAAGAAAAGTTAGTACATATTCTCAAATATTCTCATAAGTGGCACTTCAGACGGCTTTACTGCTCCTTAGTAATTTTTAATCCATGCTTAGTAATTTTTAGTCCTATCTTTTTCTGTGTGTACTGACCCGCTAATGGCAAACTAGATTTTTTTTTCATTGTAATATTAAACAATAAAAAATTTGAGATCAAAGAGCACTGTTTAAAATAACTCTTGTGAAAAAAAAATAGTGAATGCGTGATTATAAATTTTAAATGGAATTCAGAAGTTTACTAATGTATCTATAAAAATTAAATTTTTACATAAGAAAAATTATCTCTCTGTTCGGAAAAAAATACTTTAGAACCAACTTGAATACCCGACCATTAAGTTTACGCCGTTTTGGTATTAATTGAGCTATATTATTATTTAAAATTTTGTATGTGCTGTTCAAAACATTTATTATATGCTATAATTATTTTTTGATGGTTAATTAAATAAAATGCAAATAAATGAATAATTCATAAAAATATAGGTATCTTTGAGTTACTTTGCATTTGTATGGTGTTTCAAGGAGGTGAATCAAAAATATAGTATGATTAACATGCCTTTAGAAATTTCTGATTGAGCCCAAATACTAATTAAATCATTAACACAATGAAAAAAATTAAGGTAATTTGATTGATCGTTTTTGAGATATCGTGATCAAAAGGTGTCAATTTTTGCATCCTATAATGTACAGCTTTGCTCTATAATTATTACTATTGTTATTATTATCAAATATTTCTTTTACCTTATCTTAATAGGTATCAATTTAATACTTGTTTCGTTTACTGAATTGGCCAAGAATTATAAAATTTATTATACGGTGTAAGTAGAATATCTTGGATTGGATTATTAGCTGCATACTTTCGTGCATTATTACTGGGTTAAATGCATTCAATCCTGCAGAATATTATAATAAATATGAGTAATTCTTAGTGAAACTTTTAGTAAAAGTTTGTAAAATTTCACTAAAAAAAAGGTAAATTCCGGGATTTTAAAATAAGCGATTTGACTAGGTTTTTTATATTTTATATTTTCTTTATTTTTTATATTTTTTTATACGTAAGAATATGATATAGTACCACTTTTTATGGTTCTGGATTCAAAGTTTTCTAAATAGCAGTTGTTTTTTGATTTTTAAATATTTTCAAAATTCTATACCAACTTGTTGATTTTAGTTCTTCTACATCATGTTAAAAAATGATTTTCTAGAATAAAGAGTATGTAAAATTTCCCGCTGAAAACGATTCTGATATCAGTTTTTTTTTTTTTTTGAAAAATCTTGAAGAAAGCTGGAAAAATGGGAATAACTGAAGATAACTCACGAGTATTTTATTTTCTACGAATTGGCTTTAAGATTTTTGTTTTCCCATAAACTTTTTATTAGTAAAAAGTTTTTTAACCATAATTTTTCAAAAATTTTCATTTTCAGGATTTTTTTTTTACTTTTAAAGGGATGTTACTCTATTTTGAAAATTAAAAAAAAAAAAAAAATTTGCACAAAGAACATCAGAAAAGAAGATTTCTGTTTGATAAATATACGTAAAAAAAATCTTTTGCATATTAAAAACATTAATTAAACTTGTTAGAGATATAAAAAAATCAATAGAGAAATACATTTAATTTGATATAAATTAAATATAATAAATATCAGCTAAAACTCCCTTGACCAGTCTGTTTAATATATATTTTTTTCAACATTTCGTGATATAAATCTTAAATAATCTTAAAAAAAACGTGTATACTTATTTTTTTATACAATATGTCAAGGCCTTTAAAACGCATACAAAAATTTAATAAATAATATTAAAAACTAAAAATTTATTTTTTTTGTATTGTATATAAAAAAAATAATTATAATAATAAGTAATGTACAATTGCGTCGATTAAAAATCTGAATATATTTTTAAAAATAGCTTGTAAACCGCAATATTTAAAATGAAATAATACGAATAAGCAAATAATAATAATAATGAAAAAAAGCTACAACGACAATAAAAATCTAATGATACAAGTACATGCTAGAGTAATTTATGAAAACATAAGAAATTTTTTTTTTTTGTAATTATTAGCAAATTACGAACCGCCAAAATTTTATTTTAATTGTTTAAAAAATTTTAAATACTTAATTGTTTTTTTAAATATTTTTATTACTTTGCATATTATGTCAACAACAAAATGCAATTTGTGGCTATACTTGAATTTTGAAGAAAATTTTTACATGCCACATTTAGTAGTTTAATATATTTATAACGTGACTAAATCTCTTATAAAATTTTAGTATTTAAAAATTATTTTTAAAAAAATACATGTAAATATTGACTGTATAATAAATTTTGACCTGAACACGATGTAATTATGACTTATTATTTTTTTTTTTATTTATTCGGCTCTACAACAAAGCAGAAATTAGCTGTATAAGAATTCTGAAATTATTTTTTTTTAATTCAAATTTAACATACATATTTTGATTTTTTTTAGATTCTTTGATCTGGATTATTCTTACATCGAGAAAAAATTTTGAGTAAAATATACATTTGCAACTGAAAGATTTTACTATTAATTTTAGTAAAGTTTTCCGCAGAATTGAAAATATTACCTTTAACTTTTTCTTGAGTAAGATTTGCTACGAAATTTTATTATACTCTCACTCTCTCACATGTGTAGAATGTTTTTTTTTTTTTTTTTAATTTATTTATTTAAAAAAAAAATTTTTTTTTATAATTTTATAAATGAATTTTTTATAATTTTTAGTTTTTTTTTATGTTATTATTTATTAAGTGAAATAGACCATAAGGAATATTTTGTTATTGCTTAAAAAACCGTAAAAAAGTACATTTTGGAGGACCGTTTAGTAAATAAGATTCGGAAAAATTGTAAGGGATCATTATTTTCACAGGCATAAAAAAAATGAAACGTGAGTTTTTGAACTAGTAGTATAGATCAATATACTAGACGGGGGGTACGTTAACACTTTTATATTAGTGGCTGCTTATGACAGACAGTACAGCAGTTGTTTTAAGCGTACTTTTTTATATCAGTTAATCTTGTGACGGTAATTTTCCATTCCTCAAGTTTTTGATTAGTTGTAAGCATTGGTGGTTTTATGTTTTTTATCATTTTTAACATTTACTCTGAATAATAAAGGCTACTGCAGAATAAGGTATGGTTTCCGGACCCAGCATATTTTTGACATTTTTTTGGCTCAATTTGATGCTTTAATAAAAAAATTTATAACTGGTTCGTTTAACTACACAACCAACGAGCATGGAACATGTTCACTCATAACAGTAATAAAACCAAAAACCGAAATTATAACAAATCCTGAAATATAAATTATCTTAAGTCCATAAACTTAAAGTATTCTAAATTCTAGTGGGAGTCAGAGCCTGATCAGGGCTGATCACTTCAAATTATTCTGAGTCCTTCTCGAAGTCCTTAAATCGAAAATATTCTAAGTCCATTTCACCCCCCCCCTTAAAAAAGTCAATACACGGTCTTTGAGTGCTGGACGTGGTATTTTCGAAGTCAAATGACAAAAAAAAATTATGGGTTGGCATTAGCATACACTAACTCTATTTATCGTAGTATGAGTGAAGACGAAATACGGTGATGTCTCATTGATACCAACCTATGAATTTGAATTTGTCACATGACTTTGAAAATACCACGTCCAGCACTCAAAGACCGTGTATTTCACCCCCCCCCCCTGCCGAGCCAAACTTTTTCAAGTACCCTATCCAATGAACATGTTCCATGTTAAAATAAGATTCAAAGAGTCGGCACACCCACCCCCATCTCTCCTGCGTTCACCGGGGGAGGTTAAAACGTGTTTTTGGCTTCAAAATTAATATCTCTGAACCAAATCATCCGATTGGGGAGCGGTTGGTGTCAAAATTTTTGTATTCAAAAATACACCAAAAAAGTTTTTTTAATTAATATATAAATATTTTTGAACTTGTTTTAGGGTTAAAAACTTCGAAAAACGTAATATTTAGCTTTTTTGATGGTCCAAACATTGAGATATCTCAGGATAGAGGAAGAACTCCTGTTTTTTGCGCACGGAGTAATTTCACCTAAGACTACTTTTCAACATGCCGTCGGAAAAATGGTAAATTTTACGGTGCGTTACTCGCAATTGACGAGTTTTTCCTCTATACTCAATGTTAGACCGTCAAAAAAGCTAAAAATTACGTTTTTCGAAGTTTTTAACCTCAAAACGAATTCAAAAATATAAAAAAATTTTTTGTGTGTATTTTTTCAATACAAAAATTTTGACACCAACCGCGCCCAAAACGGATGATTCGGTCCGGAGATACTAATTTTGGAGTAAAAAACACTTTTGAAGTTTCCCCGGTGAACGCAGGGGGGGGTAGCCGACTTTTGGAAACTTTTTGTTTATCATAAACCATCAAATTGGGCCAAAAAAATGTCAAAAATATACTGGGACCGGAAACCATATCTTATTCCGCAGTAGCCTTTCTATATAACTTTCATACTGATGACTTAGACCAAAAGTTTATACCTTCTAATGAGACATATTGATGCATTGTAAAATATGCTAGGCTTCAGAAAAATACAAATTGAAAAAAAAAATTATTCTTTAAAAAAAAAACTGAAAAAAATACCAAATTTTCTGATTTACAACTTTTTGTCTTTTGTGCCGCTCAATGGTAATTCAAACTACATACATCAAAAGAAGAAAACAATCTGGAACGCTAATTAAAAACTACTGCATTT
Source organism: Anagrus nilaparvatae (assembly GCA_022575985.1). NCBI lineage: Eukaryota > Metazoa > Arthropoda > Insecta > Hymenoptera > Mymaridae > Anagrus > Anagrus nilaparvatae. Next base: position 8,147,075 of record JAKSXM010000231.1, on the reverse strand, counting down.
TACAAAAGTTTTAAAAATTCTTTAAAACTATTTTAAAATATTAAATAGTTTTAAAAGTAATGCTTTATTATTAAAAACAAAGTATTTTTTTAATTTTAAATCAGCAAATAACAAGAACTGCATTGCGTAAAATAACAATAATACAAAAAAAGAATTAACAAAAAATGTTTTAATTATTACTATAGCTAAAAATTATAATTTTTTTTGTTACAAATAACATTTTGAAATAATATCATAACAATAAATATTTAACATTAATAAATATATAATTTAAAACATTTAACAATAAATGAATATTCAAACGAAAGCAGAAAAAAATAAATATTTTGCAATATTGCATAAATAAAAAAACATAAATAATAAATAAGCAATAATTTTAATGAAAAAAATAATAAAAATGAAACTATACCTTAATTATAAAAAATATAAAAAGAAAGTATAATTTAAAATCGTTATTTTGACAGCTATAAATATTATTGATATATAAATGAAAATTATTTTTAACCACACATATGTAAATATACTAACACGCGATATCTAAATTTATATATTTCTCTTACACTTTTTGTTTCGTGTGAAATTTCATTTTTTTTTTTATTATTTTAACGATTTTCTTAAAGACAATTGTACAGTAAAAATTGCATGGGAATCGTTCGTTATTTAATAAAGAAAATGTACAAAGTACTATATGCCTTCTGGTGTTTAAAGCAAAACTAGAAATTAAATTAGGTATGTAGGTTTATAGTAGAAGAAACAGTTACAAATTTTTAATTATCAATGTAATATTTTGATTAAAATTCTGCTTTACTCATGTTGAAAAACATTCAATTTTAGGGGTAGAGATCGTACAAAAATTTATTTTAAACTACGAATAAATTATGAAATAGAATTTTCAATTTTTGACGTATAAAGTCAAAAGTTTTAGTAATGGCTATTACTAAAAATTTTTATTAAAAAAATTTTCTGTTTCCTGCTTCTAAAATCAATGAACTAATTGTAAGTATATAATGATGATCCAAATTTTCTAGATCTGGAACCTATAACTAAAAACTGATAAGTCGTATTTGCAATTTTTTTGCTGCATGACTATACACAAATAGATTAGTTTTAAAATTTCAAATCAAAAAGGTGATGACAAATTTTTTACAAAAAAAAACTCTCTTATCGGCTTAATCCTCCAAAACTATATTTTAGTTAGAAAACGAGGTTAATTAAGAAACTAAAATTTTATGAGCTGCAGGTCGAAAAAACTTTTTTTATGAATTCTATTTAAATTTCTTTTTTTATTTTATTATTATTTTTATTTTACATTTATTTTGCCCATATTCAGCCCTAAAAGGATTCTGCCGGGGTGATTTAATACCAAAAAAGCTAATCCAAATAAAATAATTTCACTAATTTCTTAATTGTAAATTGCATTTAGTTTTTAAGCCCCTAAAAAATGTATATAAAAATGTAGACTTTGAATTTCAACTGAAACTAAAAATGTTATTAGTAAATTCTTTATCAATTGACCAGGTTTTAAGGACTTTCTCAAGTAAACTGACTTACGAAAAGAATTGGATAATGTTAATTTGGCAAAAATGTTGCTTATAATTATAAAAATATACTCAATTAAAAATTAAAATTTCAGAACTCTGTATTGCTTATTTATTTTGAAATTTTTTATTATTTTCATATGGTAAACGCGAGGGTAATAATTATAAAAGCTACATAAAAGCTATGTACTCCAGTAAAATCACGGTTTTGGTGGTATTGTTTGTGGCCGCTACCAGATTTGGTCTACTATAGGTTTTTTGGGTCGCTGAATCCGAAAATCGGGGTCTTTTCTGTGCGCAATTGGGGCTTGACCCTTAAATCGGGCAAAACTGCCCTTTAAAAGGGCATTTTTGCTGTATTCATTGTAGGCCTTTGAAATTTAGTATACAGGGGTTTTTTGGGTCGCTGATAACGAATATTGCAGTTTTAATTATGAAAAATTACCCCTTGACCCTTAAATCGGGCAAAACTGCCCTTTAAAAGGGCATTTTTGCTGTATTCATTGTAAGCCTTTGAAATTTGGTATACAGGGGTTTTTTGGGTCGCTGATAACGAATATTGCAGTTTTAATGATGAAAAATTACCCCTTGACCCTTAAATCGGGCAAAACTGCCCTTTAAATAATTAAAGCACTTTTAAAATATTCTGGTATCGATATTTCTAGCAGTGATCAACATGTTGATGCTCGACCAGCAAGAAGAGAAAAGGATAGACAAGATTTGATAGAATTGTCTAAGTATTTTGACAATCATGAACCCTTTCCTACTCTCCCATATTTGATTGCCTTAGATACCGGTTTAATAGGTAACAGTCTCGTAAATTGTCACTTGGCAGATCAGTTAGGTATTGAAATTGTTAAAACTCTTACCAATTTGAATTTTTCTGAATTACATCTAAAACGGTCAAACAAGGTTTTGCCGTTATCAGCTATGATGTCGTCCTTTAAAATTGGTAACCAAGTAATTCCAGTGAATCCAAATGCAGTATTTTTGCGAATATTAGGCGCCAATGATAAAACGGAAGGTTTAAAGGATTACCTTTCTTATGAATTAGCTCCGTTTCCAGCAGCAATATTTGACGGAGTAGGTTTTTATAAATCAGAAAAAAGTGTATTATATAATCTCTTTGACCCAGTTACAGATTTTGAGTTCCCAAGTAATACAATTGCAGTAATTGATGGGGGCAACCTACTACATCGCATTACTTGGAAACCAACATCCACATTTAAACAAATTTTTGATATGTATTGCAATCATATAAAACAGTATGCTTCGTGTACTGTTGTGTTTGATGGATATTTATCAGAAAATAGTACCAAAAGTTTTGAGAGGTCAAGAAGATCTAAAAGACACTATTCTGCTAATCAAGAATTTTTGTCAGATGAAAAAGAAGCTGGTGTTTCTCAGGAAGATTTTTTAAGAAGTGGTCATAATAAAGAACTCTTAATAAATCGACTGACACCAATGTTTCAAGAAATGGGAGTAGAGGTAATCCAAGCCGTCGAAGATGCTGATGCATTAATAGTACATACAGCGATTAATAAATCTGAAGAGTACGAAGCTGTTAAAATAGTTGCAGAGGATACAGATATATTAATTTTGTTAACCCAGTTTTCTGGCGATAAATCAAACGTTTACTTAGAAAAACCTAACAAAAAAAGGGACAAAAAACGAGAACCTAAAATAGTGTTTCATCCTGATAAATTTAAATACACAAAATTAAAAAAAATTGTAGCCTTTTTGCATGCATTTTGTGGATCTGATACCACTTCTGCATTTTATTTAAGAGGGAAAGAAAAAATTTTCAAACTTATGGATGCAGAGGAGAATGACAATTTAGCCAAGAAGGCTGAAGAATTTTTTAAACCCGATGCAAATATTGATGACCTCTGGAAAATAGCGTTAGATATAGTTTGCATATTATATGGTCGTCCAATAACTACTCAAAGCAGATACAATATGATTAGACTCAGGCACTATAAGAATTTGACTGGAGATTACGATATTCGTAAGCTCCCACCAACTGACTATGCTATACTGGAACACACAAAACGAGTGTACTTTCAATGTCAATATTGGTCTTTGAATTTAGATTTAAACCCCTTAGATTGGGGTTGGAAAACCGGTAAAGATAATATTTTAGAGCCTGTTTTTACTGCATGTCCACTTATACCAGACAAATTTTTAAAGAAATTTAGTTGCGGTTGTAAAAAAGGTTGCCTAAAAAAATGTGGATGTCGCAAACTGGGTCTAAAATGCAGCATATTCTGCAAAACGTGCAGTGGTCAGAGCTGCGAAAATTGTGAACATAACTCTGACATAAATTCAGAAAACACATGTGAGGATAATTCCATTTTAGAGCCAAACGTCACCATAGACGAAAACGATGACAGTCTTCTGGAGAGAACGTATGAAGATTTCAATTGTTCAATTTTTGAACCAAATATTAGTGTTGACTGCATTTAAAACGATAGCTATGATAATATTGAGGATACAACTCAAGTACACTCGGTCCAGAGTATGGAGTATGATTAATTGTATATAATATTTGCAAAATGTCTCAAAAATTATTTGTTTTCGTACTTTTTTGTACTTTTTTGAGAACAATATGTTATGTTTAAATAATAATAAAAAATCTTATTACTTAAAAAAGTATGATTCATTTATGTATACCTTTCAAACCCTTTTAGGAGTAGTTTTAGCAAATTTGAGGCCAAACACCTAATTTTCAATTTAAAAAAACGCGATTTTCGTGAACAGCAACCTAAAAAACCCCTGTATACCAAATTTCAAAGGCTTACAATGAATACAGCAAAAATGCCCTTTTAAAGGGCAGTTTTGCCCGATTTAAGGGTCAAGGGGTAATTTTTCATAATTAAAACTGCAATATTCGTTATCAGCGACTCAAAAAACCCCTGTATACCAAATTTCAAAGGCTTAGAATGAATACAGCAAAAATGCCCTTTTTAAGGGCAGTTTTGCCCAATTTAAGGGTCAAGGGGTAATTTTTCATAATTAAAACTGCAATATTCGTTATCAGCGACCCAAAAAACCCCTGTATACCAAATTTCAAAGGCTTACAATGATACAGCAAAAATGCCCTTTTAAAGGGCAGTTTTGCCCGATTTAAGGGTCAAGGGGTAATTTTTCATAATTAAAACTGCAATATTCGTTATCAGCGACCCAATAAACCCCTGTATACCAAATTTCAAAGGCTTACAATGAATACAGCAAAAATGCCCTTTTAAAGGGCAGTTTTGCCCGATTTAAGGGTCAAGGGGTAATTTTTCATAATTAAAACTGCAATATTCGTTATAATCCAAGAAAGGAAGTAAATTTTTTTGTAAAATGAGACAGTAATTATACGCAAGTCAGATCAACTTGAAACCTTTTGCAATTTGTCAAGAAAGGTGTCAAGTTCAAAAGTAAACAACTTTGGTTGGTTGCAATTAGTCCGAAATGTTGCAAAAATTGGCCAAACTGTTTTTTTTTTGCCAAAAATAAATAAATATTTAATATCTCGGGAAATATTAAATGAATTTTGTTGAAAATAGGTACTAGGGGGTTTTTTGGGTCGCTGATTACGATTTTAATGTCAGAAATTTCTCAATCACCCTGTAAACAGTAAAAACTACCCTTTTTTAGGGGTTGTTTTTAAAAATTTTGGGATTTTTGCTAAAATTATCAAATGAATGGCATTTTTTTAGAAAAATTAATTGAAGATATTTATTTATTTTATTATGGACTGAAATTGAGATATAAGGTTTAATAATAGGGGGGTTAAAACTACCCCCAGAGTAAGAAAAAGTACAAAAAATATGACCTCCTTTTTTTTTTGTATTTGGATCAATTTTTTGAAAATATTTTATCGTATATTTACTATTATGAAATTAATTACACCCCTTCCCCGGGGGGGGGGGGGGTGGTTAAAACTACCCCTAAATTTATAAAAAAAAAAAAAAATTAAATTTATTTGTTATTAAATTTTTTTTGCCTCTTTTCGTTTTACAGCAGAAAAAGTAACAAGATTTGCAACCCTGGGTGTAAAAAGTACCCTACAATGTACAAAAAATTGGCCCGATATTGAGATATAAGGTTTAATAATAGGGGGGTTAAAAACTACTCCCAGATTTAGAAAAAATACAAAAAACATGACCTCATTATTTTTTTGTGTATTTGGCTCAATTTTCCGAAAATATTTTGTCTTATATTTACTATTAAGAAATTAATTCAGCCCCTAAGCCAAGGGGGGGGGGGGTGGAACTACAACAAATTTTTAAAAAATGAAAAAAAAGGTATTAAGTTTTTTTTGTTGCCCCTTTTCGTTTTACAGCCAAAAAAGTTACAATATTTTCAATCCTGGGGCTGAAAAGTACCCCAAAATGTAAACAAAATTTAAAAAAGTCGTAATTAAATTTTTTTTTTTAAATCTTTTATACGAAAAAAACACAAACCTTTGACTTTCGTACCTTATTTATTACTTATTTCAGGTTTAACGGCTAATTTACAGCTTAAAAAAGTCTGAATTTGAAATTTTATAGCAGCATTTTATTCAGTTATCATGTAAACATAAGGTACTGTACGAAAATTTTTCATAAAACTTAGAAATCTAGTGACCTAATGGATTATGTATAAAAATTGTTTGGAATTGCTGAAAAAAAAAGGAATTTTGGCCATAACTTTTTTTTGGCTAATGATAACCAGATGTACAATGAACCATTTCAAAGCTAAGGTTAACGCCGAAATTTCATGTCATATGCAAAATTTTAATTGGATTGGCCATTTTTCTTTAATTTCGCCGAACAAAAAAGAGCATTTACCGTTGTAAACAGAAAATAGGCAATTTTAAACGGCCAAATCTGCTTGCAGACGAAAAATTTTAACAAAAACTTGAAGTACAAACAACTTGAAATAAATGCTAAAAAACTTGACTGTTTAAAATAAATAATGTTCAAGCTGCTGGCCAAAAACTGAAAATGTTTTAAAAAATACACGATTTTACCGAACTTTGTCAGGCCAAAACATAAACAATAATTACCCGATAGGGTCAAAAATTGCTGGACATATTTAGGAACATGTGTTCTGACTTTTCACCGAAGGATTTTTTTTTCGAAGCAACTCAGCCCAGATGGCGCTAAAAAATTGGCATGAAAAATTTTGGAAAAAATTTTTTTTTGCCCATAACTTTTCTTCTGGTTATTTTAAACGGTTCTAGGTGGTCTCAAAATTTTCCCAATTTTATCATCTTGAAAAACGATAAGAATAATTTTTTTTGTAAAAGTAATATTTTTCCAGATATTTACGCCAGAACGATCCGGTTTCTTGATTTTTCGTTAAACAACCATTTTTGACTTGTCATATCTCCTTTAATATTTTTCGTACACAAAAAAAATAAAAACCGCTGTCTTTGTCAACGAAAATACTTAAAATTAGTAATATATAATTTTTTTTGTAATTCTACCAGATTCCAAATAAAATTTAAAAAACTAAAAAAAAAAAAAATTTTTTTTGGCAAAAATCACACTTTTCATTGCGCTGTAACTCGGAAGGGGTGCATTTTTATGAAAAATTGCAATCAATGTTTTTATCTTAAAAAATGGTAATTTATCGATTGGTTAGGATATTTTTTTTTTACCCCCCTCCCAATGAGTTCCACCCCCCCCCCCGCCCCCCACCCTTTTGGCAACCAACGGAAGTTGTTTACTTTTGAACTAGACACCTTTCTTAACAAATTGCAAAAGGTTTCAAGTTGATCTGACTTGCGTATAATTACTGCTACCAGATTTTACCCCCTTTCCTTGACTATTATTAGAGACTCAAAAAACCCCTGTATACCAAATTTCAAAGGCTTAGAATGAATACAGCAAAAATGCCCTTTTAAAGGGCAGTTTTGCCCGATTTAAGGGTCAAGGGGTAATTTTTCATAATTAAAACTGCAATATTCGTTATCAGCGACTCAAAAAACCCCTGTATACCAAATTTCAAAGGCTTAGAATGAATACAGCAAAAATGCCCTTTTTAAGGGCAGTTTTGCCCAATTTAAGGGTCAAGGGGTAATTTTTCATAATTAAAACTGCAATATTCGTTATTAGCGACTCAAAAAACCCCTGTATACCAAATTTCAAAGGCTTAGAATGAATACAGCAAAAATGCCCTTTTTAAGGGCAGTTTTGCCCAATTTAAGGGTCAAGGGGTAATTTTTCATAATTAAAACTGCAATATTTGTTATTAGCGACTCAAAAAACCCCTGTATACCAAATTTCAAAGGCTTAGAATGAATACAGCAAAAATGCCCTTTTTAAGGGCAGTTTTGCCCAATCTAAGGGTCAAGGGGTAATTTTTCATAATTAAAACTGCAATATTCGTTATCAGCGACCCAAAAAACCCCTGTATACCAAATTTCAAAGGCTTACAATGAATACAGCAAAAATGCCCTTTTAAAGGGCAGTTTTGCCCGATTTAAGGGTCAAGGGGTAATTTTTCATAATTAAAACTGCAATATTCGTTATCAGCGACCCAATAAACCCCTGTATACCAAATTTCAAAGGCCTACAATGAATACAGCAAAAATGCCCTTTTAAAGGGCAGTTTTGCCCGATTTAAGGGTCAAGCCCCAATTGCGCACAGAAAAGACCCCGATTTTCGGATTCAGCGACCCAAAAAACCTATAGTAGACCAAATCTGGTGGCGGCCACAAACAATACCACCCCCCCCCCCCGTGATTTGACTGGAGTAATGAGTGCGAATCACTGTGCGAATAAAAGCATAAGTGAGCAGCAAACAAGATATATGTATATTTAGAAAGAGATCGGAACTCTTTCTCTTGTCTTCAAACCTTTTTTTCCTTTTCACATGCTTTCCATAAGAAATTTCCAAAAGTTTTTATTTATATCTTGGCAAATAACCAACACAGTGATCAGAAATTTTAGCAGCATATGTTTATATAATAATAAGCAATATATTTGCCAAATATTATCAAATAAGTCAGTTTATTTGAGAATCCCCTTAAAGGAAAAGAACTCATTTCTTTAAGTTTTTTGAGTCCCCATTTCCATACAACAAATTTTAAAAGTTCAGCAGTTTCCAAATAAAAAATTTTCTGCATTTTATTTCCTGAATGGGTTCCTTTCTTTTTTGCAAGTAATCCAATGAAATCTATTTTTATACCTGAACTTTTGCGTCCCTTCAGTTCAATTTGGGCCCAGTTGAGGTCCCTTATATAATAACTATATCGCACGATTTTTTACTTTGTTTAATTTCTTTTATACACAGTAAAAAAAATCTACACAATATTACTAAAAAAAATCTACACAATGTTACTAAAGTTTAGTAAAATTACTACAATTTGCAGTAAATTTACTAGTAGTAAATTAAAAAGTTATTGACTTCTTACCCAGATGCCCACATGACAGTAGAGCTACTTTAGTTCAACCAATTGAATATTCAACCAAAGCAGCTCTACCGTGAGTGTCTAAGTGAAAAATCAAAAAAATTTTTATTTAGTACAAGTTTAATAATAAATTTACCACAAATTGTAGTCAATTTAATATTTTTGTAGTAATGTTACTAAATTGCAGTAAATATATATTAATTAAATATATTAATTACTCTATATTACTTGACTGTAGTAATATAGAGTACATTTTTTTTACTGTGTATCAATAAATCTGAACAAATAGCTTTGATTAATATAATTCAACATTTCATTTACAAATGGCCTGAAAGATGTTTTTTATTTCAAAAGTATAGGTATAGGTACTAGGTAGGCATTGAGAGAGGCATAAAACTTCGCATTATCGCTGAAGTTAACTTTTATCTCTTTGTTAATTGATAATGATTTTTTCTACAAAGTTTTCTTTTTTAATATTTGATTTTTTATAAAGTTTACTTTTTCGTGTGTAAAAGTTAATGTTTTGTGTAGTGATGCGTGTTATTTCGTGTTAACCTATAGTCTGAAGATTTCGCCTCTTCCTCGACAGCATTTACTTTTAACGCGGCATCTTAACCACTCGCAAGCAATATAAATCATCCAATTTTATATTATTTTATTGACGGAATATTCTGACTTATTAAGTTTAATGCTTTGTGCTATTGATATATTTACCAAATACTTTATTTTTTATAAACTATAAATTATATTTTCTATTTATTTATTTTGTATTGTATATATTATATTTTAATTGATTTACTACTTATATGTAAAAGAGTGTACCATATTTTGCCAGGCAAATAAAGAGAATAATAATAATAATAATAATAATAAACAAAATAATTAATTTTTCTCGAGATTTTTCTCAGAAAAAAAACCAGAGGCGTATGCCTGGGATCGAACCAAGGTCAGCCATACGGCAGACCGGTTACTTCACCAATGAGCCATCACTTGTTCTATTTCAAAAGAATAACTTTAATTTATAACACGAATTTCGTGAAAAAACCCACCCTAGCGTAGCAAAATAATACTACTTTTTAACAACTTTAATGTTGTTTTGAAACGAACGTACCATTTTCGTTTATCACTGCATATTTATTTTGCGTTATTTATTTTTTGAATAACCCCTTATTTAATGTAATTATTGTAAGGTTTATGTTTTCAAAATATGTTTATTGATATTTATTATTATTATTATTATTATTATTATTATTATTATTTTTAAATTAATCAAAATAATAATTGTTTTAGTTGGCAAGGCTCGAGAATGTAGAACTGATTCAGAATGTGCTGGCATTCAAGATACATCGTGTATGACTTATCCAAATGATGGAAAAACTCGCTGTTTATGTGGTGATTACTCAGCTCCAGTCAACGGGGCTTGCATGAACTCTTATAAAGGTATACATAATTATAAGAAAGAAACATGGAAACATTTATAAGCACGATCAATTTTAATTAAAATTTTGACTTCATATTTCAAGCAAAATCAAAAATTTACTTAAAATTTAAACATTTAAACAAACATCTATAACCGGTAAAGTAGTAAAAAAAATTTTCTTGAATATTACATGGCTTAAAGTATCTGGTAAAAATTAAAATCTATATTAAAAACTATGTATTCTGCTTGAAATATGTGAAGCGTTTGTATGAGAAATCAATCGCAACAACCTATTATTCCCTAGAATTTACAATTACTGCTGTTTATTGCGTCATTAATGCTAGAAGGCAATAAAGATTTTAAATCAGTAATTTACACAGAAAAAAAAATTTATTTGTTGGAAACGGAATTATTAGCGGAATTCTGCTAGAGGCTATAGGCTATAGGTAGTAGAATTTTTGTTTTCATATTAATGCTGCGCGAATATACTAAATGAGCGATAAATGAGCGAAAAAACATTTTTTTTCAATTTTCTTTAGGTTTTAATTAATTTGCAATCGTTTGAGCAAGAATTTTTTAAACTCCGCTAGCCACAAGCGGAATTTTTTTCAGTATATAGTTTTTATTAAAATAACTTTGAATTACAACAGCGTTAACTACAATTTGTATTAAATTTACTATTTAATTTTGGGCACTATATGGATTGATCTTTGTGAAATGCATTTTGAATTATCGTTTATTTAAATTGACTTTAAAATATTTTTGTCTGAAAGAAAAAAATAATGCAATTCTATAGATCTCATATTTTGTTTTTTACACCGATTTTTATCTTTTTCGATATTCGACTTTTAAGAATTTTATAAGCAAGCTTTTTTTTGGAACACGTATATCTTACTTTCAAAAATTATTTCCTTTTTACACTGAACAAAAAATTTTGTGGCATGCTTAATTGTTCCTTTTGCCGTAAGGCTGATTCCTGGTGGGAAAATATCCACGTAGATTACTATATACTTTGTACATAAAAAACAGTACGTGGTTTAAAATCAGACGAAAATCCATGTTAAAGGCTTTAAAAAACCTCAAAAATATTTTTTCCTTAAAGTATAATGTATAATACTGCTTACGGCTAACAATTTGGTGGTGATGCAGCTGAGAAATTAAATATAGGGCAAAAAAACCCGAAAAACAAGTTTCTTGGTCCCCATTATTTGGACCCTGGAGATCCACATTTTTTGTTCAAACTGACACCAGTATTAACTTTTATCTTATCCCGAGATATACCCTTTTGTCATTAACTTGAGAAATAAGAAGATATTGCATAAAGCTCCCCAAAGCCCTTGAAAAAAAAAACTTATAACTGTTTTGTGTGTTAACTTATTAATAATATTTATCATTTTGAAAAAATTGTTTCATATATATTTAAATTATTCATAAAAAGTAGCTCGAAAAACCAAAATATGCATGAATGTTTGTTTATGGAAATTTAAATTGCAAAAATATTTTAGTGTTATTTTTAAGGCTTGGTTAGCTGTTGATCGATAAAAAGTTCAAAGTTCATTAAACTTAATAACATAACAAAAAAAATTACTTCTAATTAGTATAAATATTATGAGTATCGTTATATTACAAAGCAAGAAAAAATTTTATTTTTAAAAAGAAAATATTTTTCTTCTATAATTTGTACGTTAAAATAATGAGCCATTTTATTGTATTTATCAATATACGATTCTTACATGAATTTTTTAAGGGTGAAGGTATATATTTAATATAAAATCGTATTTTGCGATAAGAAATTCAAAAAGCTTTATTTTGCACGACTCGCATGTTGCATAGCTATAAACTTCAAAATAAGTTAAAGAATTTTCCTATTAAGCGTTTTGCTTAGAGGTTAGTTAATGATTAGTTGAGTTCTTTATATTTGATAAGTAACGCCTTATAATAAGTATACATCAATTATTTCTTGGACATTGATCGAAATTTAAACGTGAGGCTACTATTAGTTATATGAAAAAAGTATAAAAAATTAACTCTCATGTTTTTTTTTTTTTTTTTTAATCTATCAGAAAGCTTTTTTGGTGTATTTTGTAATTATTTGCAACAGGATTATAACAGTTATGTTGCAATATGTTTCGATTTTGACATTATCCTGTAAAAATATAATATTATAATCAGAGCTGGGCGTGCACGGCATTTTGGGCATGGAAAACTAACAACCGTATATACGGCCAAGTATAATGATCCGTGCACAGTCTGTCCATACTTTGTTTTTATAAGTATACGTTTGAATGCATACTGCCCACGGACCCGTCAGCATTATGAAAAACCCAAGTCTCATACGCATACGGACCCGTATGCATATAGGACCTGGGTATTTTAATAATGCTCACGGACTCGTATGCGTATAGGAGAGGGTACTTTCATAATGCCCACGGGTCAGTATACATATCAGACCTAGGTATTTTCATAATGCTGACGGGTCCGTGAGCATTATGAAAATACCCAGGTCCTATATGCATACGGGTCCGTATCCGTATAGGACTTGGGTATTTTCATACTGTGTACGGATCCGTGGGCATTATGAAAACACCCAAGTCTCATACGCATACGGACCCATGGGCATTATGAAAATACCCTCTTCTAATAGGTGATTTTCGGGTGATTTTGTACTGATTTTTGTCGTACGATTTTTCATACGGCATAAATAAATACGGGAGCCGTAGGTAATATGCCGTATTAATGGACTATTTTATACGGCTCCCGTATTGGATTTTGCCGTATGGATTTTCATACGGCAAAAGTCAATACGGGAGCCGTATAAATTGGTCCATTAATACGGCATATTTTGTACGGTTCCCGTATTGACTTTTGCCGTATGAAAATCTATACGGCAAAATCCAATTCCGTATGCCGTATATATACGTGTCACAGTATCCCAGCTCTGATTATAATAAAAAGATCAATTAATTGTAATCGTAATTAGTTTAGAGAAGTTTTGCAAAATATGCTTATAAATAATTTTTTAGGAGAGACGAAAGTTCCTTTCTAGTTTGATGCCTCATTTTAATTAAAACTATTTAATTATTTATAAGGATATCCTTTTGATAAAAAATAATAATTTAATGGATATAAAATTATAATTGAGTAAATAAAAAATTTATTTTATCTATTGTATTAATATTATTGCAGCTGTTCGAGCGCCTTGCAATGATGATGCCGAATGTTCAGAAGGAGCTCATTGCGTCGTAGGTAACAGCACTGGATACTCATCAGTTAGACGCTGCTACTGCATGGATGGATATGTTGAAGAAAATTATCAATGCAATGGTTGGTTTGATTGTTTATACTAATACATTGGTTGCATGCTAAAATAAATTAAGAAAATTTTGAGTATATAGTATATTAAGTATCAAGGGCGCAAAAGTTTTGGCACCAGCGTGAGCACTAGCACGAGTGATATGTGCATTTCTACGAGAAAGTACTTTTTATGAGCACCAAAAATGAAGAAAAAAAAATTTACGAGGCCGCGACTGCAACCATGATTTTCTGGTAGTTTGAACCCTATAGAATGCAAAAAAAAGCGTGAACACGAAATCGGCGATGGATGCTAAAAAGATTTTGCCACGCTTTTATGTCAAAAACTGTGTTTTTCGTATCTGAGCTACCCCAAATTTTCAAAATAACTTTTTAGGTAAATAAAATTTTAAAAAATAGATAAGAAAATCTAATTGCCAGGGAAAAACCACTTTAGAAGAAAAAAAAACTTTTCTTTTTCCGATGAAATTTAGCCAAGTTATCGTCAATTTAAGATTTTACTCAAATTTGTCTTAAAAAAAATTGAAGTTCTATAGGTATATTGAAAAATGCCTCTTTCTGAACTTTAAACATGCATTACTCGTTTGATTTTAATCGTAAAGTAATCTTTTTTTTTTTTAAATCGATGCATTTTTTCCTGGCAATTCATTTCTTTATGAAAAAAAATCATTTTTATGTACCAAATTTCAATTCTTAGGTCAAAAGCCTTTGAAAACTGTAAGTAGCAAAATTTACTTAACACAGTTTTTGACCTAAAAATTGAAATTCGGTCAATAAAAATGATTTTTTTCTTGAAGAAATGAATACTTAGGGAAAAATTAACTGATTTAAGAGGGCTGGATGTCAGCCATTTTAAGCTCTCAACCAATCAGAGACTTGGTAAAATATTAATTTTGGCCACCAAAATACGGCTTCAATTTTCAATTAAATTAAAAAAGAAAATTGCTAAATTAATCTGTGTTCTTGCTTGTGTCTAAAGTATTTCGCCTATGGTGCTTACAATATTTTTTTTCTATCTAGGCGTAGAACGAGTGCAGAAAATTCTTTACGCACGAGTTTTATGCCCGGGAGGGCAAAAAATTATTTTAATTTAATGCAAAATCACAAATTAATTATCAAAGGTAAAGTAGGTGTTTTTTGGTCTCACTAAAAAACTAATGATTCTGTAAATAATTATTTGCGCAGGATTTCAAAGTAGATTATTTATTTGATTATATTCCCAAAAGATTAATGAGACAAAATTTTAAAGTACGTTCTAATCGGTATATTTAATAAATCCAACTGTTTGTAAACAGAGAAGTCATACGGTTGTCAGATCGAATCCCCTGATTTAGACTCATTTTAAGCGACTTTTGTAAATAAGATTTATGCGTTTAAATTTATAAATTATGAACTCCCTGAACTTTTTAGCCCTGCAGGTGGTAACCTTCCCAATTTAGACCCAAATTACGTTTTTTGGGAATTTTCGGGAATTTGACATGCCGCGTATCCGAAAAAATCTTCTGGTGATTAAAAAAACGGATAAAAAAGCTATATGCATTTTAGTTTCCAAGAGAAACCTTGTTTTGTGAAACACGAAAGCTTTTGTTTCACAAATAAATTATTTTTCGAAATACAAAAAATCTGAAATTTTCATTTTCATTTAGGCGTATAAGGAGCATAATCTTTACCATAGCTAGCAGATTTAATAATTGGTGACCGGGGGACTGCCTTGCAGAAAATTAAAATTTCGTACTTTTAAAATTAAATTTTATATTTCTCCAAAAATAATTTTTTTATCCAATATTAAAAATTTCATGATTCCTAAAATATTCTTAGAGGAAAGTTTATTTCGTAATTTACGAAAAATTTTTATATCCTGCAAATTGTTTCATGATTTTACCGTGAGTTATTTCGAGTATTGGTGGTAATAATATTCAATTTAAATAATTTTTTTCTTAATGTTTTTGGATCTTGATATTGATGATAATACCTATACTTAAATTTTCATGCAAAAAACTAATTCAAAAAATTTACTTTTTTTTTAATGAATTTTAATATACATTTTTGATTTTTTAGGGAGTCCGATTGCTATTGGAATTTCAGCACTATCACTAATAGCTGGGTTCCTGTTGGCTGGAAATATTTAAAATTGTAATTTTTAACTTAGCGCATTTTTAAAATTAAAAGATAGCCTCTAAATTAATGTATAGTTTGTTAATTATTTTTAATTATAATAAATTTTATAATTTAAATATATAGGATATTAAAAAATATGTATTTACCTGATTTATATATAGATATGATTTAATTATTAATTCTTTTGAATATAATATTTTATGTACACTTTAAATAACAATATTTTAGTTTCAATATCAAAACAAGATGTTTTAATATTCGTCATAACAAAGCAAATTTAAAAAAATAAATTGTAGCTATGACTATAATGTTGTATTTATTATTGTTTCTATGAGAAATAAATTTTAAAGTTTGTATGAGATTTGTAAATTTAGTATGCATAACAATACTTTATTTTTAGATTTAAAATATGCATCACTTAAGATTTTTTACTTTGATGTACTCATGCACATAAATAAATTAATCTTATAACAAAAAAAGTAATCTCACTTTTTACAAAATATTAATTGTGTTATTGTTTGTCCTTGAACACCTCCAAATGACATGGTTTTCACAGGTATTTCTTGAATTAGTTCAAAGTCTAAAATGTATATAAAAATTAATTATTGGTACAAAAAATAAAATTTACACACATACTTACATGACTTGAATTCCTCAATTAATTCATCTTTTGTCCAATTACAAGATGTTATTACAAAATAACCACCATTTTCTACAATATTATAAATATTTTTTTTATAAGTGTCTTTTTTTACTTTTGCATTGTCAGGATTGAGACAAATAGCATCAAAAGTTCCTTTATCGTGTGCGACTTTGAATTTAAAATCATTTGACATTTCTATTGAACTTGTTACATCCACAACCAAAAGATTTATATGAGAAAAACCTTTAGATGATAAAATTTCTTTTGCAAAATCAATGGCTTTTTTAGAATAATCAATACCAGTTAACTGCTTAAATCCACAATTAGCTAAATCAATTAATGACATTCCATTTCCACAACCAATGTCGATTATCTTGTCTGCATCTTTATTAAGACCTAAATCACTTATGGATCTAAAATAATAAGTCGAATTATATATATATATATATATATAAATAATTAAATTAAATTAACTTTTTTATCAAAAAAAAAAAAAAAAAAAAAAAAAAAATACATAAATAAATAATAACATCAAATATTTTTTTAAAAAATATTAAGTAATTTAAATAAGCATAATAACTAATATTTTAAATAAATGAGGAAATAAAATATTTAAGTACTTGGCAATTTTCACTGAACTATTTTTTCCAAACCATATTTCTCCAACATCACCATGATCTTTGAAGTTATTTAACTCCAAATTATAAGCATTCTCCCAGCTATAAAAATTATTTGCAAACATTGAATGAAATATATAATAAATTAAAATTTTTTTAAACTTACTAATCTAAAGTTCCTAAATTTGAAACTATTTCACCTAAATTTTTATCCATTTTCTTTTAATAAACAAATTTTTTTAACGATTTCAAATCAACGGACCATTGTTGTAAAAAATTACAACTCAGCAAGACATAGGATAATCTCATCTGAATCAGAAAACAAAATAAAAACAAAAATCACATGTTTGCTTGCGGTAAATTTTATACTAACCCTACCTGGTGAATCTGTGATGCGTTTTATTCGTGAGCGTGACTCATGTCATATGCAGAAGTAAGAAGACTCACATTTTTGCAACTTAATTTTTGTTTGTCATTATTTTTCAATTAAAAAAATCTAGCATTTATTAGTATTTCAAACTCACGAATTCTAAAAAATTAATAAATATAATAAATATGGGTTCAATTAATTATTTTGGAAATTTGGCTTTGGGTAAGTTGTTTTTAATAAAAATATTAGTATTTTTGTCAAAATTATTGGATTTCATTATTTGTTGTTTTTAAATAAAATTTTTTAGGAAAGTACTTTAAGCCAACTATTTTTCATTTGCGTCAACTATCATTAGCTGCACAGCCAAATTTTCAAGAAAGTTTGAAACCTAAGACTGCTATTTTGATGTTAAATATGGGTGGTCCAACAAGCACAGATCAAGTTGGTCAATATTTACATAGAATTATGACAGATCGAGATATGATTCAACTTCCTGTTCAAAGGTTAATTTTATATTAATTGAATAATTTATTTTAAGTTTGAAATAAATTACTATTAAAAAATTATTATTCATTAGTCGTTTAGGACCATGGATTGCACAACGTCGAACCGCAGAAGTTCAAAAAAAATATTCAGAAATAGGAGGTGGATCACCAATTCTAAAATGGACAAATAAGCAGGGAGACTTACTTTGTAAAAAGCTGGATCAAATATGTCCAGAAACTGCACCTCATAAGCATTATGTTGGATTTCGTTATGCTGATCCATTAACTGAACAAACTTTAGAATTAATAGAAAAGTAAATTAAAGGGTACCTGCAGACTTGTCTTTCTAAAAACAAGTTTTTTTTACATTTTATATGTAGTATAAGTAACACATCTGTGTAACACATACTATCCTAAATTTCTGTTTTAAGGAAGACAAGTCTGCTGGTTCCCAATTAAAAGATATACTAAGATCTTGTTTTTATGCTAACTATTTTATAATTATTTTAAAAATTATAGAGAAGGACCAGAGCGATTAGTACTTTTCTCTCAATATCCTCAATACAGTTGTGCAACGACAGGTTCCAGCTTTAATTCTATTTATAAATATTATAAAAACAGGTATTCTTAAATTCATTTAAAGAGTAGTTTTATTAAGACTTTGACTAATTGTTTTGTTATTAAAATTTTATTTAGAAAATTACCAGCTGGTGTAAAATGGAGTGTGATTGAACGCTGGGCCACCCATCCACTTTTAATTAAAACAATTGGTGAACGTATAAAAGAAGAATTAAAACAATTTCCTGATGATGTCAGAAAAGATGTAGTTATTTTATTTTCTGCACACTCATTGCCTTTAAGGGTAAGTTCAACGGAATCAAAAATATAATGAATAATTTTTTCAATAATTTTCTGTTTTATCAAAAATTTAAAAATTTTCAGGCTGTTAACAGAGGTGATCCTTACCCATCAGAGGTTGGAGCAACTGTACAACTTGTCATGGAAGAGTTGAAATTTTGTAATCCATATCATTTAGTATGGCAATCAAAGGTAATTTGTCTTGCATAATATTTAAACATTGAATGAAAGTAATATACGTACATATATATTATAAAAATTATTTCACAGGTCGGCCCATTACCATGGTTGGCTCCATTCACGGATGACGCCTTGAAAGGATATGTTAAACAAGGAAAAAAATATTTTATCTTAGTTCCAGTAGCATTTGTTAATGAGCATATTGAAACACTCCATGAAATGGACATAGAATATTGTCAAGACTTAGGAAAGGAGGTAGTATAATCTTTTATAACTTTTAATTGAATATTGAACCAGTTTTTTTAATGAAAATAATTATTTCATTTAGCTGAAAATACAAATAAGGAGAGCCGCTGCACCAAATGATCATCCATTATTTATTGAAGCACTAGCAGATATCGTGTCTACACATCTTAGTTCTAAACAATATGTCAACCCTAAATTTTTAATAAGATGTCCACATTGTGTCAACCAAAATTGTGCAGAAAGTAAAAATTGGTACTCTGAGATATGCAATAAGCCTTAAATAATATTGTATATAAAAAAAATTTTTTATAATTTTTTATAAAATAATTTTGTATATTTAAATTGTATATATAGGTATAATATTAAGATAAAGTATAAAATTAAATTAGATTAATAATTAAATTTTTTTTTTGCTAAACAATTTTTCAGTTTTCTTATTTATATTTTATATCTCTCTAATTATTTTTATTCTCAGCAAACTATTGTTAAGGTTTATGTAATTTTTTAATTTATTAATCATAAAATTACATTACTTTTTTTTATGATTAAAGGTACTTATAATTAGAATATAATTATAAGATTAATATATTTTATCTTAACGGCTTGGATTTTGATAGTTTTAGTATTTAGATAGTTTTAGTATATTTAGTCCCCCAGGGGGTGAAACTGGAGTATAACTACCACTAAAATTTATAAAAAAGTTAGAAAAACAGTTAAAATTTATTTTTTACTTTTTCTTTTGCTACTAGGGGTGCTTTTTCTTACTACTAATGCTGCCATTTGTTCTGTTGCAAAAGAAAAAGTAAAAAAAAAAAATTGCAACCGTTTTAAAAATTTTTTTATAAATCTTAGATTCTGATATTCACGTAATTGAACAGATTCTTAGGAGTAGTTTTCACCCATTCTCACACCCATGGGGAGGGTTAATACATTATGGAGGTGTAAAATGCTATACAATGTTATTAAAAACTACACTGAGAAAAAATATCCATTTGTAAGTTTCTAATTCTTTTAGTATTTTTGATCCGCCATACTAGGTTCCTTATTATTAATTATCATATCTCGTGGTCTGGAAATTAAAATTTTAAATGGTAATTAACTTACTGAACAATTATTACTTCCTGATTTAGTAAAAGCGCTAATTTTTAATTTTTTAGTTTTGAGGTCCAAATTCGTGGGTACTCGAAATTTTTTTTGAAAGTCAATTTTAATTCTGCAGCTTATTTTATTGATTCTAATTCTTTTAGTATTTTTGGTCCGCCATACTAGGTTCCTTATTATTAATTATCATATCGGGGTCTGGAAATTAAAATTTTAAATGGTAATTAACTTACTGAACAATTATTACTTCCTGATTTAGTAAAAGCGCTAATTTTTAATTTTTTAGTTTTGAGGTCCAAATTCGTGGGTACTCGAAATTTTTTTTGAAAGTCAATTTTAATTCTGCAGTTTATTTTATTGACCCTAAATACTTCCTGATATTATAAAAACGATCAAATTAGAATTTGTAAAATAATTTTTTTATGCCAAATAGAAACTTATTTACCTCAAATAGAATTTTATTCAAATAAATTTTCTTTTTGACTCAATTAGTCTATCTGAGTTCAAAATCAAGAAGATTTACTATTTGAGTCAAATAGAATCTATTTGATTCGAATAGAAATTTTTCTCGGTGTAGATTCGAATAAGACACGAATGGGTCATATAAAGCAGAAGAATAGATTTTTAAAAAAGTATAATAAATATTGATATGTATAGCAAATCGGACCGAAATCAGTAAAACCTTCCAGGTAGGATTTTTGAATTTGATTTAAGACTATTTTTTTTCATTTTCCTATTCAAAAAATATTATTTTCCCGGTTTAAGACCCTTAATTCTGGAAATCGAAACTTCTGAAATCATTAATTCTTGTAGCCATTGATCCAAATGATATATCCTGTAGAAAAAAAAATTAATAATTTATTTACTAATAAATTATTAATAACTGGAGACAGGGACGGAGTAGCGCTAATTTCTTTGATTTTGTAGCTACTAAATTAATCAAGACTTTTTTTGAAGTTTCTGATTTTAAAAACCTTTAAATATAATTAGAACGTTATTAATTGGTATCGAGTCACTGAAAAAAAATTTTATAGTTTGTTCCCGAATAAATCAATATTTTGAAAAGTATCAAAAATCAAAAAACTTGATAAATATTTGATATTATTGCTAGAAATTGAAATTTTTTTTAATGAATCGATGCTAAATTATGCTCTAAATATTATATTCAAAGATTTTTAAAATCAGAAACTTTACAGCCCTGGTGCAAAAAATAGCGCTAAATCAGCGCTTATTTAGTGCAAAAAAAAAATAACATAAATTTTTTTTTTTTGGCTATCTTTAAAAAATTTTGAAAAAATTTAAAAAATTTTAAAAAATAGATACAAAAATGAAAATTTATATAAAATGATAAATATAATATTCGGATATAAAAAATATTAAAAGTAAAAATTAACTATTTCCTAAAGGCGCGCTTATTTCTTTGTTGATCTTATTATACTTTATTGATATCCAAGTATTATACACAATTATTTAAAAGATCGATAATAATTTAAAATGCTAAATTTAACCAGATACTGTAATTTTTTTATAGGCTTTAAAGAGTTATAATGTTACAAACACCAATGCATTTATAAATTATATTCATTCAAATATAAGAAATTAATGTTTTTTATTACATTATATTTTATAAAATGAATAAAAGATTTTTTTCAAAACTTACTTATATCAAATTTTTTTTTATTAACATTAGTTAAAATTTTTTTTTACATTTTATTAAAATTTTTTTTTTTTTAACTTTTCATAAATAAATAAATTTACAGAAATAATAATTTTACAAAAACCCTCATAAATTTCTTCAAAAATTATTAAATATTTTAATAATTGCAGTAAGCTATTATTTTAAATTTATAAAAAATCTTATATGCTTAGAAATATATACATTGTATATAAAATATTATAATAAAATACTTTTTTTTATCTACATTTTTTTACTTTACAATTTGTACAATAAATTACTAGTATATTACAAGGCTAGTATTTTTGTTTTTCAATTTGCAATTTATATATCACAATAGAGTTGCAATTTGATTTATCGAGATTTCTGCATCTTTTTCTTCATTGACATTGATTTTTTTTTCTTTTCCTCGTTTTCTTTACGAATATCTTCTAAATCTTCTAATAAACCTGTTATTAATCAAATACAAATATTAATGATTATTTTTGTAAAAAGAATTTGAACAATTTCAAACGCAACTGAGCTAGGTATAAGTTGAAAGATAAAAAATCTGAGAAAAATATTGGACCATTGTCTGCTGGTAAAAATATGATAAAATTCCAAATTTTAAGGCTGTTGGCCTTCAAGTATACAAAAATAATATTTACTTTTTAAATTTCGAATTTTCAAAACATTGGGACAACATTCCGTTTTTATATTTTAATTAAATGCTCTAAAACAACTCTAAAATTTTTGGAAAGCTAATTTTTTCGTGAATATTTAAAAATTTTAATGATTTTTTTTCCCTACTATTTCTGTTACATAATTAAAATTCTGATTTGCTTTTCAAATATTTATAGGCACCTGTTCCATTTTATAATATATAATTTTTTTTTATCCATTCATTTTAATGGAGAAAAATCCTCAAAATCTAGAAAATTGTTGCAATTTTAAAATTCTTAAGCATTAAACCCTCAAAAATATGTTATCAAACTTGATCACCGAAACCTCAAATAATTTTTTTTTTAATCTTATAGGCTGTTTCTTAATTCTATATGTTACGTTTCGAATTGCTCATGTTTAAGCTTACACATAATATTTTCAAATTGTAAATTGTTTAAGTATTTACCTGCTTTCGTTGAAAAGTATTCTTCCTTTAATTGTTGAGAAAAATTACTTTCCATAGCAATATCATCTTCGTCATCTAAATGTCTATATTTTCTTTTGTCATATCCAAAAATTTCACTAATGTATTTACTAACATCTTCTTCTTCTCCTTCTGGTCCATCATCAATAAAATCATCAAGTTCAGAATCATACTCATCTTCGTCATCATCATCAATGATACGTCCTTAAAAAAATAAATATTGTTACAATTAGCTTAATAATTTAAAATAATATACATTTTCAATCAACAAATATATTTACTTTTATTGGGTATAATTTTTAAACCATTTGATTTTGATCTATATCCTCTTACATCTGGTGGTGGGAACTGCCTTGGCTTTACATCAGCTGGGGGGAACGGTCTTGATTTAATTTCAGAAGGTGGCAATTTTCGAGGCTTAAGATCTGCAGGTGGAAATGGTCTAGATTTTACATCTGACTCTTTAGGTCTAATTTGATTTTGTTTCGAGGGAGCTGGCTTTGATGATGATGCTTTCTCAGAATCTTTACTCCTGCTTGAATTAGCTTTTTGAATAGATGAATTTGATGAGTTCATACTATCTTTAGATTTTGATTTATTTAAAACTGCTAATTTTTTTTTCTCTTCTTCAATACTTCGTCTCATTTCTTCTAGTTTTCTTTTCTCAGCTTCTAATTTTTTTCTTTCTTCAATGATTAAATCTTTTTCTGACATTTTAGGGGTTGAATTTTTTCTCTCTGTATTTAATTTTTTGTGTTCTACTGAATCTCTATCTAATGGTTTTTTCATTGAATTTTGACTATTGGCACTTGAATTTCTTTCCCGTGGTTTGTCCATGGGCCTCTTATTGCTAGTTGCTATTGGTTTATCTAGAGATTTTTTTGAATTTAATTGGCTATTATTCTTAAGATTATTTTGTTCAGTACTTTTTAATATGGGTGTCTTGAATGATTTATTTTTGTCGCTTTGAGATGATTCTTTGTTTAAATCTGGATTTTGACTTCTTTGTTTGGCTAACTCTTTTTTCTCCCGCCAATCTTTTTCTTTTGCATATTCTTTTATTTGCTTTT
The DNA here is from genome assembly GCA_022575985.1 of Anagrus nilaparvatae. Taxonomy (NCBI): domain Eukaryota; kingdom Metazoa; phylum Arthropoda; class Insecta; order Hymenoptera; family Mymaridae; genus Anagrus; species Anagrus nilaparvatae. Next base: position 8,122,926 of record JAKSXM010000231.1, on the reverse strand, counting down.
TAGTCATCAACCTTTCAGGTTCCTCTTTTGGTTTAACGGGAATTTTCACAGGCTCAAATTGCTTTTTTTCAGCTAACCTTAAGAGTTCTGAAAAATTAATTGGTGGTGGTGGGGGAGGTTTTTTTTTAGGTGGAGGTTTCTCTTCTTCTGAGTCTTCATCTACAATATCTTCTTTGTTGTTTTCATTATCTAATTTTGATTCTTTACTATCAGTTTCTGATGAATCCTTATGAGATTTTCTTTTTTTCCTGTGACCAAGTGAATCTTCAATTTCTTGTTGTTTTAAAGCTTGTTTAACTCTATCTTTTGTTGAAGCTATATCTTTTACAGACCTTTTACCATCATCTTTAAATAATGGTTTTTCCGCTGGCATGCTATTATATTTATTTATCAACTTTTCATAGAATGCTGAAGCTTCTTGAGAAGTATATCCATAATCATCTTCATCAGGTTGTGATAGACCTATAGTTAATTATTTTTATATTAGTAATACTTTGCAGATTATAAAAAAACAATAAATTATGTTTGCTTGTTTAAAATAAACTTCAAATTATATTATACTACAAAATGATTGCACTTAAGTCACATAGTAATAATCGCTTATCTGAAAAAACTTTGAAAAAACAAGCAATTCTTTAACATAAAATATAACCTATTAATAATCTTGTTTTAAGAAAATGTTCATATATATTTAGAATTGTTATTCACGTTTTAATAATAAAAATGTGTAATCATGTTTCTTACCAGACATCGTAACAGCAGTGTTTTCATGATCAACAGCATCAGCAATAGCTGATTTATTAGCAGATTTACAAACTTTTAAGTGTTTGTTTATTTTATTTTGTGTCTTTTGATCTCTGAGAGCTAACAAGTTCTAGAAAAATAACGTACATTAAGATATTACAGGAATAATATTTCAAATACCTGAATTGAGATGAATTAATATATATGTTAAAGTTGATTGTTACCTCTTTTTTCCTTTTATCCTCCAAAGCTTTTTGTCGTTCTTCTTCTTCTTTTTTGGCGAGAAATTTTTTAATGTTTTCTGATAAACTTGCAGGTTTTTTCATTTCTTTTTTTGGTGGAGCAAATTTAGCTGGATAGGCTTTGATTGATGGTTTTTTAATTTCATTTTTTTTAGCTACAGACAATAATTTACTGAAATCCATAACTATGATTTTAAATACCTAATTTTTTGAGAAAAAGTGGCCTAATACTGTAGGTCTTTAATAATGACAAAAAGAATTTTTATTTTAGTAAGCCAACATCTGGAATTAAATTACACGCACGTTGAATACTTATAAGGTTACACAAAACACTATAGAATTTACTGGAGTTAAATAATTATAATGGGTCGCTTTTCCATCTTTTTTCATCAGCTGTTATCAACACACGGAGGGAGGTTAATTCAAGGCTATACCGCCAGAGAACTCTGTATTTGCGCGCGAGTACAATAAAAAATTCAAAAACATTTTTAATAAAACAACTTTATCGCTTTCTCAATTAAATTAAAAAAATTAAGGTAAATTAAAAACTAAAAAACAAGTATTATTAAAATAAATATTAATTTTAAGATCAATTTTACTTAATTGACAGCAATTAGTGTGAAATTTGCACATGACATCTGTTGCACATACACTGTATCTGTATGTGTTCATTTTTGTGCAGCAGAACTGCCATAAGAACTGCGCAGAGTGCAAAAGTTATATTTTGATTTTTGAATAATATATATTTTATATTATCTCCTTGGAAATTTTTAAAATCTTAATTTTAAATATTATCTATTTTGTTAATTTCATTGAGAATATTGAGATCCATTTACAGAATATTAAAAGAAAAATAATATTACTACATTGGTAACCTAAAAATTAAAGCACAGTACCTCAGGTAAAATTTTTATTTTTCATTTGTTTAAATAAAATTAAGCTCTTTTATTTCAATGTTTTTTCATTTTAAGAATGAATATCCCAATGCATCAAGTAAACCCTGTAGGAATGAATCAAATGGTTCCAAACGCTAATATGCCTCAACATCCTCAAAGCCAGCATGCAATGCATAATCCAGCAATGCAACCTCAAGAAAAGATAGATAACATATCAAAAGTAAAGTCATTAGTAGGCCCTTTAAGAGATGCTTTAGCTGTTACTTTAAAGAGTGCAGCTCAGACCTTACACCAAAATAATTTGATTGATACATCTAAAGGGATTGATACTCCTGATCATCGTTTTAATAAAAATATGGAAGAGTTTTACTCAATTTGTGATCAAATAGAATTGCATTTAAGAACTGCTATTGAATGTATTTCACAACAGTCTAGTTCTATAAGATACATGCCATTAACAGTGTTATCTTCTAGAATGGAAAATCTTGGAAATCAAGATTCTTTGACATACCCGCAATTTTTATCAACTGTGCGATCGCAAGTTCAGTATGCTCATGAAATTCATAGTTACCTTATCAATGCATCTCGTGCTATATCTGGGAATGAATAGTATATATTTTAAATGGAAAATGTATGTTTGCATTGAAGATTCAGAGCTTAAGAACTGAATTAATTTTTCATGGAAGTTTCCTTAAATAAGACTTTTGACATACAATTCATACTTTTGATAAAAAATATATTATTTTGAATAAATAATTAGTTCTATTTAAGTAAGTGTTAAATTATATAAGAAGATATTAATGCTAATTCTTTAAAAATTATTTCAATATTGGAGATATTGGTAAAGGGTTTTTTAATTTAAAAATAATTCATTGTAAATAAATAACTTGAACAATTATTATAAGGTAAATACCATTTGCAGACAGAACTATAGTTTTAGGTTTAATTATTATTAGTAAGATGTTTAAAAAACTTTTGTTAGTTTGTGGTTAGGGCTTAAAATGTTCATGAAAAAATATTTTTAAATTGGTTTTATATTAGTTATTTGTATAATAAAGATAATAATTTAGGTATATTTGAAAAAAATATTGTAGTAAAAATTAATAAATATATTGCTTCACTAGGTATATATTATCAACAATAATTCTGAAATAAAAATATGGATTAATATGATAATCAAAATAAAAAATTAATGTATAACATTATTTAAATTAAAAAAATAAAGCATAATATAAGGATTCTTGAACATAATTTTTAAGTAAGTTCTTGTAATCATATTGTGTATTACAAATTAAAGTTATAAAGAATTTTTTTTACACTTAATAAATTAAATTTAGTATTCAAAAAATTTATTCAAAAAATTTATTTACAAGTTTTTTGGATTTATTAAATTTAGTCCACATCAAAGAGCTAGTTTATATGAATCTAAATTTAGTAATTTATAAAAGACTATTTTATTTTTTCTCAATAAAAGTATGTATAGATTTTTAGTTTTATTAACATATTTTTTATGTAGTTTATATCAACTTTCATTTTACAAGATGAATTAGATATATAATTTCTATTATTCTAATGTTTATCAATTATAAAAACACTTAATCAAGTAATTGAAATTTGTCTAATTTTTCACTTGAATAAAAACCTGCTTTAACTTGTCTACCTCCAAAAAATCGTCCATTTAAATCTACAACCGCTTTAATAGCACTTTCAATTCTTTTGAATTCTACAAATATTCGCACAGCTTCTTCTGGTTGAGCATCTATAACTTCATGTATCATTACACGAGTGACATCACCATATTTTGTATTACATTCGTCTTTAACTTCTGGTTCTAAGTCCTCATCTACTTCACCAGGCCCAACCATATTTCTCAAAAGAACAACTTTACTGGGTGATTTCATTATTTCAGTTATACTAGGTTCCTCTTGAGCTTGTCCTTGATTATTTTGAGGTGATCCAGGTGCTTGAGGAGGAGGAGGGGGTGGCATTAAATTTAACTCCTTTTCATGTAATATTCTACCGCCTCTTTTACTAGTTTTTTCTACTTGTAAGGCAATAGACATTCCTTGTTCTTTTTTGCCAAGACCTTGTCCTTCTTTGAATCCATATTTTGCCATAATTTTAGCAGCCACTGAAGAGGTTGTATAACCAGTATTTAAAGTTTGACGTCCTGGAGATTGAGCAATCTCAACAGATTCTTGTAAAGATGGCGGAGGAGCAATAGTAACCCCAATGTTTGAACCTTTTGTGGGTAAATGTTCATCCTTTGGTTCAGGAATTGTCATAGATGGAATTGGGGGTTGGAAATCTTCGTAACTTGAATTTTCTCTTCTATGTTTTCTTTCTAACTCAAGATCATGTTCTCTATCTCGCATATCTCTTAATTCTTTAGTAACTTTTTCATATTCATTAGGCCACATAGGATCGTATTCATTAACAACGTTCCAATCAAATTCACTACTAACAACAGAGGAATTATGGGATGAATTTTTAACAGGCCTGTCATCATTTTTTTCAATATCTCTACTTTTAGACTTTAAATCAATAACTGGTGCTAAAGTTGTATTTTTTTTATATTGTTCTCTTTTAACCTGTGGTGTTGCAGCTTTTTTCAACTGAAGTTGAGATTGCAATAGTTTAATACCAGAAGACCAACCAGCAACTTTTTCAGTTCGATGCTTATCAAAATCATCGTATAAAGACATTTTTAAAGTTTATTGATATTAAAAAAAATTTTTAAATTTAATAATTTAAAATTAAAATATACATATACATGCTGTGATGTTCACACGGTACCTATACATACATATATATAGTAAACAATGCACAAAAACACAAATATATACAATCGCGCCGGTGTTTATTTTCTCGTGAAAACTCGCCTTGTATACATCACATATTCACATGTGTTCATTTAGCGCGCCTTCATTTGGAAACCTCGGTGAATCGTGATTAATTTGGACTTCATCAGAGAGCAAAATTGAGTCGCATAAGTAAATTGAACTTGAAAAAAGTCGCAAATTGTATTAATTAAATTAATTTTAGATGTTTTATGCTTAATTATAAATTGCGTACATATATATTTATATTTATTATCATGATTCATGATCAGAGACTTATTTGTAGTAGATTTGTAGCAGTAGTGTAAAATACAGGTAAGTTCATTGTTTAATTTATACCATCACCAATAAAATTACAAATAAAAATAACCAGTTAAAATAATACTATACAGATCGGGTTATTGATTTATGAGCGTAATATATTGAAATTATTACAGTGGCGGATCCAGAAATTTTCTAAGGGAGGGGCGATATCAGTAAAAATTTGCAATTTTTCATTAAATTTGTTGAAATTATACAAAATTTTTTAAATGAATCATGTTTTTAAATAAATCATGTACATTTTTGGTTCCTAGGAGGGGGCGAATGCCCCCTTCGCCCCCCGCTGGATCCGCCACTGAATTATTAAAACCAGAGTATATGTTTCTTAAAAAAAGGTGTTTACATATCTAGGGCACAAAAGACTATTTTCTAACCTGGGCGGGACGCGTTTTCCCCCCTACATATAAAGTCTGATCAGTACTGAGTCTGATACTCTGATTTAAATCAACTAGAATGTAAGCCAATCATATGCTAGTAAAATAACGAGTGAGAGAGAGAGAGAGAGAGAGAGAGAGAGAGAGAAATTATTTAGTTATTATCATGATAGTGGAAACTAGTAGTTTTGAAACGCATCCCGAATAGAATCTAAGTTTGGAAGCCGTACTTAAAAGTCTGGCCCAGATCCGGCTTCCGTATCTCGCCATACTTCGACATAGAGAAAATAAATGGAAAAATGAGCATCCCAGAAATGCCCCTTAGTTGTGAATTACTTGAAATCAAAAGTTATAAAGGTATGGAAGATGACCAAAAAAAAAACATAAAAGTTTCAAAGTTTCCTATTCCTGTAAATATTAAATGTGGAAAATATCAAAATATTTTTAATCCTCTTAATAAAAGTATGGGATCCTTGAAAAATTTAATAATCTATAAGATTAGAAAGGCAAGAAAAATGGATTCATGCTTTATATAAAACGAGGTGTCTTGAACGAGTCTTTTATCAGAATTCTGGTAAATATTCAATCAATTTATCACTTTGTTTTTAAAATTAGCTAAGGGTTTTTTGATTAATGTTTTTGAAATCTATTTACAATAAATTAAAAGACTTTGGAAAATTTTATTTATTGATTTATTTGAATACGTTGCATATAGGGTTTTTTATAGTACTGTGGATCTTACACTGTAACAAATAATCACTGTTTAATTACATTAGTATTATTATTTAAAATTTAATTTTCATAAATGCTTCGATAAGAAGTATTTTTAAAAAAATGGTTTGTTTTATTCCGTTACACTATATAGCTATACTAGATACTTGACGTACGATGAACAAAAATTTCGCTTGCCGCAAGCGGATTTTTCCACTTGCCGCAAGCGGAATTCCCTTTGCCGCTAGCGGAAATCCGCTTGCCGCAAGTAGAATTCCGCTTGACATAAGCGGATTTTTTTTTTTTTATTCAAACGATTACAAATGGCTTGAAACGTAAAAATAATTTTAAAAAATTCTTATTTTGCCCTCAAAACTTTATAAGACTAAATTTTAAAGCTCAAAAGTTAAAAATACGCTGCCAACTAGTTGGCACTAAGGTTCCTCAAACAATGAGATTAATACTTCAATATATCACAGATATCATCGATTACTGGATATTCGATTACTCAGATATTAATACTTTCATGGAATTAAATGAAGTATTACAAAAAAAAAAAAAAAAAAAAAAATAATGCAGTTGTTTTAATTTGTTTGATTTGTTTTTTAAATTTTGAGAAAAAAATTTTGAAAAAATTCGGTATCCGATCCAAAAAGATTACTATAAACGAACTTTCTAAAACTAGTACTCTCATAGAAATGATTAGGTGCTACGTCCAAAAAGAAAAAAATATTTGGCGTTTTTTGTATATTTTTATGAAAAAAATTTTGGAAAAAAAATTTTCAAAAAATTAAGTATCGGATTCGAGACATCGAGTAAAAACCACATTTTCAAATATAAGTACTTTCATGGAAATAAATCAGGTATTACATCCAAATTAAAACAAAAAAAAAAGTATAGTTTGAGATTTTTTAATCAAAAAATATTTGAAAAAAAAATTAGGTCTTAATTCCATAATGGTTAAGAAATATCACCGGTAATAATATTTTCAAATATTAATACTTTCATAGAATTAACTGAGGTATTACAAAAAAAAAAAAAAATATTGCAGTTTTTTTAATTTTTTTGTTTTTTTAATTTTTTTGTTTTTTTAATTTTGAGAAAAATATTTTGAAAAAATTCGGTATCAGATCCAAAAAATTACTATAAAGGAACTTTCTAAAACTAGTACACTCATAGAAATGAATTAGCTACTACGTCCAAAAAGAAAAAAAAAATTGGTGTTTTTTGTATTTTTTTGTGAAAAAAATTTTGGCAAAAAATTTTCAAAAAATTAAGTATCAGATTCAAGATACCGAGTAAAAACCATACTTTGAAATATAAGTATTTTCATGGAAATAAATGAGGTATAACATTCAAATTAAAAAAAAAAAAGTAGTTTGAGATTTTTTGATGAAAAAATTTTTGAAAAAAAAATTAGATAAGGGAAGGGGATGTGTACTCCTTCTCTATGTTTGTTCAGTCTCTTAACAACTGTTGAACAAGTAAGTTAGACAACTATTCTATACGTGGAAATTAAATATGGACACACGCTGACGAGACCAGCCATATTTAATAGGTCGAAATAGAATATTGTTTTAAATTATTATTAATTTGTTTATTTATTAGTCTTTTATTTTTTATTTTTTTATTTTATCAAAAAATTTTTTTGAGATTTTATTTAAAATATAATTTTTTGTTAACCAAATGATATGTTTGTAAAAGAAACGTAGATCCACGTTCGCATATCAATATGTGGTAAAAAACATAATTGATTTTTTATAAAATCATAAAGTTATGCTCCAATTCAGATCAATAACTTCTAATAAATTTTATTAATTCCATAATGGTTGTGAAATATCACCGGTTACATACACACACACCACACACACACACACACACACACACACACACACACACACACATACAGAATTTTTTTAAAAACCGATTTTTTAGCTTCCTGAGGTCTCAAAACTTGCTTATATGCCAAAAAATCTAAGATCAAAATTTGACCTATCACAATGGTTCCTCATTGAGGAACCAAAAAGTTTTTAAAAATAAAGTTTACTTATTTAGCTTTCAAAACTTTTTTAATGGAATTACTATTGAAAAGTAATAATAAAAAGTTAAATAAAGTATAATTCATTAATTACGAGCTTTAAAAATTACCGAAAACAGCTGAAAACAACTCAAAAGCTAAATTAACCAATATTGGATCATTTTTAAAATAACAAAATCAGTCTCGTTTTTAATGATTTTGTTTATTACTAATTTTTTTACAGATTTCTTAATTATTTACTTTATTTTTCCATATTTTGAAGTATTATCTTTATGTTGAAAATAATTTTTCTTTTAATTTTTAACTTCTTAAAGCAATTAGTTCAACTGTAAAATATTGTGTTTTTTAAAAATTCATAGACTTGGGATTTTTCTAGCAGATTCAAATGATGTTATAAACTGGACTTAAAAGGGCTGGATGTCTGCCATTTTGTCAACTATCGACCAATCAGGGACTAGACAAAATATTAATTTTGGCCACCAAAATACGGCTTTAATTTTTAATTAAATTAAAAAAGAAAACTGCTAAATTAATCTACATAAAATGAAAAATGCGGCTCTGCTTTGCCTAGACTTGAGAAAATATTCCTTCTTAGTTAAAAAATGATAGAAAAGCTGTAGTATGTTATAACCAAAAAAATGAGTGAAGCAGACGACATTGAGGTTGCAATTTCATTTAATTTTTTGAGGAAAAGGAAAAATTTTCTCAAATCTAGGAAAAGCAGAGCCTCATTTTTCATTTTACATATATAGATTAATTTGGCTATTTTATTTTTTAATTTAATTGAAAATTAAAGCCGTATTTTGGTGGCCAAAATTAATATTTTACCTGGTCTCTGATTGGTCGATAGTTGAAAAAATGGCTGACATTCAGCCCTCTTTAATAGTAATTTTTCCCGTACAATTTGAACTCACTATTTATTTTAACATGTTATTACGCTTTACAGGAGAAAAATTTATTAATATTTATTTACATTTATAAAGAAATAAATTTTTCTCCTGTAAAGCGTAGTAACGTGTTAAAATAAATAGTGAGTTCAAATTGTACGGGAAAAATTACTATTAAATACGTCTTTAAGTCCAGTTTCTAACATCATTGGAATCTGCTAGAAAAATCCCAAGTGCATGAATTTTAAAAAGACCCAATATTTAACATTTGAACTGCTCTAAGAAGTTGAAAATTAAAAGAAAAATCTTCTTCAACAGAAAGATAATACTTCAAAATATGTAAATTTAAAGTAAATAATAAAAAAAGCTGTAAAAAAATTATTAATAAACAAAATCATTAAAAACGAGACTGATTTTGTTATTTTAAAAATGATCCAAAATTGGTTAATGAGTTGTTTGAGTTGTTTTCAGCTGTTTTCGGTAATTTCTAAAGCTATCTTAATTAATGAATTATACTTTATTTAACTTGATGGGCGCGAAAGCGCATAGTCACGTTATAAAATAGCTCCGTGAAAAATAGTTATTATTTACACGTATTTACAGAAAAAGTTTAAAAAATACCAGAAAAATCGGTCATAAGTGTCAAAATAAAACTTATCAAATAAATGAAAATAAAAGAAAAACTCCAGCATAAAAATTAAATCAAGATTAAAAGAAAGAAAAAAGTTGAGAAAAAGTTAGGTTAGAAATGTGGCTTGTATAGATCAAATATAGCATTTATAACACAAGAGTTTAAAATATACAAACAATTGAAATAATAATAGGTAATGAAAACAGTAATAAAAATAGTCTTGATGAAAATGCCGTTTTTTGCTTAAAATATATTGAATAGTGAAGAAAAAAAAAATAGGGAGAAATCCCAAAAATTTATTTTGAATAGTAAAGGGGAAAATGGCAATTTACATTAAGAAGAAATGAAAACAGAGTAAGTAACTTATAAATTTCTCATCACATCATTTACAATGAAAAGAAGTGAATTTGTAAGCGAAGAGCAATTTAAAACAGTAAATCACAACAATATAAACAGATATATCATGAAAACAGCACTAGCGATTGCAAAAAGGCTGTCACATCCTCAACCCATTAAAATAGAAAAAGGAATTTCGGTTTAATAGGAATTCCTTGAGAAAAAATTAAAATAGATAGTGCAGTGATGTGCCAGCATATGTAATTGTTAGTGATCTTTGTCAACAGATATAATTGAAAACAGAATAATTAAAAAAGCAAAGAAATTCAAAATAATAGAAAATTGAAGAAAATACAAGAAATAGATTGAAGAATTTTTTCTAATTTTAAGTTCATATATAATTTTACTTTAAAATCAAAACATGTTCTTTAAATAATTTTAATGTTTATACTTTAAATTTTGTATTAACTTATTTCAATCTTGTAACAATTATGTATATAATTTGACAAGAATAAAATTACTACTACTACTACTACTTTATTTAACTTTTTATTATTACTTTTCAATAATAATTCCAATTTAAAAAGTTTTAAAAGATAAATAAGTAATCTTTATTTTTAAAAACTTTTTTTTAACTTTTGAGCTTTAAAATTCAATCTTATGAAGTTTTGAGTGCAAAAAAAGAATTTTTTAAAATTATTTTTACGTTTCAAGCCATTTGCAATCGTTTGAATAAAAAAAAAATCCGCTTGTGTCAAGCGGAATTCCGCTTGCGGCAAGGAAAATTCCGCTTGCCTCAGTGGATTTTTTTTTCAGTGTATGTTAAAAGCCTTATACAACCAATTTAAATTTTTGTGGACACGATTTTATTATTTTAATCATTGAATTTTAGCTAGTATATCTAAAAGAAATAACTTACCGCATTATCAGCTTTATAGTGGAGAAGCCAGCGTATCATTCCGTATGCAAAAAATTCAATCGCGTGTTGAAGTGATAGACACCAAGTAGATTATAGTTTTTTGACCCGCTAATTCCGAATCTGCAGTTATTTTTTGTCTAAAACTGGTACGTTTGCCGCTAGAGGGCGTTTAGGGGGGTAAAAACGCTATTTTTCGCAAATATCTCGGAAGCTACGCGTCCTAAGATACTTAAACCCAAGAAACATATAGTTTTTTGACCCGCTGATTCAGAATCTGCAGTTATTTTTTATCTAAAACTGGTGCGTTTGCCGCTAGAGGGCGTTTAGGGGGGGTAAAAACGCTATTTTTCGCAAATATCTCGGAAGCTACGCGTCCTAAGATACTTAAACCCAAGAAACATATAATTTTTTGACCCGCTGATTCCGAATCTGCAGTTATTTTTTGGCTAAAACTGGTGCGTTTGCCGCTAGAGGGCGTTTTTTTTGATAGGGGTAAGGAATTTCAATTACAATTTATTTTAATAATTATGAAAAAAAATCTTTTTTACGGAATCTTTAAACAGTCTATATTTAATTTAAATTGCTTCAAAATTTTAATTTATAAATTTAAAAAAAAACTTTAGAAATTTGTACCATTTACTTTTATTAAATAATTTTTTAATGAATTTTATTAAAGTACATTAATACTTAATTAGTATTTTTACAAGTTTTTTCTTTTTTACATTGGCAAAATGTTATACATGGTATGCTATATGATCTGCAAAGGCAATTTTTGGTAGCACATTTCTTGCATGTGCAATTGGGAACTAAATCATTTATAGAAGGGAAAATGAAATCATTTTTTTTTGGTACAAATTGATCGTCTATCTGAACGTAACCAAACCAAAGTGGATCAAGTGACAAAGCATTCTGCTTTAATATATTTTTTTGATTATAAGTTGAATAAAATGCTCTTAATATATGAAGTTTTATTGAATCACTTGAACAAGGTAATTCAGTGATCGAAGTAACTTTGAGATGGTACCGTTGATATCTTAAGCTATCGAAAGTCGAGCATGTATTTTTTGGGTCCAAGACTTTTACTAAATATTTCTCAGCCTGTTTAAATGACTCTTCAAGTCCTTTTTCTGTTAAATCTAAATAAACAAATAAAATAACACAGGAATGAGTATCTAATAGAATTTATTCATAAATGATTATAGACTTTTCAAGTACTATTTTACCTTCAGTAAAATTGCCTAAATATTTGGTTGGATCTGCCAATAAAGCGGAACGTTTTGTACCCACTTTACTTGTATAATCTGCTCCAGTCAAGTGGTAAGCGGCTAATAAACTCTTGCACTTATCATTCCCATGTTTATTTGCCAAAATATGAACTGGTAAAATATTATTTACAAGCTTGTTCCCTTTTTTATTATAACAACTTACTTGAAGCCAATATTGCTAAAAATAAAAATATTATTTATTTACTGCAGATTTATTTAGAATTTTTAATTGATTATAAGTATAATGTATGATCAAATTACTCACTTCTAAACCTTTTCTGCTAAAATATTCGTAATAATTAAGCAATAGAATTAAAACATCAGTGTCACAAGATAGCACAATTATTGAATGGATATTTTCGTTTATTGCATGGTCAATATGTAAAATCATTCTGCTATCTGCCTCTTCAATTTCATGATTCTGTAAATTTGATAAGGATAAAGAATCTCTTGCAAAGCTTGATGATTTGCAAATTTCTTCTTTTGTCGCACTGCATAAAATCTCAATATTAGGCCAGTACTTTTCTTTATTAAAAAATATAAATTTACGCAAGTAACTCTGCAGAAGTATTTTATTATGAGTAGATGCCCAAAATGAATCTTCTATTGTTGGCATGTCAACATCATCGTCAATTGAGTAAATATCAATTGGATCGCATGTGTATCGTCTTAGTCTTTCATGCAATTTTACTAAAGTTTCAAAATAAGAATCAAAAATAAAGTCTATTCTTTTTGCAAAATATTTTATCAATTTTTTTACTTCAGTGCAGAAAGCTTCTGCAAAATCTTTGAAATGCTTCATTGATTTCCATTTTAGTTTTCTACATATCGTCATAACATCTACAGCAACATAAACATTTCTCAAGTCCGGCATATTATAGTCTTCCTCGGAAAGAATTTTTTCAAGCTCATGTCGTTAATGACTTTTATTTTTATCTTTTTTTAATAATCCATCGTCATCGAATAAATAATTATTCATCGTAAGTTCATAAGAGAAAAGGGTTTCCATACAAAATCCTCTTTCTCGTGCTAAATCTATGATTCTTTGAGTGTATTTTATTTCTTTTTCTTGAGAGGCAGATTTTGATTTTATTTTTTTTTTGGGAAATTATTGGCTTGAAAGTTGGTAAATTATATCGATTAATTGTAGCTCCTATCAGTTTCGTTTTTAATTCTAATCTATCCACCCAAAATTCTTTGTATTTTTGACAAGCATCTTCGAAAATAAATAAAAGCTTTTTAATATTTTCTTCATTAACAATTTGTTTTGTATATACGTTGCTTAGAGGTTGAGGTATTGAATGAAATGGATTTAGGCGTTTTAATAAGTTTGTTAAAAGAGTCGCGATTCTATATTCAGTTTGGTTTATATTTGCTACTGAAAAGTCTTTATGAGATTGAAATTCATTATTTTCATCATCTACAAAAGTAATTTTATTAAATAGAGAATCCAGCAATAGTAACTCATGATAATTTAATTCCCATTTGGTAACGTAATTTTTTTTATATGTTTGTCCAATTATTCCACTTAAACTTTTTTTAGACTTATTTACGGTTTGCTCTAAGCGCTGATCTAGTGCTGATGATGAAAATGGTATATCACTTAATTTAATAGCAAACTTACCAGAAACAAACTCTTTATAAATTTCAGGGTAATTTTTTTCCAAACCAAGAATGTCGTTTAAATAAATAGTACACCAACGAGTATAATGAGTTCGATCCATAATAAGAAATAAAGGTAGCAGTTTTTTTACACTATCAATGTGTAAAAAAAAAATCACCAGATCTATCAGCTCTCAGAAAGTCTCTTAAAGTTCGAATCATTAATATAACGTTATAATAGTAAAAGTAAGTTTGCGAAGTTTTTTTATTACGTTCAATATAATTATTCAGTTCATTGATTAAATTTTCAGAACAATTTTTAAAGTCATTTAAGAGATTCTTACATGCATTAAAATCACCTTCTGCAAACGTACTTTTTAATGCTTGTATTCAAGAAATTTCATATTCAAATTCTTCTGGATGATCTAAAATAAACTGTTCTAGCAGCAATCTTTCTAATACTTCAGCTATTAAGAAAAATCCTTTTATTGATCTAGAATAATTACTACCCAAAAAAACTTGTTCTACAACATTACTACAAATATTCTTGATTCTATTAGCAAATGTTCTATACCACTATCTCTTAAATACTTGCCTACGCAAGCTAGTCCTGCCTTTAATAAATGAAAACCACCGAGCATAATAAATAAGTTTTTAAATTTATCGCTATAAATTAATTGGATGTGCTTAGCAATATGGTATACTCCTTCATCGCAAGCTACAACTAAATTTTGTTGCTCTAAATTTTCCAATAATTTTAAAAAATTACACAAAGCTGTATAAACTGTATCATATTTTGTGACTGGGTATGGTAAAACAGGAAGAAAGCCTACGATATGTTTCTTACGTTTGTCATCTGATAGAATAGAATTAAAAGGTGACCAACCAGGTATTATTTGAATATCGTTAAAACACATATTTTCCGAAGAAATGTCAAGATTCATTCGAGATAATAGCCAGGCTAAATCATCGGCTCTAATTTGTTGATAAATTTTTTGGGTAACCGTATCTTTACTTTTTAAATTAACATGATAATCATCTGGTAATTTTATAATTGTATTATTGCCTTTAAATTCCAAAAGCTTTTGGCAATCTAAATCAATATCAAACTTTTTACTCCTTTGGTCATAATCAGTTTCGGAAATTTTTGGTTTTTTAATCACTGATTCTAAACTTTCTTCTTGAAAAAGAGCAAAAACTGTATCATGAGTGGTACCTAGTTCGGATAAAGTACATTCATTGTGATCAAAATTATCCATAGATGCAAGAGTCCAAACATCACTCCTGAAATGTGAAGGCAATGGTACTGTATCTTTATTCTTCCACACAGAATAGAATGCTAGTCCATTTTTTATTCTTTCTACTTCATCGTAAGATATTCCCGCACCCATGTGATTTAAATTAGTTATTAATAATTTACTCTTACATAAATCATGCACTCGTAGAGGTAATAATATTTGCAATGGTGTCTTTTTCTTACCTTTTCCTAATATATAAACCATTTGCTGAAATATACTTTGAATTTTTAGCATTTTTTTTTCCGATATATGATTTTTCTTCTCTAAAGATTCTAATTTATAATTTTCAGGTTTATTTTTTTTATAATTAAATAATTCTATGAAATAATTTAAAGCAAAAGGTGGTACTGGTTGAACATTAAGGCTATCTCTTAAATCAGTTGCATCACAAAAACTATCACGTAGATTATAATTAACATTAGATAAATCTTTTCTTAATAAATTGGCACTTTGCTTTGCAATTTGTGAAGGTAGTAGTAAATACACCACATCTTCAATTTTTAAATTTGCATGAAATATAATATTTGATTTATTTGTTTGAGGATTAGCTGCAAATTTAATTTCATTAGGATAATTTTTTAGCAAATATTTTTTTATATCACGATTATCAACCTTAACATCGTCACGTTGGTTAATGTTATCGCGTAGTTCGCTTATTTCAAAAACTTTTCCATCTTTCAAGTTTTCTAGGATGCTGTTTATCTCTTCAATTATAGCGAATGATTTTAATTCTTTGGATGATAAATCCATACTCGAATCCGCACTACTATCTAAATTTGCATCAGCATCACTATCTACACTCAAATTAGTATTATCATTCTGATTTGAAATATTATTATTAATAGCAGAAGAGTTAGTTAATTTTTCAGTCTCAATTATTTTTTTATATTTGTATTCATAGGAAGTTAAACATGGACGATGATAATATATATTGCTAGAAAGTATTTCAGTTGAATTATTATAATTAATCGTACGGAAATAAACTTCATCTTTTAAATGTCTAGTCATCAAATGAAATTTATTAGCTGCATTTTCATTATTAAATCGATATTTTTCAGAAATTTGGTTAACACGTATTTGATTACAAAATATGCATATTAACTTTATTGATAATGAGTTTGTACTAGACCGCGTAGATGTTATTGTTACTTTATCTGGTCTTACTGTTGTTAAATTATCTGTCTCATCATTATTCGTTATTTCAGCTGAAATTAAAGAAGATGCCTGTTCTTGGTCAGTGGTTTTAGCAACTGCAATTGCTACATAATTTTTGACATACTGTCGATAACATGAATTTGTCATGTGGTAACTAAAATTTTCACCTATTTTAAGGGACTTTATTCGAACAAAAACTGCATCTTTTTTCACACTTGCAATTTTTTTTATTTTACTTTGACCATTATCAGTACTTGTCAGCTTTCCTTTCTTTTTTTGACAAATAATACACAATTCTACATTAAAATTACTAGTCTTTGAGACTTCTACTTCAGTATTACTCATTTTAAATGTTCTAAATTAAGCTTTTAACGTTTATAAAAATGAGACCACAAATAAAACTATTAACTTTTTAAACATGCATAAATAGCTAAATTCTAAAGACCACAAATTCATATTTTTTATATGGAATTCATTTGTTATAAATTTATTTATTATAAATTTATAAATTCTTTTTGTCTGAAAGAGAAAAATTTTACATCAAATAGTTTGAAGCAAAAATCTAAATGTACAAATAACCTCAAAAAAAATTATCACTTATAAAATAAAGAACTTTATTTACCTAACTAGTTTATATTTTTTAATGTTAAAAGTAAATACAGAACAAAATTTAAAGGATATATATAATCAATTTTACTATAATAATTATTTTCATAAAAAATTAAACACAAATTTTTGCACTATGTCCGTGATTAATCTTTAATATTTACGTAATATCGGAGTTATTAAGTAACATTTTCTTTCTGCGCATGTCAAATAATAAGTACAAAAATCATAAGGTTCAAATGTAAGATATATACCTATTATTTTATTTATTTATTTTTATTTATTGTAAATAAATCTCTTATTATTTTTTAAACATTATAATAATTACTTATTTATATAAATTTTATAAAAAATTATATATTTATAATAAATAAAAAATTTTTTAGTCAGATGAGGTGGAATAACAACCACGAAACGTCACAAGATATATAAAAAATAATTTTGTTTTTTATTTCTTTTGCCCTATTGATCGATAACTTCAATTTTCCAAATATAACATTATAATAATGTTTAAATTAACTTTTCTAAAATAAATTTTGTTTCATAAATAAAAAAAGAAGAAATAATGTTTAAATACATCTGTATTATTCGAAACATGAGCTTGATAATTATGTTTATTATTATAATTATAATTATATCTTTATAATTATACTTACTAATCATGACTTCTATCGGAAATGTCTGTAATGTTAGAGAAAATTTAACTGCATATTTCAAATCAGCGGGTCTAAAAACTATAAATTACTTGGTTTTAAAGTATCTTAAGTGTGTAGCTTCCAAAATATTTGCGAAAAATAGCGTTTTTACCCCCCTAAACGCCCTCTAACGGCAAACGCACCAGTTTTAGACAAAAAATAACTGCAGATTCTGAATCAGCGGGTCAAAAAATTATATGTTTCTTGGGTTTAAGTATCTTAGGACACGTAGCTTCCGAGATATTTGCGAAAAATAGCGTTTTTACCCCACTAAACGCCCTCTAGTGGCAAACGCACCAGTTTTAGATAAAAAATAACTGCAGATTCTGAATCAGCGGGTCAAAAAACTATATGTTTCTTGGGTTTAAGTATCTTAGGACGCGTAGCTTCCGAGATATTTGCGAAAAATAGCGTTTTTACCCCCCTAAACGCCCTCTAGCGGCAAACGTACCAGTTTTAGACAAAAAATAACTGCAGATTCGGAATAAGCGGGTCAAAAAACTATAATCTACTTGGTGTCTATCACTTCAACACGCGATTGAATTTTTTGCATACGGAATGATACGCTGGCTTCTCCACTATTAACAATATCTTCAGGATTTCCTGGAGTAGATTTAATTACCAACTGACTCCTTGTAAAATTTCTACTAGGATTTTTTTCTTCCATCGCACTTACATTTAACTCGATATTTAAAAAAAAAAAAAATTTTTTTTTTTCAATATCTTTGTGAACTTTCGGAATTTTTATTCTCAGTTAATAAATAGTTCTTAATCGTTACCGTATTATCGATTTTTTTAACTTAAATCTATTGAACTAGAACTATCATCACTTAGATAAATTAAAACTAAATCCATGTTGACTGTATAAAAGTCCATAAGAAACTGATTTTAGTAAAAAAATTTCAATAAGAATCAAAAAAGTAATTTTTTTTTTTTTATAATAATCTATAAATTTTAAATTGAAAGGTCAAAAATTTCTCTTGAACGTTATTGTTAAAAAAAAACAAAAAAATCAACGGTATTTTTATTGCTCATTTATGACTTCATTATTAAGCATCATATAAAGTATATTTTATTTTAATACGTTTATTATATTATATATCTGTGCGAAAAAAATTTTATTACATTTTCAAGTAAAACGGCAGATGTCCACTGGAGAAGTGCCGTTTTAGTTTATTTCAATTTTTAAAATCTTTATTATTCAATAATAAACAATAAAATATTGTCAATGAAATTTAGGTTGTATTATTCGTATTTAGGTTGTATTTCGTTTTTCTAAAAAATGAAAAAAAAAAATCATAAAATTATAATGTTTTTTGCTAATTTAAAAAAATAATTTTTCCATATCATACATAAAATATGTTAAATTTTATTGATTATATCAAAAAATTGAACATATTACTTTAAAATATAATTTTTCGAATTTATAAATAAAATATATATAAACATGTTTTTACATAAAAAAAAAGTTTTTAAGTAGCATAATAAAAAGACAAAGAGTGCTATTATAATTAAGTGGATTATAATAATGTAGTTTTAGAAGGTAATTTGGCAAATTCTTCAAATTATGCAGATATCTGCACAAAACATCTAAAACCTAGTTATTGGGAAAAAGTAATTGGGTAAAAATTAATCTTTGATCAGCTTTTTCAGAAGTATTCTATTTACCGCTGGGTGTTTTATGCGCAGCATATTATTTGTAACTAAAATATTTTCATTATATATTTATTTATAATAATTTTTTAATAAAAAAGTCAAATCTTTCCAGTATTTTGCATAAGAATATAAAAAATAAAATTAAAAATATTTATTTGTTTAAGAAATATGACCCGTTAAATTTTTGTAATTTTTTGCTCATAAAAGCCTGAGATTCCAGATATAGGCAACTTGAATCAAAATTCTGCTTGGCTCATATTAAAGATCATTCAAATCTAGGGTTAGAGATAAAATGGTAAAGTTTTCGCTAAATCGGTTCAGTAATGAGTTGCTTATAAATTTTAGAACATGCATCTTTAATATGAGCCAAATAGACGCTAATGGATCCATAACAAATCATATATGTAAAGTTCATTAAAAGACATTTAGGGTTAAACTGGGGGTTAAAAATAACCCTCGGCACAGGATTTTTATAGGAAAAAATTAGAAAAAATCCCCTGGGTGAAATATTTTTAGGGGTTGGTTTTCGCCCCTTAAAACCTTTTTTTTCCAAATGATTGATACCATATGTTATTCAAATATCAATAATACAAAATTATCGTTGACGATGTATTTGAACCTAAAAGTCTTGAAACTGATAAATAACCAGACTTTTAGGGTTAAACTAGGGGGCAAAAATCACCCTCGGTACCGGATTTTTAACAAATCGTTGAAAACTAATGTTATTGGCATAATAAACAATCATATATGTAAAGCTCACCTGGTTAGAAAAAATCACCTTGATGAAATATTTTTAGGGGTTGGATTTTGCCCCTAAAAATATTTTTTTTTACAAAGGGTTGATACCATACGTTATTAAAGTCTCAATGATGCGAAAATTTCTTGGATGGTATATTTGAGCCTAAAAGTCTTGAAACTGATTAAAAACCTGACTTTTAGGGTTAAACAAAGGGGCAAAAATCACCCCCGGTATCGGATTTTTAACAAATCGTTGAAAACTAATGTTATTGGCACCATAACAAATCATATATGTAAAGCTCATATGGTTAGAAAAAATCACCTTGGTGAAATATTTTTTGGGGTTGGTTTTTTCCCCTTAAAATATTTTTTTTTGCAAAGGGTCGATACCATACGTTATTAGAGTCTCAATGATGCGGAAATTGCTTGGATGGTATATTTGAGCCTAAAACTTTTGTAACTGATTAAAAACCTTGCTTTTAGGGTTAAACGGATGCGGAAAAATTACCCTTGGTACCGGATTTTTAACAAATCGCTTAAAACTTATGTTATTGGCACCATAACAAATCATATATGTAAAGCTCATCTGGTTAGAAAAAATCACCTTGGTGAAATATTTTTCGGGGTTGGTTTTTGCCCCTTAAAATATTTTTTTTTGCAAAGGGTTGATACCATACGTTATTAGAGTCTCAATGATACGAAAATTTCTTGGATGGTATATTTGAGCCTAAAACTTTTGAAACTGATTAAAAACCTTGCTTTTAGGGTTAAACGGATGGGGAAAAATCACCCTTGGTACCGGATTTTTAGTAAATCATTTAAAACTTTTGTTATTGGCACCATAACAAATCATATATGTAAAGCTCATCTGGTTAGAAAAAATCACCTTAGTGAAAAAATCTTTGGGGGTGGATATCACCCCTCAGTACCTATTTTTTACCAAAGCATTGAAGGCACGGGCTAGTGGTACAAAACTAAAGCAACTGTCAAAATTTGATGTGGTTAGAATTTTTTCACCTAGGTGATATTTTTGGGGGTACTTTTTACCCTTATAACTGCACCCGGAACCATTTCCCAAAGGTACGGATTGGCACACATGCTACATTTGGCATGTACATTCATTAGCCAAAGTCCTTTGCGGTTACAATTTTTTCACCTTGGGTCAAAAATTTTTTAACCCCTCCCCCCTCAGGTCGGCACCGGTTTTTTCACAAACCGATTTGTAATTAGCTTCTGGGGGGTGTATTTATGGATATCCTAAATTTTCATCCGGTTAAAAAATTTTCACCTGGGTGATTTTTTGCTAACCAGCCTAGGCTAATTAGGTACGCAAAGGCTTTTAACATATGACTCAGTGGGCATCCTTACATAAGTAGTTCGGTGCATTTGCAATTATCTTTGGTTAGTCAAAAAATCACCCTACATCGTATGGGCTCCGCTACTATTAGTAATGATTTAATGAATTTATACCGCTTTGCTGGGGTTAATTTTGTGTAATCATCACAATTGTGTAGTCTGTGATTTCCCTTACACATGAGACATTCTAATTTAGAGTTACTGTTTAACTTTAATTGAGTATGGAAGACTTGAATTTTGGGTTGGGTAGCTACATTATTGTTTTTGAATTTATTTGAATTAGTATATAAATTATTATTTTGACTAATTACAGTAGTATTTTCCTCA
This sequence comes from Anagrus nilaparvatae, assembly GCA_022575985.1. Classification (NCBI taxonomy): domain Eukaryota; kingdom Metazoa; phylum Arthropoda; class Insecta; order Hymenoptera; family Mymaridae; genus Anagrus; species Anagrus nilaparvatae. Next base: position 8,101,289 of record JAKSXM010000231.1, on the reverse strand, counting down.
ATAGATTCAAATATGCCAATCTGGGATTCCATAAATTGAATCAAAAATTTAAATTTGGAGGATTAGAAGTAAAATTTGGTAAGGCTTGATTTTCTTGATTGTTATCATTAGAAAGGGATGCATTTTGATTAGTTAACTGAGTGCAACAAGCAGACAAGGATACATTACAGAAGTATAATTCCCATTGCCTATTAGTTTCGTTACCAAACATGAAAGATCAATAAATCATCCCATTTATAAACCGGCCGACCGAAAATGCAGAAATAGGAGTGGTTAGACTAACCAAGATCTTTTTTAATTCTACCGCACTAGTTTGAATCATTGGAGGTATACTGTATATTGCCGCGACATGAGCATTGACTAAACGCTTTTTGTTCTTAAACCTGTCGGTTAATTTATACCATACGATTAAAAAATTATCTTCAGTTAACGCATAACTGCTAACCAAGTCAGCAGCATCGCCTTTTAAATGGGCTCTAAGTTGACGTAAAGTTGAATGCATCTTACGCATACCCTTTGGCATCGGACCAAAGGATTATGTGGAGACTCTACTTTGCATTATCGGCAATGAAATCATCGATCATAGTAAACCATAAGCCACGATTGCATGACCAAATGATGCAAGGTCCTACTCACTTAACTCACCTCCCTGTTACCTTAGACACATATTACCCTGGTTTTGCGTGACTCCGCGTCACTATGATATACGGTTTTACGTTCCAGTGCAAGCAGGTTGATAGGAATCACTCCCGCGAGTACCTGGATTACCGGCTCGGATACCGTTCGGTAAGCACAAACAATCCGAAGTGCCCCACGCCTTTGTACTGCAGAGATTTTCTTGCAGTATTTATTCATTTTGATGGTGTCCGCCCATACTTCCAGTACACATTACAGTAGAATGGAGTTTACTGTAGACATTAGAAGCCGCTGCCTTCTCGATCAAGGTCTGCCAATATTTACCATTAACAGCGCCAGAAATGACGTCACCTTTGCAGCCTTTTCACAAGACTTCTGTAACTGGGCATTGAAGGTCAGCTTGTTGTCAAGCAGGACTCCCAGATACTTTACGTGTGGCTTAGTAGAAATCGTGTGAGGATTCCCACCATCCTCAAAATTTATATCCATTTTGGTAGGAACCCTTCGACGGATCAGCAAAACAATTTCCGTTTTCGGAATTGCCAGCTGAAGCCCGTGCTCCGTCATCCACCGGCTGATGATGTTTATGACCTCGTTCAGCCGTAACTAAGCCTTGGTGCCACTTCTGGCTACGATAGCCAAGGCAACGTCGTCCGCGTACCCGATCAGGGAGGCTGCTTCTGGGAGATCGATTCGTAGCAGGCCGTCATGAAAGGCATTCCACAGATCAGGGCCCAGGACTTAGCTGTTTTTCCTTCCTGCCATCGGTCGTGTCGTAAAGCAGGTTTCGGTCCCGTAGTTAGTCCCTGAGTACTTTGCTCAGGTAACGTGGGATCCGGAAATCCTGCTCCAGGGAGGACAGCATGTCGTTCCATCAAGCCGAATTAAATGCATTTTTAACATCCAAAGTTACAAGCAAGACGTCCTTCCGGATTGTATGCCGGACCTCCCTCGTCCTATACACGATGTCGACAACACGCTTGATAGGGTCAATCGTGGAATGCCCTTCACGAAATCCATGCTGTTGGTCAGAGAAACCCCATTGTCTGCTACTGCTCTCCTAAGCCTAGAGCGAAGCACGCTCTCCATCACCTTGCCAATAGTTTTTAGCATACACAATGGTCTGTAAGATGACGGAGAGCCTGGTTCACCCTTTCCTTTGCTGATAAGCACAAGCCGCGTGACCTTCCACTTCTTCGGGAACACCGGGAGAAAAGATCCACGCTGCGCATGGATTTCAGTCACGTAAGCCCCACGTGATGACACCAAATATACAAATTAGCGTCTGCTATAGTTCAGTTTTCTATTAAAATAATGTTATGCTGTTATTTAGTTTTTTATATATTAAATTAAAATAATTATTATTTTCTCTTTATTTAATAATATCTTTTAATAAATGGCTAATTCCATGTGAAACGTACGTTGACTTCCAGATGGGGTCTTCCGATTTGGCTGTAACTTTGCACAGGTGATTATACATATAAAATGTCCTCACTCCCCAATTTTTACGTCTTCAAATCATTTCTAGCCGTCTCTGTGAATTTTTGAAAATTGGGACCGATTTTAAAGCTCTCAGTCACCAACTTTTGCTTCGAAATATAAAAGCATGAAAAAATTAATAGAAAAACGGCTTCGATCGGAAATTTCCCTGGCTATCCGAATTTCTATACCGTTTTTTAAAATTTTCACGTGGAAAGCCGGAAAATTGGAAAATGTGAGCCGTACCGGCTGTAGCTCATAGCTCAAAACCCGTCACTTCAAATAACTTCAAACTGGAACTGGAGACAGAGTATTCCATATTCTTTCACCTGGTATTAATATGGGTATGGGTATTTTCATATACGGAAAAGTTATAACGATAAAAAGTGAAATTTTCCGATTTCGGAAATGCAATTTTAGCCAAAAATACTATTTTTACATGCAAATTTAAGCAAAACCGATTTCATATGTAAAATTTATTATAAAATAAATTATTTTTTAATGCCTTTAAAACTTTTCTATTGATATATATAGTCAATTCTACGAAATTAGACTTTCTATAAAAAGCTATTCAAGTAATTCTTAATGAAAATGACCTAATAGGAAAACGAATGTCAGGAATTTTGAAAAATCAAATTCGGCTGGATTTAGTATGTTAAAATATGACACCTTACCAATTTTTATGGTTCTGGATTAAAAATTTTTGAAATAGCAGCTGTTTTTTGAACTAAAAATATTTTCCAGTTTTTAAAGAAAATCTAAGTAAATTTTGCATTTAAATTTTTTTACACTCTGAACAGAGCTCAAATACTATTTTCAATCATAGTAAAAAGCTGAAACTTCTTACTGCGAGTAATTTCGGGTGTCAGTTTTTGGAAAAACATCGAGAAAGCTGAATAAAACTAAAATTCTAAAGGAATTTTTTTTTTTTAAAGTGGATTTTTCAAACACTGGGAAATTCTTTTCTTTATTGTTGCACTTAAAATTACTGTTTTTCAAAAAGAAAATTTTAATTCTTTTTTAAAAATTCTATTTCTGGGTATTTAACCTTTTTAGTTTTGAAGAACTTAAAAAACAAATAATTATAAAATATAATAATTAAAAATCCATATTAAAAAAAAAATTTTCCTTTAGAATTTTAGTTTTATTCAGCTTTCTCGATGTTTTTCCAAAAACTGACACCCGAAATTACTCGCAGTAAAAAGTTTCAGCTATTTACTATGATTGAAAATAGTATTTGAGCTCTGTTCAGAGTGTAAAAAAATTTAAATGCAAAATTTACTTAGATTTTCTTTAAAAACTGGAAAATATTTTTAATTCAAAAAACAGCTGCTATTTCAAAAATTTTTAATCCAGAACCATAAAAATTGGTAAGGTGTCATATTTTAATATACTAAATCCAGCCGAATTTGATTTTTCAAAATTCCTGACATTCGTTTTCCTATTAGGTCATTTTCATTAAGAATTACTTGAATAGCTTTTTATAGAAAGTCTAATTTCGTAGAATTGACTATATATATCAATAGAAAAGTTTTAAAGGCATTAAAAAATAATTTATTTTATAATAAATTTTACATATGAAATCGGTTTTGCTTAAATTTGCATGTAAAAATAGTATTTTTGGCTAAAATTGCATTTCCGAAATCGGAAAATTTCACTTTTTATCGTTATAACTTTTCCGTATATGAAAATACCCATACCCATATTAATACCAGGTGAAAGTATATGGAATACTCTGTCTCCAGTCCCAGTTTGAAGTTATTTGAAGTGACGGGTTTTGAGCTATGAGCTACAGCCGGTACGGCTCACATTTTCCAATTTTCCGGCTTTCCACGTGAAAATTTTAAAAAACGGTATAGAAATTCGGATAGCCAGGGAAATTTCCGATCGAAGCCGTTTTTCTAATAATTTTTTCATGCTTTTATATTTCGAAGCAAAAGTTGGTGACTGAGAGCTTTAAAATCGGTCCCAATTTTCAAAAATTCACAGAGACGGCTAGAAATGATTTGAAGACGTAAAAATTGGGGAGTGAGGACATTTTATATGTATAATCACCTGTGCAAAGTTACAGCCAAATCGGAAGACCCCATCTGGAAGTCAACGTACGTTTCACATGGAATTAGCCAAATATAATGTATTTAAATATGTCAGCGTGGGTAATATTATTATTTTAAGATGTGTAATTATTTTAGAATTTAAAAAGTTTTTCGTTATTTACATCTGTCTCTCAAAAATTTATTTCTTTTTAATTACAAAAGTAACTTTTAGTTATGCATGTTTCATTCCTTAATTTTTTTTTTGAATTCTAATAAAAATATATTTTATTAAATATCACATATATTTTTTTTTAGATTTATCAATTTATAATGATCTGTATTCCATAATTTATTCTCGTTATTATAATAACAAAAAACTTTATTTAAATTCTAAAATTTACACATCTTAAAATAATAATATTACCCACGCTGAAATTTTTAAATACATTATATTTATTAATATTATTAAATAAAGAGAAAATAATAATTATTTTAATTTAATATATATAAAACTGAATAACAGCAGCACACTATTTTAATAGAAAACTGAAATATAGCAGACGCTAATTTGTATATTTGGTGTCATCACGTGACTTTTTTACAAAGTCTAACGTATTATTTTCGAGTCAAGGCTTACGTGACCGAAATCCATGCGCAGCGTGGATTTTTTCTTCCAGTGAAGGTCCCCGAGGCCAGGCACGCGTTAAACATTTCTAACAGGATACCAGGGATTATCTTTACTGCACGCTTGAGTGTCTCCGCTGGTATCCCGTCCGGTCCCGGTGTCTTCTTATTTTTCAAAGATCCAATGGCCTCGAGCATCTCTGCCTCGCTGAACCGTAGAATCTCATCCTTCGGAACCTCCTGTTCCGGGTGTTCGATGATCGGATGATCAGGGAACTATGAGTCAACTATTCTTTTGGTCGCATCCGCGTCCATTGCGCTGTCCAGTCTCGGGTTATGTTTACCCATAACAACTTTATACCCAAGACCTCAAGGGTCATTGTTGACTTCGTTGCGCAATAAACGCAAGCATCGCGCCTGGCTGAGGCGAATGGCTCTTGCGAGCTTGTTCTTTGCGTCATTGAACGCCATGGAGAGTACCATGACCTCTGGACGATTGCGTGCTCTCTGCGCTTTTTGCCCGATTGCACTCTTGCCGTAGGTCTGAAAATTCCTCCGTCACCAGTTGACTGGCCTTCTTCCTTTACAGGTTTTCTTCCGAGGCATGGAGGCGTAACAGGAACCTTTTATAAGGTCGTGAGTGCTAGTGATTGTACCCCTTCCATGCCAGGCGAATATGAAAGAGGATTCTTCTCGAAGGTATGCTTCAAAGAGTTCCTCATCCATCTTTGCAACATTCCATTCAAGGGGTCGTTTTATGTACGGAGCCCGGTATTGCCGCCGATCCCATACCTGGAAGGTGATGTGTTTATGATCGCTTCCATTAAAAGCGTCCATCACCTTCCAATTGACGAATTTGCCTGATATTGCCTCGCTGGACAGAGTTATATCGGGGATCGATATGCCCCAACCAGGCCTCTCTTACGTAGCTCTGTTCTCGGTGTTCTGGACCACTAGGTTTAACATAGCTGCCATTCCAAGAACCCTCCATCCCCTGGGATTCGTCGTCGGAATGCCCCACTCTATGGCTCTAGCGTTGAAATCTCCGGCATGATAATGTTACCGGAGACTTCACGAGCCGTGGCCTCGATACTGGCCAACTTGGCGGTGAATACCTCCACCGAATCATTAGGTGAGAGGTAGCAACTAATGAAAGTTGTGTCACTGCAAGTTGCCCATACGTGGCAGTTCCCCTTTCCATGACGTGTCAAAGAATTTTGGGCACTGCCGCGTATATATATTGCGCAGGCCTTTAATTTTGTAATATTAGGGATTCTAGGTTTGGAAACTACGGACGAATGAAAAATGTCACGAAAAGATTCCCATTTCCTATAATTGCCTTTGAAATCAGGAAGATCGAGACGGGGCAAACGCTCTAAGTCTTCAGACTGTTGATGAACTACAATATTATTTGAGGTTTTCTCACTTTCACGATCTTCAGAGGATGTATGACTGTCTAAATACGTTTGAAAGAGTTAGATTTACAAGATGTTCATCTAATTGATCAGAAATTTTATTAGTGAAATATGGCTGATCTTTTATAAGAGATGCTAAATCTTTAGAGGCAAAGATTTAATGGTGATTGCTTTTAAACCTTTGCCAATTTTTTATTAGCCCAGTCGTCCTCACTCTACAAGAAGCTACGCTTTTTTGGGGATCCTTATCAAATGCTTCATATGCATTTTTTAGTTTAGGGATTAAAGTATTTTGTTCCAATATGATGGAAGCTATGGCTCTTAAGTATTACAAAGTTAACCAATATGCAATTTAATATTATTTAAAATAATTAATTTAATTATTAAAGTTAATTAAAATTGATTATAAAAGAAAGAATTAAAAATTAGATAAATAGGCAATTAAAATAGATGAATGACAATTTTAGATTGTAAATTGTAAATGAAAATAAAAATTACAGAACCAAGAAATTAGATCAGAATTAAAAATTATTTACAATAGAAAATAATAATAATAAATTGCACATTAGCTTATACAAAATTATAAATAGTTGTCAGATGTAATAATAGATAATAGATAATAGTTGACAGATATACATTTAAAATTTAAAATAAAATTTAACAAGTAATACTTATTTGCTTGCAAAAGGATTGTGGATTGAACAATTGAGATTATTTTAAATAAGGTAATTAACTTAAGATTACTTTAAAATAAATTATATAAATAAACAAAAAGATAATAATAATAATAATAATAATAATAATAAACAAAAGATTAATTTACAAAATTGTTTAATAAACAAAATCTTTACGATTGATTAAGTTTTAAATTTATGACAAATAAATACTATTGTGAAGACATGAGGCCAATGACACCATTAGGACATCCAACGATCAATGCTCCAAGACGTGGAGATGATGTAGCAGGATATGTTGTTAATGAGATGAAACCCACGTGGATCTGACAAGAATGCAGGCCAAAAGATGTAGCTTCCAGTTGATAAGAGTACCTTAGGAACGTCCAAATAATTAGTAAAAGTTTATAATGATAATAATAAAAAAAGAATTGATTTTAAACTTCAAAAAATTAATTTTAATTCAAATTGAATATTGATATTTATTTTAATTTTATTTTAAGATTTTATTATTTTGAAATTTAATTTATATTGATTCTGAGTTTAAATTACTTATAAATTTAAGTAAAGAATTTAAAGAATTTACCTAGACTAAAAGAGAGAGAGATTTCATTTTTATTAGACAATTAAGTAATTTCAAATAGACAAAAAAATACAAAAATTACAAAGTGATTTAGAAATAATACAATTATTATTATAAATGTAATTTATTTAATGATTTAGCAATTATATATAATTTATTAAGAAAATTGCATGAATGTCAAAAATAACATAAACAAACAATTGAATAAAGTTAATTTAAATAAATTTAATTTTAATTTTGATTTAAAAAATAAAATAGTAAAAGAAAAATTTAACCTAAGTTAATGCGCATAATTAACGACTCCGTTTTCATGACTAAGATGGTGAAGTATAAAGAACGCATGTAACCTGCTGATTATTAAAGACGACATCACCAGAGAAGAAATTGAACTGTCATTTTGGAATATTGACGAGACTTTCGTGTTTTTCCGTGGACTCCGAATGGAGACATGTATCTACCTATTTAGCGACAAATGTTCAGAGAGGTGACGAAAAAGACGATGACGTCATTAATGGCGGCTTTTTTTTCCTCTTGATTAATATTTTTATTTAATTGATGTTTTTTTTTAAATGTCTTTTTGTTTTTGATTTTACTTGTTGAAAATTTTTGACATTTATTTTGACAAAAAAGTACTTATTCAGTTTTTTTTGTTGTTATAATTTCACTGAATTTCTATTAATAAAATGTCACTTTTTGATGTGAAGATAAATAACTGAACCACATGGGGGCATTCACTATTTTTAATAAAACAACGCTGTCACTGATATTGTCTTTTTTTATTGCCTGTAGGTAACACTCTATTATCATTATACTTAGAGTATCGACCGATAAATTACCATGTAGTTGTTCTTAACCCTAGAATATTTATCCGCAATATTTTTAGCTGACTTGATGTAACTAGCAAACAATCCAATTTTCCTTGCTTCGCACCTCTGCTAAATTTCCCTGGTGATTTTATTTAATATTGGTTATTGTATACCCCCCATATGATTAATATACGAAATTGCGGTTGTATTATCAATTCTAAGCAAAATTCTCCTTTCAAAAAACTTCAACTCTAAAAATGCTGCTTTTCGTTCCAATTGATTAATATGCAAATCATACTCGCAACCTTTCCAGAAACCAGAAACTTTTTTACTATCACATACAGCACCCCATCCAGTTAAAGACGCATCTGAAAAGATTTTCAATTGTAATTCCGAGTCAAGAATAGGTTGAACCTCCTTTACAATCTTGGCTTTCCACCACTGAAAGTCCTATTTGCAAATAACTCTTCAGAGTCATAATTACTGTCATTAAATAAAAGGGCTAAAAACTTTTCCCTCTCAAAATTTTTTGAGTACAGCCAACTATACCGCAAAGCTGGGCAAGCAGCTACTAGACAACCTATAACTAGATCAAATTCTCGAATCTTACATTTATTTAGTTTACTAAGTCTGTCAGCTAAATTTATGCTGTGTTTTTACAGACTGTCTTTCCTTTAAGTCCTGGTAAAAATATTTAACATTACAAAACATTTAAATTATATTGAGTTTTTATTTTTCAATACAAAATTTTTTATTCACAGAGCCAATCTGACTACTTTTAGATTCAGGTACAAGAAATTTCCATTAATACCAGAGCTTTAAAGATATTCAGCATTTCTAGATATTCTACCATTATACCAAGAATGTTTTTCTACAGAATTTACTGGAATAACATAATTTGGATGTGCTTCGCACCATTCACCACTTTTATTATAACAAACAAGTAAGAATACTTGCTCCCCTAAATTGAACCTCCTACTGCTTTTCCTGTTTGCACAAGATGCAGTTGTCAGTTTCTTAGATGTACCAATAACCAATTGCTCTAACTGTTTTAATGTTAAAAAATATTATTTAGGTTTCAGTATTTATATTTATTTAATTAAACTTTTAGATGGTAAAAATTTGTTTCCTACCATATTACCTTGATGCTAAACATGGGTACACCCGAATTATCTCTCTGGACCTAATATTATAAGAATATGATTTTCCATCTTCAGTTTTTCTTTCAAGACACTTTTTTTTATTAACTTTTTTTTTATCAACAAATCTTTTATTGAGCAAAGTTTTTATTATTAGCAAATGCGACAGTCACTCCCTCTGCTGTTTTTTGTTTTTTTATTTTAAGTTGGCGGCATTGCGCTACGTTCACGCGGCGTGTTGAGAACGTCCAATTCTGGATACTGCCCAAAACGTGTTAGAAATTCAAAAGTTTTGACACTATATATACCAACTGATAAAACTGATGAAACGATAGCTTCCTAACTTACCATCAATGGAAATTCTCTCTCTATTTGAGAACTTTCCCGAGAATATGAGCGTTTTTAATAACTCCAATCCCCGACGTCTACAATATCTCTCTCGACAGTCACCTCTATATCTTCTACGAGATAAATCTCTATCTCGAAAATAACTTTTTTCTCTACGACGCACGGTATCTCCCAAATAGCTTTTTGAACGTTTTCTTGAAGAAATTCGTTCCACCGAAGATCTCGAATCAGTAGAGGATCTTATTCGCTTTCAAGGTCTCCTACTTCTATCATGTGATCTACTCATAATCACCAAATACAAAAAATTCCTAAAAAACTCAAATGAAAGCAAAAAACTTTAAACTTTAGAGAGCTACTAAAAACCGTGTTACTCGATCTAGCTCGAAAAACACAATGAAGGTAAGTGTCACCGATGGAGTGCTCTACAGCGATTTTTTCTTATTCTGCTAAAATGGGACATCTGTAGTACGCGGAAACAACTACATGTTAATTTATCGGTCGATACTAGTATAATAGCCCAAATCGTATCAATTTATTAATTACCAATAAATGTAAACTCTAAGTTTTAACATTAGCTTTTTCCCCAAAGTCCGAAATTTTTTTGTTTCTCCCAAAAAAATTTTCTGGATAGTTGCCTGTTATTTATATATGTATATTAATAATATACTAAACTAGCTAATAAATTTATCTTGTTATTTTATAGGGATTTCTGGAGTGTCAATGGATAATTTCAAAAAGGTAATTTTAATTAAACTAAGTAAGTTATTTTTAATATAAATTATAAATTATTACTAAATCAGGGACGGATCCATTTAATTTATAAAGGAGTATGTATTGCATATTTTTAATATTGGATAAGATACGCTTCTGGGGTCAGACACCAATCACTCATTTTAGGGAGCTTCCACAAATTACGTCGGCCAAAAAATCGCATTTTTGACCCCCCTCCCCCCCTCTGTCAATGTTTGTCATTGAGTAATGACCCCCCCACTAATTTGACGTCATAAATTTTTTACCCCCCCCCCCTATTTTTTTACTTTAAGTTTTTAATTAAAAATTTTAAATACTTAAAAATAAAATATACAACAGCAGTATTCATTTTACTTACTGCATAATTTATTATAGCATAATAATTTAGTAAATAAAAAGAAATTAATTAATTTCATACAGATACATAACTAAAAAATTATTAAATTTTTAATTTTAATGTTGTAGGGAATAATGTTTAATAAATATTTCTTAGAAAATAAGCATGTGCGATTAACTTTAATAAAAATATCGGCCATAAAAATAATTTCAAAAAAATTTTGTACACAAAAAAATTAATAGTTCATTTTTTTCTAATAATATACCACCGCGGTATTTCTGTGATTATTTTTTTAATTTTATTGCGTCATAAAATAAATTCTTTTAGAAATTTGAGTAATTTTTCTTTAAAAATTTTGATAACTTTATGACCTTTTAATATATAGAAATTAAAAAAGATGTTATAAATAAAAATTTAAAAATATTGTCGACATTGGTTTTATAATTCAATATATAAATTTGGTATACCATAAAATTATGATTCAATTCATAATTTTAGTGATAATTTTTAGAACTTGATCTCGTTAAAAGAGCAATATAAAAACAAAGAAAGTTGATCTTTTGATTATTCCCCGAAAAAACTCAGGGTTTCATTAATGTTTATATAAAATGTAATAAATATATATTTGTATATATACAATTATACATATTTTTTTTCTAATCTTATAAAAAAAATATACTTTTTATCGCCTAGAAGTCTCACTTTGTATTAAAAAATTTATTTTTTTTATTCTAATTGAATATTTATAATATTATAAGACTCAAAGAAAGGTTAAATAAAATATTTGTACCTAAAATTTAAAAAAAATTACCATTCATTTAAAAAATAATTTTTTTAAATTATAAAATTAAAATAAAATTTAAAATGTATGCAGACGACGTCAGTTTCTACGGAAGACCCCCCTTCCCCCTTGTCATAAACCGTCGTATGAAGCAACCCTCCCTCCCCCCCAAATTAGCCGACGTAATTTAAGGAAGCTCCCTTACGATTTATTAAAATTTGTGTGAAAAATGAATGAGGCCTGCAGCCTCAAAATGTGTTTAACAAACCTAACCTGACCTAACCTAAAGCATTATAAACATCGGCTGAAGTCGATTTTAGCTTTAAATAAAAAATGAACTATTTCAGAACAAATAAACGTTGTTGCAGAATTAAATAAATTGATAGAAATAATAAATTTTTAGTTATACGTAAGTTCATCAATTTTTTAAACTCATGTTCACAAAGAACCAATGAAGCATAAATTTTTTAGTATGATTGGAAGCTACACACGAAAAAGTATCAGACAGTGGTTTCGGTATTAAATGTATCAAAGTGCATGTGCTCATTTATCGTTTCTAAGACATTAATACCTGAAATATAAAAGTGATAACATCGGTTTTGTAGTTCTTTTTAATAGTGTATTTATACTGACTAAAATTTTACTGCAAGTATATGGAAAACTCTTTGATAATAACTTTCAGTTCTCTAAAATCTAACTGGGATGATAATTAGCCCCTAGTAAGTCCAAAAATAGCCGTTGCTACCCTTTTTTTCTCATATTATTACATTACTTTCAAATGGTTTCTTTATAAGCGTTAAAGTTACAGTTTTACTGTTGTCTTTAAGGCCCCCTTTTCATTATTTTATGTGATTTTAATAAATTTTAAACATCTTTTTTTTTAGTTATTTTATTATACAAGAACTTTAAATTTTTTTTTAAATTGTTACAAAACTATCAAAGAATACAAAAAAAATTACTATTTTTATTTTCCAAATTTTTTACATTTTATAGAGGGCGTCAAAGTAGAGGCTGAAAAAAAAAAGTAAAAAACGGTTCCACACCTAGCGCCTATTGTGGGCATCCGAAACAAAAAAATAAAAGAGCATTTTATTCCCTATACACTTCTCAAGTGCTGGAACTAAAAGTTTGCAAAAACTCCAAAAATTGGCCATTTCGTGCGCCAAAAACGAAAAATTAAGATTTTTAAGTACAAAAAAACGCCTAATATGGTCAATAAAAAATTTTCTAATCCACTTTTTTCTGATCTTCTAGTTCCAGCACTTGGCACTACAATTACAAATAAAACGCACCTAGATTTAGGTCAATAGCTGAATAAGTTTTTGAGTTAGAACTGGAACCGATTTAAAAAAGTAGTTTTGAGATAAACGCGTTTAAAGTTTTTAAATGCTTATGTTTTCATATGAATCCGTCCTATAAAAATCAAAAATCAAAAATCAAATTAAAAACTATCAAGGGTCAAATTCCAATCACTTATTTTTCACAATTTGATATAGTAAATTACACAGGCACACAAAAAAAAAGTCATGTACCAGAGGGTAGAAGCCCTGGTATGGAAGTTTTTGGTGGTGCTAAAACCAAATATGGCCATAGAAAAGCAAAAAAAAAACTAGCCAATTTGCCCCCAGCGCCCCCATATGCCCCCCCAAAAAGTAAAATAAAATTTTTTTTTGAAAAATGAAAATTGAACTATATAATCATGTTTTTTGGGACGCTTATACCAAAAATGTATACAAAAAATGTTTTTAACCAACGTTTGGCCCTGTAGACGACCCCAGTGCCCCCATTTATACCCCCCCCCCCCAAACGGGTAAAAATATGTTTATTAAAAAAATTAAAACTTAATATAAATTCTTATATTTTTTGGGACGGTGAAACCAAGAATGAATATAAAAAATGTTTTCTACTAATGTTTGGCCCTGTAAACCACCCCAGTGTGTATTGTTATGCTTTATGAGGCCCTGAAACCAAAGATGAATATAAAAAATATGTTTAACAAATGCTTGGTCCTCTTGGCTACCCCAGTGCCCCCCTTCACCCCCCAACGAGTTAAAAATATTTTTATTACGAAAATTAAAACTCAATGTGTATTCTTATGTTTTTTGAGACGCTGAAACTAAAGATGAATATAAAAAATGTTTTTAACCAATGCTTGGCCCTTTAGACCACCCCAGTGCCCCCATTTACCCCCCTTCCCCCCAAAAGAGTTGAGAATATTTTAATTACAAAAATTAAAACTCAAAGTGTATTCTTATTTTTTTTGGACACTGAAACCATTAGAAAAAAAGTTCAACCTGCCAAAAAAATAATGCATGCAAAAAGAGACTCGTCATGCAAAGAAGATTAAGTCAATGGGGGAAGAAGATTAAGTTAATGGGGGACTGGGGTAGTCTAAAGGGCCAAGCATTGGTTAAAAACATTTTTTTTATTCATCTTTAGTTTTAGCGTCTCAAAAAACAAGAATACACATTGAGTTTTAGTTTTTGTAATAAAAATTTTTATATATCGTTTTGGGGGTGGGGGTGGAGGGTAATTGGGGCCACTGGGGTGGTTTACAGGGCCAAACATTAGTAGAAAACATTTTTTATATTCATTTTTGGTTTCACCGTCCCAAAAATCATAAGAATTCATATTAAGTTTTAATTTTTGTAATAAACATATTTTTACCCATTGAGGGGGGGGGCATATGGGGGCGCTGGGGGCAAATTGGCTAGTTATTTTGCTTTTCTATGGCCATATTCGGTTTTAGCACCACCAAAACCCCCATACCAGGGGGTCTACCCTCTGGCACATGACTTTTTTTTGTGTGCCTGTGTAATTTACTATATCAAATCGTGAAAAATAAGTGATTGGAATTTGACCCTTGATAGTTTTTAATATCATGAGGATAGTATAAGGGTTTTGGGAAAATGTATCAAATTTCGGGAGAAGACAAAACATTGAAATAAAAGAACTTAAATAAATTCGGTACAAATATCCGACATTTATCTTTGATTTAAAAATCATTAGTTTTCACATCCAACTTTGCACCCATGCTAAAAATTCACTTCAGAGATTTATTTTCCGAATAGTAATATTTAAACAATTATTTTTTGCAAAGTTTTTGAATAATTTTTTTTAAAGCTTTTACCCCCCTTTTTTAGCCAATTTTTAATTTTCGTATCACGTTTGAAAAATCTTGCATTTGCTAAAAAACTTTTCTCCGAAACTTTTCTTGCTTAAAGACAACAGTAAAAATAACTTTAACGCTTAAAAAGAAACCCTTTGAAAGTAATGTAATAATACGAGAAAAAAAAGGGTAGCAACGGCTATTTTTGGACTTACTAGGGGCTAATTATCATCCCAGTTAGATTTTAGAGAACTGAAAGTTATTATCAAAGAGTTTTCCATATACTTGCAGTAAAATTTTAGTCAGTATAAATACACTATTAAAAAGAACTACAAAACCGATGCTATCACTTTTATATTTCAGGTATTAATGTCTTAGAAACGATAAATGATCACATGCACTATTGCGGAACTGCCATTAAAGTAATGTAGTGGAGTTGTGGATGAGGATGGTGGATAATAAATATAACAATTACAATAATTATTAGGATTAATTGTGCTAAAAGCCTTTATTGAAATATAATAGGTGTTGCTAAGAACACGAAAAGGCACACACTGCCGACCGGGCCAGTTGCCGGAGACGGCGTGCTTATTACTCTCTCTCTCTCTTTTACACACACATATAATCATCTTAAATATATCATTTTCTCAACATTCTCCCCCCTTAATTTTGAATACAAAATTTTTTTTTTAAATTTTTATGGAAAATTATATACAATATTATTAGAAAATAAAAATTGAAATTAATAAAATTAAACCCTGTAAAAAATCAAAATTTTAATAATTTATGTACATGCTTATTTTTTTTAATAACTAAATAAATAAATAAACTAAACAATAACACATACAAATTTAATTATGGTTATATTATATACAAATAAGAGAGAGTCATATAATTATATATTTTTTTTAATTTAATCTGACTCATTATTTAAACTGTTAATTAAAATTAATTTATGAATTGGTCTTGTCAATGTTGAAGTAGAAGTTTTTACTTCCACCCCTCTTGTAAGGTCGTCAGGACCTGGGAAGGTTTGTAATATACGACCAATTGGCCATTTTGAAGAAGGCAAAGTCTCATCAGTAATCAGAACTATGTCACCGACATTAATATTTTTTGATTTTTCTGTCCATTTTACCGCACTTGTAGGGTTTGAAGATACTCACAAGACCAAGCCTTCCACCAATTTTGTAAAAGTAATTGTATCATTTTATATCTTTGATTAGGTGGAATTTTTGTATTTAAATAATTAGGCTCAGGTATTATATATGAGTTAGACTGTGTTAGTAAGAATGACGGGGATAAAAAACTTTGATCTGAAGGATCATCAGATAAGGGCACCAGGGGGCGGGAATTCAAGCAAGCTTCGACCTGCTTAAGGAGTGTGTAAAATTCTTCAAACGTTAGAGTAGTATTACCAATTACTCTGCGTAAATGATGTTTTATCGATTTCACGGCCGATTCCCACAATCCTCCAAAATGCGGTGAGCCTGGAGAATTAAATGACCACTTAGTACCCTCTTCGGCTAGTTTACCCAAAAGTCCTTGCATATAGTCTGATGAGGCCATATACAATTCTTTAAGGGCTTTATCTGCGCCGACGAAGGTAGTATCTTGGTCACTATATAATTCAGAGCATGGACCGCGAGTTGAAGTGAATCGGCGAAATGCAGCTAAAAAATCATCGCTGGAGTAACCCGTTACTAACTCTAAATGTACGGCTTTTGTGCTCATACATATAAATACACAAAGATAAGCCTTGTAGGTTTTTGCCCCACGACCTCTGTATTTAAGAATCTTATAGGGACCTGCATAATCTACCCCAGTAGCACGAAAAGGTTTATCAATTTTTTGTACCCTTGGTGAGGGCAAAATACCCATTTTTTGAACTTACCTCATTCCACGATAATGAATGCATTCGACACATTTGTGTATACGAGATTTAACAAGACTCCTACCCTTTATGATCCAGAACTCCTGTCTTAAGGTTGACAGAGTGAGCCTTATTCCACCATGGAAAGTTTTATGATGAAAATAATCAACCAATAAATCCGAAAGTGCACATTTATATGGCAAAATTAGAGGATGTTTCTGATCATAATTAAGGAGAGAAAAATGTAGTCGACCACCTAACCTTAGCAAACCATTGTCTAGAAATGGGTCGAGTCTAGCCAGTCTAGATTTTTTAATTTTTACATTGTTTTCCAAAAAGTTAATTTCTTTAGAAAAATGAGCCCTTTGAGTTAAATAAACCCACAATAATTTTGATCTAGTTAACTCAGGAAAACTTACAAAATTTTGATATTTGATGTCCTTATCATTGAACCAATTAAAATTAAATATTTTTAATTTGTTTAGTACGTTCTTTTTACTATTTAACAAAACATTACACATAAAACGAATATTATACGAAGTGATTCTTAACAATTTTCTGAAATCTGAATATTTATCAATTAAATCCCAGTTTTTTGCAATTTTTTGTTTTATTACGACCTGATTACTGACTACACAATTTAAAGTACTTAAGGAGCCTGTATGGAAATTTTTATCATCCTTAACAAACTGGAAATTACCTTTTATATAGTCATTCCCTTCCCACCACAAGGAAAACTTTTCTAGTTGATCTGGAGGAATGCCACGAGAAACACAGTCTGCAGGATTGTCTTTAGAACGAACATGACTCCAATAAGCAGTTGAAACTAAAGAATGAATTTTGGAACACTTGTGTGAAACAAACACGGACCATTTTGATGGATGTTCTTTAAGCCAATATAAAACATCTGTGGAGTCAGTAAATAAATAAATGTCAACCGAATCAAGATTTAAGGCTCTTAAAACCTTAACTGTTAATCTTGATAATAAAAGTGCTGCGCTTAACTCCAACTTTGGTATCGTTAACAGTGGTTTAATGGGCGCGACTTTTGATTTAGCTTGTATTAAATGTATTTTTCTTTGATTATTGAAAGTGACCTTTAAATATATACAAACTGCGTAAGCTAATTTAGAAGCGTCTGCAAAACCAAAAATTTCGTATTTAGCGTTGGGGACATAATTTATCCAACGAGGGATTTTCAATGAATTTAAGCAATTTAATTTATTATACCACTCTAGGAATTGATCTTGTAACTCTTCAGGAAGCCTTTCATCCCATTTTAACTTAGCCAGCCAAAGTTTTTGCATGAAAACCTTACCTGTGATTAAAACGAGAGCCAGCCAACCTAAAGGGTCAAATAATTTCGAAATGCTAGAGAGTGTATTTCTTTTTGTTATAGATTTACTGTATTCATCTAATTTAATGTTAAAAGCAAAAAAATCCTCAGAAGGGTTATAATTAATTCCCAAAACAGAAAAATAATTGTGGACAAAGTCGCAATCAGCTTTTAAAGATGGAGGAAAATTTAGCAATGCTTCATTATTTGCCATCCACTTATGTAACTCTAGACACCCACTTTTACAAATTTTTATTAAATCAGATTGCTTAGCAAGAGCTTCTTCTAAGGTGTGGCCACCAGAAATGGTATCATACATATATGTCTCAGAGTCAATAATTGGGGCTCCTAATGGAAAATTTTTTCCCTCATCTATCGCTAATTGCTTTAAAACCCGAATCGCTAAAAAGGGGCTGCTAACGACACCATAAGTTACAGTATTTAGCGAGTAAGCTGAGATTTCATCAGTAGAATTATATCGCCACAAAATTTGCTGATATTTGCGATCGTCTTCATGTACGAGAATTTGACGATACATTTGACGTATATCAGAAACAAAAACATATTTGTAAGTCATCCAATGAATTAATAATTCTGCCAAGTCAGGTAATAAATTAGCACCAGTATGCTGTAAATCATTTATTGAAATTTTGTTTGAATCCTTGGCAAAACCATTAAACACGGTTCTTAATTTTGCAATTATTGCATTTCTTTTTAAGATCCCATGATAGGGTAAGAAATAGCACAATAAATAAAGTAAGAAATGAGTATTTTTTGTCATATGGCCAGTATTTTCATAATCTTGCATAAAAGCTGTATACATATCACGAAAAATTGGGTCGTTTGAAAAACGTTTTTCCATTCGCAATAACATAGCTTTTGCTACTGCATGAGATCCGGGAAACTGAAAATTTTCCACATTTTTAATTTTAAATGGAAGCCTTACGACGTATCTTCCTTCAGATGTTCTGGAATGAGTATTTACAAAATAATCCTCGCACTCCTGCTCATCCGGATTGAGCAATTTAGAGGGCAAATCATTAATCTCTTCTTGCTTCCAGAAACGTTCCAAATCGAAGGAAAGTGAAGATTCGGGCTCTTCACAAACTGTATAACAAAAATTTGAACCTATTCCAGCATTGCCAGAAATAATATATCCTAATTTGGATTATGTGGCAATAGGTTCGAAATCAGCACCTCGTCTTACATCCTCCTCGATTATGGAAGCGTGAACCGAAGTGCTTAGAAGAATTTCAATTTGACCTCGCTTGCAAAAACAAGGATCAGCCAGAGTTAAGTTAGAAATATGCGCCAAATTTTCAGTTTTCGGATCCGCTGTTGGTGCATAAGTAGAAACTTTAGGTAATACATAGGCCTGAACCATGATTGAGAAATCAGAGAAGAAACGAGGTTTAATTTGAAACATGACTACCTTTGTGCAAGTATAGTCACTTTTACCGCCTATACCTGAAATAGGTAGGCTAGTCGTCATAGGACTTGTACATAGCCTTCTACATAACGACTGACTAATGAATGAAGCTTGGGACGCCTGGTCCACCAAGGCTCGAGCAAAAAATTCATGGCCATCCTCATTTACCACCCTAACGACTGCTGTAGACAGTAAAGTTTGAGAGGGAGAATTAATGAAATTTACTGACGTCACATGTGAACTAGAAGTAGTTTGTGTTAAAGATGAGTTTGAGTTTGGGCCTAAATTTGAATTATTAGCATTTGTACCTTGAGGTGTTTGATTGATCGGTTTTACAAAATTATCATCATGTAATGAAGTATGGTGCTTCTTTTTACAGATATTACAAGAAAATCTGGATTTACATTTAGAAGAAACATGGTTACCAAGACAATTGCTACATCTGGGTAAAGATTTTACATACTCACATCTCGCTTGAGGAGTCATTTTAATGAAATTAGGACATTTATTAAGATAATGACTATTTTTACACATTGGACATTCTAGTTTTTTACTTTCTTTGTTTTTATTGTTTGCTTGTACATGAAAAACTTTAGCTTGTGGTTGGGTGGAAACATTGGAGTTTTTAGAAACTGAATTTACCAAACTAGTATTATTTTCCTCAATTGACTCCAGTATACTTATTTGAGACTCAATGAATTTAATTAAAATGGAGAATGTAGGAGGATCTGAATTAAAATTGGTTGATTCAGTTGCTACAGTAGCAGTGTTTGATGCGATACTATTCGAATTAACTGATAATGATAATGTACTTAAATAAAGTTCCCATTGCTTCTTTGTTTCATTATCAAACAAAGAAACAATGTGAAAAATTATCAAGTCCATCCCATGTATCTGTTGGACGGCCCAACAACTTTAATGCTGATAACGGGGTATTGATACCTACTAAAATTAATTTTAAATCAGCTGATGAGGGTTTTGACATTTTTTTTAAAGAAAAAATAGCCGCGACATGAGAATTGACCAAACGTCGTTTGTTTTCATACTTATCGCATCGTTTGTCCCAAACTATTTTAAAATTGCTATCAGTTAATGAATAGATTTAGACAAGGCTAGCTGCATCACCTTTAACATGTGTTCTGAGATGCCTAAGTTTGGTTATATCCGGGACACCTGGTTTATCAACTACTGTAGAACGGAAAATATCGCGAAAGGATTCCCATTCTTTAAAGTTGCCACTAAAGTCTGGCAATTCAAGTCTTGGGAGACGTTCAAAATCATCATGAACTGTTTTTAATATTGTATGATTGTTATTATTAGTATTATCATTAAATGTAGAATTAAATTGATTGTTTGGTGCTGGGGTATGAGCATCCAAATAATCTTGAAACAAACTAAGCTCTTGTAAATAAATTTCATAATAAGTTTCAAAAAGATTTGATGTATAGTATGGTTGATCTTTCATGAGATCGGTCACGTTAGTTTGTTTGAACAATTCTTGATGATTTTGCTCGAATTTTTGCCAATTATCCTTTAACCCTTGCATTCTTACCTTACAAGAAGCATAAGACATTTTGTCCCCTTCTTTTTCAAAATTGATGTAAGCCTTTTCAATTCTAGGCATGAGATCATTTTGAGCCAAAATCAGATAAGCCATGGTCTTGAGATTATTTTATAATTTAAATAATATAAAAAATTTTAAAATTTAAAATCCAAAAAATTTTTTAATGTCAATGACACAGCTCTAACACCGCAAAGACCAGGACTCAAAATAAGAAAAAATAAAAATAAAAGAAGAAAAAGAAATCGCGACTCAAAGGATTCTTTTAAACAAGTATTTCGCTTCAACATAAATTCAACCAATTCATAAATCATTACATTATTATTCATCAAAAGCTAAAAAATTTTTAATTTAAAATTGTAAGAAATTATCAAAAAGTAAAAGTTTTATTTATATTACTTTTATTTAATTAATATTAAATATTGTCCTTATAAATAATGTCCTTATAAAATAACGATTAATAATAAAGAGAGAGAGAGATATAGTAGTATTTAAATAATACATATGTTTTTTAATTATATAGTAGAAAAAAAGAAAAGTCTTTTATATTATATATTTGAAAGTTATTATATAAATGTGCATCTAACGTTATGTTTTGCATAAAAATTTATTTGACTGTATTTTAAAAAAAAAAGAAAAAATTTTTAAATATTAAATATGAATCATTTGGAATTTACACAGAAATTAAAAAAAAAAAAAAAAAATTCTTTGTTACATTATATGATGAACAGAAGAGAAAAACCTTGTGAATGTGAACTTCAAATGATGCGCGCGTCTTCCTTCATAAGATGATAAAAAAGATGGCGATGAATAAAATTTCGGGAAACTGAAATAAAGATCCACATGGTTTTTTCTTGATTTTTTTTTTTAAATTTTTGCCAAATTAAATTTTTTTTGAAATTTGAATCACCAATATAAAAAAAAAATATTTCTTGTAATGAAAAGAGAAAGAAAATTTCACCGTGTGCACGTGAATTTTTTCAACTTGTTTTTTGCGCAATCAATTTCGCACAAAAATTTTTTATATTTATGGCACAATTTTATCCACTTTATTAAATAACATCACCACACTTATATTTTATTTAAAATAAAATTTTCCATTGTCATTAAGTTAAATTATATTAAACTATATAAACAGTTTTAATGGCGCCGGTTCGTTGTTGATGAATTTCAAATTAAAAATTTCACTTAATAACACTTTATCTCGAAGGACCAAATATTGCGGAACTGCCATTAAAGTAATGTAGTGGAGTTGTGGATGAGGATGGTGGATAATAAATATAACAATTACAATAATTATTAGGATTAATTGTGCTAAAAGCCTTTATTGAAATATAATAGGTGTTGCTAAGAACACGAAAAGGCACACACTGCCGACCGGGCCAGTTGCCGGAGACGGCGTACTTATTACTCTCTCTCTCTCTTTTACACACACATATAATCATCTTAAATATATCATTTTCTCAACATGCACTTTGATACATTTAATACCGAAACCACTGTCTGATACTTTTTCGTGTGTAGCTTCCAATCATACTAAAAAATTTATGCTTCATTGGTTCTTTGTGAACATGAGTTTAAAAAATTGATGAACTTACGTATAACTAAAAATTTCTAAAAGCTTTGGATTAAAAAAAAAAAAAAAGAAGAAAATAGAGTTTAAAAATGCTAAAATTAAAAATTTTATACTCTATAGTTTTAATAATCTAGCATTTATAAAAAAATTTTTTTAATAATAGTCTACAATTTAAAAAAAAAGTTTAAAAGAAAAGTTTTTAATTTATAAATAATAAAAATTAAGATATTTCACAGTTAAGCTGATTTGACTTGAGCAGTCGCTAGTATTTTAATTGTGTTATTGTTTCAATATATTTGAATTTTGTTATGATTATTATGATGACTAACCAACTTTTATTACATAATTATGTGTTCCGGTAAAGATTATTATTTTCTCTTGTTTTTCTTAATTTCTTATAAATATTGTAGCTCAAAATCAACCTCGAATTGTAAAAAAAATATTTATGCATTTTTTATTTAATTTTTTTAATAAATGCGTTAACAAATGCGTTAATTATAAAAAAAACTTTTCATCAGAAATATTTTAAACTGCTATTTAAAAAAAAGCTATTTATTGCTATGTAAAAGCTATTTAAACTGCTATTTAAAAAAAAATTGTAAAACATGTAAATAAATATTAATTATTGTTTTAATAAATTATAGCTCCTGAATGAGGGTTGAAGGCTTTAACCGAAACGTCGAGCAAAAATCAAATAATTGATTAAATTTTTATTATCACCTTGTCTGTTAAGATTGTACAATATTTCTAGTTTATTATTAAAAAAAAGACCTCCATAAGAATCGCTAAAAATACGTATTATTTTTCTTAAAATCGTGCAATTTTATTTTCTTTATATCTTGGTAAATAACCAACTCAAGGTTCTGAAAATTTATCAGTAGATTTATACAATTATAAACATCATTTTTGCCAAATATTATGAAATTCTTTTCATTAGAAATTTGAACTGTGAAATACCTTAAAAAAAAAAAATATTCATACTTACTCTCTTTTGCCTTTAATTTTAAGTTTTTTTTTTGTACTATTTATGTAAATAAAAAATGGATAATACCCATAATTAATACCCATTAATAAATAAAAAAAAAGAAGAAACTATTTGTTAAAGCTATTATACAGGTTGTAATACTAGTTAAAAAACATCCCCAATACCGTCAATTTGCCTGAATAAGCTTTCTAGACCTACAAATTAAACCCCCTAGCAGGGTTCTATGCTACAAGGTATAAGGTTTTATAAAATACCTTCCAAATGACGTTGCTACTTAGTAAGTTAACCAAATACCTTGCGATTGGTTTCAGTCAAGGTTTCAGTTGTTTTTAACATGAAACATGTTTATAGGCAGGGGGGTATTTTAAGCATGTCATTTGGGGAGTGAGTCAAATGTATCATATTGGATAGGAGGGGGGGGGAGAGTCTAATTGACTTAGAATAATTTCGATTAGTGAGTACAGAATAATAAAAATTTTATGAGCTTAAAATTATTATTTTTGCCTTAAGGACTTAAAATTATAAAATCTTGAAGTTTCAAAATATAAATTTAAACTCCATGTTCGTTGTTTGTGAGTTCACAAACCAGTTGTAAAACTGTTAAAATTATTGGTAGGTAGAATTAAAATTATTAAAAGGTAGCATAAACAAAAAAAGGAAAGAAATAATGAAACTAACTGGAAGGTATTTGGTTGATTTATAAGGTAGCAGCGTCATTTAGAGGATAAATATATTTAAGGGATATTTTTTAAAATAGCACAACTTATACCAAAAGTTAGAAGCAAATCGGCTCCTCAAGCAGTTAGAACAAGTAAATGCTTTCATCTTGTTTTATGGAAAAAGAGGCATTTTTTTGTTAAAAAAACTTGTCGTAGGTTTTTTTAAATATGCAACAAAAAAAAAACATTTATGACAAATAACGATAAGAGAATCACTGATAAAAAATTGCGGTTTACAGGAATTACAAGGTGAGAATCACCACAAAAAAAATGAGGTATTCAAATATTTTTTTAACTTACAAGTTAGTACTCGAGCTAGCAGTGTTATTTAGAAGATATTCTAAAAAATCATACTTTACAGTATAGAACATTGCTAGAGGGTCTTATTTCTAGGCCTGTAAGAGCTTCCACTTTAATATTATTAACTTTTTTAGGACAATAGCGCATGAAAAATTATAATTTTACACTTTTGAAGTTAATCAAAAATCACCTTTGAATAGGGTATTATTACTATATTAACAAAGAAATTTTAATGTTTGAGAGATCATTTATGACCTATTTTTATTATTCAGATCTTCTATTAAATTGTGTAGTCCTCCTATCATACTTTAATGGTATTAAAGGATTCGTTCTTGAAACTCGAAAATTTTACATATTTTAAAAAATATTAATAATTTTATTTATTTTAGAAATATCAGTCGTTATTGACAAAAGAAAGAAACTTTCATCATGAACTCTATAAATATAAATAGTTTGAGTAGTGATTGTTTACAAAATATATTTCAACTTCTACCAATAGCCGACAGAATAAAAGTAGAAAGAGTTTGCAAACATTGGCAAAATCTTAGCAAGGACTCTTGGTATAATTTTAAAAAATTAGATCTAAAACCGCAAACTTGGTATTCAAAAGATCTACGTGCAGTAAGATTAATAGAAATTGAAAAAGGTATTTTTTATCAAGTTTTGTCTAGATGTGGAAAATATTTAAAAAGCATAATTCTTGATGCTTGGGTTCTTGACAGTATTGGTTTGTTGATAAATTTTGCTAATTTTTGCCCAAATTTAACTGTTATTGACATATCCAAAATGGAAATTTCTCCAACAGATATACGAGCTTTTAATACTCAATGTAGTAATATTACAGAATTTTATATTACTTTCATACATAAGGAACATGATGTTGAATTAAGATCATTTTTTTCAAAGCAAAAAAAATTAAAAATATTTAAAATGTCAAAATCATCAGTTGATTTAAATTGTTTATCATATCTGTCTGAAAATTCAGTGACTGATATTTACCTCAATAAATGTAACTTATGCAACATATGGGATTTCATAAAACATTTAAAAAATCTTCATGTCATAAAAATTATTGAATGCAAAAAAAATTTATATCATAGAAATGTTACAGAGTCGGAACACAGATTAGAGCAAGATTTACCGGAAATGAATTTTCCAAATCTAGTTATTTTACAAATTCAAGATATATCGTGTTATTCTTCAAAAAATTGGGAATTATCTAATATATTGAGTAACCTAGAAATTTTACATTTGACAAGCAGTTATCATATAGTAAATGACAATATTTTAAGAATTATTGGTGAAAATTGTAAACTTCTAAAATCTATTGATATTAGCGGTCATGCTGAAATAACTGATGTAGGAATGAGATATGTGACTTCTCTTCCTTTGCTTGAATGTTTACATGCTCGTAACTCTCTTGGTATAACAGAGAAACCTTTTGAACGTTTGGGAAATATGGAAAATATAAGAGTTATAGATCTCTTGAAATGTTGGAATTTAACCAATAAAATATCTGTAGTATTAACAAATTGCCCAAAACTTGAGTATTTAGATGTTGGTTGGTCTCCGAAAATTACAAATGAGCTATTAAATATTGCTGTTAATGTTGCTAAAAATAGAACTAATAACATTGTTTTGGAATTACACGCTTTCTGTACAAAAGTAAATAAAGCTAAGCTTAGTAAAACACCTAATTTCATATTAAGAATCTAGGCAAATTTGATGGTATCATATTAATTTTTGATCATAAGAAAATATTTTTATTTTGAATAGTTTAAAAAAAAATAAATTTAAAAAGTTCAAAAGAGTCAGAATTTAGTATCAGATGTAAGCAAAGTTTCAATAAAAAAAATTTTAAAGCAATAAAATATGAGTATTGTGTTGAATTTTTAAATTTATTTACATAACGTAAAAAATATTTTAAAAAATAATGAAATAGTTCATACCCGTCGAATTTTTGAAATATCTCTTATGATCTCCGCTGACCTTTTTAGATCTCCGGAGATCACTTTTGATTTCTGGATATTTCCGGAGATCTGAAGTGGTCGCAAATTTCAGGTGATTTCTTTAGTTCTCTGGAGATCTGGAGATCACTTTTGATCTCTGGAGATTACTGGAGATTAAAATAGATCTAAAGTAATCTCCAGAGATCACTGAGGTAAAAAAGAATGTTAGAAAAATTTAGAAAGAATATTTAGAATCATTAAGCAAAGTTGTAAAACGATAAACTTGATTGTTTTACCTTATTTTTTGACTTTATTTAAATTTTAAAAATGCTGCTATTTGTTATTTTACTAAAACCTGATGCGAAAATCAAAAAGTACAGCAATAAGTTTACTAATTTTTATAATAAAAATAATTATTGGATTCGTTTCAATAAGAAATAGAATTAGGTAAATTAATAAAAAAAATTAGTTATTTGATCGTTAATAATTGTAATAAATATTTATAATTTTAATTCTAATATGGGTCAATATTTGTGAACTGTATATGACTTTGCATGGTTGGGTCTCAAAATGTACTCCAAAGTATGTTTGGTCGAAAGTAACTTCTAACCGGTTTGTGTAAACACAACCTAAATGCATGGAACATGTTTACTTCCAGCTGAGGACTAAGTTTATTACAAATATTACTCAACACTATCATACAATTTTCTAATTTTATAATTTGTAATTATCACCTTACTAGTTGTTAAGATTTTAAACCCAAAATATTTTGATTCCCTAAACCTGAATTATTTTAAGTCGCTAAATCGATATTATTATAAGTCCATAAAACTGTATTATCCTAAGTCCTTAAGCCCAGATTTGTCAAAGTCTCCTAATTATTCTAAATCTTATTTGACCACCCCCCCCTCCTTAAATAGGACAAAATTTAAATTGTTTCACAAATTTTAAATTTCCCGCCAAGTCACATGACCAAATGAAAATCTGACTAAAAATTCGGAATTAGCGGAAAATATTACATAAGGATACCAATTTTCGTCTTTTTTCATAAAATAGTTTATAAGATATCCCACTTTAAAGATAAAGATTAAAATTAACTTTTTATAAAAAACCCTAAAAATGGGACTCTAAATTTAAATTATCATATCTTCTAAACAAATAATTATAAAATGACGAGTAAAAATTTTTTGGAAACTTAGGGCCAGTGGTTTCTCTTTTTCATCGTAAACTTTGAAGTATCAGAACTGCTTTGAAACCTACTAGAGGATTTTTTATTTATATACTTTAGAGAAATTCAAATTTAAAAAATAAGGGGTTTTAGCGATATTTTTTAATTAAAAATTTTTTTACCCGAGAATTGGATTCTACGGGAAATTTCTTATCTGGGCCTAAGAGGAAAAAATTTTTCGTATAAATTTGTGTTTTGTACAGAAAAAATAAGAAAAAATTTTTCTAATTTTTCTTACTTTTTTTATAAGAGTCCAAGACACAAAAATGGTCGCCAAAAATCGAGGACTGAACCTTATAAGCTAAAAATTGGCATGGAGGCTTATTTTTAGTAGTACTTTCGAGAAAAAAATACTTTGTAACCGATTTGAAGACCCAACCATGCATCTTGTGTCGGTTTGGTTTAAATTAAGCCATATTGTAATTAAAATTATAAATATTTATTAAAATTATTAATGCTCAAATAAATAATTTTTTTTATTCATTTACCTAATTGTATTTCTTATTGAGACGATTCCAATAATTATTTTTATTATAAAAATTAGTAAACTTATTGCTGTACTTTTTGATTTTTGCATCAGGTTTTAGTAAAATAACTAATAGTAGCATTTTTAAAATTTAAATAAAGTCAAAAAATAAGGTAAAACAATCAAGTTTATCGTTTTACAACTTTGCTTAATGATTCTAAATATTCTATCTAAATTTTTCTAACATTTTTTTTTACCTCAGTGATCTCTGGAGATTACTTTAAATCTATTTTAATCTCCAGTAATCTCCAGAGATCAAAAGTGATCTCCAGATCTCCAGAGAACTAAAGAAATCACCTGAAATTTGCGATCACTTCAGATCTCCGGAGATCTCCAGAAATCAAAAGTGATCTCCGGAGATCTAAAAAGATCAGCGGAGATCATAAGAAATATTTCGAAAATTCGTCGGGTATAAACACATCAGATTTATAAGGCCTAACAGTTTAATATCTGAAATCTTTTCAGAATCAGAATTCCTAAAAGGTAAGTGTGATTAGAATATTTATTTGTGTTTGAATTCGGGTTATACTGTATAACTTGCGGAACTCGGAAATTCGCTTTTAATAGTATTAAAAAATAATCTTAAAATCTATAAGATAATTATAAAGTTTTTGCGGAATTCGATCTTCAAAAGCTGTGGAGCTAGACTTAACGCCAACAGATTAAAATTTTAGAAGTTACGGAACACAGGAATTAATACATAATTTAAATAAGTATAAATTCCTGCGCAAAGCACTGTTAGGTCTACTGGTGTAAAAATGGAATACTAATAAAATTTTAAAAGCAAAATAGTATATTACGACCCATGGTCAGAAAAATAAAGAATGGCCCAAATCGCACGTAAAGTACCTTCCGAGGCGAAGCCGAGGATGGTAAACTACGATTTGGGGCATTATTTTTTATGGCCCAGGGTCGTATACGATTTTTCTACATGAGTGGCGAGAAAACACGTCTTTGCTAGACGCGTTTCGGCCGAGAAATACGTGCTTTCTCGCCGCTGACCAGAAATAGAAATTTGCATTAACTTAAAATTCTTGAAAACTTTAATTCTATTCGTAATGCCAACATATTTTTTAAAGCTTTTATAAAAAAATATTGGCCATTTTTATTTAAAAGCATTATATATCAATTATATTTATATATGAGGCATCATCTGAAGCTATGCTTCTCTAAAATATCTATTTATTTATGTTAATATAATGTTTTATATTATGTTATAATTAAAAGTTAAATTTTAATGTTAACCAAATTCATCCTTAAAAAAAAAAAAAATTAAGCCAGCTGTTATTGGCATATATTAAAAAAAATATTGTTCTGCATATAAAAATAAGTTTATTTAATAAAATAAATTTAAAAAAAATTTTTTTAACTTTAAGGATTGAAGCACGTTAAAATGAAAATTCAAAATAAGGCTGAATTTTTAAGTGAAAAAAGTACAAATAATTGAATCAAATACGTATTATTTTAAAAATTAATTCATTGTATAGTGTTAAGTAATTAAATAAATAAAATATAATTTAACCCAGGCTTCAAAGGTAAATTTAAAATTTTTTTAAAATGAAATTTATAAAAAAGTTGCATGCTTAATAAAATAAAAAATGATACCTTAAGATTTGAAATATAGTGTATTTTCTTGTGGTTTTTACGAAACAAATTAATACAATTATGTTTGTTTTTTTGTAATTTTTCTGATTTTAAGCGTCGTTATATATATATTTTGATTTTTATTTCTTAAAAAAAAATTAATATTTATAAAAATAAATTAATCATAGGCCTCTAAAATCGATACTTACTTAATTTCGTAAAAAAAATTCAAAAAAAAGTTTTTATCGACATGTAAGACAAAGACTCCGATAGGTATATATTTCTTAACTTAAAAGTTTAAAATATAGAAAAAAGGCGAGGCTTACAATGATTGCTCATATTCTGGATTTTTATTGGTCTACATTAACCTTATTAAATATATGCTGGTTTCTATTTTATTGAGCTTAGTTTGTATTGGATTGAATTAATATTATGATTATGATTTTAAAAATAAAATAGAAAATAGAACCACATATTAACTTTTTATTGGCTTTCAAAAATCTATTTAAATGAAATTACTGTTTCATTGAGCTTTAATAAGTGCATTATAGTTTTTATGCTATGTATAATAATAATTTTTTAATTGCTTTAAATTATGAATTTTAAATATAGCACACAGCAAAATAATTATATTTTTAATCGAAAGAATAAAATATGTCAATTTTTTAATAACCAACAATTTAAAAAGCTTTTAGAGAAATAAGCTATTTCAAGAAACGAATAAAATAAAGTTATAGCCAATTTCTATTTTTAATTTAGGTCTTCACGATACAAATGATATTAATGTTTTTATCTTTTTGACATCGTCTAAATTATTTTTTTTAAATGGAATAGAATTTTGATCCACGTATTACGATACAATATTAGCTAAAATACATAATCACAAAAAAAATTTTTTGAAAATTGATTTTTTTATAATGTAAAAGTAATTCTGTTATTTTAAACAATGATGAAAAAGTACGTTATTGAATATTACAAGAACCTTAAAATGGACCCTATCTAATTTTTATTAAGCACCTTGCCTTAATTAACCTATTAATACCTAACTGACAATTCTTGGAGACTTCAATTTTTTAGTTATAAAAATAGTATATATTCTGGGATAAAAAACTCATCTAGGATAGGTAACCTTAGTTTTAAGCACAAAATTTTTTGAACGCAATGAAGTTAAACACCAAAATTAGAACACATTTTTTTAAACACACATATTTATATGTGTTCATTGCGTTCAAAAAATTTTTTGCTTAAAACGAAAATTATCTCATCTAGAAGTAATTTAAATGTAAATGTAAATGTAAAATGTAAATATAATTTATTTGTCCAGAACAAAATATGATACAGAAATATAACAGTATATACAAAGTTTATAAAAATATATAGATGTAGCTATACAATAAATTATCAATAACATTATATAACAAAATTATATCAAATGAAACAATTTTAGTAATATCATGGCAACAATGAGTAAAACAGACAATAGTAACAGGAGAATAAGGAAATATTAAATATTAATTAAATCACTCTTTTCATTTCCGAAGTCTGTTTTTACCTACATTCCCTATGAAAAGAGATATCAATTCCTAACGTACGGTAAATTTTCAAATAATTCATAGAGAAACTTAAAAATTGATTGATTGATTAAAAATTGTTACTTATACATGCAAAAATATTGAATTACAAAGAGCGATAGCTATTTAATTTCTCAGGCACGTACTCGTTATTTAACAAAATTTATAAGAAAAACAAAAAATATAAAAATATTAAAATAATTGAAATAATAACAACCTTTACGAGCAAGTTCTCGATTTAATTTATTAAGATGTTGATAAGGTCCAAGCTTTCGACTCACATGAAGTCTTTATCAAGGAATATGATGTTAAATAGTTTATACGAGTCTTTCTTAGCCAAAACAGCAATGGTTGGCAGGTGGGGTCGTCGGATCGGCCTCAAATTTTTCCCATGTTTTTATAACACTAAGATAGGAAAATCCTGAAATTTTTAGCCCCCTAGGTCTTAAGCAGCCCGAGTTATGGCCAATCAAATTCATTGGGTGGCTCTCAACCAGCGTTAGTGCTTTTTGGGAAAATACTAAAAAATGATAAATAATAGCTTGAAAACATATTCTGAAAGAGTATTTATGTTGGGAAACCTTCAGTAAATCCATTTCTGCCATTAGTTTTTCGGAAAAACCCCGGAAAACTCCGGAAAATGGGAAAACGTGTTTTTGGAAAAACCGAAATATCTCATTTGCCGCCATTTTTTTTTTGAAAATTTTTTTTTCAAAATTTTTTTCAACCTAAATCCCATCGATTTAACCATAAAAAATTTTCTATTTCGGCCATTAAGGAGCGATTTTAGTCTGTGTTAAATTGTTTTTACATTTTTAATACTTACATATGTAATAAACCATAAAAGGTTACATAAATTGATTTTTTTTCTTTCAGAATCGAATAGCCAGGGAAAAAGTAGTTGAAAATAAAAAAAAAATTTGCTTTTTTCGATGAAAATTAACCGAGTTATGGTCAAGTAAAGATAATGTCACAAATTATCAAATTTATACTAATTCCAATTTTAGGGTTCACAACGACATTATAACTTGAAAACTGCATAACTCGCTTAAATTTTATCGTAAAAAGAAAAGTTTTGGATTATTATCGAATATTTTTTCCTTGGCTATTCTTTTATGCAAGAAAAAAATTAATTTTATTGACAGAAATTTATTTTTTTTGTTAAAAAATGATAATAATCAAAAACAGTCTTTAACTTGTTACATTAGTTTTTGACCAAAAAAAAACTTTTTATCGACTAAACTAATTTTTTTCTTGCATAAAAGAATAGCCAAGGAAAAAATATTCGATAATAATCCAAAACTTTTCTTTTTACGATAAAATTTAAGCGAGTTATGCAGTTTTCAAGTTATAATGTCGTTATGAACCCTAAAATTGGAATTAGTATAAATTTGATAATTTGTGACATTATCTTTACTTGACCATAACTCGGTTAATTTTCATCGAAAAAAGCAAATTTTTTTTTTATTTTCAACTACTTTTTCCCTGGCTATTCGATTCTGAAAGAAAAAAAATCAATTTATGTAACCTCTTATGGTTTATTACATATGTAAGTATTAAAAATGTAAAAACAATTTAACAGAGACTAAAATCGCTCCTTAATGGCCGAAATAGAAAATTTTTTATGGATAAATCGATGGGATTTCGGTTGAAAAAAATTTTCAAAAAAAAATTTTCAAAAAAAAAATGGCGGCAAATGAGATATTTCGGTTTTTCCAAAAACACGTTTTCCCATTTTCCGGAGTTTTCCAGGGTTTTTCCGAAAAACTAATGGCAGAAATGGATTTACTGAAGGTTTCCCAACATATATACTCTTTCAGAATATGTTTTCAAGCTATTATTTATCATTTTTTAGTATTTTCCCAAAAAGCACTAACGCTGGTTGAGAGCCACCCAATGAATTTGATTGGCCATAACTCGGGCTGCTTAAGACCTAGGGGGCTAAAAATTTCAGGATTTTCCTATCTTAGTGTTATAAAAACATGGGAAAAATTTGAGGCCGATCCGACGACCCCACCTGCCAACCATTGCTGTTTTGGCTAAGAAAGACTCATACAGTATTTTTAATTAAATATAATGTAATGATTAGGATTAAGAAAAGTTTTTTATTAATGTCAAAAATTTTCTGATATTTAATTTAACTATTTAACATCATATTCCTTGATAAAGACTTCATGTGTGTCGAAAGCTTGGACCTTATCAACATCTTAATAAATTAAATCAAGAACTTGCTCGTAAAGGTTGTTATTATTTCAATTATTTTAAATACTCTCCTTATCATCGAGCGATACAAGAAATTTTGAATATTAATTAATATTCATTATTAGTTATTTATAAAAATATTAAATAATAATTTAAATTATCTTGATTTGAATAAAATTTGAATATTAAAAACTTTAGAATTTAATAATTTTAAAATTTTTTATTATTATACTAACTAGCGATAAAATATATAGAAAATAAAAACAGAAAAATCGCAAGAAATTATAAAAAAGCTAACTAAGGCTCACAGTTTTATTAAGCATTTTCTCTTTATAAATCCTTTATGGGAACCACTCCCTTATAAATTGAAGACTCGTCTATAATAGCTATTTTGATGTATTCATAAATATGAATAAGGAAAAAATTTTATTTTATCTGGGCTTACATAAAAATATTAAAAACTTTAAAAAAAATTGTTTTCTGTAAATCAACATTATGTTAATTTGCTTTTCCTTGTAGTATATTTTTTAGTTAATCAGAAATCAGTATTTTTGTGATTACACGACAACAAATTAATGAAATTTAGCTAAATTGGAGTACGCACAACTAAATACAATTAAAAAATTTTTGTGCTAATTAGTTTTGTTTCATCGATTTATTCCCGATATTTTAACATTTTTCATTAGTTTTTTTCATATCTGAAATCAGTTTTTTTTAAATTTTTCTGCAAAGACTGAATGAAATGACTTCAGGTTAGAAACTTTACAACTGTAGATCTCTTTTCAAAAAATTTTAATCCAGGGGATTATTATGTTAGATCTCATTTGTGAAATTGACCATTTCGTGAATTGGTCAAGTAAAATGACCAATTCGTGAACTGGTCAAATTTAAGAGATGTGTTGACCATTTCGTGAATTGTGTCGTCAATTTCACAAATGGGGTGTAACACATATGAGCAATTATTTTAAAAGTGCTACTTAATTTGAGCCTGGAATCGTAATTTTTTTTTTGAGGGCACATCGATATGACCCGTGTTTTCAGGTAGTTTGAACCTTCAGAAAACCGAAAAAAATCGTGAACAAGAAATCGGCGATAGGTGCCAAAAAGATTTTTTCACTTTTATGTCAAAAACCGTGTTTTTCGTATCTAAGCTACCCCAAATTTTAAAAATAACTTTTTAGGTAAATAAAATTTTTAAAAATAGATAAAAAAATCTGATAGCCAGGGAAAAACCACTCCAGAAGAAAAAAAAACTTATCTTTTTACGATGAAATTTAGCCAAGTTATCGTCAATTTAAAATTTTGCTCAAATTCGGCTTAAAAAAGATTGAAATTTTATTGAAAAAAGCCTGTTTCTGAACTCTAAAAATTAAAATTTGGTCAATAAAAATGATTTTTTTCTTAAAGAAATGAATTGCCAGGAAAAAATTAATCGATTTAAAAAAAAAATTATTATTTTACGATGAAAATAAAGCGAGTAATGCATGTTTAAAGTTCAGAAACAGGCTTTTTTCAATAAAATTTCAATCTTTTTAAAGCCGAATTTGAGCAAAATCTTAAATTGACGATAACTTGGCTAAATTTCATCGTAAAAAGATAAGTTTTTTTTTCTTCTGGAGTGGTTTTTCCCTGGCTATCAGATTTTTTTATCTATTTTTAAAAATTTTATTTACCTAAAAAGTTATTTTTAAAATTTGGGGTAGCTTAGATACGAAAAACACGGTTTTTGACATAAAAGTGAAAAAATCTTTTTGACACCTATCGCCGATTTCTTGTTCACGATTTTTTTCGGTTTTCTGAAGGTTCAAAGTACCTGAAAACACGGGTCATATCGATGTGCCCTCAAAAAAAAAAAAAATTACGATTCCAGGCTCAAATTAAGTAGCACTTTTAAAATAATTGCTCATATATCCTTGCACACATCAAGGCAATGTTAGCATTTAAAGGCATGGAAATGACCCGAGGATCAAAATTCTTTACGAATTGGACAATTAAAGATTTTTTTATAACCTGACTAATTTATGAGGCACGAATTCATGAATGTACTGAATACATAAGGTGATCGTACCTAAAATTTTGTAATTGGCATTAATAAAAATAATAGGGTTTAAATTATTCTTATTTATTTTTCACCATCTAGTACGCAAAAAACCTGCATGTACAAACGATATACACATTAAGTTGTGCACAAAACGACACATACTTTTATACAGCGTTTTGTGCACGAAATGGCGAATATTTTGCACAAAGGAAAAAGAAAATATTTATTTAAATATTTATCCTGGGGGAGTAAAAAATACTCCCAGGGGTAAAATATATCTTTGGGGAGAATGAAAATTTGGGGATGCAATACGTATAGCCCCCCCCCCCCGTTAAGGAGGTTTATCCATTAAAAAAGATAATGACAGAATGTAATAAAACATGAATAGTATTAAAATTTAAACGTTTTTGAGCTAAAATCGACTTATATTTAATATTTAACTATGTCGCCGACTTAATTAATTTTTTATAAGTAGAATAAAAGTGGTATTTTAACATTGCGCTTATGGGGAAATTTATTTCAACTTTATAAAACGTTGGATGCTAATGACACAGATTGTTGAAACTTAATAAATCTGATAAATAATTGCTTAAATATTACATTCGTAATTAGTTTTACATACTTTATCGACTTTACTATCGTAAATTTAATAAAAAACATACAAAAACACGTAACATAACCAAAAAACTCATTATTTTAGTGAAATGGTTTTTTATAGTTTCTTTTCAATTAATAGCTTCCAAAATAAACTTACAAAAAAAAAAAAAATTATTTCGGTAAACCTAATTCCTGCAAAAATGTAGCAAACAACAGAAATAATGTACCGTAAGGCAAGAATAAAAATTCAACACCAATTAAAAAAAAGTAATTGAGACGAGGTCGACAAAGGTAAAAACATTGATATTTTTTGTATTGCGAAGGCCGAAATTAATAATAGAAATTGGCTAACCTTATTTTAATCGTTTCTTGAAATAGCTTATTGCTCTGAAAGCTTTTTAAATTGGTTATTAAAAAATTGTTAATATTAAATATATATAGGTACATATAAATAACTAAAAGCTATATGCTTCTTCTGAATAAAGAGCTATACTTATTCTGTTGTGCACTATATTTAAAATTAATAATTGAGAGTAATTTAAAAATTATGATTATATATAGCATAAAAACTATTAAAGCTCAATGAAACAGTAATTAAATTTAAATAGATTTTTGCAAAACAATAATATATGGTTCTATTTTCTATTTTATTTTTAAAATCATAATCATAATACTAATTTAATTCAATACAAGCTAAGCTCAATAAAATAGAAACCAGCATATATTTAATAAGGTTAATGTATACCAATAAAAATCCAGAATATGAGCAATCATTGTAAGCCTCGCCTTTTTTCTATAATTTAAACTTTTAAGTTAAGAAATATATACCTATCGGAGTCTTTGTCTTACATGTCGATAAAAACCAGAATGCAACCTCAAATAAATAAATTTTTTTCACGAAATTAAGTAAGTATCGATATAGAGGCTTACATGTTAATTTTTATTGTTTATTTTGGTTTATTTTTGACAATAAATATTTTCTTTATTTTAAAGAAAAAAATTAAGATATTCAAATGACGCTGTTTAAGAATTATAAAAAACTGAAACCGGCATCTGATCCCTCTTATATGGAACCGCAAGGAATATAGGGTACTATTAAAAAAAAAAACATTTAGAAACTAATAGTCAAGGCGCCAACAATGTTAAATGCATCCAAAAATTTTATCAGCTCCAGAATGAATCCACCTCAGTGAAACGTATGCATTTTTGGTCACTAAAACCGATTTTGAAGGTTTCATCCATTTTCGGATGGCCAGTTTTAAGTAATGAACGCTATATCATAAAAAATCGGCAAAAAATTAGTAAGATAGGTAATAGGTAAATTCTTGAAAACAATTGCTAATTGAGCCTATTTTTGGTACTTTTATAAGGTTTTCAGTGTCGCTGATCACGATTTTGAAGACAGATTTTTAAAAATCAAAATGGCAGGCTCAAAATGGCGTATTTTCGACTTCAAAAACGGCGATTTCTGTTGTTGTTAAACATATTTACGTTGTCTAGTAAGTTTTTCGGATCAGTTATGACGATTCTGATCGCCATATTTTTAATTATCTGATTATTATAAATCTTACCTTCGGATCGTGATCACCGGCTGCAAAAACTTTTAATGCAACACGTTAGAATGGTTAATAGTATATTACGACCCATGACCAGAAAAATAATGCCCAAATCGCACGTAAATTACCCTCCAAGGCGAAGCCGAGGATGGTAAACTGCGATTTGGGGCATTCTTTTTTTATGGCCCAGGGTCGTATACGATTTTTCTGCATCAGTGACGAGAAAACACGTCTTTGCCGGACACGCAGCGGCCGGGAAATACGTGCTTTCTGGCCGCTGACCAGAAAAATAGCATTTATTGCCGATTATGAAGTTAGGAATTCGCCATTTTTAGCCTGCTATTTTGATAATTAAAAATATGACCTCAGAATTGTAATATCTGATCCGAATAACTTACTAGACCGTAAACAACGTAAATATGCTTAAAACAGCAAAAATTGCCGTTTCTGAGGTTAGAAATACGCCATTTTGAATCCCATAATTTTTTTTTTTTAAATCTGTCTCCAGTGATCAGTGACCCCAAAAACCTTATTGGTGTATAAAAAATATGATCAATTAGCAATTGTTTTCAAGAATTTACCTATATTGCTAGTTTTTTGCCAATTTTACATGATATAGCGTTCATTACTTAATACTGGCCATCCGAAAATAGACGAAACCTTCAAAATTGGTTTCAGTGAACAAAAATCATTATTTTTCACTGAGGTGGACCCATTCTCGTACTGATAAAGTTTTAGGTCCATTTAACATTGCTGGCGCCTTGAATATAATTTACGAGTATTGAGCGTATGCATAAGTGTTAAATAAATTAATATTTTATTTGTATGATTTTTGAACTTTTTTTTGGGAATCAGTGAAATGTTCTCCTACTTTATTTATTTAATTTAGTATATTTCAGCATACAAATTTTTTAATATTATAATGAATAAAGCAATACGTTTTTAAAATTTTACCCAAAAGCATATACGATCTTATTTTTTATTAAATATAAAAATGCAAAAATATTCTAAACTAAGTAATGAAATTAATGAAAACTTTTCTCTTAATCAAGACAATTTTCCGAAACCATAAAAATTAAAAATAAATAAAAACAAAATGGCTCACAATCCAAGATGGCGGACCAAAAAAGTAGATAAAATAAGGGAAAATAACATTTTTACTCATTCGGAGGGTTTTTGGGGTCAGGGAATGTGATGCTTCAGTGAAAATTTTCATTTTTATACTTCGAAATAAATTCTCAGGAATCCAAAATATAACATTTTTACTAGGTCGAAGGGTTTCCGGGGTCAGGAAATATGTATTTAAATGAAAATTTTCATTTTTTGCCCAGAAATAAATTTTCGGGAATTCAAGATGGCGGATCAAATAACTGAAACAAAAGGAAAACATGATTTTTACTCATTTGAAGGGTTTCCGGGGTATGGAAATATGATATATATATTTGAGTAAAAATTTTCATATTGTTACCCAGAAATAAATTTTCGGGAATCCAAGATGGTGGACAATGAAATAAAAAAAAAAATAACATTTTTACTCAATCAAGGGGTTTGATAGGGTCAGTAAATATGATATTTCAATAAAAATTTTCATTTTTTTACCCCGAAATAAATTTTCGAAAATTCAAGATGGCAGGCCGAAAAACTTAAATTAAGGAAAATAACACTTTTACTTAATGGAAGAGTTTCGAAGGTAAGTAAATATATGATAATTCAATAAAAATTTTCATTTTTATTACCCCGAAATAAATTTCCGGGAATCCCAGATGGCAGATCAAGAAACTAAAAAAAAAATATTTTTCCGTACACATATTTCAAACTTTTTCATATATGACACTCATATTAATATTGGAAAAAAGAAATGATCATATTATATGTATTTCATATTACGGTTGTCCTTAATAAGTTCCAACTCAAAATGCGTTTTGACGTCAAAGTTTCAATTGATTCATGTCAAGTATACTCACCTTATATAAAAAATTTTAATTTCAATTCTGCCTATTCTTCTCTATTATTCCACCTCTTTTAAAAATGCTCAAAAATTACGAAAAAAGAGAGACTTTATTATAATTTCCTCAGGACTTTGATCCTGTAATTATTTTTAAATTGTTCCTGGAAAAGCCATTTGGTAGGAGGCTTGATTTCAAATAAATTATATCATTTGATCTGTATAAATATTGGCTTATTGCCAATTTTAAAATGGGAATATAAGATGACAAGTGACAAAAACATGGAGGAATGTTATTAAATTAATTAGTGTATTTTATTTGAAACGAATATAAACCCCAGTCAGTTGTTACTGTTTCAGGGCTTAATTAAGTCTTTATATGGGCCACGAGTTGGTTTATTCAACTTGTTTGATTTAAAGAGAGGTAAGAGAAAAGGGGATTCATGCGTGCTAGAAAATACTCAAAATATGTATATATAGGAACTATATTTTTTTCATGATCTGAATGTAAATATTTTACTTTTTTAAGCAAAATGTTGGGGACAATTCTATTTAATATGTTATCTAACGTAATACCAGTCCAATAAGTATTTAATTTTAAAACTATATCATTTTATATTTTAGCAACATTTACAGCCACATTCAATAACTCATTTGTTACATTTTCAGACCATAAAATATAGTAGATAAGAAAAAAAAGAAAATCTAATTATTATGTAAAATATAAAAAAAATGTAATAGAATATTCTTTGAGAAAGTATAAAATACTATGGAACATTCTAGAAGTTTTGAGAAAGAAATTCGCATGTAAAATCTTTTTGCAAGTGTACGTGATTGGAAAATCGTATATAAGAGAGAGCCATTCCAGCCTCTCGCAACATTTGACTAAGAGATTTTATGCGGACGAGTTACTGCATGTAAATAGTCTTTTGCCTAGAAATCAATAAATATTAATTAAGTTTAATTTAATTAAATTAGTTAATATTTAATTACACCTAAATCTAGATCAAATAACACTAAACAAGATCATCTATTTATTCCCTGCTGGGAAAGTGTAGAAACCTGGCGGTCAAGGATCAGTTTACAGCTCCCTTGACTCTGCCGTTATTTAGGCGGGTAAAATTAAAGTATTGTAATTAAAGTGGTGTTTCGAGTTTCTCTCCTAATTTTTAACCACTATGAACTCAAGATTCAGATTAAGAGACCAACAAAATTACCTATAGAATAATAAAATGCTTATAAAGAAATTTTAAATCATTAAATCATCTTTTTAAGGAAATCAATGAAAAAAACGATTTGAACACAGCATGTTATTGTTTAAGTCCTTTAAAATATTCTGCTTGGGCTGAAAATTTATATAGATCATAAACACGAAGAAAAAAACTCAATTTTAAAAAATGAAAGTAATATAATACCATTGATCGTTGTTGAGATATCGTAGCCACAAGTTGTCGACTTTTGCATCCTATAAGGTAGAGCTTTGCTCTATATAATAATAATTTTTAATTTTTATCGTGTTTAAATTCAAATTTTTAAGTTTAAGGTATGTTTTGATTCTGCTTAAAATTTAATCATTTATTCTTTAGGTTTTTTCAGACTAACTGGGAAATTTTGTCAACTGAATTTAGCCTTAAAAAAATTGAAAACTTTTGTAGGGGTTAGTTAAATTTTCTCAAGGGGTTGGTTATTTTGTTGTTATTTTTTATTTATTTGGGGTTAACTGTGATAATTTGAAGAAAATCGGATATAATTATAATTTTTTTTCGTTTGAAATTCAAACTTTTAAAAGAGAAAAATAATCAATTTGAATGGTTGTTCCAATTGCGTACAAAATTTAATTAGTCCGTTATTGACTCGTTTAAAATCAACTGTGAAATTTTGAAGTCAATCTTATATAACCCGAAAGAGTTATCGTGCACAAAAAACCGACCCGAAGTCGCGGGTATAGGCTGAGCTCGCTCTAAGATTTGCTCAGTGTAATTATATGTGCAGAACCATATATTACATGTATAATGTAAAATAGATCAAATATTTAACGCGTTTTGCTAAAATCACTATAATTTCGGTCAAACGAGTTTTTTACAGACCGGCCACACTATAGCCAGAATTTTAATTTTAAAAAAAATTTTAAAAGGGAGAGGGGGAAACCGCGGCTTTTTTAAATTATTTTATTTTAATGTAATTTTTTAAGAAATTTATCATTATGAAAGTTACAAATTAATTTTACTTTTGAAAAAAATTAAATAAAATAATAAGAGTAAGCAATTAAAATTATTAATTAAAAAAATTAATTGAACAAAAAAGTTTCAACAATAATGTAACGATACGTAATGTATAACCTATAATTTTATATATACTGTATACAGTTTGTTTATAAACGTTTGAAATATATAAAATTTTTTCACATAAATCTGCGTAAATTCATGAAATTATTGAGATTCTTTAGTCTTTAATTATTTAATTTTAATTACTTCATAATAGTAAATAAAAATAGTTATTTCATAATAGTGTAAATCCTTCCTATATCAGTAAAATATCATTGTGTTAAAATTGGAGTCAGTTTACATATAGTCTGAATATTAACAGGCGTGGTATATAAGAAGGAAAAAATACTATAATTATAAAAAATTATTTATTAATTTAATATAATTTGAATTAAAGATAAAAATTTCAATCGTTAAATAGTGTTATAATTCAAGGATTTTTGGAAGTTTTTATAATTTTATAAAATTTTGCCTGTTTTTATATGGAGAAATCATCTGTATATAATTGTTTAATTACTTAAAAAGTAGTAAACTAATTTAAAAATCATGATAACTGCAAACAAATGGTTACAATTAATGTCAATGTACTACCAGTTAATGTTATTGTACAAAAAAAGAAGTAAATTTGTGATTAGACGATATTGGGTAAAGCCATTTTTAAAGCTCAGGAATTACTTTGGAGGTTTTCAACAAATATTTTTATACTTCAAGAATCACGACAATGAAGAATTTCAAAATTTAACAAGAATGACTGTAGACCAGTTTGATTTTCTACACAATCTTGTAAGAAGAAAATTAACAAAATTCAGTACATTCAGAGAGCCATTAAGTTCTGAACTTAAACTCGCTGCAGTAATTATGTAGGAGTTTTTAAATTTTCTATTTAACGAAGTGTCAATCTTGTATCAATGGTATAAAATGACCCAGGCAACCAACGACGTTTCGGAAACGTCTCCAACCCGTTTCTGAAGAAACGAATTAAACCAATTTGCACCGTTTAAGAAACGTTTCTGGAACCGTTTCAGAAACGTAAAAATGCGCCTTAGAATTTTAAAATCCTAATTTTAGAATTAATTCCATAGCGAATATTCTTATATTTATTCATACTAGAAGTTATTTGCTAATGTTTTTAATTTTACACATAAATTTTTTAGTTTACTTACAATTATAAGTATAATTTAATTAAAAATTTATAAATAATTTTTAATTATTTTGATTTTCAATGAAAATCATAGCAAAAATACAAAAACGAACAAGTCGATTTTGTAACATAATAAATATTTAACCAAGTCTTATATACAGTTGGAAGATCATTTTATATATGACTTGAGAAAAGCAGTAATCGCCACCTATTAATCATCTTAATTAGTTCATTTTTTCTAAAATAGATGGCTTTTTTGAAAGTCAT
The DNA here is from genome assembly GCA_022575985.1 of Anagrus nilaparvatae. Lineage (NCBI taxonomy): Eukaryota > Metazoa > Arthropoda > Insecta > Hymenoptera > Mymaridae > Anagrus > Anagrus nilaparvatae. The sequence continues at coordinate 8,057,922 of JAKSXM010000231.1, read as the reverse complement.
AAATAAAATGACTTTTCAACTGCATATAGGACCTCGTTAAATATTTATTATGTTACAAAATCGACTTGTTCGTTTTTGTATTTTTGCTATGATTTTCATTGAAAATCAAAATAATTAAAAATTATTTATAAATTTTTAATTAAATTATACTTATAAGTGTAAGTATACTAAAAAATTTATATGTAAAATTAAAAACATTAGCAAATAACTTCTAGTATGAATAAATAAAAGAATATTCGCTATGGAATTAGTTCTAAAATTAGGATTTTAAAATTCTAAGGCGCATTTTTACGTTTCTGAAACGGTTCCAGAAACGTTTCTTAAACGGTGCAAATTGGTTTAATTCGTTTCTTCAGAAACGGGTTCGAGACGTTTCCGAAACGTCGTTGGTTGCCTGGGGAATACTTTTTTTTTAATTTCAGTATGCTGGCTCAAGGAAATAGCATTAGAATGAATGCTTGGTTTTTTCGCATTGGTAGGTCAACCATGCAAAGTATATTGAAGGAAGTTTGTCAAGCTATAGTTGAAAGTTTAACGCCATTGAACATTCCAGATTTGGATGAAATGACTTGGAAAAAAATAGCAGAAGAGTTTGAAGAAATTTGGAATTGCCCTCATTGTTTGGGAGCTCTAGATGGCTATCATGTTTGGTTGCAAAAACCTCCAAAATCTGGCTCCATTTTTTTTAGTTACAAGAAGTATTTTAGCATAGTTTTGCTTGGCTTATGTGATGCTTTCAAAAGATTCACTTGGTTCAATCTGGGTCATTATGGTAAGAATAAAATAATCATAAGCATTTAAATGTACTTAATAACTTATTATAATTAATTGAACAGGTTCATTTAACGATGCAAGCATATTTATGTCAACAGACTTATACGAAGGGATGCATCAGGGTCATTTAAATATTCCTGAGCCCACATTGTTAAAAAATAGCAACATCTTAATGCCATACTTCTTTGTTGGTGATACTATATTTGCATTACACAAACATTTGATGAAGCCATTTACTGCATCTGCTCATTTAAGTGATCCAGAAAGAATATTCAGTTACAGGATTTCAAGGGCACGTATTAATATCGAATGTGCCTTTGGAATATTGACTAAAAGATGGGCGATTTTAAGAACTCCATTATCATTCAAGCTCCAAACATGTGAATTGGTTACAACAACAACAATATTGCTTCACAATTTCATAATAACAGAAAATTTAAAATCAACAGCAGGAGTTACAAAGTACACAAACTATCCATTAGAAAATCATAGAAGAGAAAATGGAGTTGATGAAATTGATGATCGCATTTTAAACAATAGTACTATTCAACGCAATATGTTAAAAGATTACTTTATGTCACCAGCAGGTTCAGTTTCCTGGCAAAGAGAATATGCACTTAATAATGCCTTACAATGACTATAAAGATTTATGATTGTATACTTTGTTGTTTCTTGTAACATAATCATATTATTGTATATAGTTAATTATATGAAGTTTTTTTTAAGTTATAAATTTTTTTAAACAAATAAAAAATGAGTGTAATATTGATAATATTGATAAAAAATTGAATTTTTTATTTATTTTTCTATTGGAAAAAAGTAAATTACTAAAATCGTTACGTTACAAATAATATATTTATAAAATGTATTAATTTACTTATTGTCTTTATTATTATTATTTTTATTTAAAGAATTATCTTCTTCAAATTTCTCAATCTCTTGAAGTACCATCACGAAGCACTTAAACATAAATTTAGAATTCAATTTTACTCCTCGTAGGTGTTCTACAAGTGCGTTTCCAAACTTATTTGGACTTGGAACATATGGAAAAACATTTTCTGCCTCATCCCCTTTATGAGTTGTATTACTATTTTCCAGTTGAATGTTTTTTTGAAGTTCGCTTCTAACTAATTTAGATACCTCGATTATTTCTTGTTCAAAATCATTTTTCTTTTTTCGTTTCATGTTGCAAAAATCATCTTCGGGTGGCATAATGTAATCAACATTTTGTTGGCCAGTTTGTTCGCAACATTTTTTTTTTATTTCAATAGAACTGTTAATCTTACGAGGGTCATTCATTCTGACCATAAAATGCAAATCTTTATAATAGGTCCAATTTGCTTCCTTAGTAGCACCAGATCCTGAAGCTACTGTTTTTCGAGATTTTGTCTTTTCAGCAAAATATTTAGTGTAAAGATAATTCCAAACTTTTTGAAGGTCTTGGCCTTTTTAAATACATAGAAAAAAACAATTTATTTATAATTTATAAAATATTATTGAAATGAACATGTAAAAATTGCAAAATACCATCTTCTACCCTTATTCCAGTGCTTTGAAAAATAATATTAACAAAGCTCTGAAACAAGTTAATAATCTTTTTATCCTTCTTGTGCTCTTCTAATTTTTTATTGTAAATATAAGGAATTCCTGAAACACATGTGATTAAGGCCTGGATTACTGTATGCTCATCTTGTTCTGATAAATAATCGATTAATTTGATATCACTAGTCATTTTTAATTATTTTTATAAACTGCCGGCTGTTATTGTAAATAGTAAGTTTACCAATAGGTACTAAGATGACTATGCAGGTAAGGTTGTGTCATTTATGAATAAAGAAGTAAGTGCTTGTTTCTACCTAACAAAACCTTTAAAAACGCAATTTTGGTTGCTGTTTGCGCATCTACAAACGTGCAGAAATATATATGCATGTGCAATATATATATATAAATTAAATAAACAACAGTTCAAGAATAGTTAAATTATTTTGTAGCTGCACAATAAATTGCAATTTTTTTATGATGAGCTGTAATGAGGGTGCAGTTAGTCTTGATTCTGAAGAAAGCTTGTTTATGAAAAATCTAATTAACTTGATAAAGGGAAATAAATTAATAAGTCAATATAATGATTCAAACATTCAAAACATGGAACTTGAGCTAGATGATGTAGAATTACAGCAATTAGATAACAATTTTGATCAAATTGCTAATTTATTAAATTTGCAACATGAGGGTAGAGCTGTCACAGGTATAATGAACATATTTTTTAATCTTATTGCAGTATTTTTAACAATTTTTTGGTTATAGGTAAATGGGTATCCAATGAATGGCTTTCGCTATTGCAAATGTTTAAGTTCTGTGTGGAAAATGAGATCTTCAACTGGATTTACTTTGAAGAAATGCAGTTTTTAATGGAATTTATGGAGACAGAAGATATATCAAACACTTCTGCAAATATCGAAGATGAAGATATTATCATGGAAGAAAGTAGCATGGAAGATCTTTATGTCTCTAAACTTGATTTATCTGAGTATGAAGTTAATTTAGTCAAGAAAGTCCAGGATTACCCTCAAATTTATAAGAAAAACGGTAAAGCAGGAGTTAAACGAGCAATTTTCAGGAACATATGTAATAATAATGAAAAAATTGGTAATTAAATTTATTTTTACTGCCAAATTGTTTGTTAAACATTTTTTTATTTTGTTTATTTATTTTATTAGCTATGAGGTATGCAGCGGATTGGCAAAAGATAAGAGGAAAATACTATTATCACTTTAAGAATGGTCATGTCACAAAATACGATGATTTATTTGCGTTCTTAAAACCTTATCTTAAAGTAATAAATCCTAAACAACAAAAACCAAGTTCATCTACTTCTAATCTTAATACAACGTTGGAAAATGATATTGAAAAAAGTCTACCAACTGATGTAATAGATATCGATCATAAAATAAATTACAATGATGAGGATATAAATATCACTAATGAAAATAGTCTACAAGCGGATGAAGAGATAATTGACTTAGTAAATGAAGAAAATGCAGCAAAAAAACAAACTCAACCTCCTAATTTCAATATTTATTACATGGCTATTGAAAAAGCATTTTGTGAACAAATTCCGGCTGATAATCAGAGCAAGTTCATGAGATATTTGATGGACAAAATAGATGAATTCGAACTTTTATACCAATCTTTATAAGTAATGATAATTTTACATTTTAAGTAATTCTGGTTTCAATTATATGTATTAAGTAAGGTGTCAAATTAAGAGAGAATCATCAGTTTGCTGTAAAATTTTTTTTTTAAGACCAATTTTTTTAACATCCTCTGCTAATAATGAACATTGTTCTATTTCATATTTTATAATTAGAAACTTTTAATGTTTATTAGAAATAGTAATAATAAGTATTGTGATGACAAAATGTATTTTTATAAAATATATATTAAATGTAAAGAGAATATTTTTAAGTCTATGCTTTAGAAAGTACATAGTTTATATAATAGCATCAAGTCAATTAATATTAATAATTTATAATTTATGTAAAAATTGCTAATAAATAAAATGAATATTAAAAGAAAACTAATAAACTGCATTCAAATATATTTCCTCAAAAACTCTCAGCTTACTTCAATTGTGTAAATAAATAAATAATTATAATTTGGCATACACAACACTTAAAATGCATCTGCGAGATTTCTTGTTCACTTGACTGTGCTATAGTGACAACTTGTCATTTTAGAATCTCTTGCATCTTTTTTATTCATATCTCTTGCAATATTTAATTGATGCGATACCCATTCATGTAATGATATTCATTTAATGTAGGTTAATTTAATTTTTTTATTATATAATTATTACTTTAAATAATAACCAGTACTCTACTTGCTATACTTATTTGGATTTATGAAATTAAATAATTTATAACTCAAAATGCTAAGCCAGCATAAAGCTCAAGAGAGCTTCAAAAAATTGTAATACACAATTATATGTAAATAATATTTATCTTATAATCTGCCTATTATTTTTTTTATTGTTATTTCATGCCTTTTTTATAGAATAGAATTGAAAAAAATTAATTTATAGCTTTATTTTTATAACATTACAAAAAGTAAAATTAATTTGTAACTTTAACAATGATAAATTTCTTTAAAAATTACATTAAAATAAAATAATTTAAAAAAGCCGCGGTTTCCCCCTCTCACTTTTAAAATTATTTTTTAAATTAAAATTCTGGCTATAGTGTGGCCGGTCTGTTAGTAAAAAAAAAATAATAGTGTATACCCTGATAAAATTTCGAATACAACTGTATAAATTTTATATAAATTTTATATAAAGGCTATTGCCGGATAAATATAGTGATTTGGCCCCCCTCCCCAATCTCAAAAAAATTATTTGCATCCGAAAAATATTATAAAAACTAACCGATGGCCGTTGGAATTAGCTTCCTAGCCCATATTAGGCGCCCTTAAACCTTAAAAAACCTTAAAAATCGTGTTTTTTGCGTTTTTTTTTGTTTCTCCGCACTGTGTTGAGCTATTAATCTGAAAGTAGCGTAGAAAAAAAGGGCACAGAGTGTATTTTTAATCTTCATTGGTTTTAGACCTTTAAGACCATTTTAAGACCCCGAAAATTTATTTTTAATTTTCGAAAAATTGGTTTTTTGAGCATAAAAAAAAATAACCAGCGTTAAATTTCTTCAAACTGACCTAAAAAGTTGAAAAAAAGTATATTTTACTGATATCAGTCTTGTCCTAGAGGGGGAGCTCATCTCCACACCTTCAAAACTCAAAAAACGCGTTTTTTTGCCTCTACACGATTAAAATGCAATAGAATTGGAAAAATTCGTTTTGGAACCTCCCTCAATCTTTTTGAGCTTCTATTTATACATTTTAACTAAAATATATTTCATTAATTACTGTTTTTAGACCCTTATGACCACTCAAGACCACCTTAAGAGCCCAAAAATTGATTTTATATTTTCGAAAAATCAGTTTTTTTGAAATTAAAAAATTATACCTGCCTTTAATTCTTTCAAATTGGACTAAAAAGGCAAAGAAAATTATTTTTTAACGATATCAGTCCTGTCCTGGAGGGGGAGCTCATCCCCACCCCTTGAAAACTCAAAAAACGCGTTTCTTTGCCCCTATACACGATTAACCCATTAATTCCTAAGAAGAAACTGCATTTGACAGAGCTGTAAAATCTATTCCATTTAGAGCATTAGACTCAAATTAGTAAAATAAAACACAAAAAAAATTTCAAAATGGCGGACATTTATAAATGGCGGACTAATATGGTGGTCAGAAAAAATTAAATTTTGATATTTTTTGATAAAAATTTGTGTGAATGGTATTTTTTGGGTGCTAATTACGAATATATAGTTATTTATCAAAAATTTTTAAATGGCGGAACCAAAATGGTCGTTGAAAAACTCGATATTTCGAGATTTTTGACGATTTTGAGCCTGAGCAGAAACTGTAAGTTATATAACCATAAAACCGGTTTCATTTAGGGCATCTAAACATGTAATGTGAAAAAATATTTATTTATCTATCTATTTTTCAAAAACTCAAAATGGCGAGACTAAGAAGAAACTGTAAGTTTCTTTTGTGTCCGCTAAATTGATCGGCCATTTTGAATTTTAATAAATAATTTTCATTTTTTCATATAACATGTTTAAATGCCCTAAATAAAACCGGTTTTACGCTTATACTATTTACAGTTTCTTCTCAGGCTCAAAATCGTCAAAAATCTCGAAATTGCGCATTTTTCAGTAGCCACATTAGATCCGCAATTTTGAGTTTTTGAAAAATAGATAAACCTTCGTAATGAGCATCCAAAAAATACCCTGTACACAAATTTTGACCAAAAAATAACGAAATTTAGTTTTTCGTGTCCGCCATCTTTATCTACCATTTTGAATTTTTTTCGAAAAAAATTTATATTTTCACATAAAATGTTTAAATGCCCTAACTGAAAACGGTTTTATGGTTATATAACTTACAGTTTCTGCTCAGGCTTAAAATCGTCAAAAATCTCGAAATTTTGATTTTTGCAACTGCCATATTGGTTCCGCCATTTAAAAATTTTTGATAAATAACTATATATTCGTAATTTGCACCCAAAAAAATACCATTCACACAAATTTTTATCAAAAAATATCAAAATTTAATTTTTTCCGAACACCATATTTGTAATATTTTGGAGGAAATATTTGGGGAAATTGCAGGAAAATTGGTTTTAATTGGGTTTATAAATAAATTCACACGTGATTAAAATAATAAAATAATTATTAAAACGCACTTATTGAATGTATTATATACAAATAATTAAATGTTAGATTATAATCCACTATAGTGGACTGTATAAATATAGTTATTGATCGCTGGCGTTAAAGAAAAATGAATTGATTTGAATTAATTAAATTAAATTTAAGCACTGTTTTTAGTTCTATGATAACTTTATGTTTAATACGCTGGGCGGTGCATGACTAAAATTGTCTTACGAGCGCGACCGCCGACGCGACCACAGAATGAGAGCATGAATCGGTTTTATAGAACCGGTGAAAGTTTAACGTGAGAGAAGGGGCCCTAAAACGGGGGCCGATAAATCAAATAATTACAATATCACGTAAAACATTATTTACCGCGAATATTCAACATGAAAAAATAGAAAAATATAATTTTATAGCTATTGGCCGCAACAATATTAGTCCGCTATTTATAAATGTCCGCCATTTTGAAATTTTTTTTGTGTTTTATTTTACTAATTTGAGTCTAATGCTCTAAATGGAATAGATTTTACAGCTCTGTCAAATGCAGTATCTTCTTAGGAATTAATGGGTTAATCGTGTAGGGGCAAAGAAACGCGTTTTTTGAGTTTTCGAGGGGTGGGTATGAGCTCCCCCTCCAGGACAGGACTGATATCGTTAAAAAATAATTTTCTTTGCCTTTTTAGTCCAATTTGAAAGAATTGAATCCAATTTGAAAGAATCCAATTTGAAAGAATAAAATCAATTTTTGGGCTCTTAAGGTGGTCTTGAGTGGTCATAAGGGTCTAAAAACAATAATTAATGAAATATATTTTAGTTAAAATGTATAAATAGATGCTCAAAAAGATTTAGGGAGGTTCCAAAACGAATTTTTCCAATTCTATTGCATTTTAATCGTGTAGAGGCAAAAAAACGCGTTTTTTGAGTTTTGAAGGTGTGGAGATGAGCTCCCCCTGCAGGACAAGACTGATATCAGTAAAATATACTTTTTTTCAACTTTTTAGGTCAGTTTGAAGAAATTTAACGCTGGTTATTTTTTTTTATGCTCAAAAAACCAATTTTTCGAAAATTAAAAATAATTTTTCGGGGTCTTAAAATGGTCTTAAAGGTCTAAAACCAATGAAGATTGAAAATACACTCTGTGCCCTTTTTTTCTACGCAACTTTCAGATTAATAGCTCAACACTGTGCGGAGAAACAAAAAAAAACGCAAAAAACACGATTTTTAAGGTTTTTTAAGGTTTAAGGGCGCCTAATATGGGCTAGGAAGCTAATTCCAACGGCGATCGGTTAGTTTTTATAATACTTTTCGGATGCAAATAATTTTTTTGAGATTAGGGAGGGGGGCCAAATCACTATATTTATCCGGCAATAGCCTTTATACAGTCAGTATCGCGCAAACTAACTCACTTTCACTACTATCAACTTTATTTGAAAATCTAGCTCTTAGGGCATTTTGCCTATCTTATCCTGGGATACCCTCAATAAATTATGAATTTTAAATATAGTGCGTAACTGAATAAGTATAGCTTTAATCAGGCTTTAAGTTATTCATACCTACCTATATATTTAATATTAATAATATTTTAATAACCAATAATTTAAAAATCTTTAAGAACGATAAGCTATTTCAAGAAACTATTAAAATAAACTTAGCCAATTTCTATTATTAATTTGGCCTTCACGATATAAACGATATCGATGTTTTGACCTTTAAAGACATCGTTTTGAAATTATTTTTTTGTTTACGGTATACAGATTTGTGATACAAAATTTTATAAAATGGAATCACACATACAATGTTGTACATATATGGCTCATTTTCATTTTTTTTGCAAAAATAGATTTCAAAAAAATAATATAAAAATCTTGTTTTAGTGCTGTAATTTTTTGAAAACATAAAGTAAACATTTTTTTTATCAAAGGATCAACTTGTTATTGTCATAAAAACTTAGTAAAATTAAAAAATTTTTATTATTGTGCTTTTAACCGTTTATTTCTTCAGGTATAAAAAAGTATTTTTATTAAATACGTAATTTTTGGTCATATTTTAAACTAAAATAGCATCTAAAATATTAATTTAAGGTTAAATAGCTGTTGGTACATCTAAAATTAAGTGAAATACAAACTTTAAAAAAAAGGAAATAAAAATCCATGCACTTATTTTGCTTACAACACCAAGTTATTAATAGGAACGGTAAAGGCTTTTTAGGGGAACGGTAAAGGCTTTTTTGTCATATTTTACCCATAATTTTTTTTTTTAACTTAAAATTATGTTAATTTTTATGGTGTATGGTCAACAGCTTTTTGAAATAAAAACTTTAAGACAAAAAAATTTGTAAATTCTTACTTCAATCGGTATATACGACCATGTGACACTATTTTTGCAAAAAAAATGAAAATGAGCGATATAGATAACTTGATTAAATATATAGGGGGGTTTAAACAAAAAAGTTTTCGCAATAAAAAAACTTTTCGAGCTAATAATTTTTACATTAAAGCAATCAGGAATTATTTTCTTCTATAGTAAAAGTAAAATATTTTAGCTGTTGGTATTAGGAATGGTTCTATGAACAAGGCTTTAATGACATAATTTATAATGTTAATCTTAGAACACTAAAAGATATTTTTTGAAATCTTCTAAATCTCATTACGGTTTGTTAAAATTTCCAAAACAGCCCTATAAATAGAACTAGTATTTTGCTAATTTAAGGATGTTCCCTAGTTTTCCCCGAGCAAAACTAAGATTTTGGTTAACTACAGTGACTCTAGAAGAAACCTAAAAAAACCTATAGTATACTTTTTCTCTATTTGTATTCAAAAGGAACGGTAAAACCATAATTTGTCTATATAGTATCATTTTTATAAAATGTATTTACTAATATTAAAAGCTTTAAGAGTAATCTAATTAAAGCGTTTAAAAAGCTAAAATAAAAATTTTTATTAAATTAACACAATTTTTTTTTATTGAATTTTTAATTTATTTTTTAAATTTTAAAGTAATTTAAGCAAAATAGCAACCTAATGGTGCAGTTAAAATTTTATTTAAAGTATGAATTAACAACTATTTAATAATTATACATTATCATCTTGCAATAATTATGTAACAAATTACGAGCAAGAATAAAAGTTACTACTACAGACTTCCATAACTCTTGTATCATTGAGTAGTTAAAAAAATTACCAGGTGAACATGTTAATTAAAGATCCTGTAATACGAGGTTATATAGCATATTTAAATAAGTGGCCGATGTTTTAATTAACTAAAATTTATAAAAATTCAGAATATTAATTAAGTATATATTAAAGTAGATAAATAAGTTAATAAAAAAGTCTTACTTTAGAAAAAGTTACGATGGATAAAATAACAATTTTTCCAGCAGTTAATTTAACAGGTCTTTGTGAATTTAAAATTATTAAAGTTAAACTTTTTATTTCATTTGGACTTAATTTATACCAATCAACGGAATATGCTGCTTCACCAACTTTTTTACACTATAAAAAATTAAATTAAATAATTTGAAAATTTTCTTTATTATTATTAGGTAAATAAAAACGATCAAAAATGGAACAAATTTAGAAATAATTTATTTATTTCGACGTTTCGAAAGCTCAGGCTTTCATTATCAAGAAATTTTTATAAAATTTTATAAAAATTTTCTTGATAATGAAAGCCTGAGCTTTCGAAACGTCGAAATAAATAAATTATTTCTAAATTTGTTCCATTTTTGATCGTCTTTATTTTTATTTACCTAATAATAATAAAGAAAATTTTCAAATTTTTGTATTGGAACGTGCAAGTATATATACTTGTTTAATAAAATAATTAAATTAAATAATATTTTATTACAAAAAACTTATAACCGGTTTGTGTAAACACAACCTAAATGCATGGAACATGTTTACTTCCAGCTGAGGATTAGGTATAATATAAATGTTACTCAACATTACAATTTTCTAATTTTATAATTTGTAATTATCACCTTACTAGCTGTTAAGATTCTAAACCCAAACTATTTTGATTCCCTAAACCTGAATTATTCTAAGTCCCTTAACCAATATTATTCCAAGTCCCTAAATCGATATCATTTTAAGTCCATAAATCTGTATTATCTTAAGTCCTTAAGCTCAGATTTTTCAAAGTCTCCTAATTATTATAAGTTTCATTTGACCCACATATTTGACCACCCCCCTTAAATAGGACAAATTTGACCACCCCCTTAAATTGGACATATTTGACCACCCCCCTTAAATAGGACAAATTTGACCACCCCCCTTAAATAGGACAAATTTGACCACCCCCCTTAAATAGGACATATTTGACCCCCCCCTTAAATAGGACAAATTTGACCACCCCCCTTAAATAGGACATATTTGACCACCCCCCTTAAATAGGACATATTTGACCACCCCCCTTAAATAGGACAAATTTGACCACCCCCCTTAAATAGGACAAATTTGACCACCCCCCTTAAATAGGACAAATTTGACCACCCCCCTTAACTAGGACATATTTGACCACCCCCCTTAAATAGGACAAATTTGACCACCCCCCTTAAATAGGACAAATTTGACCACCCCCCTTAAATAGGACATATTTGACCCCCCCCCCCCCCTTAAATAGGACAAATTTGACCACCCCCCTTAAATAGGACATATTTGACCACCCCCCTTAAATAGGACATATTTGACCACCCCCCTTAAATAGGACAAATTTGACCACCCCCCTTAAATAGGACAAATTTGACCACCCCCCTTAAATAGGACAAATTTGACCACCCCCCTTAACTAGGACATATTTGACCACCCCCCTTAAATAGGACAAATTTGACCACCCCCCTTAAATAGGACATATTTGACCACCCCCCTTAAATAGGACATATTTGACCACCCCCCTTAAATAGGACAAATTTGACCCCCCCCCCCCCCCTTAATTTTCAAGTTCTGAAGTACCCCCTCCCTATAAACATGTTCCATGTTAAAATTTAATCCTAATAAGTATGAAAAATTGACGAAAGGAAAAGAAATAAAATTTAATTTTTTTTTTTTTTGTTTGTTAATATATTATTTTTACTTATTTGCGATTACCTTTTCTGTCAAGAGATCCCCAATGTAACAGATTATAAAGGCATTGAAGATACATGATATATAAAGACAGAAAAATGTAAACATTTCCAGATAATTTTTTTGTTTTAAGGACTGAAAATTGAGTTTAATAATTAATTTATTTTTTATAACAATTAAAAAAATGTTTTTATGGGTTGCCAAATTGTCATACAAGTTTTGATTAATAATTTATTTTACCAAAACCTACTTTTTAATTATTTATTAGTCAAATTGGTTGGTAAAGTTTTGTTATTTAAGAATTCATAAAATTTCTAAGAACTTTATATTATAACTCTAGTTTAAACGCTTTTATAAACCTTGATGACTAATATTTTGGAGGAAAATATCTATTTGTTCAACAAGGGAAAAAATAGTATACGAGTGCAGGCAGCATTGAAAGTAAAATTTACTACATTTTTTCCCGTGTTCAACACATAGTTTTTCATTAATAGCAAAAAAAAGATCGCCCCAAAGTAAGAAAGTAGATCTTTTTTGCAGTGTATTATGAAATATCTATTTGCTTGGCAAGGGGGGAAAGAATCATATATCTGACGAGTTGACGGGATTGGACGCGAGGTAAACTGACGAGGATGCACGAGCTGAAGGCGAGTGTCTTCCGAGTCAGTTTACCGAGCGTACATATCCCGCCAACGAGTTGTATGATTCTTTCATCCCGTGTTAAGCACATAGTTTTTTTATTTTTAGATGTAAATTGGTGCACTTGATGCAAGAAGAAAAAATAATAATTAATCTTAAGATTAAATCAATAATTTACATATACATTTATATTGCATAATATATGTGCGTGGATAAAGAGACAAAAAGTATCCTATTTTTTCGCTTATTGAACAAATAGATATTTTTTTTGGAGTCTAAGTAAACATATAAAAAAAACTCTAAAATGTCATGTCAATTAAAAAAATTTTTTTTTAAACGTGATAATATTTAGGCTTTCCATATCATTATTATTTTACTAATTAATTTCATGCTGACTTACAAATAAGAAATAATATCCAAGCATGGTCATATTAAAAGCATTTCCAAATAATACGACAAAAAATACGTATTTAAATATATCTTCTATTTGAGATGCAAACCTAGAACCAAAATTGTTATTAAAATATTAAGATTAAAATTATAATTCGTATATATAAAAGAAAATCAAATTAAAAAAAAATAATTGTTAAATTTTTTATTTTTATTAATTAGTTGGATACCCAAACTTCGTGTAGCTTGTAATCAGAAATAGTTTTATGGTATGTCTGTTATCCGGTCTAACCTGGGCTTTTCTCCCTGGCTTAGTTCGTTCCGAGGTTTGTTAATTAAAAAAAACTGTCAAACAACTTGGTTTTTGATTTTTTTTGAAAAGCATTTGACTTGCGATTGTCCTAATTAAATTGAAAATTTGGGTAAATTCGTAAAAACATCTTAGGATCAAGTAAAATCATTTGTTACAGTTAAAATTTCCATATTTTTGATTTGTTAATGAATTCGTGAAAATTTTCAAAAAAATTTTCTTATGTAAAATTTTTTTTTTCATAGAAAGCAGTTAGTTTTCTTTTTTGCATTTAATTCAACGTAGGCAAAGTCTCATACCACAATTTTTTCTCTTTTACGCACTAATCCGAATGTTTAGCTATCAAAAATTTTGTATAATACTAAGTTAATTTATATTTTTAAAATTTACCTTAGCATATCTAAATGCTGTTTAACAATAGTTTTTAGTTCATTTGAATCATGAGAAACATTCTGAAACTTATTTGCAATAATAGCACATTTACTGCAAACATGTAAAATGCAAACAATTTCTATGCTGCATTCCCCGGTCCATATAGCACATAATACAAGTGTACTTAAAAACTGCAACACGGAAATAATTTCGTAATATGGGGTAACCTATGAAAAATAAAAAATTAATAATATTAAACGATTTACATTTAAAAAACACGTTACACGTAAAAATTTAGTTTTTTTAATAGAGTACATGTAAAGATTTTTTCTGTACTGCGGCCCGAAAGTACGTATTTCCCGGACGCTGCGTCCGTCCGGCAAAGACATATTTTCTCGCCACATTCACAGAAAAATTTTGTACAATCCTCGGCCATAAACAAAGAATGACCCAAATCGCAGTTTACTATCCTCGGCTTCGCCTCGGAAGGTAATTTACGTGCGATTTGGGCCATTCTTTATTTTTCTGGACAAGGACCGTAATATACTATTATTGTCTTTTTACTCTAATCCTATATAAAGGATTAATCCTTTGTTTAATAGACTTATGTGTTTTTGATAAGACCTGCTTTTAGTATAAGATACGTGTTTATTCAAATTTATAACTTCGTCAAAAGCAAGATTTGCAAATTTTTTTTTTTTTAAATTGGAATTTACATTTTAATATGTAAAAATCTCAAAAACGTCAACTTTTGTGTTACGTGTTTCTAAAGATTGCATGGAACCATAGAGAGTAGGGGGTTTGCACCATGCGGTTTTCTGAGTTTTTAGGTTTTTTGCTACGAGTTGGATCAGGTATCAAATAAAGTCGATGTTTTAGCGATCTACAGTACGGCTTTTAATCAGAAAATTTTCCTGATTTTACAATTCTATGACTATTTTTACTTATTCTATGACTATTCGAATAGTCAATCGTACTTTACTATTCTATTTTACAATTCTTGTTAAAATTTTTTTGTAAATTTTATTAGGAAATAAATCATAACTTTTTTCCTGTATAGTTATCCTTTTTTTCAATATTTTTCATTTTTTGTGAAGCGTAAACAAAGTTTTTTTTTACTTAAAATAGTCACAGAATTCTAAAGTTAAGAAAATTTTCGATTCAAATCTATGCCTGTATAAAACATTTCGGGTTTTCCAAATTGCACTGAAGGGTCACAGGAAATAGTCAAAAATATTTTCTTCCAAAAATAAAACTAAAAATTGGCTTCTTCAAGAATTATTAGCTTATCAGGGCCTAGTTATTGATTTTGGCAATCATTTTCGTAATTTTAGCATTATCTTTCTTTTTTTTCTTCTTTTAACACTCAATATAACGTGAAAAAAAATTTTCTTTTCAGTTGGTATAGGAAATAAGATTTTATTTCGTCCTAAAAAATTTTGTATGAACTACGTTAACACGAAATATCTCTGATATCAGCTAACAATGTTACTGTTTAAACTCAAAATTATCAGCTAAGTCTTATGAAGGTTTGTATTTCGGTTACGAGAAGTACGAATTATAAATACTTGGTTATACAATTTTTTCTTTATTTTTGCAATAAATTTCCCATGTTTTAAAGACTTTCAATTTTCATTAACAAGGCTAAAAATTTATCATACATATTTACACAATTTTACAAAAAAATTTTTATAATTACATATGAGTCTTTCTTAGCCAAAACAGCAATGGTTGGCAGGTGTGGTCGTCGGGTCGGCCTCAAAATTTTCCCATGTTTTTATAACACTAAGATAGGAAAATCTTGAAATTTTTAACCCTCTAGGTCTTAAACAGGCCGAGTTATGGTCAATCAAATTCGATGGGTGGCTCTCAACCAGCGTTAGTGCTTTTTGGGAAAATACTAAAAAATGATAAATAATAGCTTGAAAACATATTCTGAAAGCGTATATATGCTGGAAAACCTTCTGTAAATCTATTTCTGTCATTAGCTATACACTTTGTTACTAGCCATTTTGTAGAACAATTGGAAAGACTTAACCTACCTGGTATGACTGTGAGTGAAGGTGTTACGGTACCCTTTGTTAAAGAGGTTAAGAGTCTAGGTGTTATCCTGCACGGTAGAGCTGCTTTGGTTGAATATTCAACCAATTGGTTGAATTTCGCAGTTTTTGGTTGAATTTTCAACCAATTGGTTGAATATTAAACCAAACACTGCGATTTTCAACCAAAAACTGCGATATTCAACCAAAAACTGCGAAATTCAACCAAAACTGGTTTAATTTTCAACCAAAAGCTAAAATACAAAATAAAAACGATGTTTTTATAGTACAGGGTAAGAAATGATCAGGGCATCCATTAAAAGTGAATGAATTTTATTATATTATTGTAATTAGTAATTTTTTATGTACTACTTCTTTTGGCTTTGAAACTGAGGAATGACTAATTAAAAAGGTTATCATATGATATAGAATAACAAAATGGCGGCTACCTAGAGAAAGTTAAAATGAAATAAAAAGCCTTTAATTTTCGAGCAAAAGTAGCTGTAAAATTTTTTTTAAAACATAAAAATACTAAAACTCGACGACATCCCGAAATTAGTGCATTCATTAAGTTGCTTAGTAAGTTTAAAGTAAATTGGTGCAGATTTTATCGCGCAATCGTGTGCATTACTTTTCAAAAACGTTGTTTCGAGTAAAATGGCTTTAAAGTTTTCGATGAATTTGTTCGGTACTTTTAGTTATTAAATTATTTATTTTAATGCAAGAGATCTGATCAACACAAAATTATTCGACACATCAATGATTCTACACAAAAAAGTTTTTCGGAATCGTTCTATACCAAAAATCGTTGTGCTAAAAATAACACAAATTTTTTTTAGTCAAAGTATTCAACACTTATTTCTTTCGTATGCTAGCATTTGTTGGCATTCGGCAAGCGGAATTTTTTTTCTCGTCAAACGATTGCAAATGACTTGAAACGTAAAGAAAATTAAAAAAAAAAATTTTTCCCGCTTACTTGGGATATGTGTATTTCAGTATGACGAGATTTGAGAAAATTTTGGAAAAAGAAAAGAAAAATTGTTTTTTTAAAATTTTCTTTACGTTTCAAGTCATTTGCAATTGTTTGCAAAGAAAAAAAATTCCGCTAGCCACAAGCGGAATTCCGCTTATTATTTTCTTATTATTTTCTAATTATAAAGCAAAATTCATAACTTTATAAAAACAAAACTAAAATAAAAAAATTTTATAACCACTTATGCGCATGCGTAATCAGTTACTGATGAAAAAAAGCGTGACATACTGATCAGTTTATTATCCGTTTGGCGGATAAGTCCCGGACCCCCAAGTAAGTTTTACGGATTTCATTTCTACATGGGATATTAGGTTTAAAAAAATTTATCATACTATGTACATAAAAAATTACTAATTACAATAATGTAATAAAATTCATTCACTTTTAATGGATGCCCTGATCATTTCTTACCCTGTACTATAAAAACATCGTTTTTATTTTGTATTAGTTTTATTTTATTTTAGCTTTTGGTTAAAAATTAAACCAGTTTTGGTTGAAAATTCAACCAATTGGTTCAACCAATTGGTTGAATTTCGCAGTTCTTGGTTGAATATCGCAGTTTTTGGTTAAAAATCGCAGTGTTTGGTTTAATATTCAACCAATTGGTTGAAAATTCAACCAAAAACTGCGAAATTCAACCAATTGGTTGAATATTCAACCAAAGCAGCTCTACCGTGTGGACAATAAGTTATCTTGGGAGCCGGGTTCCTCTATACGCTCAGGTTTATCAGGCAATGCACTACGGAGGCTCTTCGCATTAAGCTTGTAAAAGCACTAGTTGTCCCTCACTTGGATTATTGCTCTGTCGTATATCTTGATTGTTCAACAAGTTTGAAGGATAGAATACAAAGATTAAGCAATACATGCCTAAGGTATATCTTTGGAGTTCGTAGGGACACACACATTTCTCCTTATCGAGAAAGGTTAGAGTGGTTAACTTGTAACATGCGTAGGCATTATTTTACATCAATAATTATGTACAAAATTCTTCGTCTACATCAGCCCGAATACCTGACCTCAACTTTTGTTAAGTATATCCCCAAAGAAACAGCTAGAGGTGAGCTAATTACACGCGAGCTCAAAGTACCTGAACTAGATGAATGGCATGGAGACTTCTCGTTTCGGGTCCAAGGAACAAAAAGTTGGAACTCCCTCCCCTCAGCAGTAAGATTCCTCCATTCAATTGACTCATTCAAAGCAGGTTCATTCAAATACTTAAGAACCACAAACCACACATATGAAGATTCAGTTTTTTAAATTTGTTGTGACAATATTGCGCTGTTTCACCAAGACTTAGATGTATAAATGTTACAAATTGTTATAAATTGTTGCTTTACGGCTGTATTATTTATTAATTTACTTAAACATTGACTGTGATAAAATTATCGTACCAAAATTACTTGGCAGAAATTAATTAAATAATAAATGCTATGCCTGCTATAACTCATTGCTACCATGCTATTCTTTTCTTTTCTATTTTTTATTTTTTCTAACTATTTATTTATTTATAAAAACTATAGTTATTTATGTTATGTTATCATGTTATATATGTATCATATTTTGTAAAAGAGCAAATAAAGAATATGCAATATACAATATACAATAAAAATTAGTTTTTCGGAAAAACTTTCGGAAGCGATTTTAGTCTGTTTTTTATTGTTTTTATAATTTTAATACTTATGTAATAAACCATAAGAGGTTACATAAATTGACTTTTTCATTACACGCTGCAAAAAAGTTCTACTTTCTTACTTTCGGGCGATCTTTTTTTCGCTTTTAATGAAAAACTATGTGTTGAACACGGGAAAAAATGTAGGAAATTTTACTTTCAATGCTGTCTGCACTCGTTCGCTACGCTCACTCGTACATACAACTGCATTGATAGCCAAATCCTACTTTTTTTCCCTTGTTGAACAAATAGATATTTTCTTTCAGAATTGAATAACCAGGGAAAGAGTAGTTGAAAATAAAAAAAAAAACTGCTTTTTTCGATGAAAATTAACCAAGTTATGGTCAAGTAAAGATATTGTCACTAATTACCATGTTTATACTGATTTCAATTTTATGGTCCATAACAAGATTATAACTTGAAAACTGCATAACTCGCTTATATTTTAAACAAGCTTATAGTAAAAAGAAAAGTTTTGGATTATCTCGTTATGGACCATAAAATTGGAATCAGTATAGACATGGTAATTAGTGACAGTATCTTTACTTGACCATAACTTGGTTAATTTTCATCGAAAAAAGCTAATTTTTTTTTATTTTCAACTACTCTTTCCCTTGTTATTCAATTCTGAAAGAAAAAAGTCAATTTATGTAACCTCTTATGGTTTATTACATAAGTATTAAAAATATAAAAACAATCTAAAACAGACTGAAATCGCTTCCGAAAGTTTTTCCGAAAAACTAATGACAGAAATAGATTTACAGAAGGTTTTCCAACATATATACGCTTTCAGAATATGTTTTCAAGCTATTATTTATCATTTTTTAGTATTTTCCCAAAAAGCACTAACGCTGGTTGAGAGCCATCCATCGAGTTTGATTGACCATAACTCGGGCTGTTTAAGACCTAGAGGGCTAAAATTTCAAGATTTTCCTATCTTAGTGTTATAAAAACATGGGAAAATTTTGAGGCCGACCCGACGACCACGTCTGCCAACCATTGCTGTTTTGGCTAAGAAAGACTCATATTAAAAATTAATTTTGCCTTATTGAATATTCTTAAATAAAGAATATATAATTTTCTTCACTGAAAAGGGGAGTTCAATACATTTGGAACACCAAATTACATCAAATGGTTATGGATGAGTTTATTATGTTGAAAAAATATACCGACTACCCTTCGTTCAATGGACCTTCTGGGCTTAGAAGCGCAGGGCTCAATGTTATAAAATAGGGTTTTTTGGTAATCACTATAGCCAATTAACCAAATGACTAATTTTTAAATTGCTGCCAAATTTGTAATTTTTGTAGAAAATGGGTTTGTTTTATAAAAATATTTCCTCAAGCTTCAAATTTTCGAAAATTCTTTACTCAACCTTTTTCAATTATTTGTTAATCAGATATGAAAATTTCAAATCTGAGTCCCAATTTTATGATTTTTTAAAAAAGATTATTTTTAATGTTAACAATGGAGAGCCATTTCTTAAAAACAACTCTAAGAAATGAGTCGAATGAAAAATTTTTGGAAATTTGAAGCATGTAGGAAATTTTTGAGACATTTAAAACCCTTTTTTGTTACGAATTTGGCAGCAATTTAAAAATTGGCCATTTTTAGCTAAAATGGCCATTTGGTTAGTTGGCTACATTAAAGAGAAAATTAGTGATCAAAAACTAGAAGTGTTTTGGTTAAATTATGAGGTTTAGGTGTTTAATTGAAATTTAGCAAAAAACGCTATTTTATAACATTGAACCCTGCGTTTCAAGGCCCAAAAGACCCATTGCAATCAACGGTGGGTAGCCATCATGTTATTTAACTCATCCATAAACATTTGGTGTAATTTGGCGTTCCAAACAGCGGCGTAATTAAGTTTTCTGCGCCCCCCCGCAGAAAGGCCCAAGCGCCCACTTAAGGACAGCGAAAATTGACCTTTTTTTTTCTTATGCAAACAATTTAGTGCTGCAAATGATTTTTTAAATTTTTATTATATTGTATTAAGGAAATGGAGTGAAATTAAAATTGAGATTGTGATGATTAAGATTAAGATTATTATTAAGATTATTATTATTATTACTATTAAGATTCCACCACTTAGTTTTTAAAATTGAGCATGGAAAAAAAAATTAAAAACTGATATTTTAATTGAATTTTTTTACATATTATTTAAATAGATTTCATAAAGTATCAAAATAAATGTTAACATATTTACTCCAGTCAAAACGCGGGGGGGGGGGTGTATTTTCGCGTGCCGGCATGAGATTTGCTCTACTATATGTTTTTTGGGTCGCTGATCACGAAAATCGGGGTCATTTCCGGGAGATATTTGCGGAACACCCTTAAATTTGCAAAAACTACCCCCAAAAAAGGGTTTTTTTGATATATTAGCAACCTGAGTTTCTAGATTTAGCCAAGAATTGGCCTAGGAGAGTTTTTTGGGTCGCTGAACAAGAATTTGAGGTAATTTTTTATAAATAATTAATATTTCACCCTTAAATTAGCAAAAACTACCCCTAAAAGGGGGTGTTTTTTCTATTTACGGACTTAGAGCGACCAGATTACGTCCATACGGGTTTTTTGGGTCGCTGATCAAGAATTGGGGGGAATTTTTGATAAATAATTAATATTTCACCCTTAAATTAGCAAAAACAACCCCTAAAAGGGGTGTCTTCACTATTTCCGAACTTTGAGCGACCAAATTAAGTCCTTTGGGGTTTTTTGGGTCGCTGATCAATAATTTTGGGAAATTTTTGATGAATAATTAATATTTCACCCTTAAATTAGCATGGAAATAGTAATATAGGGTCGACAACAGCTACAGATTCTGGGCAAAATATTATTATCCAAGATGAAGATGAAAATATGCGATATGAAAATGAAGGAGAAGTTTCTTCAGACTCATTCCAGAGTATGGATTATGAAATGCATTCTTCAAATATCGAATCAGAAGACTCCTCAATTCAAGATACGGATTATGATTTAGATTCTTCAATTATTACATCAGAAGACTCAGTCCAGGATATGGATAATAATTAATCATATTTGAAAAAGAATTTTTCAGTATTTTGTATTATTGTAATTTTATTATTTTTATTAACCTATATTATTTTTAATTATTAAAAACTGTTTTTACATAAATTTGACGAATACTTTATTTATCTTATCATTATACTTAAGTATCCCAAAAATACCTAAAATAAGTTTCAAAAAAGTAAAAAATGCATGAATATACAAAAATTCCCATTGTTTGAGAGAATTTCAGTAATATAAGTGTGAAATACTAATTTTTATTAAAATAATCCCCCAAATCATAGACCCAAAAAACTCGTAAGGACCTCATTTGGTCGCTTCAAGGAAATAGCAAAAACACCCTTTTAGAATTGCTTTGGCTAATTTAAGGGTGAAATATTAATTATTTATAAAAAATTACCTCAAATTCTTGTTCAGCGACCCAAAAAGCTCTCCTAGGCCAATTCTTGGCTAAATCTAGAAACTCAGTTTTCTAATATATCAAAAAAACCCCTTTTTGGGGGTAGTTTTTGCAAATTTAAGGGTGTTCCGCAAATATCTCCCGGAAATGACCCTGATTTTCGTGATCAGCGACCCAAAAAACATATAGTAGAGCAAATCTCATGCCGGCACGCGAAAATACACCCTAAACCGCGTTTTGACTGGAGTAATTATTCAATATTATACATATTATTCTGATATTATTACATATTATAGAGATACTAAAAAACAAACGTATAATTATTGTACTTTGAGGTTTATAACTAATTAAATTTTTAATATTTTATTTTATGCCTCTTCGTTTTTTAATTGCTAAAAATTCCTCTATTATTAAATCTAAATCTAAGCTTCTAGTTATGTTACTTTCAATACTCAATACGCCAAGAGCAGATAAACGTGATTGCATCATTGTGCTACTTAAATAATTTTTTATCAATTTTAATTTCGAAAACGATTTTTCAGCTGATGCTGATGTAACCGGAAGCGTTTGGTAAATAATATATGCTGTTGATATGTTTGGAAAACTACTTACTAGTATATAAAATTGAATAAATATGTAATGAACTATATCAGAAACATTTTTTAATTTTCCATTTTTAATATCTGTTACTGTGGTGTTTCTAAAATATATTATTTCTGTAACTATTTCTTCAGTTACATCAGCATGATATTTTTCTTGAAATTTTCGCGCACTCTTTATTAATTGTTCGTCACTATAATCTTTAAGAGCAGTGGGGCTTAAAAATAAAAAATATTCATTTACAACAGCAGCACTATTAAATCTATCATTTAATTGCAGTATAATTTTATCTAAAGCACAATTAAAAACTTTTATTCTAAATTTGTCTAAGGAAATAAACTCTTCCATAATATCAGCATATAACTCATCATGAAATTTTTTAACTGTCCTTCTTCTTACTTCTGTTAGCTTTGGCTCGATATTCCATGTTAAGGAAAGTTCTTCTGCTTCATTTTTTAAATAATTAAAATTGGATCTTAAGAATTTCATTGCATTTAATAAATTATCTAAATACTTAAAAGTTTGGTCAAGCTTAACATTTTCTAATTGTAACATTTTAGTCACTGGATTCACATTTTTTAAGATATTGTACTGAAATACCAACATTAAAACAAAGTCAAATTTAGATAATTTATTTCGGAGAGCAATTGCTTCATCAATTTCTTTTTTTTTTTTTTTGATATTAAAGATATTGTAGTTAAACAATTTAAAATACTGGAAAAATTTGTTTTTAAACAAAGTACTGAGTCAAATCGAGAAGACCATCGGGTAGGGCATAATTTTTTTACAGCATTTGGTATAATGCCTTTTTTATTTTTATCACAATATTTTTTTAAACTATTCCATCTTGGTATGCTTGATGAGAAAAATACGTATACTTTGTTTAAAATTGAATAAAAGTTCTGGATTTCAATAATATCACTTACAGAGTCGTTTAAAACAAGATTTAAATTATGGCAGTGACAATGAATGTAATCTGCAGTAGGTGAAATTTCTTTTATTTTAGCTTGAATACCATTGTATTTGCCACTCATTACAGCAGCTCCATCATATCCTTGACCGCGGCATTTTTTCATATTTATGCCTATTTCTTCTAAAAAATTTAAGACTTTTTTTACCACACCACCAGCATCATGTTCCTCAATTTTTATAAAGCCCAACAAAATTTCTTTAATTTCTACTTTTTCATTAGGTTTAATTGATAAGTATCTTATAATAATAGATAATTGTTCTGTTTTAGAAAAATCTTGAGCAGTATCAAGAATTATCGAAAAAAAATCTGCTTTGTTTATATTTTTTACAATAATTTTTAATACATGATTAGCTGATATTTGTAAAAATTCATTTTGGACAGGAGGAGTAAGATGCTTAATTTTATTTTCTGAATCTTCTAAATGTCTTCTTAATGATGGATTATGGCGGGCAACGCAAGCAATAACATTTAGAAAATTGCCTGAATGTGAATCAATTTTTTTAATGTTTCGATTTTCTCGACTACCTCTTAGAGGAATATTACACATAGCTAATGTTAGGACAACATCTAGAATTATTTTTAAAATATCTTTATAGCTTTCTTCGTTTTTTTCTGGTTTATTTGAAAAAATATTATCGCGATTTTTAAAGTCATTAAATGAAATACATGCATGAATATGAGTGCGCGAGGTTTCATGTTCTTTGATTTTTTTACTCAATCCTTTCCAATCATTAATCGCACCTGTACACCAAGCATCATTGAAATGAGCACCATTTCTATCAGCAAATAACCAACAAGGTTCACAGTAAACTCCATCTAATAAAAATGAATAGCATAACCACTCTCTTGTTATTTTTGAACCTGTTGGAGTTTTCACATAAAAATAATCATCACTGAAAGATCTTTGAGTAAGAGTATTTTTATTGAATGGACCTTTCGGTTTATCTTTTTTTATAGATGTAATAAGAGCCCTAAGTTCATAAGTTATTTCAGATTTTAAGTAAAGTCCAATATCAGAGTTTTTTGATATTAAATCATTTTCATTTATGTCACTAATCTCGCTACTAATCACATCACAATTGTTATCGTTATCACTAGTATCGCTTATCACAGATAAATTATCTTTTAGTAAATTTAAGTCAATAATTTCATCACGCGTCACATCATTGCTATTTTTTTCAATACAGTTAAATTCACTTTTTTTTAACAAATTATTTTTCAAAATGTTCAAATCATTAACCTCATCCCTTGTATCACAAGCATTTTTCTGATTATCCTCAATATCACTTTCTTGAGAAATGTCATCATCATTTAGCGATGAATTAAAAAAAAAATAACTTATTTTAACGAGGTTGTTAATTTTTTCTTCCGAAACCTTCTTTTTTTTTCTCCAAAATGCTCCACTAGGCTTTTTACAATAAGGGAGGCATTTTTTGATTTATTTTATAAAATAATAAACCAATTTATCACAACAACAAAATTTACTTATTAAGTAATCAAGATGCTTTGATAAGAACTTAAAAAAATCAAGAAAAAATATTATGTTGATAGCATATAGTACGCGTATCACAGAATACCCTCTACTGAACACAATTCACAAAATGCGTCCTATCCTGAGTCAAAAAATTAGTAGCGGGAGTTAATACTTTTGTAGTTTTATGCGCTGGTCTATAAAACAGAAGACCATAATAATATTTGAATATTTTATCACAACAAAAAGTGTAAGAAATAAAAATATAATTTTTATTTTATATAAATATAATTATAATTTTAATATAAAAAAAATTTTTCAAAGTTAATTAGTTATAAAAAACTAAAGTAAAACAAAAATAATAACAAGGGTGGAACCAGAGGATGGGCGGTATAGGGTCGAACGCCCCCTCTGAGCTCCACAAAATTGTGTTTTTTGTTAATTTTTTGGGTTTTTTACAATTTTCATAAAAAAACGTACAAAATGTTGCTTAAGCGCCCGCTCCCCTGAGACACTTAATCATAAAAAAATTTGTTTTAAATAAAATGTTAACGTTTAAATAAATAATAAATAAAATAAAAAATAAATCAAACTTTGAACGATCCATTTCACATAATAATATATTATATAAATAATAAACGGATTAAGGTTTCTAAGTTTTATTGTTCTATAATAAGCCTGTTAAAAGTTTAAAATTTATGGTATTCCCATTGGTATTTCCAGAAAGCGTTTGACGAACCGGATTATAAAAACAAAAGCCTAGCTAGTTTTTAAAAATTAAAAGGCGTGGTATAAACATACTGCGTATTAAAAAAATTTTTAAATTTAAATCAATTTTTAATTTTTATTTAATGGCTGGAGTTTTTGCTACTCATTTAATTTTTTGCGTTTTTATTTTTATCATAAAATAATAAATTTTTTAAATGGAAAAGCGCCCCTGTCTGCCTAGCGCCCCCCCGCGTTGCGGGGGTTGCGGGGGGTGTTAATTACGCGCCTGGTTCCAAATGTATTGAACTCCTCTTGTGAGTAAAGATCTTATACTAATCTCTGATTCTCTAAAACATAAGTTAGATTTTTTTACGCGAAGGAACATAATATAAAAAAATCTAAAGATTAATAAATATATAAATAAATAATAATTAATAAACTCTAACATTTTTTAAAGACTATTTTTTAATACGAAACTAATTACTCATTATTAAGTACCCTGAATCTGTACAAATTTTTTTCTGTTGATCAACTCTTTTATACAATTTTTTAATGGTATTTTTATTATATTCTATAAACATCATCTCCGAATTTAACCGTTTTCTATAATATTTTTCTGTGTCTAAAATGTTGACTTTCTCAAGATCGATTTTATGTTTAAATTTATCTTAATTTGCTGTGTATATTTAAGACGTTGCGACTATCAATTTTTCTGAATATCTTTTTCATGCTTTCCAACCCTGACACCCAATTTCCGAGATCTTTAAACTATATATTTATGATCGTATGATTTACAATTTGTTTGATAGACTACACCTAAATTTTCATTTTGGTTTATTTTGTCTTTGCCTAATTTTACGAACTTTTTAATTTACTTTTCGCCGTATTTACCGGAATATATTTGACCCTTTTTATATATTTATTTAAAGACGGGGAAACATACTTGTCATAAGGCAAAAAACAAGGCAAACTTATTCTTTTCACCTCATTATTAAAATCATTAAAATTATTTGTACTTTGATTTCTGGTCTGACCTATATTACCATTATGCTTTTATTAAAATGATTTAAATTTTAGTGAGCAATAATGACTTCATTTTTCAAAATAAAAGTATTAATTATTGTGAATTTACTTACTTGATGGTCAAAAATAACGTAATAAGCTGGATAACCTATTGGTCTGATTGTATCATTGCCGATAACAATTGGTTTAGTTATCAATGGCAAAATTCCTGTAAAAAAGGAACATCCAGAATAAACGAAAAGCGTGCATATAATGATCCAAAGTCTTCCTAATTTAGCATTTTCATATAAAATTTTTTTATGATCCTTTGACTCAATATTTATTTCCCAATCATTTTTTATCTTTTTCATTAATTTTTTTATCTGGCCTTCTTTTGACAATAATGAGATATACTTGTATAAACACATTAACATAAAATTTAATGGACCTATAACTGTCAAACGATCTCGCATATTTTTTTCGATTACACACATATGCAAGAAAGATGGAAAAATCAAAAAATTTAATACGAGAAATGAAATAATTATTGCAATTATTTTTACTAATTTTGGCCATTTTTCGGTCCCGGTTGGCCAAATTCCAACAGGTTGTAAATTCAAATTTATGAATTCAATCGCATAATTAAAATTATTCTTGATTTTTAGCATTTTAATTTATGAAAGAACTTTCACTGCAAATATCATCCGAACTTTATAGCTTTCAGCAAATAAATGAAAATTATAAAAGAAGTATAATAAAAATACAATGTAAAAATACAAAGTAGCTTTCTACCAATGTTAAATTACAGAAGTAAAAAAAAATCAATTCAAATTAAGTATAGAGCGAAGCTGTACCGTATAGAATACAAAAATCGACGCCTTGTTAGCACGATATAACAAAAACGATCAATCGGAATACCTTCATTTCTTAAACGTAAGCTTTTCCATCGTGTTGGTGCCCTGATTAATTTTTCATCCCAAATCATTTATTTTAAAGGCATGTTTATTTATGTGTATTTTTGCATAGAACCGGGGATAGACCATAAAAATTCAAAGTAACACAAGATATATATTTTATTGATTATTAATTTATATTCGCATTTTATTGAATAAATCGTGATAAAATTGCAGTAGAAATTTGGATTTCGTTAAATAATGTAAAATTTTAAATATTAATAATATATTGTTTTGAACTGAATTTACTGTTAAACTTAATTCAGAGAAAACGTAATTCCAATATATGCATACCAAGCTTGGTTCCATTATCATTGAATTTTATTATTTTTAGACAGTGTTCTGTTTAATTGCCTGGTCAATTATATTTGGCCACCCTTCGGAATTCTGATATGCAATCGTTGCATTTAAAAAAATTCAAAACAATACGGAAAAAAATAGAATTATAATAAATTATGAATTAACCCCAAAAATTATTCTTATATGCTTACAAACATAAATTCACAAAAAAAATTGGGAATCCTCGATTTTTTTTATTAATCTATAACTGTAAAGGAGAAATATCATCAGAATTTGTTCCTCGATTTATTCGTGTTTTGATTGGCCGCGTCGATTTAATCATGCGCGTGAATTATATTTTTTATTGGGTGCTAGCGGTATAGAATACAAGAATTTCTCTGTCACATAAACTCTCGCGCGTTATTTAATTTTTATTATTATTTAATCTTTTAATATAATTATTTATTTTGAATATTATCACTGCTTCTATTTTCCATTTTTATTAATTTATAGAATATTTTTTGAATTTATTGACCAAATGGAATAAAATGAAAAAATTTATGTATATAGTTTACAAAATTTTTTTATTGCTGTTGTTAAAGCGACGTTTCGTCAACTGATTTGTTGACCTTATCAAGCTAAAATTACATAATTAATAAAAATTAAAAAAATTATTTTCTCACAATATTAAAATTTACAATATATGTATGTTCATTTACCGATTTAACAATTTTTGTGTAAAATTGTAATCCGAATCTAATAAAATATCCAACGTACTTTAAATTTTAGACTTTAATAAAAAAATAAAATAAAAATAGTCTCAGTTTTACATCAAACTCAGTGATATGAGTGTATAAATATTATACACACAAAAATTGTTAAATCGGTAAATGAACATACATATATTGTAAATTTTAATATTGTGAGAAAATAATTTTTTTAATTTTTATTAATTATGTAATTTTAGCTTGATAAGGTCAACAAATCAGTTGACGAAACGTCGCTTTAACAACAGCAATAAAAAAATTTTGTAAACTATGTACATAAATTTTTTCATTTTATTCCATTTGGTAAATAAATTCAAAAAATATTCTATAATTATTTATTAATAAAATTTTGTGTATTTTTCATTATAATTAAATATAAATAAGAAATATAATATTTTTCTCATTTATTATACAATCTTATAAAAATTTTGTCTTCGATTTTATCTCTTAATCGATTCATTTTTGCTCTGCAGTATCTGCCGCGCGCTGTATAAAAAATTTGTAAAACAATTTTAAATATAATTTTTAAATTTATTATTATAAACTGTTAAAATAATTAAAAACTTTAATAAAAAATGTTTAAAATATAATAAAACATTACATCTGTAGTTGCGACATAATAAAATACATGAAAACTGATTTGAGTAGGGCGGAGAGGGGGGTTTTCGCCATCTTAAGAAAATCGGTACATTTAAAATGATTTTTTTATTTATTTTTAAGCTTATATGAAAGTAAAAATTATTTCATTAGCTAAAACGATGATAAATATTGATGAAAAAAAGGTTTTTAGCGATTTCCAAACATTATTTTATTTTTAATTAGAGTTTTATTTTCAGAAAGCTCAAAACCCAGGGTTTTCGCCACCAAGTATAGATATTTCGCCATATAATGATGCGTTTTTTGCCACTATATTTTTCATTTGCTCTATAATGCATTTTTATTAATAGTAATTGTGTATATAAATGTTATACATGAAACTATTATACAAATTACCGCAGAAATTCATATTATATTGATATAGGTATACCAATACTTACTCCATTTCTCCTTTTTTTTTATTTTATAAAAATATTTATACCTATTTACACAATAAAAAATAGTGAACAACAAATGAACTGTAAACTTGTATAATCATGTATTATTTATTAAAATTTGCTTTTAAATTTTAATTTAAGGTAATAATTGATGTTTTTAAAATTTCAAGAAAACAAAATAGACTCCGTGTATAAGCCGTGATAGTGACCTCTATTTTCAGTTTGCGCGCGGACCAGGTCTTATAAACACACGCGTTTATTTACCTGTTTATTTATTTTAATTATTTGCTATTTAAAAGTAAAAAATAGATTAATTTTATGAAATAAGTGTAAGAATATAATTTTTAATATTAGAATAATGTTTTTTTTTCAATTAAAAAGTGTGTGTAGGTACCTATTTTTTGTAAAATTCAGTAGAAATGAAGTAATTATGACAAGTTTAGTGTTTTATAGTTAAATAAATATCGTGTAAATAAAAAAAAAGTTTAAAATATCCAAAATACCTATATGTGTAAGAAAGGTGAATTTAAATAATTTTGCAATAAAAAATAAAATCAAACCTTATCCCTTAATTTGTTGAAGCATTAAAATGTAATTTAAAAAATTTTTAGTGTTCGACATAGTGTTGTTCTTAATTTAAAGCTCAATTTAAGCAAACAGTAAGGTTATATGGCGAAAACTAAAATTCCAAATAAGTAGTTTTCGCCACCCCATGACGAAAACCAAGTAATCGAGTATATTAAGTTTGCAGTTTCCGCCAGCAATAATTAAAAGTTAATTAATTAAAAATTAATTTTTTTTTTTTAATTTTGATATTTAGAGTGCAATTTAACTACTAAGAGCAATAAAAAAGTTTTGGGATAGATTTTATATATAAAATTTTGAATTATACCTACTATGATTTCTTAGTGATTTTTGTTAGAATTATATGCGATAGAAACATGTATATTTAAAAGGCATAATCTATTTTATAAATAATTAAATTTCTTAAAATAACTTGCACTCCGCCATTACAAACCTTAGAAGAATAAATTTTTAAATAATTTTCAATGGTAAGCATCAACCTATCTTAGCTATTGATAGAAAATACAGCAGGTGGCGAAAAACGCATTCCTGGCGAAAACCCCCCTCTCCAACCTATTTTGTCATCCTATTATTAAATTTTGCTGTCCAGAACAAAAGAAAAATTAATGTCGAGGGATGATAAAGTTTCTGTCTGAGGTGCGTAGCACCGAGGGACAGTAATCAATATTTGCATTCAGATACGATATATAATTTTTTCTTGAAATAATTTTTTAAAATTAAAATAATATTGGTTTTTATTTATGATAATATAAGAAATACAATAATCTTCTGTAAATTTCGTCTTCGATTTTATCTCATTAATCGTTTCATTAAATGGTCTTATGCGAATAATGCAAAAATTTTACGAAATACTTTGGGAAAGACAATATTTTTTTGATTACCTTTTCAATATTTCACAAGCATGTTTTAAAAAATCAAATTTAGCGCGTAAGTTGAATTTTTTTTTATTTTAGTGACCAAGTAAATACGAGTAGGCATGACTGTCGTATGTTTGACTAATCTGATCTGACGCGCCCTTAATTGCTACAATTAATGCCTTTTGACCCTCAGTGTTGAACTTTTGGTGGATTTAAACCTAAATTTGACTTCAGATTCTAAAATTCGATACATATTTACATATGGATAAATTTTTAAAAATAAAAATTTAGATTTTATAATTTAATTTAGTATCCAAAAAGAAATCGACACGTAGATAAACTCTGTGGCATTTAACGGTTAATATAATTGTTATAGCTTATAATATGATTGCGTTAAATATTTTATGCAAATAAAAAATTTTAAATATTAATATTATTGTTTTGGAATAAATCTAGTTCAACGAAAATGTAATTCCATCCATGTGCACTCTGTGTGTAATTTCTTTATCATTGATCAATTTGAAAAAATGATTAGAAGCTTATAAATATTAAGTTTTTAATTTTTCTAAGGTAACTTGTTGTGATTATGGATAACAGATCTTTTTAAAAGTTTTTTCTAAAAGTACTAAAACATAATTTTATTCAATAAGTAAATATATTTTTTTGATTTTCTGAATATTTTATGACATTTTTAGCAGTGTTAAAAAAAAATTAGTTCACCATAGTTGAATTTCACACTAAGAAAAAAGTTTGGTCAGGATAACTAAATTTAGGTTACTGTCACTAAATATCACCTTATTTATAACCAAATGTTTTGTGTTGAACAATTTTTAAACAAATTCTTTTATATGCAAGTTAGCCGGAACCGTTTATCACAATACTTCGGCTTGACTTAGGACTATGTCACTTATTGAAGATCTTTTCGTATTTCTTCCGTTTAGAAACTTCGCTTTAAACAGCTAAAAAAAATTTATCTAAAAAAAAATGTAAGATTAAAGTTATAAAAATAAATTTATTATAGATCGAAGCTCTACCTTAATGGATGCAAAAATCAACACCTTGTGGACACGATATCTCAACAACGATCCATCGGATTACTTTCATTTTTTAAAACTGGGTTTCTTTTATCAAGTTGATGGAAACTATAGTTTTTGGGCCCAATCCGGTATTTTTAAAAGCATGTTTATTCTTGTATTTTCGCTTCACAGAGGTGAAAAGCCTTATAAATGTCAACTACACATTAAATTTCATAGCTTTTGTATAAACTTTGCATCGATGAAATATCAAAGAAATGCAAAATAACACAAGATATATTTTTATTATTAATTAATTAATCCCAATTTTATTGGATTAAACGTTTAACGCTCAAGAGCCTATCTACGAGTTGTATAAAATTAATTTTAAAACCAAAATTTATTTTTCTTAAAATGTATCCGAGTCTAAATTATCAGAATTTGATGTTAAAGTTACTATGAAATTAACTGGAAACTCATTATTTAGAGTCAAAGTTGAATACTAAAAAAAACCAACACATTGTTTATCAGTATTGTAAATAGCATAAAATAAGGTATATTTGATGAAGAATAATAAAATTTTCATTTTTTGTGTGTTTTAGGACATATTTTTTTGCATGTTTTTTTTTTTAAATTTCAAATTGGTGGATGGAGAATTGCAAAAAAATTACTAAAAACAAGTTGCATTACATTATATGTTTTTAATAATATTTTTTGGAATTTTACATAAATATTGGTTTTAAAATTAATTTAGTATTCAAAAAGAAATCGACACGTGAAATTTTAAATATTAATATTAGCTACATTTTTTTGGGTGATGGCCAGTTGCGCTAATATCCCCTTTTTTTTGCCCACTTGCGCTAATTCCATGTGCCAAGATTATAGATTATATTTTACCTAATTAAATATTCATGGTTTCAGTTGCGCCAATGTTCATTTTGTTTTATTATAAACAAATATTTAAAAATAAACAAGAAATTTATTCCCTTTCATATAAATATTTTATTATTTACAAATTCTAATTTTGAATTTGTTTTTATTTCTTATATTAAATATTATATTATAAACTCAAAATTTATTTAGTTATATAAAAGTTATAACAATTTAATTGTTACAATTATACGCATTTAAAACGAAGCATTTATAATGAAGATTTTGAATCATAAGAAGCTTCAGAGTCATGTAAATGGCTGCATTATTTGTTGGGTTACCACTTTTCCTAATATTTTTATATTTGTACAAGTTCTGTTAGAACTACAAGAAGAAGTTTATATTTTGCTACAGTTTGACATAAAAATATCATCAAGAAGTGTGCTAAATAATAATTATAAAAAACATATTGCTATCTTAAAAAGAACTCTTAACAAGTATATAACACGTTTTAACTATGTTCAAAAAGTATGTAAAAAATATAATTAAAAAAATGTAAATAAATAAAATTTGTTAATAAATCGAATGTAAATATAAAAATAAAATATGAATTTTTAATGATGGCACAAACAGTTAGCGCAACTGATACCTAGGAATTAGCGCAAGTGGTACCTTTTTTTAATCTTAGATAAAATCATGGCACACGATTAGCGCAACTGCGCCCAACCCATTTTTTTGACCAAACCTAGTTCAAAGAATATGCAACTCCATCCATATGTATTGTATGTATAATTCTATTATTGTTGAATTTTTTTATTTTTATGCATTGATCAGTTTGAAAAATTGATTAGAAGCAAATAACTAATAAGTTTTTTAATTCTTCTGAAGATTACTTCATTGAAAAAAACCGGTTGTTTAAATACCGATTTTTTAAAATAGTTACTATTTTATAAAAGTATATTAAAACGTAATTTTATTAAATAAAAAAGAGTTTAGAAACCTGGTAATGACAATGGTATAGTAATAAGTGCGTGTAAGTACGACAGCTGAATTATACACTTTCGTATCCTAATTTTTTCGACCACGTATTCTGGAAAAAATTATGGGTCCACAAAAATGGCCAATTTTTGAAAAAAAACTAAAAGTATGAAACCCCGGAATAGCCTCGGTTTTTAAATAAGGCCAAAACATATTAAGTTTATAATTGACATTTTTTGGTATTTTAATTCTGGAGAGACATTTCGGGCCATTGAAGACGCTTATCCGTTTATATACTATAAACTGAGAGCGCGAGTAAATGGCGGGTCTTCAATAGCCATAATAGCAATAAAATAAAAAAACATAAGAGATGTGAAAATAACCTTACTTCTGTAAACTTAAGAAAACAATTATATAATATAAAATTCCTTCCGAATAAAGAAAAAGCAATTGTATTTTGGGATAAATTTGAAGAAATTTATCCCAAAATACAATTTATTTATAAATAGTTAGAAATTATATCAATATTCCCAGTGCATTCCCATTGTTAGATTAAGAAATTTAAGACTCGTTTTGACAAGAAATTTGCGCTTTTTTAATATTATTTTGGATCAGTTTGTAAAGCCAAAACTATATAATTTTTGTAAATTAATTAAAAACAATATACTATTATTTTATTTTATTTTCGCATTTTATTTTCGCCACACCTTTACCAGAAGTACCAGTAACTGAACCAAATGTAGAAGTCTCTCTGAATGGAAAAACCATTTTACAAATCATAAATTCCTTTCCTAACTGCCATTGATTTGGCACTGAGTTGTGATCCGATAATGACAAGGAGTTTGAGTTTTGAAACAAATTTCTTTGAATATATGTGTGAAAAAGCAGTAGAAATTTGTGTAGAGTTATATAAGGATGATTTAAGACAAGCAAAATAATCGCAGATGATTTTTTTGAACAGACAAATTTATCCTGAACTTACATTCAATGAAATTTTATATTTTTTGAAATAAATTTACGTACTTTTAGTCCAAAAATCATTTTTATAAGAAAACAAAAATTAATTTTTATATCATTTGAATCTCTACGAACGTAACCCCTATTTTCCTATAAGAATAAGATCTTATTATGATTGGGGGTCAAAAGTTCCAAAAAAAATTTCCCAATTAATTTTTCCCAGGACTTTTTTTCCAAAGCATAAATTTCTCAAAGTTTTTTTTCCCATATTATTATATTTAAAAAAATTAAAACTTTCAAAAAAAATTTTATTATTTCCCAAAAAATTTTACAAATTTAAAAAAATTTTTTATGCACAATTAAAACGAAATGTGATGAGCAATTGATTTCAGATAATGCAAATTGCCCCCTTCTTCTACATAATTATCGTATCTAGAAACCACATTATATATTGAGGTATCTAAGCGCTTTTGTACCGTGGTTCTGGTTTTTTTGATCCTTTGTCCTAAGCTTAGCTGATGAAGCATGGTATCTGTAGAAGCTTGTTCCTTTTGTAATTCTGTAAAAAACGTCCAAACACTTGGGTGATACCTACCAACCACAACTTGAAGCTTATTATGAAATCCTTCTGACAGGTTATTTGTTCTAGATCTACGTTGCCGTACAGAATCGTACACATTCCAAATCGAGGGATGATATCTGGGAGGTACAGCTCTCCTTCTATTACGGGCAGTTATACCATGAACATAATTGCGCTGTATTTTAAAAAGTATATTAAAAAGAAAATTGGAGAAAAAAAATTATTGAAGGGAAAAATTTACTTCAAAATAATCCATAATTGAAATAAAATTTTCTGGTACTTCTTCATAAAGTTCATGAAACGTATTAACTACTTGATCGACTGGTAAGAAAGCTAAGGCGCACATTTTTTGGCACGCTATTTTTACACTTCTATTATCAGGATCATTATATTCTTGTTGTAACCCTTCAGTTTGAATCCTTCGGTAAATATTCTGACGGAGATGAAAGAAACAACCCGAATAGAATCGAAAGTATGGGCTGATCCGGCCCAGATACGGCGTGATCTGGCCCAGATCTGGCCCGGATCTGGGCCGGATCGGCCCATACTTCAGATTCTATTCGGGAAGCTTTTGAGTCTGTTTTAACTACTGTCTGGACGGCGTTTAGTATACCTAACTCAAAATCAGTCATCACTATTTGTGGAACTTGCCATATGCCAAAAAACTCTTGGATTTTATCAATAACAATTTCGAAAACTTTTGAATAAGTAGTTCCTTGCTTGTCTGGGAGTAAGGCATAAACATAAGGAAGAGCAATGGTTTGCTCTTCATCATCAATTATTTGAATTTCCGATCCTAAAATAGTGAACAATTGGAAAAAAATTGATGGAGAACTTTTGAAAGTTCCATCTGCATGCCATTCTTTTGCTCTACTCAGGCGCTGTAGATTAGAACGTGTTGAAAAAATAATAATTTTTGTTTCATTTTCTTCTTCAACTTTAAACGAATCATATAAAAGAAACATTTCACCCGCAAGAGTTTGCTTAAACTTTCTAGGAATTTCCTGAAATTCTTCAATTGAAGTTGGATTACTTGGTAGGTTACGCAAACGTTCCCTTTGTATGCTTTTACGAATGTTATCTCGAGTTGGCATTTCAGATAAAATCTCAGTTGGGATGGTATCTAACCTTCTCATTATTTGAGCAGGGGGAGCCTCTGGATGATCAACGGCTGCCCGCTTAATGCCAGCAGTCGATTTTAAGGCATTAACCTCTTCTCTGTTTGGTGTATGAGTATGGTCTTCTAACTTACATTTTTTTAACACAACTAAATCTCCAGCCCCATAAGCATGGTTGGAAATCACACGAGCCCTGCACTCGCTCTCGCCTTTTTTCCTGCAGTTCCAGTATGTAGATTTCGTACCATCTGAATGGTAATAATATAAGTATCCTTCAACATGCAAGAATCTGGTACTCCCATTAACTATAATTTCTGCGTTTAAATTACTCATAATGAAATGTATACAAAAACGGACCTTAACAAAAATATCACAAAAAATTTTTCGACTAATAATTTAGGGTTATTGGTAATAATAAACAAAAAAATTGAGGTTATAATAATTTTACTTTTTTTTTAATTTGTTTACGGAATTTTTGTTTTTGTAACATTTTTTTATAAAATAAGTATCTTTGATAAAATTTTTTTTGTAAAAATTATTTTTTGGAAAATATAGCTTATTGGAAAAATTAATTATTGGGAAAAAGTGTAAATGGGAAAATAAACTTTTTGGGAAATACGGACTGGGAAATTTTTTTTGGAACATTTGTCCTCCTACCATTATCCGCGGTACTTTTCAGGAACGTAATCTTTGCAGATAACAAGGGATTCCTGTACTAATATTAAAAGAATTAAGTCTAACCTAATAATCAAAGCATTTAAAAAGTTAAATTAAAAAATTTTATTAAATTAACACAATTTTTTTTTACTGAATTTTTATTTTATTTTTTATTGGTTTTCAATTTTAAAGCAATTTAAGCAAAATTCAAGCATAGCAACCGAAAGGTGCAACTAAAATTTTATTTAAAGTATGAATTAACAACTATTTAATAATTATACATTATCATCTTGCAACAATTATGTAACAAATTACGAGCAAGAATAAAAGTTACTACTACAGACTTCCATAACTCTTGTATCATTGAGTAGTTAAAAAAATTACCAGGTGAACATGTTAATTAAAGATCCTGTAATACGAGGTTATATAGCATATTTAAATAAGTAGCAGATGTTTTAATTAACTAAAATTTATAAAAATTCAGAATATTAAAGGATGTAATAAGTAGATAAATAAGCTAATAAAAAAAGTCTTACTTTAGAAAAAGTTACGATGGATAAAATAATAATTTTTCCAGCAGTTAATTTTACAGGTCTTTGTGAATTTAAAATTATTAAAGTTAAACTTTTTATTTCATTTGGACTTAATTTATACCAATCAACGGAATATGCTTCTTCACCAACTATTTTACACTATAAAAAATTAAAATAAATAATATTTTATTAAAAAAATTTGATCCTAATAATATGAAAAATTTACGAAATGGAAAGAAATAAGATTTAAATCTTTTTTACTTATTTGCGATTACCTTTTCTGTCAAGAGCTCTCCAATGTAACAGATTATAAAGTTATTGAAGATACATGATATATAAAGACAGAAAAATGTAAACATTTCCAGATAATTTTTTTGTTTTAAGGACTGAAAATTGAGTTTATTAATTAATTTATGTTTTAATAAAAATTAAAAAAATTTTTTTATAAATAGCCGAATTGTCATACATGTTTTGATTAATAAATAATTTTACCGGAACCTACTTTTTAATTATTTATTAGTCAACTTGGTTTTTAAAAAGTTTTGTTATTGAAACACATTAAAAATGATATATAAATAGGTAAAAATTATGCTTCCAGTTAATTTTTTTATGTTACCATAAATAGTAATTAGTTATTTAGTAAAAATCGCGTTTCGACAGTAACGTAACCTAAATACGTCATGTCATTTGAAATTAAAGTATTGTAATAATTTAAGATAAAAATAATTTTTCATTATACGCTGCAAAAAAGATCTACTTTCTTTCTTTCGGACGATCTTTTTTTCACTTCTAATGAAAAACTATGTGTTGAAAACCAAAATCCTATTTTTTCCCTTTTTGAACAAATAGATAATTTTTTTTGGAATCTAAGTAAACATATAAAAAACAGTTTATCGGTTATGTTAAAATCTGCTCAAAATTTGAAAAAATACTTATACATATACCCTGGAACATCAATTAAAAAAAAATTTTTTTTTAAACTTGATAATATTTAGGCTTTCTATATCATTATTATTTTACTAATTAATTTCATACTGACTTACGAATAAGAAATAATATCCAAGCATAGTCATACTAAAAGCATTTCCAAATAGTACGACAAAAAATATGTATTTAAATATATCTTCTATTTGAGATGCAAACCTAGAACAAGAATTTTTATTAAATTTATATTAAGATTAAAATTATAATTCGTATATGGATACTTTTAACAGGAACTGTATATTTTTTTTATGTTTACGGCACAACACTTATTATCTTTTTTCCTTAATTTTTTTGTATTTATATGTTTTTCAAGGTCCAAATAGCGAAAATTTTCAATGTTGTTAAAATTTTCAATAGTACTGCTACATGTGTAAAAATAAATTCTACGTGTTATTCTTATGGAATTTTTTATTTTTGCGGACGGTGGAGACATGGACGGTGGCAACATTTTGAGTGTATTATTGTAATAACTCTGTTTTGAAGCCATCAAATTTTCTCAAACTCTAGGTATCTTATTTTTTCAACAAAAAACATCACTAAACTAGATATGTTAAGTAAAATATGACATGCACTTGGAGAGAACGACATGAACGGTGGCGACATTATTTTTTGTAAAAGCGTTTTAAAAATCTAATAGTTTTAATTTTCATAGTTAAAGCTTTCATATTTAAAACTTTAAGTTTTCCAAGGTTCATAATATATATGAGTAGTTAAGCAAAAGGACAGCGGAAGGTGGCGACATTTTGGGCCCATATGCATCAGAAAATTTTTTTGTTAACTTGCATATATGACGCATTATTTTTTTTTTACTACTTAATTCGGACAAAAAACTGAAAAAAAAAAATTTGAAAGGACATCGATATGACCCATGTTTTCTGGTAGTTTGAACCTTCAGAAAACCGAAAAAAATCGTGAACAAGAAATCGGAGATAGGTGCCAAAAAGATTTTTCCACTTTTGTGTCAAAAACTGCCTTTTTTCGTAACTGAACTACCCGATTTTCGAAAATTTTTATTTTAGGGGTTTTTCACGGTATTTTTCCGGATTTTTGTTTAAAATAAGTTAAAACAAGTTCAAAACTAATAGAAAAAAGGATTTAGCATCGGTTTTTAGCAATATTTTGATATTTATGAGCTAGAAAACCTGTTTTTATTTTTTGCTTTTTTTCAAATTTGGTTTTATTACTTTTTCATGCATCTTAGGCTGTTATTAATCTATGTAAGAGTTAAAATAGTAAATATTGATAATTTTTAGTTCAAATTGATTGTTACATACCATTAAGAAGCCCTAAAATAATTATTTTAATGCGCTACAATGATAGAACCCGAGAGTCCCAATTTTTTAATTCTTGTTAAAATGAAGTAATTATACTTTTCTATCTTAAATATTTTGTCTATTTTATTTTTATCTCATAAAATATATTTTTCCAAGCAAATAAAACTACATTAATTATTATATGCCCAAATATTTTTCATTTTTACACGTTTATAACCAATTTTTTCAATTTTATACAATACGTAATTTTTGACTTATTATACATATTTTCAAGCTGTAAAATTAATTTAACAAGGGGAGTTCAATACATTAGGAACACAAATTACATCAAATGGTTATGAATGACTTTATTATGTTGAAAAAATGCCAAATACCCTCCGTTTATTCCAATGGGCCTTCTGAACCTAGAAACGCAGGGCTCAATGAAATAGGGTTTTTTGGTAATATTCAATGAAACGCTAAAACCTCGCAAATTAACCAAAACTCTTCTAGTTGGTCTCATTTTTTTGGTGTAAGTGTCACCTTTTAAACGCCGTAAGCCGCGATTTTTCATCATTAATTTTTTTATTAATGTAGCCAATTAACCAAATGGTCATTTTTGGCTAATAATGACCAATTTTTAAATTGCTGCCAAATATGTAATTTTTGTCAAAAATGGGTTTTATAAGTCTCAAAATATTTCCTCAAGCTTCAAATTTCCAAAAATTCATTACTCTACTTTTTTCAATTATTTTGTTCATCAGATATGATAATTTGAAGTCAGAGTCCCAATTTTATGGTTTTATAAAAAGATAATTTTTAATGTTAACTTTGAAGAACCGTATCTTAAAAACGACTCAAGGAAATGAGATGAGTAAAAAATTTTTGGAAACTTGAAGCTTGCGGAAATATTTTGTGACTTGTAAAACCCATTTTCGTCAAAAATTACAAATTTGGTAGCCATTTAAAAATTGGTCATTATTAGCCAAAAATGGCCATTTGGTTAATTGGCTACATTAATAAAAAAATTAATGATGAAAAATCGCGGTTTACGGCGTTTAAAAGGTGACACTTACACCAAAAAAATGAGATCAACTAGAAGAGTTTTGGTTAATTTGCGAAGTTTTAGCGTTTCATTGAATATTACCAAAAAACCCTATTTCATTGAGCCCTGCGTTTCTAGGCTCAGAAGGCCCATTTGAATGAACGGATGGTATTCGAAATTTTTTCAACATAATAAACTCATTCATAACCATTTGATGTAATTTGTGTTCCTAATGTATTGAACTCCCCTTGTTAAATTAATTTTACAGCTTGAAAATATGTATAATAAATCAAAAATTACGTATTGTATAAAATTGAAAAAATTGGTTATAAACGTGTAAAAATGAAAAATATTTGGGCATATAATAATTAATGGAGTTTTATTTGCTTGGAAAAATATATTTTATGAGATAAAAATAAAATAGACAAAATATTTAAGATAGAAAAGTATAATTACTTCAAAAAATTGGGACTCTCGGGTTCTATCATTGTAGCGCATTAAAATAATTATTTTAGGGCTTCTTAATGGTATGTAACAATCAATTTGAACTAAAAATTATCAATATTTACTATTTTAACTCTTACATAGATTAATAACAGCCTAAGATGCATGAAAAAGTAATAAAACAAAATTTGAAAAAAAGCAAAAAATAAAAACAGGTTTTCTAGCTCATAAATATCAAAATATTGCTAAAAACCGATGCTAAATCCTTTTTTCTATTAGTTTTGAACTTGTTTTAACTTATTTTAAACAAAAATCCGGAAAAATACCGTGAAAAACCCCTAAAATAAAAATTTTCGAAAATCGGGTAGCTCAGTTACGTAAAAAGGCAGTTTTTGACATAAAAGTGGAAAAATCTTTTTGGCACCTATCTCCGATTTCTTGTTCACGATTTTTTCCGGTTTTCTGAAGGTTTAAACTACCAGAAAACACGGGTCATATCGATGTCCTTTCAAATTTTTTTTTTTCAGTTTTTTGTCCGAATTAAGTAGTAAAAAAAAAATAATGCGTCATATATACACAGTAGGTTGTGACTTTAAAAAAATATTATTTATCAACTTATGAAAAAAAAAGTGCAAAAGAGCTTTCCTTTTAAATATAATTGGTGGGGACACTATGTACACCGTTTCTGTGAAAAGCACCCATATACATAAGAAAATCTAATTAAAAAAAATAATTGTTAAGTGTCTTATTTTTATTTATAAGGTTAATGCCCAACTTCGTACAGCTTCTAATCAGGAATATAGTTTTATTAAAAGTTATATTAAAAGTAGGTATGTCTGTTATTCGGTCTAACCTGGGCTTTTCTCCCTGGTTTATTTTGTTCCGAGTTTCGTTAATTAAAAAAAACTGTCAAACAACTTGGTTTTTGATGTTTTTTGAAAAGCATTTGACTTTCGATTGTCCTAATTAAATTGAAAATTTGGGTAAATTCGTAAAAAAAAATCTTATGATCAAATAAAATAATTCGTTACAGTTTAAATTTCCATATTTTTGATTTGTTAATGACTTTGTGAAAATTTATGAAAAAATTTTTTTTATAAAAATCAGTAAGTTTTCATTTTTGCATTTAATTCAACGGAGGCAAAGCCTCATATCA
Organism: Anagrus nilaparvatae; assembly: GCA_022575985.1. Lineage (NCBI taxonomy): Eukaryota > Metazoa > Arthropoda > Insecta > Hymenoptera > Mymaridae > Anagrus > Anagrus nilaparvatae. The sequence goes on along the minus strand of JAKSXM010000231.1, from coordinate 8,015,123 downwards.
TAATTTTTTCTCTTTTACACAGTAACTCGAATGTTTTTAGCTATCAACAATTTTGCGTAATACTAAATTAATTTATAGTTTTAAGATTTACCTTAGAATATTCAAATGCTGTTTAACAATAGTTTTTAGTTCATTTGAATTCTGAGAAATATTCTGAAACTTATTTACAATAATAGCACATTTACTGCAAACATGTAGAATGCAAACAATTTCTATGCTGCAAGCCCCGGTCCATATAGCACATAATACAAACATACTTAACATCTGCAACACGTAAATAATTTCGTAGTATGGGCTAACCTATGAAAAATAAAAAATTAATGATATTAAACAATTTACGATAATAATAATATGATCATTATAATCATAGTGCCGTACAATCTTAAAAAATACGTAACACAAAAATTTACGTTTTTTAATAGAGCACATTTAAAGATTTTTGTTTTTTTTCTCTAACCAATATAAAGGATTAATCCTTTGTTTAATAGACTTAGATGTTTTTGAGTTTTTAAAATCTGCTTTTAGTATAAGATACGTGTTTATTCAAAGAACCCCGCACAAAAGTATGGGATTTTGCTTTTCGGTCGAATTGGCTGAATTTTGGATATGTTGTAGATTTAATCATTGTGAACAAAAGTCTCAATGGGCACAAAGCTCAAAAGTCTCAACTTTGGCGGCTACGGAGCTTGAAAGCTCCAAAGCTCCACCATGGCAAGATCGCTTCAAAACCTATTTTCTTTTATTTTTAAAGTATACCTTTATGTTTTTGAGGTCGCTAATTCCAAATCTGATGTCAAATTGACATTTTTGATCGTTGGCAGCTGTCAACTAGCTGTCAAATTGACAACAGAATACAAAAAAACTTAAAATAATGATTTCACACTATGTTTTCGAGGCTTCTGAGTTCAAATCTGATGTCATAATGACAAAGTAGAAAGTTGGTGGCTGTCAACTAGCTTTCAAATTTACAACAGAATACAAAAAAACTTAAAATAATGATTTCACACTACGTTTTCGAGGTTGCTGAGTTCAAATCTGATGTCATAATGACAAAGTAGAAAGTTGGCGGCTGTCAACTAGCTGTCAAATTGACAACAGAATACAAAAAACTTAAAAGAATGATTTTACAATATGATTCCGAGGTTTCTGAGTTCTGAAAACATATTGTGAAATCATTATTTTAAGTTTTTTGTAATCTGTTGTCAATTTGACAGCTAGTTGACATCTGCCAACTGTCAAAAATGTCAATTTGACATCAGATTTGGAATTAACGACCTCAAAAACATAATGCATACTTTAAAAATAAAAGAAAATAGGTTTTGAAACGATCTTGCCATGGTGGAGCTTTGGAGCTTTCAAGCTCCGTAGCCGCCAAAGTTGAGACTTTTGAGCTTTGTGCCCATTGAGACTTTTGTTCAGAATGATAAAATCTACAACATATTCAAAATTCAGCCAATTCGACCGAAAGGCAAAATCCCATACTTTTGTGCGGGGTTCTTTGAATAGAAATTAATCCGTGTGGGTCGGTAAACGTATAACGTGACAGCCAATATTATCTGCGCTTTTATTCTTTTATATTTATAAAAAATTAAAATTTTATATAAAAAAATCAAGATCGATTTTTAGCTAAAATGGCCATTTGGTTAGTTGGCTACATTGAAGAGAAAATTAGTGATCAAAAACTAGAAGTGTTTTGGTCAAATTGTGAGGTTTAGGTGTTTAATTGAAATTTAAAAACGCTATTTTATAACATTGAATCCTGCGTTTCAAGGCCCAAAAGGCCCATTGCAATCAACGGTGGGTAGCCATCATGTTATTTAACTCATCCTTAAACATTTGGTGTAATTTGGTGTTCCAAATGTATTGAACTCCTCTTGTGAGTAAAGATCTTATACTAATCTCTGATTCTCTAAAACATAAGTTATATTTTTTTACGCGAAGGAAAATAATATAAAAAAATCTAAAGATTATAAGTCTAACATTTTTTAATAAAAGGACTATTTTTTAATACGAAACTAATTACTCATTATTAAGTACCCTGAATCTGTACAAATTTTTTGTCGGTTGATCAACTCTTTTATATAATTTTTTAATCTATAAAAATGTTCAAGTACTTTAATTTTTTTTTTAATATTTAATATTTTTCTCTGTCTAAAATGTTGACTTTCTCAAGATCGATTTTATGTTTAATTTTATCTTAATTTGCTGTCTATATTTAAGACGTTGCGACTACAATTTTTCTTAATATCTTTTTCATGCTCTCCAAACCTGACACCCAATTTCCGAGATGTTTGACCTATATATTTATGATCGTATGATTTACAATTTATCTAATAGACTACACCTAAGTTTCCATTTTTCTTTATTTTGTCTTCGCCTAATGTTACGAACCTATTTAATTTACTTTTCACCGTATTTACCGGAACATATTTGAACCTTTTTATATGTTCTTTTAGAGAAGGGGAAGCATACTTGTAATAAGGCAAACTTATTCTTTTCACCTCATTATTAAAATAATTAAAATTATTTGCACTTTGATTTTTTTTATTAAAATGATTTAAATTTTAGTTTGCATTAATGACTTCATTTTTCAAAATAAAAGTATTAATTATTGTGAATTTACTTACTTGATGGTCAAAAATAACGTAATAAGCTGGAAAACCTAAATGTCTGATTGTATCATTGCCGATAACAATTGGTTTAGTTATCAATGGCAAAATATCTGTAAAAAAGGAACATCCAGAAAAAACGAAAAGCGTGTTTAAAATGATCCATAGTCTTCCTAATTTAGCATTTTCGTATAAAATTTTTTTATGATCCATTGACTCAATGTTTATTTCCCAATCATTTTTTATCTTTTTCATTAATTTTTTCATCTGGCCTTCTTTTGACAATAATGAGATATACGTGTATGAACACATTAACATAAAATTGAATGGACCTACAGCTGTCAAACGATCTTTCATATTTTTTTCAATTACACAAATATGCAAGAAAGATGGAAAAATTAAAAAATTTAATACGAGAAATGAAATAATTATTGCAATTTTTTTTACTATTTTTGGCCATTTTTCGGTCCCGGTTGGCCAAATTCCAACAGGTTGTAAAATCAAACTTACGAATTCAATCGTATAATTAAAATCATTCTTGATTTTTAGCATTTTAATTTATGAAAGAACTTTCACTGCAAATATCATCCGAACTTTATAGCTTTCAGCAAATAAATGAAAATTATAAAAGAAGTATGATGAAAATAAAAAGTAGCTTGCTACCAATGTTAAATTACAGAATTAAAAAAAAATCAATTCAAATTAAGTGTAGAGCGAAACTGTACCGTGCATAATGCAAAAATCGACACCTTGTTAGCACGATATAACAAAAACGATCAATCGGGTTACCTTCATTTTTTAAACCTAAGCTTTTCTTTACCTGATTAATTTTTCAACCCAAATCATTTATTTTTCTGTACTGCGGCCCGAATGTACTCGGCTTTGCCTCGGAAGGTAATTTACGTGCTATTTGGACCATTCTTTATTTTTCTGGCCTGAGATCGTAATATACTATTAAAGGCATGTTTATTAGTGTGTATTTTTTATTAAAACCGGACAAAGACCATAAAAATTTAAAGTAACACAAGATATATTTTCATTAATTATTATTAATTTATATTCGCATTTTATTGAATAAACCGTGATAAAATTGCAGTAGAAATTTTAATTGCGTTAAATAATACAAAATTTTAAATATTAATAACATTTCCAGTATATCAATACCAAGCGTGACTCCATTATCATTGATTGTTATTATTTTTAGACAGCGATCTGTCTAACTGCCTGGTCACTTTTATTCGGCCACCCTTAGAAATTCAGAACTGCACAGGTGTAAATTTTTACTTAGATTTCTACGTGGAAAACTATATAGAAAACTACGTAGAAATCTATATAGAAATCTACGAAGCGAATTCAGCATATATTATTTAAAAAAAAAAGATAATTATTTATTAAAAAAAGAATAATTAAGTATGAAAATGAACAATAATTATAAAAATTTGTTTTTAAAATTAAATTCACTTATTTCCAAAGTCTTTAATATTTTTCGGGACTAGCTTTTTTTTTCTAAGTTGTAATAGTATATTTTTACCCATGGCCACAAAAGTAAAGAATGGCCCAAATCGCACGTTAAAAACTGCGATTTGGGGCATCCTTTTTTTGCGGCCAGAAAACACGCACTTTCTGGACACTAACAAGAAAAATACTTTTTTTTAAAATATTTTTTCAAATCTGAAAAAAACTTTGTTAGTTTTTATTTTTGTAGCAAAACATTTGAGTTTTAAGGAATTAGTTTAAATCAAATTTCAAATCAAACTATAATAAAAAAAAATCTATTTATTCATGATAATATTTAAATACAATTTTGTGTCTTGAGGTGGATTCAAATTGTTCATGTGAATTCGGCTAAGTTGGTCTGCAGTAAATTGCAATTACTAGGGTTAGAGTTTTCTTCAATTTCCTGTAAAACTTAATACCCAAACCATTTGTTTGCACAAAAAAAGCGTACTTTTTCAAAATTATTATTTAAGGAAAAAAAGTAACTAAACTACAAACCTTAAATCCATATTGCCTAGGAAATGCATATGAGCATTTCTACCAAAAAATACGTTTTAATAGCAACGAAAAAAAAATATTTGACGTGGCCGTACCTGCTAAAATATCTTAAATCTCATTTAGAACGTGAAGTTATAAGTAAAGTAAAAAATTTCTTCCATAACAGCCATCATTCATTTTATTAATGCCCGCCTTTGTTTTAAAATATAAAAGTTTCTATGACTATATTTATAATAGTATATTGACACAAAGTATCAAAAAGTTAACTCCAATTGAGTTATATTTTAAAATTTAGTAAAGCAAATAATTTTAAATTATGAAATCAAATTACTCTTGGCATTTTTTGCTTAATTAAATTGATCTCTTAGAATTCAAAAAAAATGTTAAGGTTTTTCTTTAAGGAGCAGTGTACGTTTACGTGTATAAAGAGATAATGTTTTCTGTGCTTGTATTATCTTTTTTTAAAAAATTTGCATAAAATTTAGGCACATATATGTATTTATTTAATATTATATTGTAAGAGTATTTGTATAAATGAAAATCCCACCCCTAAGAAAAAATTTGCTTTAATTTATAAGGAAGATGAGTTTAGTCTATAGACAGTTTATACTTTTGAAAGTACGCATCAGTTGGACATTCAGTTTTAATATAATATTATCTAAAATGTTAAGTGAGTTTTTCGTCAATTCTTCTCAAAATGGCAAAACCACCAAATGTAAGAAACATCCAAGTTCATCAAAGTGTATGGCTTGAGAAAAATGATAGGAAAACCTAGTCTCAGAAAATTAACGATACAACTTTATATTGTAATTACTGCAGCATGAATGTGAAGTGTGATCAAAGAGTTCAGCAAGCTATAAGCAAAAGATCAAAGAAAGTTTTCTGAATCCTACTCAGCTAAGAATTTGCTTGAATCAACCTTCAATATCTGTTCCAATGATTCAATACCAGTTCTACTACTAATTCCAATTATAAGATGCAACTTTTTTTGATTTACGATAAAGAAATTCTCGCTGAATTTTTTCGGTGCTTATTTACAGCAGTACAGTGATGCAAAAATATCCCTCTACATCTTCTAATAAAGTATCTGATTTACTACATGCTATGGACGAAAATACTACACTTGAGAAAACATCTACATGATAACTTATGGTTTAGAACCGTATTATCAAGAAAAACTTGGTGAAAATATCGCGTAAAGTTGATTGCACTTGGTTTTGATGAAACTACTAATAGAGGCGGTGTCAAAGAATATTGAAAAAATATATATTGAATATAAAAAAAACATTTTTTATAAAGTTAATACTTTTCTTTGGTTCACATATTTAAAGAATTCTTATTGGTTTTAGGATAATACCAAAAGTCAAAATAGTTAATTTTTTTAAAGTATTTTTCAATACCTATTGAAAAGTAAATTAAGTTTTTTGACATTATTTTGAAATTTACTTGATATTGCAAATGTACTGATTACAAAAAAGCTATAACTGTAAACTAACATTATAAATCTGTATTTTGCAATAAACAAGTATAAAGCTACGGTACAGATAAAAAATAATAATATAATTGTATTCAGTAAAATGGCTTTAATACTATAGGAATAGCTAGTCACGTATAAATTTTCATATTTTGATTTGTTCGCTACAAAATATGAAATGTAAAAAACGGAAAAAAATATCAATGGAAATTTATTATTCATGTAAAAAAACAAAGTTTTCTAGACATTTATTGGATCGAATGTATCTTGAATATTTAATTAAATATCGGCTTGTATTATAATTGGAGTAAGAAAATGTTCGTAAATTTATACTATAACAATTATAATTGTTTCCTATTTTATATCTAATTTTATAAGAAAAAGAAAAGTTCAAATTATTGAATTTCTCATAAAAAAAGAATCAATATTCATACCAGGTGTTATATACGTATATTCGTGTATTACAGTGTAACATAAGAGTGTATAGCAGTTAACTAAAATGTATTATAAAAATCATACGTATAATGTATATTTTCACAAAAAAAAACCATACCAACTGTTTTTATGTATAATAAAATTCATTTTTCGAAAATAGAAATTCCACAAAAAATTTCAATTGAATAAAACACATGAAATATTTAAGATTAATTCATAATTTTTTTCTAGAATTAATTAATTTTTTTAATAAAAAATGTAGACAGATATCTCAATTTTTATATTACCGAATTAAATTTAAGCAAAATTACTTACAATCTTAAAATTAAATTATTTTATAATCAACCCCAGCGGGCTTGAAACTATTATAAATTGAAGTGCGAGTTATACTGAGAATGTTAAAAACAGGATCTAAAATATTTTTCCAAGTTCAATGCCATAAAATCAAAAAAATCCCCAGAGCTGTTTTTTTTTCAGGTAAAAAATCGTATTTTTTAGGTTTTTCATTTTATTCTACTTTTAAATTTCTTTAATTGCACTAAATGAAGTTCAAACCCGTTCTTTACCCTATAAAATATATCTCTGAAGTTAAATTTTTCATTCTCTAATCAAATGATCTTATAATCAACGTAAACGTAAATGAACTACAATGGCTATAGTTATACCTAACATCCAATGTTACAAGAAACTTGGAGGTATCTGGTTTGGTGGACAATTTAAAAGTAAAAGGGATTTTCGCTTTTTTTTTATAAATCTAATTAATTAAAGACTTGTTTCATTAAAAGTTTCTTGTATTGTACAAAGGGAAGCAAGAAATATTAGTTATATTATTTATTGCAAAGTTTATAAGATCAAAATTATTTTGTTAATTTGCAACCTTCAAATAACACATGATATAAAGCAAGAATATTTTTAACACCACTGTCTCCTAGTCAATGATTTACTTTTAAAATCTTCAGCATCGATTAATTATGAAATGATAAATATAATTTCAAATTTTTCAATTAAATACATCAGAATATTCGAAGCACTGTGTAAGGAACGTATAACGCTTAATACCTATTTACTAGTTTTATAATATTTTAAAAGTATTATTCATTACCTAATAATTTCACGGTTTCCTGGAAGCGTTTGATTATGTTATTAAATAAATATAAAGCGGCTTTTATAAATCTTAAGTTATTTAATTCGTGGTTTTTTTTAAGTTTGGTGTAACGAGTTTGGTTATCTTTTACTTTATAATCCAAATGCACGTTTTTTGTAAAATTTCTATTTAATAAAAATGAATTTTTAGCAAACTGCTCTAAAAACTTATTGTGTGGTATTTTTAATTTGAAAATTACGTAATGCAAAATATAACACCTTCAAATATAATTAAATGCAAAATTAAAACACCAATTTTTAAGTTTCATAATGGTTCCTCTAATGAGTAATTAAATAGAATTTTTTTTCCTTTTTTCAGTGTGAAAGACAGCAGTTTCGACAAATTTTTTCTTGGTATTAAAAAAATCACACAATTCCAAAAAAAAGTTGAGAAAAAAATAATTCTTTTGTGAAAGTTATCAGTTATACTGTAATGTAAAGCTACGTCTCTTAGGACCAATTTATGAACAAATTAATACTTTTTCAAAATGTTTTAGGCTCTGAGTATTATAATAGATTAATAAAGTACCCCGTAATAAATTTTAGGAGAGGTATAATCAATAATTAAATTAATATCTTTATTGCTATGTAAATCAGAGTTACAAATGATTTAAGAGTGGGCGTAGCAAGTATTGACATTTAATTGTAATAATACCTAAGAAAATAATTTCATAAAATTATTCATATAAACTTTTATATTTTAAAAGAGGGGTGGGTATTAATAAAATGAATGAGTTCTATAGCACATGTTATGGAAGAAATTTTTTATTTTACTTACAACTTTACCTTGTAAATGAGATTTAAAATATTTTAAAAAGCGGTAAATAAAATCAAATATATTTTTTAAATTGCTTGCTTTGTGAATCATACTTCAAATGCAACCTACGATTGAAATGATATCCATTAATTATTTTCAGTATGAAATAGCTAAATTTTTATTAATAATTACTTTAAAAATATATCATTTAATCTTTTTCATAATTTCCTTAGCTGTTGGCTATTACTGGCGGGCCCTTTAAGAAATCATTGAAACATGTTAGTTGATTAAAAAAAAAAACTTTTTTGTTTTGTTTATATTATTTTGTTTATATTATTATTATTAGTTTCAATGTAAAAAATATCATTTAATTAATTAATTTTCAACATAAAATATGAAGAAGTAATTTTGTCATTAATTTTGTCAATACTAAGAAATTTATTTTATTGAACATTTAGGAAATATTTATGTTTTTTGACGTTTCTGTTTAAAAAAAAGCATAGAATTGAAAATGTTTTCTTTTCCGAAAAAATTTATGTTATTGGTGTTATGCCAATACCATCGTGATTTTCACTTAATATGGTTGAGTTTCCACGAGGAAAAGGACAAACACCTTTTTTATACCTTTGAAAACTAAGCTTTTTGAATAAGTGTCTTAAAATATTTAAATCATAAGTAAACGGGTCTTAAGCTATTTGCTATTGGTTAACTTAACCATTTCTCTCAATTACCCAATACCGAATAAAATCCCTATTTTTCTGTAAATCTTTGATTGAATTGTTTATTTTGAGATTATTTCTTAAATGGCCCGTCAGGAATAGCCAACATCTAAGGAAAATATAAAAAAGATCAAATGATAAATTTTTAAAGTAATTATTAATGAAAATCAAGCTATTTCATACTGAAAATTACTGGATATCATTTCAATTATAGGTTGCATTTGAAGTATGATTCACAAGGCAATAAATTTGAAAAATATATCAGATGCAGCAATGTACCTATTCCATAAAGTATATTTTTCTAAAGTAAGTGGAGAGGGGAAATATCAATTATATTAAATTTTGTACTTAAGAATATTTAATAAGTTAAAGTTAATTTTGAATATGATTTGAAAAAAAATTGTTAGAAAATAACTGAAAAAAACAGCTATTGTCAGTGACGTTCCTAATATTTCTTAAAATTATTTTTATGAATAATATACTTGCTTAATTAAAAGCAATTATAGAGACGATCAATAGGAACAAGAAGAAATAACAAATTTATATTAGTTGTTAAATTTGTGACGTTTTGATGTGAGCCACATCCTTTTCAAACATTTATTTCACTGTAAAAGTTATAAATTACGAAATATAAATAATAATATATAAGATTAAATAAAATTTTAAAACTTACATTGATTTTAATTTACATTGAGAATTAAGATATAATAAATTAAATAATTTAAAGTTTGATTGGTTGATAATTGATCTGAAGGTTGATCCGAAAAATTAAATTAAATTTAGATTTAGAAAAAAAATTTTTTATTTATTATTATTTTGAACTTATTTTTTGCATAAACTCACTGTTTTTATTGTTTTGATTAAGGTCAATAATTGGGGTAAAACCCATCGTCAAAGAAAAATTTTTTTAATTTGTGTAAGTGTCACAACACTAATAATTTAAAATCTTAAAAAAACAAACAAAAAATATAATTTAATTTATATAAAGTGAAAAACAAAAGATATTTATTGTTGTGTTAAAAGTACGGGACTGTAACTGATACTACTGAGAAAAATTAAGAGAGGGAGAATATTTAACGAACAATAATGATAATCATATTCATGTATTTAGAAATATTTTGTTAAGCGCGTCGATTGTATTTTTATAAAAATATTGTAATTTTTCTGTATCAAATTTTCTGCTTAAAGTATTTTTCTCGTCATGTATATGAAGCATTTCAGAAAATAGTCTTTTCTTGTAATTTTTCTCAGTAGCAATAATTTTGGTTTTTTTAAAATGTATGATTACATTTTAAGTGATGCATATAGAATTCGGAATTTACTTTTTTATTTTGATAATCTTTTCGATGTTCATTAATGCGTTTATATAGTTTTCTAGAGGTTTGACCTACATAGGCAAATTCACATTGATCACATTTGATTCTGTAAATTACAAATCTTTTGTTGAATTTATTAATTTGATCTTTTCCTCTTTTTATTAGTTTGTTGAGTCTGTTGGAAGTCTTGTTTATAATACATAAATTAGGACTCTTTATTTTTTTCATTATAAAAGGATTGAGATATTTAAAGTATGAAAGTACAAGTCTATTATTAACAGAGAATTTTGATGTTTCGTCAGAATCTTTAGAATTAGAATTTTTAGAATTAGAATTTTTGTTATTTAAAAAATAGATTCTTTTTTTAATGTATTTGTCAATAAATTCTTTAGGGTAATTATTACTAATAAGTAACTATTTAGCTAGTTTTAAATTAGAAGAATAAAATCTTTTGTGCATTTATCTACTATACTATAAACTATTGCGATTTTTTGACTAGTATTATGATGTGAATGGTAATTAAGGTATCTCCCAGAAAATGTTGGTTTTCTGCACCAATTTGTGTAAGCTAGGCAATTTTTTTCTCTAAAAATCTGCAAATCTAAAAAATTAATACTTTTTGTATTTTTTTCTTCGCGTTCGAGAGTGAATTATAAGTCTTTGTGGTAACTTTAAAATTATCGATAGTTTTTTGATACTTTTTTTTTCAACTATTAATAAACAATCATCAACATAACGCTTATAAAATAAAACTGGTGATTTGCAATTTTTTGGATTTGGATTTGAATTTAAAAAAAAAATAATTTTGGTTATTAAGAACAATAGAACTTTTACGTTTATTTAAAGAGATTGCTTCTAAATGTTCTATAACTAACTCACAGAAGAAAGGGCTAGAACAGAATCCCATAGGTAAGCCCTTACATTGCTTATAAAATTTATTGTTAAATAAAGTGGAACTAAGTAAAAAATTAATAACTTTAAGAAATTCACGTTTGTTTAAAGGAATCTTATTATCTAAATGTATCCAATTTCTGTCTAAAGCTTCTAAAACTAGATTATGAGGAAACATAGCAACTACGTCTAAAGATATTAATTCATAATCGTCAGGTATTATATTATTTTTTATCAATTCCACTAATTCTAAACTATTTTTAACTGAGGAATCAGGTGTTTTTATGTGCTTATTTAAGAAATTAGTAAGGCACTTGTCAAACTGATACAAAGGACTGTCTACAAAAGACACAATTATTCTAATCGGGTTGCAATTTTTATATATTTTAAACAGACCATAACATCTGGGGATGTTAGTATTGTCAATATTGATAATTATTTTTTCAAATGAGATGTCACAGTCGAATACACCTTTTAATCTCCAAAGTTTTAAAAACCGTTTAGTACTGTTTTTTAATTTTTTGAAAGGATTGTAGTTAAGTAAAATGTAGGATTCTTTGTTTTTTAAATTCATTTTCTTCTTTGGAATTGTAAAGAGATAGTGGTGTAATGACTGTGGTCAGTCATAAATATGAATAAATTTGTCAGTCATAAATATGAATAAATCAGGATTTTCTTTTAAAAAAACTTCTGTTTTATTTAATTTTTCTTGTATTACTTTATCAGTTTCTAATTTTATAACATGTAATTATCACCTTATTAGATGATACGATTCTTAACCCAAACTATTATGATTCCCTAAACGTGTATTATTTTAAATCCGTAAATCAAAATTATTCCAAATCCCTAAAATCGAATTATTTAAAGTCCCTAAGCCAAATTTATACCAAGTCCATAAACCTGTATAATTTTAAGTCCCTAAAACCAGATTCTTCGAAGTCACTTAATTGAAAATATTCTAAGTCTCATTTGATCCCCCTCCTGTTGCTGTCTAAAATAGACTAATTGAACAAATTTGACCCTCCCCCATAAAACAGACAAATTTGACCCTCCCGCCTTAATTTTCAAGTTTGAGGCACCCTCTACATATAAACATTGTTGTTATGTAAACAATGTTAATATTTTCTTGTCAGCTGCCAGAAAGCACCGATTTCTCGGCCGCTGCGCGACCGAAAAAGACGTATTTTCTCGCCACTGAAGAAGAAAAATCGTATACGACCTTTGTCCATAAATAAAAATGCCCCAAATCGCAGTTTACCATTCTCGGCTTCACTTCGGAAGGTTTGCATCCGATTTGGCCTATCCTTTAGTTTTTTGGACACGGGCTCGTCATGAACTATTTTTTGACATAATACATAGTCAAATTTCCAGCTGAATTCGAATCAGATATTAGCTTTTAAACATTTTATCCCTAGATGGCTGTATTCACTATTTTTGTCCAAAATCGCAAAAATCTTGTAAAAACAGTTTTGTAATTTGGGTCTAAATTGACAGATTTGCACCGGGGGGGCTAAAAATTGTGAGAGTTCATTTTTTATGTGTATCAAAAAGTTTGCATAAAATGAGTCCCCCGATGGAATGATATAACTTCTAAGCACCCTCATAGTCATCCAAAGCTTACCGAAATCAAATTATACGTATAGGTATAAGCGTACTTGTTTGAAAGTTGCGTAACGTTTGAAAGTGAAAATTTTAACTTCAGAGATACATTTTATAAGAAACAGAACGATTTTGAACTTTATTTAATACGAATGATGAAATTTAAAAGTAGAATAAAATGAAAAAAACCTCAAAAATACGGTTTTTTACCTGAAAAAAAAACAGTTCTGGAAATTTTTTGATTTTTACTGCGTTTAACATGGAAAATTATTTTGAATTGGTTGCATTTTTTAATATTTTCGGTAGCTCCTCCTTCGATTTAAAATCGTTCCAAGCCACCCCAAGCGTAAATGTCAATCAACTACAAAATTTTTTGCTAATTTATTGAAACTATCGTAACATTAAATATAACATCCAATGTTAAAGAAATCTTGAAGATATCTGGTTTGATATGCAATTTAAAAGTCATAAGGGAAAATAGCTGGACTTTTGATTACCAAACTATTAAAAAACATTTTTTTTTTATTTAAAGAAGTTTCCTAAGGATAAAAATGATTGTTTTTTCCAATTTAAACAACAATTATTACGTACAACCCCTCCAAAATGGGTAAAAATAGGGGTTCACATAAATTTTTGGCATTTTTTAAATTTGTTATAGACTTTTAGCTAAAAGCGTTTATAACTCAGTCCTTTCATTACCTAGACCTCTTCATGCATTTGAAAGTGTAATGTACATTGACCATAGTTATTCAATTCTAACCCTTTAGGGGGCGAATACCCCTATGTAAGGGGTAAAAAAGTAAAAAATACAAAATCGAAAAATTTTTCTTTTTAATAATATAATCAATAATTAAATCAATATTTTTATTGATATGTAAATTAAAGTTACAAGTGGATTAAGAGTGGGCGTAACAAGTATATGACATTTAATTGTAATACTTTAGATAATAATTTTATAAAATTATTCATAGAAACTTATATTTTAAAAGAGGGGTGGGTATTAATAAAATGCATGAGTACTGGAGTACATGTTATGAAAGAAATTTTTTATTTTACTTACATCTTTACGTTGTATATGAGATTTAAATATTTTAAAAAGTGGTGTATACAATAATTTTTCAATAGCACTAATACAATTAATAGAACCGTAAAATATTTTATTTAATATGAAAAATTTAAGATTTGTATTTTTTAGTGAAACTAAGAATGAAAATTTGGGTATTTTATTTTAATAAAAACCTGTTTATAATCCCTTTTACACAAGCATTACTTAATGTTACAGATTTTGAATGGGATTTGGTATTGAATCTTATAGCATCAATTATTTTAGAAACACGGACATGCGAAGATAAAATTAAAAATTATTTTAATTATGTAATTTTGTTTTTTTTTTATTTATTTGATTTGTATGCTTCAAAACTTTTCAAAAATGAAATGCCTCTTATCATTCATAATTTCTTATCATATGCATCATGTATTTCATCTTTTTTAAATTTGCTTCTTTTCTGGTCTTATAATTATGGTAAGTAAGCATTATTAAGTCATAGCACAATATTAAATCATAGAGCATTTTTATTTTTTTTATGCACTGTACGACATTTTACTTTAGTCTTGTACTCTTTCGTATTCTCAAAATTTTTATTTTTTTTTATTTTTGGACAATACCATGAAATTTAAAATAAGGTAGTCTTAAAAATTAAGTTTTTGGCAAAACTGTTATTGCAATAAGTCATTTTGTTCTTGGAAAGTACTACATCTATAAACATTGAATAAAAAAATGTTTGTTTTAATATTGTTATGTATCAAACTTATATTATTTCTATTTATCATTCCAAATTTTCAAATAATTGAATAAACTCTGAATTAAGTTAATATGTTAAGTATTCGTCGCTATATAAAAAATTAAAAGTTTATTCAATATTGTGTTGTAGTTAATCTACCGTTCTCACTCCAAAAGACAATGATTTTTTATAAAGTAACAGTCAGAATTAAGAAAGCTACGAGCTTAAGCAAAAAGTGAATACGAAATTCCGTACAGGATGCATTTTCACTGTTAAGTGACATATGCTTTTTATAAATAAAGCTTTACTAAATATTTTTTAAAAATTGTAATACATCGAACGATGATTACGGTGTACGCGGAAGGAAATATCTGTTAGTCCCACTGATGATTCTTTCAGACTTTTCCAAGATGAAACATCGTTTTCATCGAATTTTTACTTTACATATTTAAAAAAAAAATTATCCGTTTTGAGGAGCAAATTCAGCCCTAATGACATGATTTGATATAAACTTATATACTTTTTATATAATAATAAATAATTATATAAATATACAAAAGTATATTTTCATTTTTTTTATTTTTAAAGTTTTGCTTTAATTTTCTTATTATTATTTTTTAAAGATATTAAATAGTGAACATTGTGCCTCTTAACAGTTAAAATCCACCCCGTACGACATTTTGTATTCACTTTTTGCTTCGGCTCATAGCTCTCATGATTCTGACCGTTACATTCTAAAAAATCAGCTTCATTCAATATTGCTATTCTTTAAGGAACGATTTCCCATCATAAAGGGAGCGTATTTTTTCAACAAAAGTTTTGTTTTAATTGTTAACTTTTTACAAGCTTTTTAAATCTTTTAAATCTTCAAAATAAAGTACATGCAATAGTTTATTAGTTTAAAAAAATTAAAAATTTTTTTCTTTTTTAAGATTTCAAGTCAGCATTAGATCTCTTTATCGATGATATTAATCATCTAAAGAAATTTTGGAAACTTAAAGTAACAAGGAAAGAAGTTTTTTTATTACATTTCTTTGAAATTTTGGTTCCAACGATTTGTTATTTAGAATTCCCTTTAAGCAACATTTTACAAATAAATATTTATGCTTTGAATAATATTATAAATGACTATGGAAACCGAAACAGATATGATCACTCAAATGAGACTCATTTTTTCTTAACTTACATATCACAAGTTATTTTTGGAGATTTCATTGGATATGGTGAATTCTTCAATAAGGATCTCATAATTTTTCACGAATCTTATTTATTAAAAATATTAATCAAGAATTTTAAATTTTTTGTAAGTTATTTTTTTATTGAAAGTGCTGTAAAAACATAATGCATGAAAAAAAATTTAATACCGGTTTGTGTAAACACAACCTAAATGCATGGAACATATTTACTATATATCGTTTAGTTTTTGGGGTAATATATGTTACTAAATTACTGTAAAATTTTTTTTCAAGTTTTAGTTTTTTAATTTTATTTCAAAGTAAAATCTAAACAAAAAAATTACTGTATTCAAGTAATATTATAATTTTTTTTTTTTAAAATATTATTCGAAATTTAAAAAATATAGTTAAAAAAACATCCCCCATACCTTCAATTTATCTGAATTGGCCTCGCGGGTCTAGAAATTATATACAAAGCATAGAGTCCTATTTAACAAACAAATTTCTCTCATAAATACCTCTAGCAGGGTTTTATGATAAAAGATAGGGCTTTTCAGGCTATATTCTGAATAGCGCTACCTTGTAAGCCATACCTGAATACCTTTTAGCTAGTCTCATTAATTTTATAAGTGTCAGTTTTTAATTCCTATAAACCGCATTTTATTATCAGTAATTCTCTTACTCTCATCCATTTATTTTTTGAAAACATTCCTATATTATCCTACTCTAATGAAAACCTGCTAATTTTTTTAATTTTTAATATTTAGACTCATCTCTTAATTATCAGCATGTATGTAAATTGTGTTTAACAGGGTTCGACTAAGTTTAATTGAAATTAGACAAATCCAGTTTACGGACATTATTAGCTGATCCCTGAGTCACAGAGTAAAAATTTCGAAAAATAGCAAGTTTCTATAAGAGTAGGATATATTATAAGTAGAATTTAAAAGAATAAATTGGTGAAAATATAAAAGTCCACAAAGTCAGCAGTCTTTTGATTAGGTGTACTGTGGAAATGGTGCAAAATTTTAATCTGGCTTATCAGTAAAGCGAATAAAAAGTTAAAATAAAATCAACTTCAGATTTCCGTTAAAAAAAAAACAAAATTTAATCTTTTTGAATAAGTTATTGGGTTATTTCTTTGCATTGAGATTATCGGGTATTAAAAGAGAATTAATAAACAAAAGTGTATACTGACAATGTAATGTTTTTATTTTTCTGTAAGAAATAATTCTAATTCAGATAGGGTAAAATGTATCACTTCGAACTAAAAATACTTTGTAGAAGGGAGTAATATTTGTAAATAAAAATAGGTTTCGTTAATAAAATAATGAGAATTTTTTGAAAAAAATAATATTTATTAATGTAGTGAATAAATGAAAATGATACATTTTGATTGCGTATTATATGATGACGCTAACAAGCTCCCTTTAAGGGCAAATCAGATCAGATTAATTAAACATATGACAGTCATGCCTACTCGTATTTACTTGGTCACTAAAATAAAAAAAATTCAATTTACACGCTAAAAATACATGAGCGATAAATTCATACTAATACTAATTCGCTTAAAATTTAAAAAAACTCACCAAAGGAAAACATAAAAAACGATTTACGAATCGATTGGTACAGTTTTAATTACTTTTTTGTAGACTATTTACAAAATTTTTGTTTGGAAAATTTGCAAACAAAAAATTTTGCATATGAATTTGTAAAATAATACATCAAATCTTTAATCTACTATTGTATTTATGAATCATTTTATAATGTTTTCCTTTTTTTATAATTTTGATTATCGGCGGTAACTCGGAGAAAAATGCAATTTTCTGCAGCAAAACGATAAAATTCGGTAACGGGACCTAACTTGCCCTTAACAAATGAATTATCTTAAGAAACACTCACCTACAATAACATCTATCACTAAAAATCAATGAAAAAAGTATCAAATTTTATTGAAAAATGCTTGAACATAATATTTTTTATGTAAATTTAAGTAAACTTTGTATACATTGTGGTCTCATTCATTTTGATCCTATTTACAACCCTTAAAATGTGGATAAGGCTAGTTACAAAAAAATTAAAATAAAACTTATTTTTTATATTTAAAATTATATTCTTAAGTAAAATTGGCTGCTAATTTCAAATTTAACGTCAGTTTTGTGCAAAAACTTTGAAGCATTCTTTAAATTAGGGGTGACTTTGACAAATTTGCCATAAAGCATAACCCTAATACGGCTGCTTTACCCCGTTCACCCCTATTTTAGAGGGTGTGTCAAAAATTAAAGGTTTTGCAAAAAACTGACGTTAAATTTAAAATTAGCAGCCCATTTTACTTAAGAATATAATTTTAATTATAAAAAATAAGTTTTATTTTAATTTTTTTGTAACTAGCCTTATCCACATTTTAAGGGTTGTATGTTACATAAAAAATATTATGTTCAAGCATTTTTCAATAAAATTTGATACTTTTTTTATTGATTTTTCCAAAAATTTCCTAATAATGCCTGATCTATCTCTTTCACCCCTTTTTTTAAGGGTATATTTAAAATTTGTAGATCAAAACTAATGTCAGATTCTGAAAGAGCGTGAAATTTTACTATTAGGATGAACTTTTTAGCCACGTATCTATAAGGGAATGTATTTATTTTTGCTCATTTCTAAAACTCTCCGCCCCGGCGTTAATGAGTTAATTTTCGTTAATTAATTAGTTAATTAATTTTTACATTAAAATTATAATTTTTCTAAAAATTTCGATTTTGAGATGCCCTGGGCTTCCCTGAGCTGCCTGTTGTTTCTTTTTTTTTTTTGGTAAAACTATTTTTTTTTAGTAAATTTAATGTTATAAAAGACTTTGTACATTAAAAATATAACTTAAAACAGCTTTTATGCCAACTTATTTATTATTTTCCAATTAATTTCTATTATAATATCGAAATGAAACAGTTTTTAGCTAAAAAAAAGCGCCAGACGGATTTTTAAAATTTTTTGATTTTTGTGACTCTGAACAACTAAAAAACAAATTTTCATTGGAATCTCGGGGGTAATTTGAATTTTTATTTAAATTGTTTCAGGGGCACCGTGCAAGTATCATAACCAAAAGCTCATTATTTTAGTTACGTTTTTTCATAGGATTATTAATCGTTTTTAATAGTTTCTTTTCAATTAATAGCTTCCAATATAAATTTAAAAAAAAAATTATGTCACTTATCGTAATTTCTACGAAAATATATAATCAACAGATAAACCTCTTTAATTTTTAAAAAATAATTTTTCTGAGCAGTAGCCACGAAAGTAGCAACGAAAGTAAATTTCTCACTACTAACGCAAAAAAATTTGATACGACAATTGTTCATGAATAAAGAATGCCCCAAATTGAAAATATACTATTTATTAAATTTTATGGTAAAAAATTTTAATTTAACTATTTTTGCATAATTAATAACAACAATTTATTTATAATATAACTTTAAACATTGGCTCCCTGAAAATTGGGTCCCTGAAACGAAAAAATAATATGAATTTTACTCCTATAAAGCATCGTCAAATGTTAAAATGAATGTTGTAAGTTAAATTGAAATTTTTTACTATATAATTTAATAAAAATTATTTAAAAAAAATAAAATAAAAAATATTTTAAAATATTATAATGACTTTATACAAAATTTTATGTAATGTATATCAATAAGTTATAAGTAATATCGAAAAAAATTTAAATTAAAATTTTTTTATTAAAAAATCTAATAAATTTATATTTTTTTCCAATAAAATAGGTCTAAAATTCGGGTGTCCCAAATCGGGGAAAATTAAATTTGATGCCCTGTGCCGCGGACTGACATGGTTGCATAGCCCATTCCGCGGAAATTTGGTATTCGGGAGTTTTTTGAGTCGCTGATCACAAATATTAAGGTATTTTTTATGAATAATTAGGCCTTTACCCTTAAATTAGCCAAAAAAGGCTTTTTTTTCGTTATCTAGAGCTTTTCTACGGAACATTCAAAAATGGTGACTGAGGAAAGCAGTTTTACCAAAAAACTTGAAAACAGCATAACACCCTTAAAAATTTGTATAAAACCTTTTGATTCAGGGAATCATCTATTTTTAAGACGTTTTATTGAAACAAAAACAAAGTTTTTATTTTTGGGAACTCGGGTTTCATTTTGTGCTATTTATCTATGAAATTACCTATTAGCTAATGTTCTGTTTTTTAAATAAACTGCCGTTTTCATTACCTAAGGCCAATATTTAATATTTATTTTTGCATCTTTAAATAAACGTTTAGCATTATCTATTATAGACCTAATATATCTTTCTGCAGTCCCATTTAATTCATGGAAATAAGGTGGAAAAGGGTCAAAACAAATAATCATTTCCCCATTTAGGTTATAAATATCTCTAATTAAATATTCTTGCTCATTATCGCACCTTAGCTTATTATTTTCTTTCCTATTAAATTTTCAACTTGTTAATATTTAAATTTACTTACATTTTACATTCCAACAATATTCAAGGCTCGCTTTTCCCATCTTAGTAAAAATGAGCAGCTTAAAAATATTACGCGAATATTAGGTCCTGAACCCCGAGAACGTGTTCAAATTTTATCAAAATTAAAAACAAACACCTTGGCTATTTTCTTTGTTAGTGAAAGATATTCTAAAATATTATTCTAAGTTTATTAAAAATAAATTTAATTTATTTACAGATTTTGGAGATGATCGCAGACTAGTTATCTCGAGTAAATGCTGCCAAATAAAATAAGTTTCTTTAAATATTTTTTTTTTTTTTTTTTACTGACATATACCGACGTCGGGTATCCCAAGAGGCTTCTAGGAGAAGCCTGTTCTGGGGCAGTTGCGGAGCAGCCAACTTTTAAGATGTTAAACTGAACTTGTATTCACTTGTTTATTTTAATCAATGCAATAAAATGTAGTTACCCTATGAATAAATACTTATACTAAATTAGCCTAAACTGTCTAATACTGTTATTTTTTTTAACTATTTTAATTCATATTTTATTTTTAAATTCAATATTAACAAGGAAAATATTTATTGGGATGAGTAACTTGCTATTGATCCCAAATGGTCTGAAAATCAAGGGTGAAGGTCAAATGGGACTTGTCATAATTAGAAGTCTGGGATTTCCATGATAAACATATTCATGATCAAATAAAATCCCACTTTATTATTGAACAACAGTGTCAAAACCTAGGATTAGCGGAGCTATTAGAGATTAATCATATTCATTGCTACGTAGAATTTCAATTAATTAATTAACGATCCCATCTAACAAAGCCATGATCACGCTACCATCGATACCTATTTGGCTATAAAATATGCTTTTTCATTACTGTTTAGAGATGGATAGGATGGTAATGGTAATGGTGTTAATTAAGATCTCACTAATTATAAGAATAACATAACTTTATTAAATGGCTATTGATAGCCTGAGATCTGGCGGAGCACTGAGGCTCGGCGAGAATATACATCTAAAATTAAGTGGGTAGCTCACAAACATATTATTATTATTATTATTATTCAATTTATTCACAATAGCAAAATACAGTACACTCTTGTTTACATTCATATTTAGTACATATATATATATATAATGAAATTTTTATATAATAAATTTTTATTTATTTTTTAAAAATTAGTCAGCAAGTATAAATATAAATTTTTTTTATTTTATTTAAAAATTAGTCAACAAGTATAAATATAAGTTATGTATAATTAAATCAAGTATATCTAATAAATTTGAACAAGTATATATTTATAAGTAATAGTGATAATAGTATTAGTTAGTACATAGTTATGTAAATATGATTAAATATGTCTTTGGTAAAAATTACACAGCATCACAATCTGTTTCGTTAACTATCTAGGTTTGAGAAGTATAATTTAATACTCTTCTTAAATCTAGAAAGTGACGGAAGGTCACGATAGCAGGGGGGCAGAGAATTCCATAGATTGGCATACTTGATATGGAAAAAGTTCTTCCCAGAATCTGTTAACATTGTGGTGATTTCAAGATCTATGCGGGGCCCTCTAGTAGGCTTGTCAGACATATATACAACTTATCAACATATATACAACTAATATATATACACAACATTCCACCCACCACAATTTATTACTAAATTATAAAAATAAGATATTTAAAATTAATAGTTACAAAAGAATAAAGCAAAAAATAATTGTGGTGAACAGATGACATTATAATATAAAATAAAAATTTGATTCTAATTTACAGTGCTTAATGGCATAAAAATATTTGCAAATCTAAATTTTATACAATATTAAAGCCTAATGGCATTAAAAAATTTTGCAATTTAAAAATAAAATTAATTGATTTGATGACAAAATAAATAGACTTAGCACTATATACAATAATTACACATAATAAATAATTTTAAATTGACTAGAGTATAAAAACAAAAATATAAAATTATCAGTATAAAATTATACAATTGATGAGTTTACAATATTACAATCAGTATTAAAGTTTAATCTTTAAATGTTAAAATGACTGATCTTGAGCTTCACTAATTCCACTTGACAGGCATGAAATCCATAGACCTCAATGGCTTGTAAGACCAATGAAGCCTCAGATCTCACTACACAGTCAATAATGACATTTACCTTTTTTATAATTTAAGCTGTTTAACACAGACAAATATCATTATAGCATAAAGTTAAAAGTTTTAACTATATTAAGTTCTGCAAGAACTCAACACCCAGTTTAAAAATTTTGTTGAGATTAGTTCTGCAATTAGAACTTCAAGCATCCTCCTTTCCTTGCAAATTGAAAAGGAGCATGTCATTATGTTTGCAAAAATATATTTACATTAAGTTAATAACAAAATTTTTAAACCGTGGTTTAAGCTTGATTCTATGTCAATCAGACAAAGTAGGGGTAACGTAGCAAATAATTATAAAGTAAAAATACGGTGATTTTTACCACCCACCTTGCCAAATCCACACAAATAATTGTTTACATCATATTTAACAATTAAAGTATAATCAATTCACCTACACAAACATCATTCATATCTCCCCCTTCTCAAAAAAAAAATGAAACAAATATTACAATTATAATACATATTAACCCTACAAAATTTCTACAATTGTGGGTTGAAACTGAGAGATATAAACAATGCAAGTATAAAGTAAATTAATTACAAAAAAAAAAAAATGATTTTAAGTTACAAATGTTTAAGTTACAGTATTGAAATAGATATTTGACTTTAAGTAACATTATAAATAAAAAATAAAACCAAAATGGAAAAATAAAAAAAAGTTACTATAAGATTATTAAAGTGAGCAAATGAATTGATTAAATTTCAAGTTTGAAATAAATGTCAACATTGAGGTGCAGCACGATCCGTAGGTCCACTAATGAAGACTTCACTGTGTTGAGCAATTTTGAAAGAACAGCAAAAATATGGAAGTTCATCGAGGCCACAGATTCCATGTCAGCCAGCGCAGTAGATCCACTCAATTTCAGCCAGTTGTTGAAATCTATGGAACATCAAAAAATTTAGCAAATATTCAAATTTAAAAAATTAGCTATTAGTAAGATTTAATTAAATATAGTTTAATAATGACAATTTTTTTGAATTTATATGAAGCTTACACTATGTAGTAAAAAAATTTTAAAATTCAAACAATTTTAATGTTTAATTAAAAAAAATATTTTATTTTATTTTACACAACGTAGCAGATAAATGATTTTAATTTTAACTTTAAATTTTTTAATTTAGCAGAAGAAAAAAAATTTTAATTATATTAAATTAGCAGAAAAAAAAAATTTTGTTCAATTTAGCAGAAAAATTTATTAGATTATGTTTTATTTAAGACGCATAAGCTTTGGACAAAATTTTACTCACACACACACAAGCTCCCACTTTTAGCATAATTAATTGCAAAATAAGTAACAAGTCAAAATTGAAAAAAAAACGGAAAATTCAAAAAAATCGGTATTACTCGCTTAAAACAAAATTTACTCTCGGGAAAATTTTTTCAGTAAAATATGTGCAATTTGGGAAAATTTTAAGGAAAAATTTTTTTTTTTTTAGCGGGAAACTTTTGAGTGATTTTCACTTAAAGTTTAACACAAATTTGAATTTCCCCACGAATTGACATAGAGTAGGAAAAATGTGACTGAAAATTCGAATTTATCATCTTTTACATCAAAAACCTACTTTTTTTTCTTTTTTTAACATTTTTTAGAGCTTTTTTACGGGGCTTTCAAAAATGGTGGCTGAGGAGAGAAATTTGACCAAAAAACTTTAAATCAGCATAACACCCTTTAAAATTTATAGAAAACCTTTAAATTCGGGGAATTATCTATTTTTAAGTTGTTTTATCGAAAAAAAACCAAATTTCCTATTTTTGAGACCCCGCATATCATCTTGTGCTATTTATCCATGGAATTACCCATAAGCAAAAGATTTAACTAATTTTAAAAAGTAAAAATAAATAAAAACAAAAGAAGTGTGAATTAAAATTTAAAATACCCTGCCAACTAGCTGGCACTAAGGTTCCTCAAACAAAGAGCTTATTACTTCAATATGCCACAGATATCATCAATCACAAGCATACAATCATACATATACTTCTATTAACTTTTAAAAGTTTTTTTATTCATAAAAAATTTTGGAACAAATTTTCAAAAAATTATTTATCAGATTCAAGATATTGAGTAAAAACCATATTTTCAAATATAAGTACTTTCATGAAACTAAATGAAGTATTACACCAAAAAAAAAATATATTGCCGTTTTTTTAATTTTTTTGTTTTTTTAATCTTAAGAAAAAAATTTTGAAAAAATTTGGTATCAGATCCAAAAAATTACTACAAACAAACTTTCTAAAACTACTAGTATTCTCATAGAAATAATTAGGTACTTCATCCAAAGAGAAAAAAAATTTGGTATTTTTTGTATTTTTTTTTGACGAAAATTTTGGGAAAAAATTATCAAAAAATTAATTATTAGATTCGAGATATTAAGTAAAAATCTTACTTTCAGATATAAGTACTTTAATAGAATTAAATGGGGTATTACATCCGAATTGAAAAAAAAAGTAGTTTGAGATTTTTTTATGAAAACATTAAAAAAAAAAAAATTAGGTCTTAATTCCATAATGGTTGTAAAATTTCATCGGTTGCATACTCACACACACACACACACACACACACACACACACACACACACACACACACACACACACAGAAACTTTTTTTAAAAACCGGTTTTTTAGCTTCCTGAGGTCCCAAATCTTGCTTATAGGCCAAAAAATCAAAAATCAAATTTGACCTACCACAATGGTTTCTCATTGAGGAACCAAAATTAATTTTACCAAAAAAAGTAAGAAATGTAATTTCAAAACCACCTATTTGCGAATCAACTATCGCGCTAACCGAAACTTAGAATTAATTTTAAAATCGTGCTTTGCGAATCAGCGTATCCGGAGTACCGCGTATACCGGGGTTTTACTGTACCAAGTTCGTTAATCGACAATATCCGAAAAAAGTGCATTAAAAAATTTTTAATTGACCATTTTAGGTGCATTTCAAGACTTAAAAAGGGATATTCTTTGTTTTTGGTGCACCAATTGGTCAATTTTTGAAATTTTTTGCTAAATGTTGATTTACGGACTTAAAAAATTTATAGAGAATATAATGCGATTTTATTGTTTTGATTCAAATGCCCACAATTGGCGTCATAACTGGATATACTTTTTTACAGCTTCTACTTTGGTGCCATTTGTAGAATGTACAAAATAAACTTTTTTTTAGTACAGTAAAATTAAAAAAAAAAATTTGGTGTATTTTTAAAATGGAATAGCTTTTTTTAACTGGTGATTATTAGTTTATTATTATTTTACTATTCACAGGTGAATCCATCCTATTTTAATAGAATTTCAATGAAATGCTTCCTAAATTATAAGTACACCATGTACGGAGCACCTCATACAGAAATTATTAAAGTTTAAACATTTATGAATTAAGGTACTAAGCCAGTGGAATTTTTTTCAGATATCCAAAATTTTTTTTTTTTAATCGATGTTAAATATATTCAAAAATATCCTGTTAAAATATTTTTTCAAAATTCAAAGTCTAAGTGCTATAAATAACGGGATTAAGAAGCGCGTAACCGTACTTCACTGCAGGCATACAAAACTTTAAACTCGATTTTCCTCGAAACTGCTTTTTTTTCATACTGCGGACAGATTATCTCGGGATTGGCTCGACCGATTTGGAAAAAAGTGGTTTTGTTTTGTTTATTTACTAGTTGTGTATGCCAATTAAGGAGGTTTATCCGTTGTTTACTACATTTTTGCAGGAATTACGATTACCGACATAATTTTTTTTTTTTAAGTTTATTATGAAAGCTACTAATTGAAAAGAAACTATAAAAAACCATTAATAATCCAAGAATATTACCAAAAAAAGTCTCATAGTATTATAGAATTTAAAAAAACGTCACTAAAATAATGAGCTTTTTGGTTATGTTACGTGTTTTTTATTAATTTTACGAAAATAAAGTCGATATAGTATGCAAAACTATTTGGGAATGTAATCTTTAAGTAATTATTTATCAGATTTATTAAGTTTCATCGATCTGTGTCATTAGCACCCTACTTTTTATAAAGCCGAAACAAATTTTCCCATAAGCGCAATGTTAAAATACGACTTTTATTTTATTAATAAAAAATTAATTAAGTCGGTGACATAGGTAAAAATAAGTCGATTTTAGTTCAGAAATGTTTAAACTTTAATACTATTCACGTTTTATTACATTCTGTCATTATTTTTTTTAACGGATAAACCTCCTTAACCAGAAAAATAAACAATTTTTTAAAATTTAACTCTCTTTTTATGGGAGAAAGGTAAAAAAACATGGTCCATTTTCACTTCTTTTTTAAAAACACTTGTAAAAATTTTTCCTTTTGCATTTTTTTTATTTTTCTGGTAAATTGTCATGTAAGACACTTTACTAATTATGAAATTTTTTTTTTTTTTGTCATATGATCCAATCCGGAGATAATCTGTCCGCAGTGGAGCAAGATTTTTTTTTTAGGCGCAACTTCAACGCCACCTATATTAAAGCCAAATAGTGGGCATCGAAAAAAAAATTTTTTTTTGTATTTTTTAAACCCTCATAAAATACTATGTAAATTTTGAAAGCTCTAATAAATATACTTTTTGAGTAAAATAATTTTAAAAAAATCTTTAAAAAACACCACAAACCACTGGCTTGGTACCTTAAAATTTTTTTTTCTAGAATTAGAACTTAACCAACTATTAGAACTTAATTA
This sequence comes from Anagrus nilaparvatae, assembly GCA_022575985.1. Lineage (NCBI taxonomy): Eukaryota > Metazoa > Arthropoda > Insecta > Hymenoptera > Mymaridae > Anagrus > Anagrus nilaparvatae. Next base: position 7,987,910 of record JAKSXM010000231.1, on the reverse strand, counting down.
AGTTATAATCCATTAAAAATTACTTTAGGAAGGTAGAATATTAAAATTTGTAGTAGTTAACTAGACAGTAAATTTTAATGTATTCCATGCAAGTTGTTTGTGTACTTATGGAAACCCGTTTTTTCATCTATATTAGATTGTTCTTTTGAGTTACTGCATACATAACTTCTTTATAATTCTTTTTCTATAGTGTTTTTGATGAGATTGACTGATGACCTTAGGGAGGTATTAGCAAAAGGTTTATAATTTTGATTCAGTTCATTTTTAGTAAGTGATTAGACACTGTTGTTCCAAATAAAGGAAATCAGGTTTTTTAAAAGTGAAATATTATATAGATAAAATCATATCTTAAAACATCTTCTGAATCTAGTGATATAAATTATGTACAATGGCTGAGTTTCAACATATCGTAGATCGTCTACAGAAGATTCCAAGCCTGGTAAAACCCGCGATCGACCGTTAGTCTCCATCAGTATCAGACTTGAAAACAAAAATACTTCTGTATTACTGTTTATGTAATTCTTATATTAATTTTAATTTATCCGTCATGTTACACGATTCGCAATTCATTCCCTAACCAAATATTATAAACAAATGTTTAAAATTTGATCCCTGTGCTATTTTAATGTCTTAAAAAAGGGGCGTCTTGATAATATCATTAATAAAAGCATTTAAAAAAGACTATTTTATTGGCATTATTTTTTTCTTTTATTATGATAACCTAATAATTATAATTTTAAATGAATTATTCTTATATACTATATTTAATTCGAAAATTTTTAAATTACAACTTTTAAAATAAAAGTGCAAAATAAAGTTAACATTTATTTCAGTTAGGTCTTTACATACAGACCTATAATTAAAATACATAATACTATCGGTTGTTTAAAGTAACGCTTCTATTTTTAATGATGTAACTTTAAATTTTTACAGTATACGCCTATTCGTAAATATATATATTTAAAAATACTCAAATTACAATATAAGGGCTGCATCGTTATATTTCTTATACAAAAAAAACGTTATTTTTTTTAATTAATTTTTTAATTCCTCGTTTTATAGAGGAACTTTTAAGTTTTATGGCATATAAGCAGGTTTTGAGTCCCCTGAAAGCTAGAAAACTGTTTTAAAAAACATTTAAGTATGTGTGTGTGTGTCTCTGTGTATGTATTGATGTTATTGAATTTTTTTTTTTAATTGGATATAATACCTAATTATTTTCCACGAGAGTCCGAGTTTCAGCAAAATTGCCTCTACTTGATTTCCTGGCCTTGATACTATAATTTCTAAAATTTTTTGTCCCAATTAAAGTTTTTTGCGTCAAATCTTTTGCGTACCTTAATCAATATTTTTTTTCTTTTTGGACGTAATACTCACCGAAGTTCTAATTTCAGATATTCATTATTTCTCATCATAGGCTACAGGTACCGATGGCATACCTCCAAGGTATGCAAGTGCAAGATGATTGCATTTTCTCAGTCCATTACTCGTAAAACTTTTTAATTAATCTTTGATAGGAGGTTTTTTTCATTAGCTTGGAAAAATCGTAACTTACGGCTATTGAAAACACTTGCATTATTTCAGCACCTTCTGATTTTTGGTCTGTTGCCTTCTTATGTTTCTTGGAAAAGGTTTTTGAAAAACTGGCTCACGGTTAAATTACCAATTATGTAAGCCAAAATAAATTGCTCAATCCACTTCAGACTGGGGTTCGTTCTAAGATTTGAAATGAACAAAATATTAATAACCATGTTACTGAAATTTGATTTTAGAAAGGCATTCGATTTAAACAACATTTAAATTTAATTCAACATTAAAACTTATTGTTAAATTACAAGCTATTCGCTCCCTGCGTCGAGGTAGAGGGGAGAATTGAGATTCGATTGATGCGCCCTCGGTGCAGGTTAAACAATTATTTTTCGGGCATATTTGTTTATAATAAGATACAAATTTTATATAAAGTATTAATTATTTTAATATTAAAAAATTTGTGATAGATTATTGTATTGTAAATTGTAAAAAGAAATTTAATAAAAACTCCGGAATAAAATTAATTTATTTTCCTAACACAAAGAAGAGAGAAAATCAAAGAAATAAGTTAAATAAAATTTAATAATTGAAAAAAAATGAAAAAAATGACAAAAAATTAATGAAAAAAAGTATATTTAAATGAAAAAAAGTAAAATTTTTAATTTTCCTATCAAATATAAAAATTATTATTTTAAATTAAATGTATACACAACAAAACATATAACCTTATTAAAATAAAAAATAGCTTACTATATACAAAAAATTAAATACATATTTTTCTTTAATTGCTTCCACAATTTACTTAATATATTTAACAGGGTATTCAATGATTAAATTGTGAAAAAAACTTCTTTAAATTGAATAATTAATGTTTTTCCTGAGCTTTCCTCTGCTACACGTATAATTATGCCCGAAAAAATTAAGAACACCACTTGATTAAACCACGCCTCTAGCAGGGAACGAATAGGTTGCTCCAAGAGTGTCTTACTATTAATCAAATATTATCTACAGGGCAGGCAGTTACAGGTTACTGCTAAATAATCACAGTCTAAACTTCTTGGTGTTTCTCAAGGGTTTGTGTTAGGATCTCTTTTATTCTTTTATTAGCACCTAACGGGCCTCTATTTTTGCTTGAGATCCATATTGAATCCAGCAAATTTTTCTTTAATTTTAATTAAATAAAAAGAGCAATTAGATGTATATTTGCGATAAGTACGCACGGTTGTTTAAAAATTAAAATTTTAAGTTATGATAGATACATGATCCGTAATATATTGATGTTCATGCTGAACTTCCCTTTAATTTTTAATTAAAAATCTACATGTTATTGAGAAAAATAATTACACATATTATTTATTTTCTTCTTATTAATATATTTTTAGAGCTTATAACTTCAAAGTTCCCCAAACCTAAAATATGAAAGAAATTAGCGTAATAATAAACGTGATTTTCAGGCCTCAGAGAGTGACCCCGGAAATGCTACGGAGTCGCGAAAATTGGAAAAAAGTAGCAGAGTACGTGATGGCCCTTTTGATAAAAAAAAGAGGAGGGCTTTCTATCGTAGAGAGCCTTCTCCCAAGGCAGGGCGGAAGCCTTTGTACCTAGGCTGAGTTCCCAAAACTGAATTTATACCTGAAAAGGTAGTTTCAGCTTGGGGTTATGAAGCGCCGGTTGATTTTAGTCAGTAGGAATCAGGCACGTCGTTGTGTACCGCGTTTTCGACGTAGTCTTCAAAAAGTTATACAAGGGTGAATGACTCTACTATACATCCATGCGGCCATCGGGCTTTGCCGGGACTATGCTATATTTGTTATGCGTAACTTGGAGCAGAAAACCCATAATGCTATTATTATTTATATATTTAAATAAAAAAAAAATAAACGTGAGTTAGTGTAGTACAAAAGTAGAAATTAAATTATATTTATTTGTAACTACATCAATTTTTTATTTTTTGTTGTTCACATGCTACACCCATATGTTACTTTTGAATATTATAACCTGAATTTAACTATTTCGTATGAAACCATACGAAAGCTATCATAATGTGTGTTATTAAAAAAAGTTTCTTCCCTATACTTATAAAAGTTAGTAATGGGTAAAAAAATGCTTAAAAAAATAAAGCACTATAAAAAATAAAGCACTCATTGTGTATGCCTCCTACGTCACTTAAAAACATTAAAATTACAACTGGATCTCTATTTTCAGCTCGGATTTTTTGTCATACCTCTCTCCTTTTTAAGGGGAAATTGCTATTTGTTTTGAAAAAAAATTACCTATTTTGAAAATTTATAACAAACTTTTTAGCCCATTTTGTTTTACCGTGGCGCTGAGAGAAGGCGTGTACAAAAGGTCCAATTTTTGATTGTGCCCGGTTTTTAATGGACTTACTATAATTTTAAAATTATTTCTTTGGCTATTGCACTAACCTAAAAAATTATAATATTTTGTTTTTTTTTACAGTTTTATTAATGAAAATAAAAAATTTTCAAAAAACAGGCTTTTTTCACGAACATATTTTATCTGAAACTTAGAAAAAATCTGTTTGTCCAAACGAAAATAGTTCAGTAAAATAAATAATCTACCTCAAAATAATCTCCTGATGGGTGAAAAATGTACTTTCTCATGAAAATAATCAAAAGTATCAATAACTTTGTCTATTGGTAGAAATGCCAAAGCACGTTTTTTTTAATAGCCATTTTTATGTTATTAATTAAAAATACTTATTTTTTGAGCTAACTAAAAACATTGCTATTTTATTTCTTCTTGGACGTAGTACTTCATCTTTTTCTATGAAAGTACTAATATCTAGAATATTATTGTTTTTACTCGTTACCTTCAATCTGATACTTAATTTTTTTTTTTAATTTTTTGTCTGACAAATTTTCTCTTTATAAAATTCAAAAAACTTTAATTTTAACATGGAATATGTTTATAGGGAGGGGATTCCTCAGAACTTGAAAATTAAGAGGATGGTTAAAATTTTTCTGGTTTAAGGGGGGGGGGTCAAATGAGACTTAGAATAATTTCAATTTAGGGACTTCGAAAAATCTACATCTTAAATAAAAATCTAATCCTGATGATGCTACTATTAAAAGAATTTATACTGATTATCAAAATAAATTAAAATATATAATAAACTATGCAAAGTTAAAGTACGAAAATGGCATAGCCAAAAATTTTGATGCTAAAGGCTTATGGAATTTTGTCAACAATAAACTAAATAAGAAAAGAAAAGACACTAAAATTTATCATGTTGTAATAAACGACAGGAAAATAGCTGACGCTAAGCAAATAACAGATAACTTCAACTGTTTTTTTGCCTCAATTGCCGGTAAATTACCAAAACCTGTTATCGATTGTAATAATTCTAATTTTTTTGAAAGAAATATAGATCGAAACATTTTTTTAAGCCCTATTTATAGTGATCAAATATACATTATTCTTAAATTGAAGCACAAAGCTGGTGGAATAGATAGCATTCATGCATTAACACTAAAAAAAATTGTTCCATTTATCACACCAGTTTTAGCGCACATTTTTAATTTATGCTATGAAACTAGTAAAGTTTTAGATTTATTTAAATTAGCTGAAATTATTCCAGTTTTCAAGAGCGGGAAGAGAACTGACTGCAATAATTACCGTCCCATTTCTCTTATTTCTAACCTGGCCAAGGTCTTTAGACGATTACTTCATAACCGTCTTGTAAATTTTATAGATAAGCATAAACTAATAAGTAATAAGCAATTTGGTTTCCGCAAAAATATAGGCCGTAAGGAAGCTACCGTATACGATACAAATTATCTATACTCAAATTTAGTTACAGGTAAACCAACTATGATTGCTTTAGATAGAATTATTTATTATGAATTTGAATATCCAAGTCACCTTAATTAAATAAGATAATTTTACCCTGTCTTTAATCCGTCTTGAGATTGACTTCGTTATTAAAATATTTTACACTACGCGTTTCAGAATTTTAAATTCCACCATCAGGTGTATTATTTTGTCAGATGTTTTAAAAAATATAAATAAGTCTTAAAGTTTCTAAAAATAATTATTTGATTTAAATTGTAGTTTATCATTCAACAGGAGCGTATCATTGTTTTTAAATGCCTAAGCTCATCGCTATAGTTAGTAAATCAAATGTCCATTTTTTGCCAAAAATTACCAAATTTAAAATTGCTGCTAAAATTGTAATTTTTTAAGAAAATAAGTCTTATAGGTCTCCAACATTTTGTACTAGTCTCAAGTTTCGAAAAAATTTTCACTCGTCCATTTTGCTTTATACCTTTTCGAGATATGACTCGACAAAGATAGTGATAAAATATGATTTTTTTTAAAAAAACCTTAAATTAAGACTCTTTTTTTAAATTATCATATCTGCTAAACAAACAATTGAAAAGGAATGAGTAAAAATTTTTTCAAAACTTAGAGCTTAATTGAAATTTTTGAGACATTTAAGACTCATTTTCATCAAAAATTAAAATTTTTAACAGCAATTTTAAAATTGGTCATTTTTGGCAAAAAATGGACATTGGATTTTCTAACTACAGCGATGAGAGAATCGGTGATGAAAAATTGCGGTTTACGGCGTTTGAAAGGTAGAACTTATACGAAAAAAATGAGACTAAACGGTAGTATTTTGGTAGCATGGCAATATGACAGCGTTATTTGGAAAATTGCCTAAAAACCCTATCTTATAACATTGTTATAGAATTGAGCCCTGCGTTTCTCGGCCAATAAGACGCGTTGGAATAAACGGAAGGAGTATTCAGTATTTTTTTAACATTTTTAAGTCATCAATTGTAATTTATAATCCAGATGTTTCGAATATATACGATTTTTGCTATAAAATCCAAAAATTTTTGGTAAAAAAAAGGGGTGTTTTCGGTGTTTAAGGGTCATTAAGGTATTTTCGGACTCTGAGGACCTCATTTTCGAGTTTAGGGACACCGAAAACATATTAGGAATCATAGAAAACGTATTTTGAAAAAAATTTTTGTTGTTCGCACCAATTGTCGGTATTAGCCAACCACTTGAGAGCTACCCTGGGTTTGTGCGACCCCTAAATCGTTCTCAAATGAGCTGAAAATTGGTATGGGATCATTTTGTCACCTAAACTTCAACATACTTCAGGAAGAACATTTTTGGCGCACTTTTTTTTTTAGTGAACAACCCGAATTGCTGATATAGGCATGATTGAAAGGAAAGATAAAAAAACGAAAGATTTTTGAACGTCTTTTGTTTTTTTATCTTTCCTCTCAACCATGCCTCTTTCAGCCTTCTAAAGTAACGAGTTACAATCGATATTTTTTGTAACAATATCTTCATGTGTATTGCATTTACGACCATGACTAATAAGTATAATACTTAAAAAAAGAAAAAAATTTATTTGATACTCTTATTTTTAAAAGAAATTTAGTTGTAAATCGATTTTAAAATTAATCATTCTATTTAAAAATTTATTTGATACTTTTATTTTTAAAAGAAATTTATTTGATTCTCTTATCGCATATAAAAATACATGCGTATGAATCAATATATGACTATATTACATTCTAGTATCATCTTACATTACGAAGATTTTTTCTCACTTCAATAAAATACCACTATTTCATTCACATAAACTCGTCGATATGCTATACATATGAAGATAGCGTTACAAAAAAACAATCTGAAAAATTTTAATATACGTTCCTATTTTGTAATATTTAATACCGCGCTTGGAGTCGCTGCTATTTTTTTCGTTGTTATATAAATTTAAGAATAGATTTTTAAGCAATGAATTAATTAAAATAATGAATCAATTCTTTTGTGATTAATTGCAAAAATTTTATTAATAATATAAATATAAAAAAAAAAATTATTTGAGAATAAATATGAATTAAAATAAATTTTTTTTTGTATATATTTCAAATAGTTTTGAAAATTGTACAAAAAGTTTTAAAAAATTCCTGTAATTTTTTGCTACAATTTTTTTCAAACATTATTTCAACACCTAGGAGTAAAAAAAATTAATTAAAAAAAATCTTGGGGCTAAAATATTAACTAGACAAGAAAGTAATATTAACTAGACTAGACTAGAAATTTTTACCGCGAAAGTTTTCACTATAACCAAAACTTTAACGTCAAACCAAAAAAGTATCGAGGGAATTTTGAGTAGGAAAAAACTTGAAGCGAGGGAAAAATCGAGAAAGACCTCAAGATTATTTGTACACAAAATTTTTTTCATTAGAACAATAACAATCAATAAATAATTAAAATAAACATCGCGTATTATTAAACGCGCGCATGAAAGAAATACAAATTGAAAAACCAAAATTGTTCGAAAAAATCTCGAGGCAGATTCGAGGGGGTGGTTTTCTACACTGTTAATAAATTTATCACTTTAAAACCGTGACGAATTAAATTTTAAGTATTAAAATTAACAATAAATATTGACGATGAATAACTAAAGTTTATAGTGAAAATAAATATAGACAACTCAGGATTTTTTTTTAGTCATCCATATACAAAAATCTAAGAAGAAAACTCAGGATTTTTATATTTTATATCGTCCATATGCAAAAATTTAAGAAGATTTATTATTTCTCTTTTTATGCTTACATAGTTTTTTTACATTGCTTACATTAAAATTTAATGAAGTGAAGAACCTCTAACTAAAACCACTTTTAATTTGTATTTTAAGAACTAAATTACATCTAACCAAAATTAAAAAATTAAAATTGGTTTTAGTAAAATTTTAAAATATTCATAAATATAAATTATTTCAAGTCATTATAGTATTGAAGGTTTTTAAATTCTTTTGTTGAAACATTTTATGTCAATATCCTACTTTGTAAGAAAAAATACTTCTTATTGATCGAGTGTGGCTTTCATAACATTAAAAGTTGAGTAAGAAAATTTTAATATCTGAAATCAATAAACAATAAAAATTTTAATTTTTTAAAAACTTATAATTTACTGAGAATTTCTTACTTTTACAAATAACTCCAGTGAAAGCGTAACAAACAATTTATCAGTAATTGCAACCGGCTTCGATGATCTTTTCAGAATAAGTACTAAATTTTTTTGTGAAACTATCGATAAATCATAAAACGTTTGTTCAAAAAGGATTGGACCAAAGTTAGCACTCTGTAAGAAAGTAATTATATAGCGGTTATAGCCGCAATAAAAAATAATGAACACAATATTACTACAGTTGAGTAATTTTACGACAATTTAGTAATATTACTACAAAAATAGTAAAATTACTACAAAATTATAGTAATTTTACTACTACTAGTAATTTTACAATTTCGTAGCAGAAGCGGTAAAGTTTAAGTACGAAAATAATGAACATGGGTTTTTGGAGCACGAGAAAATAATCATGAGAAAATTAAGCACTCAATTTTTTTAGCACAATTGGAAAATAGTTTTTTCGAGTTTTCGACACAGTTTTTTAAACATAAAAAATATTTTTAAAAATTAAAAATTGAAATTGAAGAAATTAAACATAATAAAAATAACCAAGTTGTTTTAGACATTTAAAAAATAGAAAAATATTAAATTTTAACATCCCTTTTTTGCATAAAACTTTAGACACGTGATCCATTTGATCAGTTGAAAAATTTTTCAGAATTATTTAGTTCACGTTTTTTTGTTCTAGATAATTTTATTATTTTAAAATTAAAATAAAATTTTTTCCGGTTTTTTTGTTAATTTAAATTATTGTTCATTTTATTACACAGGTACACAAAAAAAAAGTCATGTACCAGAGGGTAGATTTGATGGTGCTAAAACCGAATATGGTCATCAAAATGCAATAAAACTACCCAATTCCCCCCTAACGCCCCCATATGCTCCCTAAAGATGTGAAACAATTTTTCTTTTCGAAAAATGAAAACTGAACTATATACTCATGTTTTTGGGGACGCTGATACCAAAGATGGATATAAAAAATGTTTTCTATCAATGTTAGGCCCTGTAGACCACTCCAGTGCCACCATGAATCCCCCCAAAACGAGATAAAAATATTTTTCTTAGAAAAATTAAAAGTCAAATAGTATTCTTATATTTTTTGGCACGGTGAAACCAAAAATGAATATAAAAAATGTTTTCTACCAATGTTTGCCGCTGTATACCGCTCCAGTGCCCCCATGCATTCCCCTAAAACGAGATAAAAATATTTTTATTACAAAAATTAAAACTAAATGTGTATTCTTATGTTTTTTCAGAGACTGAAACCAAAGATGAAAAAAAATGTGTTTAACCAATGCTTGGCCCTCTAGACCACCTGAGTTATCTCATTCACCCCCCCCCCCCCCCAAACGCGTTAAAAATATTTTTACTAGGAAAATTAAAACTCAGTGTGTATTCTATGTTTTTTGAGACGCTAAAACCAAAGTTGAATATAAAAAATGTTTTTAACCAATGCTTGGCCCTCTAGACCACCCCAATGATGCCCTTTTTCACCCCCCCAAACGAATTAAAAATATTTTTATTACAAAAATTATGGTTAAAAATATTTTTCATTATACGCTGCAAAAAAGATCTACTTTCTTACTTTCGGGCGATATTTTTTTTGCTTTTAATGAAAAACTACGTGTTGAACATGGGAAAAAATGTAGGAAATGTTACTTTCAATGCTGTCTGCACTCGTTCGCTACGCTCACTCGTGCATACAACTGCATTGACAGCCAAATCCTATTTTTTTCCCTTGTTGAACAAATAGATATTTTATATGCATCTTTTGTTTTATTGTCTCAAGAAACATAAGAATACACTTTGAGTTTTAATTTTTGGAATAAAAATATTTTTATCTCGTTTGAGGGGGATAAATGGGGGCACTGGGGCGGTCTGTAGACACAGGGCCAAACGCTGGTAGAAAACATTTTTTATATTCATTTTTAGTTTTAGCGTCCAAAAAAATATAAGAATATAATTTGACTTTTAATTTTTGTAATAAAATATTTTTAAACCGTTTGGGGGCGATGAATGGGGGCACTGAGTTTGTCCAGAGGACCAAAAATTGGTTGGAAACAATTTTTATAACCATCTTTAGTTTTAGTGTACCAAAAAACATAAGCATACACTTTGTGTTTTAATTTTTTATAATCAAAATATTTTTAATTCGTTTGGGGGGATGAATAGGGGCATTGGGGTGGTCTAGAGGGCCAAGCATTGGTTAAAAACATTTTTTATATTCATCTTTGGTTTCAGCGTCTCAAAAAACATAAGAATACACATTGAATTTTAATTTTCCTAATAAAAATATTTTTAACCCGTTTGGGGGGGGGGGTATGAATGGGGGCACTGGGGCTATCTAAAGGGCCAAACATTGGTTAAAAACATTTTTATATCCATCTTTGGTATTAGCGTCCCAAAAAACATGAGTACTTATATAGTTCAATTTTCATTTTTTGAAAAGAAAAAATGTTTCACAACTTTAGGGGGGCATTTTATATATAATTTAAGATATACTAACGCTCTACGCGCTAACCCCCGTAAAGGGTAAAGAGTTATGTTATGTACATTTATCAGTGTTTAAGTTTTTATATGATAAAATAATATATAAATTACGCTTCGTGTGCCTCGTTGAAATGACAATAATATCCTTATGTACTAATTGAATTGAGAATAAAGAAATGGTATTAGTATTTTTCTTTCTATCTTACCCAAAAGTGCTTACTTTCTATCCTGTTATCAAGGTCAGAAGCGTATCTTTTACTCCCCGTTAAAATGTAGAGCGCTCTAGTATATTACTACAGGGAGGGAAGTAAAAAAATAGTATACGCAGTTCGGGAGAAAAAATAAACGCCCGTTCCTGCGTGTTATACCACGCACAGGGCGGAAGTTCATTTTCCCTCCCTAATTGCGTAATGTACTATTCCTTATGAGGGTCCTGTGCGTGATTCGCGTGTAGAGTATTATATTAAGGGTCGTTTTACCTAATTTTTTTTTGATAATTTAATTTTATTAAAGCATTGCTAATTATGGACTCGTATGGACCCTACGGGGTGGAGCCTTAATTATTATTACCATTATTTTTATAATTTTTATTATTTTTATTATTTTTATTATTTTTATATTCATATATTCTTGCTTTTTCTTAGATTTCATTGTTAAAATTACAACAAAGTTTAAATTATATTATCAAATTTATTATATAATACTTATTTTATGTACTATGTACATTCCTACTGTAATTAAATGTAGCGCATTGGCCACGCCTGCGCCTAATCTTTCTTAAATAAAATAAATAAATATATCACCAATTTACTTTAAACTTACTAAACAACTTAATAAACGTACTAATTTTGGGATGACGTTAAGTTTTTTTTTTTTAATGTCCTCAACAATTTTTTCCTGCTACTTTTGTCCGAAAATTATAGGCTTTATTTTCATTTTAACTTTGTATAGCCGCTATTTTGTTCCTAATTAATTTTTTTGAAAAAACTCGACGTCATCCCGAAAGTCCATTTATAAATCTTACCAAATTTTTTTTTTTTTTTTTTAGAGTATCCTAAGTCAAGATATTATGCACAGAACTTCGGAATTTTTTTTCAGCAACGCAGTTAGACCTCTGTCACGCGAAAATGACGGCTTAAAAAAAAACAAAACAAAAACTTTTTTTTTTAACTTTAAAATAAATGTAAGCAATAAAAAAAATTTGACTCAAATATCTCTATCCGTGATTACACAATCCTACCTTGAAAATCAGCTGAAATTTCTATAGTTAGGAATAACGCGACCCTTTAAATAAATAATAAAATAAATTAAAAATTTAATATATTTTGAAATAAAAATTTATTTATTTAAATATTTATGTAATTTTTTTTTATTTTAATTTATTTTATAAAATGTTTGATTAATAATTTAAATTATATGCTATGTCAGAGAATGTTTAATATTGGAAAATGGATTGCAAATTTTATTTATATCCGATATTGTAATGCATGTTTTATTATGAAAAAGATTATTTTTTGTACTTAAATTTACCTAAATTTATCGTTTATCGTATCGACTAAATGAATTAAAATATTTTTCGTTATTTTTTTATAATGATAAAGCTTTAAATATTTTAATGAAGGAGAAGAGTAAATCACGAAGAGTGAATCAAATAAACCAAAAAGCGTGATTGGATCTAATAATGTAGAGATATATGGTGCCTAATCAAGGGGTTCCCTAATGTATTTTGCCCAAATTTACCATGCTAAATTATACGATGCCCAAATGTAGGGTGACCAAATGTATCGTGCCCAAACGCAGGGTGCCCAAATGTACCATTTCCAAATATAGGGTGCCCAAATGTACCATATCGGCGACAGCGTTTAGAATTTTATAATATAGAGAGATAATTTAAGCATTTTATGATATATAAAAAGCTTATTAATTACACTAATTAAATTATCATCCATTAACCAAAGATTTAAAGTGAAAACCAAATTCTCAAAAATAAAATGTTTACTTACTTGTAAAGTAACATAATTGCCGCAATAACAATAAATGCCTAATTGCAATATGGTACAAATAAGTATCCCAACTCCAATTAGTATTTCAAAATTTAATTTAAAATCTTGAAAAATTTGAAAAATAACAATAGAAATTGCCACATAACTTGCTGAAAATTGAAGAGCCAAAAAAATTTTATAAACACTATTAATTTTATCTGCGTACCTGAAATATTTGAAAACATTAGACTTTTTTATATTTTCATGATTTGTCTATTTTTACGTATAAATAATTTGATGATCTTGTATAAAATTATTGAAAAAGGCTTTTTCTTTTTCAATTATTTCTTCTTTGGTTACTCTATTCGATTGTAAAATTTCTATTTCGTCTATAAATTTCCTAAATCTTATTGCAAGTGTATCAAATTTAAAACAAATGTTCAGCATAAATCCAATGAACAAACAATCATAAGTCAATAAAATGCAAAAATTAATAATTAAAGTAATTCCTTGATAGATAAAAATTATCCAAAAAATGTTATTATCCAGCTCAAATGGCAGCCAAATCTTTAGCGGCAATTCTCTTTTATTTTGAAATAATGGCATCAGTGATATTAGTATTGCTAATAAAGACATTTGAACGTTGCATACAATTGTTATAGCTCTGAAAATGATATGAATTTTCTAATAATAAAACTAAAATTGATATATTTTTGTGCGCTTACCTCATAAAGAATGCATATTCTTCTTGCCTAATGAATTCTTCGGAATATTTTAACTTCTTTGAATGATTCAATAAGATATTTATTAATTTATTAACATCGCTTTCTTTAAATAACAAAAATAAAATTTTAAAGCAAGTGAAAAAGAAAGCCATGCTACAAATAAATATTTCATAAAAATCTTCAGCACGTGATTCTTTTATTAACGTAATAGAACTAGTAACAAATAATGAAAGTATAAGTAAAAATACAATTATCGAATAAATTTTATAAGCGAATTTCCAAAATTTTGTTAAATTATTTGGTTCCCATGCACCGTAAAATGATAAAACTTTTAATGTTTTTTTCAGAATATTCATTTTTTACTTGATTTTATAAAAATGTACTCTCTCTAAATGTTTTTAAAATACTAAATAATAAATATACTCAGTTATGTTTGAAACCTTACATTATTATCATCAAGGACTAAATAAAAAGGTTTTAAGAGGGGTTTTATAGACTTCTTTACATATTTTTTGCAACAAAAATATTCTACTCTCTGAGTACTCCTATTTCAATGCCTTGAACAATTAATATACACAAATTGAATTGTTAGTGAGAACCAAGATTAACTACATGCTTGCTCGTCAGAGAAATTAAGATAGCTACCCTATGGCCTATGCGGTATGACATATTGTGTATATAGACAAAAAATTAATATTTTTAATATAATGGACTAAATGTTAAAAATTTTGTATATATAAATTTTGTATAAAACTTATATTTATTGACACAACACTGTTTCTAATAATGTATATTATTATATTATTAAATATAGGTTTTTTTTGCATTTTAATATCTTTATTATAACTTATAATATACTGTTTCTTATTTTTCCTATGTTATTCATGGAGAAAAAGTAGCCATGTTTCATACACACTTAAGCTAAGGAAGCTCTTTCATGAGGAGTGCAGCTATAAGACTATACATTCTTGCAGGTTAAGGATCACTATAATGTTCACGATGGTATCAAACTTTTAGTCTCAAGCTGTCCAAATTTTCGAGAAAAACGAGGTCAAAACTTCAAAAATACATGCGTTCTTATGGGAGAATTGTTAACCTGGATTTTTAAAACAAAAACCAAAAACTGCATGAATAAAAACGGTGACTAAGTAAATACTAAATGACCCAAAAGCGAAATCCCTGATAAAAAATGAAAACTGGTGACTATGCATTTAAAACATAAATACAGACCTTCGATGGATCAAATAGATAGATAAGCGCCCCGTGTACTTTTTATCAAATTATCATGATCGGTCAAACCTTAAAATCGTGAATCGGATACAAAAAGATGGTTCCATGCGTTTTTTCCTTGTCCTAAACTTTATTTAGACTATAATAAACATATAGGATACGTCGATCGTTCAGATCAGCTATTATCTTGCTATAAGATAAAACGTAAATCTAAAAAATGGTGGTTCAGAATATTTTGGCATTTTATCTCACACGATCTTTGTATAACTAACGGTTTTATTTTGAATAAGAAAAAAGATATGAAAACTATTTTGTCATTAAAAAAGTTTAGATTAACTCACACGACCTTTGAAACTTTTTCCAGAAGCTCAGCTTGTTGTCAAGCAAAACTTCCAGGTAATTAACCAATGTTTTTGCTCGGATCGTGTAAGCAATTCCACCATCGTCAACATTTACATTGATGTCGGTGGAAACTCCGTTTTCGGGATCGCAAGCTGGAGCCCGTGCTCGCCCATCCAGAGCTCAATCTGTCTCATGACTAGATTCAACCTCTCCTTGGTCACTCGCATGTCCCTGGTAGTGATGGTTAGGACCACGTCGTCAGCGTACCCAATCAGGGAAACTCCTTTCGGGAGGTGAACGCGCAATAGGCCGTCGTAAAAGGCATTCTACAGGCCCGATCCGAGAACCAAGCCATCGAGCATGTCGTAGAGCAGTCTCCGGTCCCGTAGGTAGTCCTTCAGGACGTTACCCAGTTACCTGGGTATTAGTAAATCCTGCTCGAGAGACCGGATCATGTTATCCCACCTGGCAGAGTTGAATGAGGACACTACCATTCTGCGTTTTTCTGATGCGGTGGACCTTTGCGCCAAATTCCTAAAGGTTAACACTCCTCTTTAGATCAAGGAGCATTTCGTCGTAGGTTTTTACCGCCGTCGGAGTAATCTGGAAGGCTTCTTTGCTTCTTCTGTATCTACGCCTTCCCGGCTTAGAGGGGGCTTTACCCCTTTCAGCAGATTCCTTTGTCTGCTGGGCCGCTTTGGCCCTGGGGTTCTTCTTCTTCTTTTCCTTTACCTGTCAGTTTTTCTCCTTGCCTGGCGGCTTCTGAGGCTGCGCATGCTTTTTCTGTTCTTTTCCGTTAGCCACTTCAATTATCTCCTGTGGCTGGTCCATCTTTTCAGGTGCGTGTATTCCCTGCTGAAGCTGCAGCATCTTTTGTTTTTTCAGCTGCTTTCTTTCTTTCTTGAACTTATGCCTGGGGGGTCCTGGTTCTCTTGTGCAGCCCCATGTGGGTCGTCCATCTTGGTGTTACTCGTTGAACCCTTTGGATCTTGTCGACCCTTCTTCTTGTGATATTCGTCCACCGCAAGCTGCTTTTTTTAGTCAGCTATTTTTATTTTTTCTGCTCCTGCCTCTGCTTTTGATGCTGTTGTATCAGTCTTATTTTACTTTCCTGTTCCTGGAACAGTTTCTTTTTCTTTCGCCGCTCTTTTTCTTCCTGTTCCAGGTGGATTTATTGTTGTTTTGTAGTTGCTGTGATTATTTAAATCAAGTTAATATTATATAAATTTAAATTGAATTATAAATAAATTGTTTAATTTGATTTTATGTACACTCATTGAAATATCCTATTATAATTACTTTCACTATAATACTAATATAGTTAAGTTCTTAATTAAATATATATTTGATTTAACAGATCTGACTGGCACAGGTTAGTTGTTAATTAACTGCAAGCGTTAAGCGTAAGAGAGAGATTCAGTCTTCTGCAGCTCCTTTTATAATCTGAAAATTTAGGAGAGGATACATTTCCAATTTTATTAATGATTGGTTGGATTAAGTCATGTGATAGGTTTTGTGGGTGCAGCAGTTGTAGGTTAGGTTGGTACAATGTAAAATAGGTTAGGTTGATTCCGGTTCTGGAATATTCTAGAATGGTCTTTTAGGAAGGTAGTATCTGGTGGGATGCCCATCTTTCTAGCATGAGAGAAAGTATAGGAATGTGATGATTCATCGCAAGATGAATCATAACTGATGATTCATAGACTTTTGAATAAGGAGAAAATGTAATTAATTTTACCTGGTTACTATTTTATCTATTTCATATCTTAATTTGCGGCTATGTAACGGAACTTGGAACAGTTCCACATGGGCGTACTTAAGGGCGAGATTGTATGTTCCTTTTAATTTAATGTTCTAAAATTTTGCCGAGTTGCAAAAATACATATATGGGACAGTGAATCGTCCTAGAGAATAGCAAATATATACTGAAGTGAGTTAAAGTTAGGTTATTTTCTGGTCCATTAAAACTTTACCAGCAGGCAGGGCTGGGTCTCTTTAGAAAGGTGAAAAGCATAAGGTCCATTTGAAGGTTTTTATATTATTCAACACTATATTTTTTTATGTACCAATTTTTTATTTAAGGAACAAAATTACTAACATATTAAAAAATCAATGTAAAAATTTTTTTTATTTTCGTACGATTATTTTAGCCAATATCATATCGTATCGTCTGATATCAAAAATCTAAGCGATAAACAACAAAAATTTTTGAGACGATGTCGTTAAACGTAAAAAAATATCGATAGTATCGTGACAGCCTAAATTAATAATAGAAATTGGCTAATTTTATTTTAATCGTTTCTTGAAATAGCTTATCATTCTAAAGCTTTTTAAATGGTTGTTAATTAAAAAATTATTAATATTAAATATATAGGTAGATAACTTAAAGCTTGACTTAAGCTATACGTATTCTGTTTTGAACTATATTTAAAATTCATAATTGAAAGTAATTTAAAAATTATATGATTATAAGTAGCTATAAAAACTATTGTACTTTTATTAAAGCTTAGTGAAATAGAATTAAATTTAATAGATTTTCGCAAGCCAATAAAATCTTTATATAATTTTCTACTTTCTTCCCAAATTATTTTATATAATAAAACAGTTAACGTTCATATTAATTAAATTATCCCACCTGAAGATAAAGACGTATTTTTTCACATCCTGAATCACGTCTTTTTTCACATCCTAAAACACGTCCGATTATGAGAATTCCGGACGTGAAAAAAAATGTGATTTATTCTTTATTCTTTATTTTAAGGTTTAACGGGCGCGAACGCCCTTTTTACAAGGTGATTTAGGATGTAAAAAAAGACGTCTTTATGAATTTTTTAAAATTTTTTAAAAAATTTGTTTTTTTTATTTAATTGACGTTATTTTTGTATTTGATCATCATTATAGATTAAAAATCATTATTATTTTCTCACTTTTGGTTAAGATTAAACCTCAGACATTCATTGTTTATAATTTTTTTTCATAATTAATATTGGAACTAAAAATCCAAAATTTTTAAGCATACATGAAAAAGAGTATGTACTAGTAATATTTATTTATATTTCATTTTTTATTTATTTCAATTTTAGCACAGCAATTAAGCAGAAAATTTTTAAATTAAAAGGATTTTTTTTATCGATAAGTAAACTTTTATTCTTTTATTCTATTTTTTTTAAAACTTGAATCATAACCCTTACTAAAAAGAGTAATTGAGCATGAAAATGAGTAATAATTACAAAAAACTTTGCTCTAATTATAAATTTACCCCTATCACAAGACTTCAATTTTTTTGGGGGACAAACTTTTTGTTTGTTGCAGACTTTGCATATAAAAAAGATAAAGACTGCTATTGGGCCTGAAATATTGTTTAGAATGCCCAAAAAAAATGTGCAAGATGTTCATGTTAACTAGAGCAAGTAAAATATATCATTGCAAAGGAGAGGATATTCTAAGCAAGTACTTATTTAACGCCATATCAATTTTTTTTTTTATCTCTTCAATGTTCAAGATAGTAAAAAAGATTAATTAAACTTGTAAAAAGTACTTGTTCAATTATCTTACAAAAAATAATTAATATGAACATTTTGCACAATTTTTACAGCATTCCAAAAACATTTTCAAGTCCAATAGCAGCAGTCAGTATTTTTTTTTGACCAAAGGCTTTATCGAACTCTGTTTCGGAAAGAACTTATATTGTTCATAACAAATTTACAAATACTATGAAGGCATTAAAACTTTGCAAGTAGCTTATATTTACCATGGTGAGCAAGATTCAACAATGAGATAGCAAATTTATACAGCAAGTATATATTTCTCAATATAAAATTGATAATAGACTAAAACCTTATAACCTGTAAAAAAAATACAAATTTCAAAAAGAATCAAGTTCTTGAATCAAACTAATTTATTTTTTAATTGTGATTTGATTACTTATCTGATTTTTTATGATGTTTAATAACTCCGTAAATTCTTTTTCATCTAATATTTTTAATTTTTCTTGACAATTTTTGTTGTTGCTGTTGACATCAGTACCCGCCTTGTGCGTTAGTGCGTGAGCATGATTCTTGTCATGTGTCTGTTGCGACCGGCGCGGCGGGGTACAGAAGTGTGCGACATCCTAAATCACGTCTTTTTTCACGTCCGAAATTCTCATAACCGGACGTGTTTTAGGATGTAAAAAAAGACGTCTTTTAAGATGTGAAAAAAGAAGTGATTCAGGATGTGATAAAAGACGTCTTTATCTTCAGGTGGAATGATGTATTATAGTAATCTAATGATCAATATTGGAACCAATTTTGCTTTAAAAAATAAATTATAGATTTATTATTGATCATTAGATTACTATAATACATCAGAATTTTATTAATAGGAACGTTAACTGTATTATTATATAAATTAAGTTTACCATTGGATCAGAAATATGGTTTATCAAATATTGGAGTATCAGAATGAAGGAAGTGAAAATTTATTGAATATAAACATGGACGGTAAAACTGATCATACTAACAACAATAATGGCGATTGTAATAACGTGAGTTTAAACAACATACACGGTGAGAATAGAAATATTCACAAAAAAACAGTATAATTACTGTTTTACGTTCCAAATTAATTAAATTAATTTTGATGAAGTTTATTAAAAATAAACAACGATCTAGAATAGAAATATATTTTTAAGTAATTAAGATCACATAGAAAAAGAAAGTTAAATTAAAAAGTATATGGGTTGATATTCCTTAAGTGTATGTAAACCTAATTCTTGGGTCTTCAAATCGGTCCCAAAATATTTTTCTCTCAAAGTACTATTGAAAACAAGTAACCTTCTCAATTTTTAGCCTCCTAAGTCTTCTCCTTGATTTTTAACAGCCGTATTAGTTTTTTTTGTGCTTTTTATTTTTTTAAATTTTAAAAGCGCAAAAATGACTAAAAACTCTCTCAGACTCTTATTTTATTGCAAAACAAAATTTTCCTCATAGGGTTGGATAGGAAATTTCCCTGGCTATCCGATTCCATGGTTTAAATGTATTTTTGAGCTGCGCAAGCGTGAGAAATCGATTAAATACGTTCCAACTTCTAGCATTAATATCTCCCCAGCAGACAAACTAATATTCATTTTAAATACCCAAAATTTTTGTAATTATGTATATTTTTTATGGTAAAATTTTTGTTTTGTTTTTTGGCATCCTTAAAAAACTAGAGCAAAAAAACTGATTCCAAAATTTTTATTTTTTAAAAAGTTCAATTTTCCCTGCAATTCACGTGACCAATAAAAAATCTGACCAAAAATTTGGATTCCGCGGGAAATTTTACCTTAGGATATATATATTCATGTTTTTAGAAGCTTATATGTTGAGACAGCGAAATTTGAAAGAATTTCCCGATTAATACCAATTAATTTAGCATAATTGAAAAACAAAAAAAAAAAAAAAATAGAGTTAAATCCAGCTTAATGGTGCTCATCTTGCAAAATGACCTTCACCGATTGACCCCAAATTTAGCAGATGTTTTTATATGTATAAAACATGATCCCTCCCTATTGTTTAGCCCTCTGGTGCAAAAGTGCCCACATTTGGCCCATTTGAATTTTTTCGGAAGTTTTCAAATTTGCTAATAATTTTTTTAGCAATTAATTTATAAAACCGAAATATTTCCCGATAAATTCGATTTTTCAGTTTGTATTAGCCTAAAATGCTTCAGGATGCCAGAAAATGAAGATTTCGACCACTGATGCAGTAATTTGAACTTCTAAAAAATAAAAATTTTTTATCTATGAATTTTATAAGTCAACAAGAGTACTTTTCTTAAAATAAAATAGTTAAAACTCTACTTTAATTACAATCATTACGAATAATTATTTAAAACGTATTTTAAAGGATATGAGTAATGTATTCGACAAAATTAACCAAGATAAAACTCTTAAATTTAAAATGACGGCAACATTTAAAAGATTATACTTTTTCTTTGACTTTTTTGAACAATAATTTATATCTAAATTGATTAATCCTAGGAATTATTTTTTTTAAATATATAGAATTAAAAATGTTTCCTCGTGGAAAATTTTATTCAAATTTTATTTTAAGAAGAGCACTTCTGTTGACTTATAAAATTCATGGATAAAAAAATTTTTATTTTCTAGAAATTCATATTACTGCATCAGTGGTCGAAATCTTCATTTTTTGGCATCCTGAAGCATTTTAGGCTAATACCAACTGAAAAATCGAATTTATCGGAAAATATTTCGGTTTTATAAATTTATTGCTAAAAAAATTAATAGCGAATTTGAAAACTTCCGAAAAAATTCAAATGGGCCAAATGTGGGAACTTTTGCATCAGAGGGCTAAACAATTGGGAGGGATCATGTTTTATGTATATAAAAACATCTGCTAAATTTGGGGTCAATCGGTGAAGGTCATTTTGCAAGATGGGCACCATTAAGCTGGATTTAACTCTATTTTTTTTATTGTGCTAAATTAATTGCTGTCTCAACATATAAGCTTGTAAAAACATGAAAATATATATCCTAAGGTAAAATTTCCCGTGGAATCCAAATTTTTGGTAAGAGTTTTGATTGGTCTTGTGACTTGGCGGAAAATTAGAAATTTTTAAATAATGAAAATTTTGGAATCAGTTTTTTTCCTCTAGTTTTTTAAAGAAGCCAAAAAACAAATCAAAAATTTTACCATAAAAAATATACATAATGACAAAAATTTTGGGTATTTCAAAATGAATATGCTTTTGTCTGCTGGGGAAATATTAATGCTAGAAGTTGCGAGAAGTTGGAAGGTATTAAATCGATTTCTCGCGCATGCGCAGATCGAAAATAAATTTGGAATCGGATAGCCAGGGAAATTTTCTATTTGGGCCTAAGAGGAAAATTTTTTTTGCAATAAAATAAGAGTCTGAGAGAATTTTTAGTAATTTTTGCGCTCTTAAAATTTAAAAAAATAAAAAGCACAAAAAAAACTAATACTGCTATAAAAATCAAGAAGACTTAGGGGACTAAAAATTGAGGAGGTAACTTGTTTTCAATAGTACTTTGAGGGAAAAATATTTTAGGACCGATTTGAAGACCCAAAAATTAGGTATACATACTTTTGAGGAATATCAACCCATATAATAAATTTTATAAATTTCTTTGAGTTTATGACAATAATTGTAAATAATTTATATGAAACTTAGATCGTACTATTAGGTTATGTGCTACAAAATAAAGTTTTTTATAAGTTTTATATGGGATGTAATTTACACTTCCTACAAAACTTCCTCCCGCTTTTTTAATGTTAAAAATTATAATATTACTAGCAAAAGTTGGAGGAGGGCTCCGCGCCCCCTGTGTCACATTTACTTCTGTTTGTGTTGCTTCAAAAAATCATTTTTCACTGCAAATTTATAATTATGCAAACACATTCAGATTTTTCAGATGAGACTCAGTCTCTCCTGTTTACAATAACTTCAATATTTTTCTGTTGCTTAAAAAAATCATGTTTCACTACAAATTTAAAATTATGCAAACACATTTAAACTGAACAGAGCAGCGTAGGTGAAACATTAATGAAAAATTATAGGTTCTGATTGATTCTCTAGTTATAATAGAGAAAACAAAAAAAGTTAACTGAGTACGTATAATTGAGTGCCCAATCAAGTAATACTTATTGCGACAGTAAAATTTGATCACATCTTTTAGGTATTTCAATTTTTAAGCAAATTTTCAAAACATTTTATTTATCCCAAAAATAGTAAAAATTGAAAATCTCCAAAAGTACGAAAGCTGTGTCGCAAAATTATAGCCTATTTTATCCGCATACTTTTATTCTTTATTATGACACCGGTTTCATGTCAAGTGGTTCGCCGGTTCTTGAGTCATTATGGTACAGACAGACAAATGAATAGCAGTATTAGTTAATATGGCAGCACTTATAAAAGTGAATATCAATGACCACTATAATTTTATTGATGACTGCTTGATTTATTTTTTCGTATTTTAATATCAATATAATAAGTATTTATTATTATAATAATATGAATGATGCATAAAAATAAGTATTAAAAAAACGTATCTTGAAATCAACCGAAAATTGTCAAGTGACTCCAAAAAAAATGTTGCCAATTTTTACAGATATCTCCTTTTTTAATAATAATTCAACTGAGCACATATAAATTAGTGCCAAATCAAGTAATACTATTTGCGACGCTAAAATTTAATCATATTTTTCAGATCTTTCACTTTTTAACAAAATTTTTAAAAAACTTAATTTTTCCCAAAAATAGTAAACATTTTTATATTTTAACTTTATTTTATTATTTAATTTAATTTCTTTCATTTGTTCGAGCCTCATGATGAAACACATAGACGCACAGGCACACAAATAAATGATTAAAAATACCATTAAAAATAAAAAAATGAAAAAAATTTTTTTTACCAGCTTCAAAAATATTTTATAAAATTTTAATGATACCTCCGTTTTGAATAAAAATTTAGGAGAATACGAAAAATTGTTGCCGAATCGAATACTACATACTCGAGACAATAAAATTTTATGATAGTCTCGAGATATTTTAATTTTTTTCAAAATTTTTAAAACTTTTATCAATTTCAAAAACACTAAAAATTAAATATATCAAAAACTACGATAGCTGAGCAGAAAATCTCTAGCCTATGTCACCCGCGGACTTTTTTCTTTATTTTGACGCCGGTTTTATGTAATTGCGTTCACCGGTTTAATCCTGATGATAATACAAATACACACACACATAGACACACAAATAAATTTTCAAATATATATAGTAGTAAGATAAGATAAGATAAGATACGCACTATTTTCGAAATTTTATTCGAAAAATACTGCAATAGAAACAATTATTAACTTTTTAAAAATAAATCCAAACGATACTTTCAAGATCGCGATTAATGCTAAAAAAAATGTTTATGATCAAGCAATTAAAATAATACTATACTATTAATATATTGTACCATCGCAACGTATAGTACATCCCTTTTCTGGTCAATTTCAACTACAATTTTATTATTTTATTACTTCACAACATATCAAAATCTATTTCTGAGAACAAGCACATATAAATTTCACTATATTTTTCCAGACATCCACCATATGACAAATTAAAAAAAAAAATCTTGAAACCTTTTCTATTTATTAAACATTCAATTTTTTTTGTGTTATAAGTACCGTGTAAAATAATATATTTTTTTTGTTGTTAATCGTCCTAAATCTTGGACCCGGATATCAAAGTTTATAATATTTAAAATATTTTGCATAAAAAATTATGTGCAAGTATCGCAAATACAAATTTTTCAAGAATTTAAGTAACGTTAAATTCATAATTGTTAATAATATTATATAATGTTTTGTCGCAAGAATTTAATAAAAAACAAAAATTTCACAAAAAATCTAAGACAATTTTTAGTATTCAGTATATTTAAAGCATTCTCATTGGTTTTAGCTACCAAAAGTCCTTTCCATCTTATTTTATATAATAAGTATTTTTAAGCAAATATTGAAAAGTCAATTCAGTTTTTTTTAGATTCTTTTGAAAGTCATTTCATATTGCAATTGGTACTGATTACAAAAACACCTACGACTGTACACTAATATTATAATAAATCTGTATTTTGCAATAAAGAAGTATAAAGCTACTGTACGAATGAAAAATAATATAATTGTATTCGGTAAAGTGGCTTTAATACTATAGGAATAACTAGTCGTATAATTTATCATATTTTGATTAATTCACTACAAAATATGAAAAAAACGAAGAAAAAATATCAATGAAAATTTATTACTTATGTGAAGAAACAAAGTTTTCTAGACATTTATTAGATCGAATGTATCTTGAATATTCAATTACATATTAGCTGGTATTATAATTGGAATAAGACAATGTTCGTAAATTTATACTATAGCAATTATAATTGTTCCCTATTGTATTTTTATAAGAAAAAGAAAAGTACAAATTATTGAATTTCTCATAAAAAAAGAATCAATATTCTTACCATACACGTATATTCGTGCGTTACAGTGTAATATAACAGGGTATAGGAATAATGCAAATGTATTTTAGAAATTATACGCATAATGTATATTTTCAGACAAAAAAACCATACCAACTGTTTTTAGATCAAAGTATGCTAAAATTAATTTATCTAAAATAGAAATTTCACAAAAAACTTTAATTCAATAAAACATATGAAATATTTAAGATTAATTCATCATTTTTTGCTAGAATAAATTAATTTTTTTAATATAGAACAGGGAATTTGATTTCCAACCAGGCAATAAAAATTATCTTACTTTTTTATGATATTGAATAAAATTTGAACATTTGAATCTGTAATTTTAAGCAAACTTACTTAAAATCTTATAATTAAATTATCTTATAACCAACCATGGCTGGCTTGAAATAATTTTAAATCGAAGTGTGAGTTACTGAAAATGTTAAAAGCGGGATCCATTCGAAATATTTTTCCAAGTTCAATGCCGTAAAAATAAAAAAAATACCCAGAGCTGTATCAAATAGTTTGTATAAAATGAGTCCACCGATGGAATGACATAACTTCTCAGCCATCCACAGCTTACCGAAATCAAATTATATAGTAGGGTGTCCGTTACTTCCTAAATTGGCTTTTTCGTGACGGGGAACTTCTAAATATTTCACATATGACTCAAAAACGTGAAAAAGTTGGAAAACGTGAAAAATTTTTTAAATGATTTTAAGACGTGCCCCACAACACCTCTATTTCCCATTTTAATAACATGGGGTTTGTCTACTTTTTTTTCAAAATCCTGCCAAATTGCGAAAAAATCATGAAATTGTATGTACCCTACGAAATTTTTTTTATTTTAACATATACTTTAAAGCTGTACAGAGAGAAAAAAAAATATTCCTTAGGCTTTAGTAAGCACTCAAAAACGTGAAAAGTTTTAAGACACTAACTCTGAGTCTCAATTACGAAAAAAAAGGTGTTTTTTATTAAAACGTAATAAATAGGTAGACATTTTTATTGTGCAAAAAAAATTATGAAACTAACTTAAAACTTTATATTTTTCAAGTATTTATTGTTCAGTTCATAATTTTTAAGGTGTCTCAATTGTTTATGCTAAAACTAAAAAAAAACTAAACTTAAACTCGGGTCATTAAAATACTTAATTTTTCAAAAAATGAACTTTTTAGCTTAAGGTTGAATCAGGTGGATAGAAATAGCATTTTTTGGGTAAAAATTTCTGGAGATCGAAACTTCTGGAATATTTAATATTTTTAGCCATTGATCATGTTATGTGTCCCTTAAAATTAAATAAATAATTTTGAAAATTTATTGACTACTGACGGAGATATTAGGGCTTGAAATTTCATTTATTTTTGAGGTACTTAATTAATCGAGACTTTTTTATAAATAAACTGATTTAAAAAATTTTTGAATATAATATTTAGGACATTATTTAGCATTGATTCGCGGCGATTCACTAAAAAAAATTTTGATTTTTTACGTTTCGCCGCGAATAAATTGATTTTTTGAAAAATTTAGTTTAGGCCAAAAATCAAAAAACTTGAAATATATTTCACATTATTGTTAAAAATTGAGATTTTTTTTAGTGAATTGATGCTAAATAATGTCCTAAATATTATATTCAAAGATTTTTAAAATCATATTATTTATAAAAAAGTCTTGATTGATTAAGCACCTCAAAAATTAATGAAATTTCAAGCGCTAATATCTCCGTCAGTAGTCAATAAACTTTCAAAATTATTTTTTTTATTTTAAGGGAAACATAACATGATCAATGGCTAATACTTAAAGTGAGTTTTTAAATAATTTTAAAAGATAATATTGCAAAAATATTTAAATTTGAATACTTTTTTAAGCGTGGATTAAAGGTTATTTTTTTTTGTATATGGATTGAAACCTTTCCTTTTTATTAATTTTATTAACTTTGGATTTTTTATTTTTATTTAGCACTAGTTTTTTTCTTCATTTTTTTAAAAATTATATTAAACTGTATCAAAATTAAGTAATTAAAATAGAACACGATTAAGAAAAATTTGAGGTTATAAATAAACTTTTTAACTGTAGTAATAGGGACGTAAGGCGTGCCTTAAATGCGGCGAAAATGGCCACAAAAGGACGGAATGTGACAAAGAGAAGCCCAAGTGCTTCCTTTGCACGTCCAGAAAGGATAAGTGCTCGACGGAGCACTATCCTGGTGAGGGAAACTGCCCCAGCTACCGGGAGGCTCTGGCTGTGGCGAGAAGCAGGTGTCATCGGAAATGATCAAGGTTCTCCAAGGGAACATGCGACACGCACGGGAAGCTGGTGCATTGTTGGATCAAATTGCTCGCGAAGAGGATGCAAATATCCTCTTACTAAGCGAGCAGTATTACAACATGAACCACAAGTACTGGCTTTCCGATGACACTGGCTGCTGCGCCATATGGCTTCGAGGCAGAGCCCAAACGTCCCTTACCCAACAAGGGAAAGGGAATTGCCACGTCTGGGCCAAGTGCGGGGAGACAACTTATATAAGTTGCTATCTCTCCCCAAACGACAACTCGGCAGAGCTGGCTACAAAGCTGGCCAGCATCGAGAACACGGTCCGAACGGTGACTGGTCGCGTCATCCTTGGTGGAGACTTCAACGCCAGGGCTCTGGAATGGGGGATGCCAACGACTAATCCCAGGGGACGAATGGTGCTTGAAATGGCCACTAGGTGCAAACTAGTGGTCCAGAATAGAGGCAACAGGCCTACCTACGAGAGGCTGGGTTGGGGTGTCTCTATCCCGGACATAACCTTCGCTACAGAAGCTGCGTCCGGGAGAATAGGCGACTGGAGGGTGATGGATGATCAATACAATGGTAGTGATCATCATTACATCGCCTTCCGGGTATTGGAAGGAAACTCACAACGACCTCCGTACAGGAGGCGCCCCCTGGGTTGGAACGTTCCAAAAATGGACGAAGATAGATTCGAGGAGTATCTTCGAATCGAGTCACCGCCCATCCCTGCTTGGCATGGAGGGGCCACAAGTCCCCATGAGGCTGAAATCTTAGTTAAGAAAGTAACGTCTCTATTATGCGGGGCTTGTGATGCCTCGATGCCTCGCCGCAGGCCCTGGAAAGGGAGAAAGCCAGTGTACTGGTGGACTCCCGAAATAGCTGAGCTCCGGAAGGAATGCCACAGGACACGACGAAAGGCGCAAAGAGCGCGGGACAGACCTGAGGCTGCCGTGCTTTCTCAGGAACACAAGGACGCCAAACACCGGCTGGCCAAGGCCATCCGTCAAAGCAAGGCCCGATGTCTGTGTTCATTACGCGATGATGTAAACAAGGACCCCTGGGGCCTAGGTTACAAAGTCGTAATGGGCAAGTTAAACCGGGGGTCCGACAACATGATGGACGCGGCGTCGACTGAACGGATCGTCGGTGCTCTCTTCCCTGAAAGGCCCATCCGGGAAAACCCGGTTGAGGTGATACCCAGGGAGGAAGTGCCGCTGTTCAGCGAAGGCGAGATGGTCAAGGCCATAAAGGCCATGAAAAATGGTAAGGCGCCGGGGCCGGACGGGATACCAGCGGAAGTGCTCAAAAGAGCGGTTAAAGTAATCCCTGGTATCCTGTTAAACATGTTCAATGCGTGTTTGGTGGCTGGAGTGTTCCCAAAGCAGTGGAAGGTGGCACGTCTCGTGCTCTTGAACAAGGGCAAGGGAGGAGCCCCGGACTCTCCATCATCTTACAGACCTTTGTGTATGTTAAATACCATTGGTAAAGTGATGGAGAGTATGCTCCGGGCAAGGCTCAGAAGGGCAATCGAGGAGGGCGGTGGTCTCTCCGAGGAGCAGCATGGCTTTCGTGAAGGGCATTCCACGATAGACGCCAACCGGCGTGTCGTGGATACCGTAAAGGCTGAGAGGGAAAAGCGGCCTGCAATTCGCAAGGACGTCCTTCTGGTAACGCTGGACGTCAAAAACGCTTTCAACTCGGCCAGGTGGGATGACATGATCCGGTCTCTCGAGTACGATTTCCAGATACCCAGCTATCTGGGTAACGTACTAAAGGATTACCTGCGGGACCGGAGACTGCTCTACGACACGCTCGATGGAAGGCGTGAAAGGGTTTTGAGTGCAGGCATCGCGCAGGGCTCGGTTCTTGGACCGGACCTGTGGAATGCCTTTTACGATGGCTTGTTGCGCGTCCACCTCCCGGAAGGAGTTTCCCTGTTCGGGTACGCCGACGACGTGGCCCTGACCATAACTGGCAGGGACATGGAAGTGACCCAGGAGAGGTTGAATCTAGTCATGAGACGGATCAACCTCTGGATGGGCGATCACGGGCTCCAGCTTGCGATCCCAAAAACGGAGATTGCTGACCCGTCGAAGGGTTCCCACCGACTTCGATGTAATTATCGACGACGGCGGAAACCGTCACACGATCCGAACCAGAACATCGGTGAAATACCTGGGAGTTCAGCTTGATAACAAGCTGACCTTCTGGGAGCAATTTCAGAGGTCGTGTGAAAAGGCAGCGTCGGTCGCATCCTCCCTCTCAAGGCTCATGGCCAACATTGGGGGACCCAAACCAGGGAAGCGAAGGCTCCTGATGTCAGTCGTCAACTCTGTCCTGCTTTACGGATCAGAAGTCTGGGCGAAGACCACAGAAATTGCCAAGTACAGACATAAGATATCGTCTGTACAGAGGCAAGCGGCAGTGAGGATCGCCTGCGCGTACCATACGGTATCGCTCGAGGCGATCCAGGTTGTTGCTTCGGTGATACCCATCGACCTGCTAGCGTTGGAGCGGAAATTCATCTACGAGAGCGTAGATGAGCGCGAAGTGGCTTCCACTCGCGCCCGCTTCAACTCTATGAAAGCATGGAATAAACGATGGAAAAAGAACCAAGAGAAAAATGCTCTATGGACGCGCAGACTGATCTCAAACCTGCAGGCATGGATGGGACGACAGCATGGGGAGGTGGATTTCCACCTTACCCAGTTCTTAACCGGTCACGGGTATTTCCGTGTCATGTTGAGGCATTGGCATAAGGTGGCAACAGAGGAGTGCTTGCACTGCCCAGGCGAGAAGGATACAGTAGAGCACACATTCTTCGAATGTGTTCGCTACTCGGAGGGGCGCCCGCCCTTCCCGATTTGGAGGCCGGAGACGGTGGTCCCGGAAATGCTACGGAGTTCCGAAAACTGGAACAAAGTAGCAGAGTACGTAAGGGCCATCTTGTTGAAGAAAAAGGAGGAGGGCTTTCTATCGTAGATTGCTCTCCTGTCACTAGGCAGGGGGAAGGCAGCGGCCAGTTGCCTAGGCTGCGCGTCCCAAACTGAAGTTATACCTGAAAAGGGAGTTCCGGTTTGGGACAAACAAGCGCAGGGGGTTTAAAGGGTGTTTATCCAGTAAGAATCTGGGGCGTAGCCGGCGACCGCGTTCGTCGGTGGTCTCCCAGTTGTGCACTTTGTGCAACTGGGCGGTCATGGAAATTTGCGGGTCTTTAAGGCCCGCAAACACTCCATGGCTGATGTAAGATTCACATATTTCCCATAAAAAAAAAAAAAAAAAAAAAAAAAAAAAAAATAGGGACAAACGTAAATATTTGGTACCAAACACTACATTTAAATAAATTATATTTTAATTAGTGTAAAATCAATTTTAAACAACTTAATTAAGAAAATGAGACCTTTTTTAACAAAATCACCAAAAAAAATTTTAATTCAAAACCGAAAAAATAAATAAAAAAGATTTTTATTGTGGCTAGTATACTGTCAATGTCGGTAAAAGAGAATACGATTGAAGACGGCCGAGCGTTTAAATGTTAAAATTAATTTTATGCATTAATATTTTCATTTTAACAAAAAAATTATTGCTTAAAATAAAATATAACAAATAAAAATTTTATGTAAAAGGATTACAAGTTTAAGAAAAAAAAAATAATTAAGTTTTATTACAATTTTTGTCGTCCCGTAGTAACTGGATCACCTTTAGTAACTGGTGCCTGTACCCTAATTTAAAATTTTTATTAAATACCGGTCATTCATTGGTGAATTTACCCTAAATTAATAGATTTTCAATGAAATGCTTGAAAATTAAAAACATGCCATGTACCGAGCACCTCCCATAGAAATTATTCAAGTTTAAACATTTAAGAATTTAAATTATTTTTTTTTGTCGTAATTACCGACTTGCGTAATTACCGAGATTGCATTTTAGAGTTATTACATATACTATAACTTTTTTATAATTCTTCTTCTATAGCGGTTTCGCTGAGATTGACTGATGACTTTAGGATGGGAATTGCTAAAAGGCTTGTAATTTTGATTCAGTTCAATTTTAGTAATTGATTATACACTGTTGTTCCAACTAAAGGAAAATGGATTTTTTAAAAGTGGAATATTATATAAATGAAATCATGGCTAGAAACATCTTCTGAATATCGCGATATATAAATTATGAACAATGGCTGAGTCTCAACATATCGCAGATCGTCTACAGAAGATTCCAAGTCTGGTCATCTGGTAAAAACCACGATCGACCGTTAGCCTCAAAAGGTATCAGACTTGCAGACTAAAATACTTCTGAGTTACAGTTTATGTAATTCTTATATTGATTTTAATTTAGATGTCATCTTTCACGATTCGCTATTCATTCCATAACCAAATACTATTAGAAAATCATGAAAAACGAGTGATTAAAATTTGAACCCCGGGCTACTCTTAAAAAAGGGCGTCTTTATATCATTGAAAAAAAGCGTTAACAAAAATTTTTTTATTGACATTATTTTTTTTATTTTATACATGACAACCTACATAATTATAATTTTAAATGAATTATTCTTATATACTATATTTAATACGGTAATTTTTTAAATTATAACTTTTAAAATAACAGTGCATAATAAAATTAACATTTATTTCAGTTAGGTCTTTACATACAGACCTATTAAAAGACAGAATACTATTGGTTACTTAAAGTTACGCCTCTATTTTAATGATGTAACTTTAAATTTACAGCAAAATTTCGAGCAAAATTTTTAAATTATACGCTTATTTGTAAATATATTTAATAATACTCAAAATACAATATAAGGGCTGCAACGTTGCTTCTTATACAAAAAAAAAACCGTTATACATTTTTTTTAATTAATTTTTTGTTTCCTTATATTATAGAGGAACTATTGTAATAGGTGAACTTTTAATTTTTATGGCATATAAGTAGGTTTTGAGTCCCCTGAAAGTTAAAGAACTGTTTTAAAAAAAATGTGTGTGTGTATATGTGTGCGTGCATGTGTGTGTGCGTAAAATGCAATATTAAAGCATTATTTAACATTGAGCCCTGCGTTAAGGCCCAGAAGGTGCGTTGGAATAAGCGGAGGATATCTTGTATGTATTTTAAATACATTAAAGTCTTCCGTAATAATATAGATAGCATTTTGGGGAACAAATGTTCCGGCCTTCCCTTTTAATAGTTTAAATAATACAAATCAACTTGAAATTTTTAGAAAATTTTAGGAAAAAAAAAAGTTTCAGCCTTTTTCTGAGCAGTTAACAAGGGGAGTTCAATACATTTGAAAGAAAAAAATCACACAAAATTGATTAGTGATTGAACAATTTTACTCTATACGTTTATGCCAATGGACCTTTTAGGCCTAGAAACACAGAGCACAATGTTATGAAATAGAGTATTTTGTTAATTTTCACGAGAGCGCTGCAACCTTGCAAATTAACAAAAACAATTCTGGTTGGTCTTATTTTTTTGGTGCCATTTTTGGCTCAAAAGGACCAATTTTTTGATCTTTTGCCAGAATTACAGTTTCCGATGAAAACAGGCTTATGTTTCACAATAATTTGTTATCTTTACTCATTTGATTTACTTGAGCTATTTTTGTGACATGGATCGATTAACATAGAGATAAAAATAAAAATTTTTTTATAAAATATAAAATTCTACTTTAATTTATCAAATTTCACAATAAAAAAAATGCAAATTCTTAGAAATAATTTAAAAGAGACGAGTAAAAAATTGTTGGAAACTTGGAGCTTATACAAAATTCTTGAGACCTATAAAACTCTATTTCGAAAAAAAATTACTATGTTCGCAACAATTTAAAAATTGGCCATTTTTTGCCGAAAAAGGGCATTCAGGTTTTGGATATTTGTAACACTTTATTTTAGCAATAATAAATAAATAATAATAATAATAATTAATTTAATAATGTTTTATATTACTAAAATACAATGTTACTTTTAAGAGAGAGGAGTTTTACCTGTTTTATTATAGTGTGGTATGTAAAAATACACACACATACGCCTGGCAGCATGCATTGGAAAAAGGCTTGATAAATAAATATTTTATTAATTATTAATTCAGCTAAAATGATCATCATATATTTTAATATAAAATTTGATTTGAAATTTTGGTTACATATTATAAAAATATTTTACATAATTTTCGGTGGCCACACTCATACTATTTTATCATACATATATACAGATATATACCGTTTCTATAAATTTCAAAAAAAATAAATTCGCGACGATTAGAATTCCGCGTGGTTAACCATTTATATATTTTATTAGACATTTACTCACGACGTCGCTCCTTTTCTTCTATTAATAATATGACTCAGAAAATGGTGACTCGACAAATGGACCTTTATGGAGAGATCATTTTCAAATGTTAGCTGCCATCTCAATTTTTAAACTGCGTCGACTGCTTGGAATTGCTAAAAAAGATAAGTTTTTTCAGTATGCTTTTTAGCATTTACTTTTTATATAAAATAACCTAAATTGATATTTTCAAAAATATTTTTATTTTTTAAGTATCTTTTCTGCTAATTATCAATTATTTTATATAAATATTTCTTCTGCTATATAAAATATAATAACTTGCTTAAATTAAAATAAATGTAAATGTATCAAATTATATTTTATCATAATTAAAATCTTTGTGTTTTTAAAAAATAATTAACTTAAGGATTGAGGAGCTATATGTGTCTATGTGTGAGTGTTAAATTCTAAAATTAAATTAAATTTTTATTAAAGATTAGAAATTTTTTTTTTGAAATGGCTTTGTTTCATTCTTAATTTTATCAACATGATTTTATTCATTCTTATCTTTATCAAATTGGTAGTTTTATAAAATTCAAACTTTCAATTACTATTATGTGTAAAATTTTCATATTTTAATTATTGCTATTTTATAAATATAAAACATAATATTTTCTTAATTAATACTAATATCTTAAACATTATTTTGAGCTTATACTAATATCTTTGATGTTACATAGGTTCAACATCTTGCTGAAATTGAGTGGACTACTTCTCTGACTGACATGGAATCTGTGGCCTTACAAAGCTTCAATAAAATGAGATATTTTGCTGTGAAACTAATACTGCTCAACGCATGGAGGTCTACAACCATGAACCAAAGGATCATGTTGCACCCCAGTACTGGCATTCAGAATTTTGCTAATTTTGCTAAATTTAACTGTTTAATTTATTGTATTTTTTTTTTATTTTTTTTTCCATATTTTGGTTTTATTTTTTTATTACTTTGCTTATTTACTCAAAATCAAATTTATTTAAATTTCATTGTACAATTGTATAACTTAGATTCAAGGTTTTGTAATTGATTTTGTGAATATTGCCTGTATCTCGCCTTCTTAACCTACAATTGTAGAAATTTAGTAGATTAGTGTAGGTACTAAATGTATAATTTGCTTATCCTTTTTTTAGAGAAGGGAGATATGAGTAATGTTATAGAGATGCAAAATTTTAATTTAAAAATTTTTTTAATTATTTTTAATAATTTATTAGCTAATTAATGTAACTTTTTATATGTAGATTTGGCAAGGTGGGCGGTAAAAATAACTATGTTTCATGCTTATAATTAATTTTTACTACTTTGCCCCTACTTTGTCAAATTGAACTAAAATCAAACTTAAAACTACAATTTAAAGATTTTGCTACTTGTTTGCTTTAAAATTTTGCTACTTGTTTGCTTCAAAATTTTGCTACTTAAATTAACTTATCTCTTTCACTTTTTTGAGGAGAGGGAGAGTGTCTAGTTCAATTGGTAGAACTAGTTTAAGCAGAATCTTTATATTGAGTTTGAAGTTCAATTTGCAGAACTTCTTAAAACTTTAAAATGTCTAGCTATAATGATATTTGTTAGTGGTACTATGCTAAATTATAAAAGGATGAATGTCATTATTGGCTGTGTAGTGTAATCTGGGCCTTCATTGGTCTTACAAACCATTGATGTTTACAGGTTTCATGCCAGTCTAGTGGGTTTGGTAATACTCAAGATCAGTTATGTTAGCTTTTAAATTATTTAATTGTAAATTCATCAATTGTATAAATTTATACTGATAATTTTATATTTTTGTTTTTAATACTCTAGTCAATTTAAAATTATTTATTATGTGTAATTATTGTATATAGTGCTAAGTCTAGTTATTTTGTTATCAAATCAATTAATTTTATTTTTAAATTGCAAAATTTTTTAATGCCATTAGGTTTTAATATTGTATAAAATTTAGATTTGCAAATATTTTTGTGCCATTAACACTGTAAATTAGAATCAAAATTTTTATTTTATATTCTAATGTCATCTGTTCACCACAATTATTTTTTGCTTTATTCCTTTGTAACTATTAATTTTAAATATCTTATTTTTACAATTTAGTAATAAATTGTGGTGGGTGGAATGTTGTGTATATAGTGTATATTACTTGTATATATGTTGGTGAGCTCCCCCCTTAATTCTATATGTATAACCGCTCCGAGCCTCAGTGCTCCGCCGCATCGCAAGAGAGCAATAATTCTCAAATAAAGTTATATTATATCTAAAATTGAGTACACATTATATTAATTATAACCACCATAACCATTATCATTCATCCATCCACCCATCTCTAAACATGCTATATTTAATAAAGAAGTAAATGAAAATAAACACTTGTCAATTTTTTTAATACGAATGATGAAATTTAAAAGTAGAATAAAATGAAAAAAACCTCAAAAATACGGTTTTTTACCTGAAAAAAAAAACAGTACTGGAAATTTTTTGATTTTTACTGCATTTAACTTTGAAAATTATTTTAAATTGGTCCCATTTTTTTAAAATATTTTCAGTAGCTCGCCCATTGATTTAAAATCGTTCCAAGCCGTTCATGCAGCGTAAATGTCAATCAACTACAAAATTTTTTGCTAATTTATTAAAAATACGGTAACATTAACTATAATATCCAATGTTAAAGAAATCTTGAAGATATCTGGTTTGGTGGACAATTTAAAAGTCATAAGGGATTTTTGTTTTCTTCTATAAGTTTAATCAATTAACCCATTAAGGTCCAATCGTAAATAGCTGGACTTTTGATTACCAAACTATTAAAAAACATTTTTTTTTAATTTAAACAAGTTTCCTAAGGATAAAAATGATTGTTTTTTCCAATTTAAACAACAATTATTACTTACAACCCCTCCAAAATGGGTAAAAATAGTGGTAAACATGAATTTTTGGCATTTTTTAAATTTGTTGTGGACTTTTAGCTATAAAGCCTTTATAACTCAGTCCTTTCAATACCTCTTCATGCA
Source organism: Anagrus nilaparvatae (assembly GCA_022575985.1). Taxonomy (NCBI): domain Eukaryota; kingdom Metazoa; phylum Arthropoda; class Insecta; order Hymenoptera; family Mymaridae; genus Anagrus; species Anagrus nilaparvatae. The sequence continues at coordinate 7,951,054 of JAKSXM010000231.1, read as the reverse complement.
GTTGAAAGTGTAATGTACATTGACCATAGTTATTCAATTCTAATCCTTTAGGGGGTGCATACCCCTATATGTAAGGGGTAAAAATGTAAAAAATACAAAATCGAAAAGTTTTCTTTTTAATAATATAATCAATAATTAAATCAATATTTTTATTGATATGTAAATTAAAGTTACAAGTGGGTTAAGAGTGGGCATAACAAGTATATGACATTTAATTGTAATACTTTAGATGATAATTTTATAAAATTATTCATAGAAACTTATATTTTAAAAGAGGGGTGGGTTTTAATCAAATGAATGAGTGCTGGAGTACATGTTATGAAAGAAATTTTTTATTTTACTAACAACTTTACGTTGTACATGAGATTTAAATATTTTAAAAAGTGGTGTATGCAATAATTTTTCAATAGCACTAATACAATTAATAGAACCGTAAAATATTTTATTTAATATGACAAATTTAAGATTTGTATTTTTTAGTAAAACTAGGAATGAGCATTTGGGTATTTTATTTTAATAAAAACCTGTTTATAATCCCTTTAATACACGCATTACTTAATGTTACAGATCTTGAATGGGATTTGGTCTCGAATCTTATTGCATCAATTATTCTAGAAACACGGACATACGAAGATAAAATTAAAAATTATTTTAATTATGTAATTTGGTTTTTTTTTCTTTATTTGATTTGTATGCTTCAAAACTTGTCAAAAATGAAATGCCTCTTATCATTCATAATCTCTTATCATATGCATCATGTATTTCATCTTTTTTAAATTTGCTGCTTTTCTGGTCTTATAATTATGGTAAGTAAGCATTATTAAGTCATAGCACAATATTAAATCGTAGGAGTATTTTTAATTTTTTTATGCACTGTACGACATTTTACTTTAGTCTTGTACTCTTTCGTATACTTAAATTTTTTTTTTTTTTATTTTTGGACAATACCATGAAATTTAAAATAAGGTAGTCTTAAAAAGTAAGTTTTTGGCGATACTATTATTGCAACAAGTCATTTTTTTCTTGGAAAGTAATAAATCTATAAATATTGAATAACAAAATGTTTGTTTTAATATTTTTATGTATCAAACTTATAATATTTCTATTTATCATTCCAAATTTTAAAATAATTGAATTAACTCTGAATTAAGTTAATATGTTTTGTTTAGTATTAGTTGCTATATAAATCATTAAAAGTTCATTTGATACTGTGTTGTAGTGAATCTACCGTTCTCACTCCAAAAAACAATGATTTTTATATAGTAACAATTAGAATTAAGAAAGCTACGAGCTTAAGCAAAAAGGGAATACGAAATTCCGTACAGGATGCATTTTCACTGTTAAGTGAATTATGCTTTTTATAAATAGAGCTTTACTAAATATTTCTTAAAAATTGTAATACATTGAACGATGATTACGGTGTACGCGGAAGGAAACACCTGTTAGTCCCACTGATGATTCTTTCAGACTTTTCCAAGATGAAACATCGTTTTCATCGAATTTTTATTTTACATATTTAAAAATGTTATTTTTAATTTTAATGTATTTTATTAAATAATTTTAAATAACAAACGATTTATTGAAAGGAGGCCCGCGAGTAAAATTATGTGTTTATAATTTTATTGGCAACTATTGAATTTTTTCTTGAAAAATTTTTTTATTTTTATAAATAATACGTGTGTACAATTTCATCTTAAGATTCGTTATTGAATTTGTACGAAGTAAAACAATATCAATACCCGTAAGAACACGATCTTAGTCTTTAAAAATTTTCAGTTGCATTTATATCTTTCTTAATTAATCGGGAACCTGGGGTTTTTTTTTGTGATCAATGGGATTGTTTTTTTAATTATCTTTATCTCCAGTAAATTTTAGTTCATGTTATTCGTTTTTTATAAATTGCTTGAGCTACCTTAAACGGTTTTGTTATTTTTTTCAGAAAAACTAGCTGATAACATCAATGGAAATTCTAAAAAAAAAAAAAAATTAATCATCATTTTATTTATTTGACACGTAGTATAAACCGGTTTATGACGTCAATGGGAATTCCAGGGATTAGGAATTTCCAATGACGTCAATGGAAATTCCAAAAAAGATGATTCATCATTTTATTTATTTACCGCGTAGTAGAAACCGGTTTATCACGTCAGTGGGAATTCCAGGGATAAGGAATTTCCAATGACGTCAATCGTTGCTAGGAAACGCGTGGTGGTAGGGGATTACTTTCACTTTTGAAAAGGGGATTAAGTGTGCTGTGATTGGAGCGCTGTAAACTGAACCTGTGAATAAAAGAGCGGCTCTAAACCAGGAAAAGTCATTCTAGTTTTGGAGTTGTTCCTTTTAACTCAATTCAAAACTAGCCTTCGGCTATCGTTGTTCCTTCCAACTGGAGTTTTCTGAAGCAAATCGACGCATAGCCAATAAGTTGCTGTATTTTTCTACATTGTCACTAACTACGCAGAAAAAAGTAAGTTATTTTTTTGTTACTTTTTAATTTTTTTAATTTATTTTTTTATAATTAAAAGTGGGTAGACAAGCATGGGTTGATGGTAAACCTATTAAAAATCCATCAAAACGCAGAATTGACGAATATTTAAAACAGGGTTTTATTCCAATATCAGCGAAAAAACCAGGTTTTACCAAGAAAATTACAGTTTTCAAACGTCCAATTCCTCCACCTATACTTCCTCTACCTATATTATATAAACCTACGTTATCTCAACCTGCATCGTCCACCCCTTTATCAAGCAATCCCTCATCTCCAAAAAAATCCTCCATTCAAAAACCTAACCACAATAACCATACAAATTCACCGAAATCCTCTCCGCAAAAGCCGAAAACACCATCTATTAGAATCGTTTGCAATATGCATATAATACATTCACCAAAAGGTTCTTGCAAATTATGTGATAAAGAAAAAGCAAATTTTACAAAATTTAGAGGCAAACTACTATTTGTCGATGCTAAAAAATACAACGCGAAAAAAAAATTAATATTTTAAAAAAATAAAGTATTCAATGATGAATAGAATTTATTCTTTTTTTTCGTGAATAATCATTTTAATTACTGAGAATACTTTTAATAATAATTAAATTTTTTATAATTTCTAATCATTTAAATTTCTAATCATATGATTTAGTTTTAAGTTATTTTAAGTTTTTAATTTTAATGTATAAAATTATGAAAAATTGCCAATTTCAGTTATAATTTTTAAATTGCATAAATTTGCTTGAACTTTTAATTAAAAAAAAATAACGTGCTTTGGGCAGGATTCGAACCTGCGCGGGTTTTTATTAAGCCATTGAAATTTCAATACCTTAACCACTTGGATACCGCAGCACGTTACTTTTTGTTTAAGTGTTTTAGCTATATAAATAAAAACATTTTTCCGTTATTTTCTATGTTTTAGTGGTACAAAATTTGTTTTTGCTTTCTTTGAAAAAACTTTTTGACATTTGCGGCTATAAGATACAAGATTTTAATTATTCTGATGAGTATGTTGAAATAATTAGAAAATTATTGAAATGTGATAGGAAAACTAAGATTCGCTACACAAATCAATACTGTCATAATCAACTTGATTCTTATGAGGTTGATTCTGGCTATGAATTATATAAACTTATGTTAGAAAATAAAGAGGACATTTTTGACGTAGGAATCGAAGATCCTTATAAAAAATTTAATAGATATTAGGTAGAATAGTAAAATTTAGAAAATTTTTTTAAATTAAAATTAATATAAATGAATTTTTATTTTTTTACAGATGTATCTTAACCGAATTAATGCAATTGGTAGATTTCAAAACGAAGCCGCCCGTTCAATCAATGAGATGGTGGTTGGACAATCTTACAAAGTCCAAAAGTTACGTTTTGTAAATACAAGATATGGTGGTCGAGTAGTTGTTAGACTTAAAGAATTTGGTCCATGTTTCCTGCCGCCACGCATTCATAACGTTTTAAAAAATGATAATTCTGCAGTTCAAGATATGCAGGATCCAATTCGTCGGGAAAAACTCTCTCTGCGTTATTTAGGCGGGAATTTTAATGTTATCGAATTTTTAGAAGATGATAATTAGTGTTATAATAATAATAATAATGTTTGAAATAAATTTAAAGTTTTCACAAATTATTTATTAAAATATTTTACTTTGTTTGAAATAACACTTTAACTTTAATGTTTGATATGAATTTTAATTAACATTTAAATATTTTTAGCTATGAATTAAACTTTTTCTTTTTTACTTTTTATAATATAATCATTTTTTTTAACTTTAATAAATGTTTATTTATTTATTTAACCTTTTTAATTCCTTTGTAATTCCTTTAATCTTTATCAATAAAAAAACAAACAAAAAAATATTATTATATTTGAAATATAAATTTCATCAAGGTTGATAATAAAAAAGAGACCTTTTTTATTAATTAAATATACTTTTATTAAAAAATTTAACAAATAAAGTATACAATATTTTAAATAAAATGAAATTTTTATATATTTTTTTTAATATAATTAATTACAATAATAATAATAATAATTAAAAAGAAAAATTACAAAATTACAATAACTAATAATTTAAAAATTACAAAGTTTATATGTTATTACAAAGTTAGAATCTTTTATCATTGATGTTACTCTCTTACAGCTGTCATCATGATATCTGCATTTATTCTCATAAAAAAAAATTCTTTTCCTTTTGATACTCTTCGAGAAGAAAACTGATGAAATTGATTTCTATGCACTCTTGTTTATACTATTCTTTTGACTTCACCACTGATTCGTTTATAGTGTATCATGCGATCGTGTAATATTAAACAGTACACCTCTGTATTTGCTGGAAATTGAGCGCAACTTTCGAATTCTAATCGAACATCTACAGGAGCATATTTCAGCGATTCGATTTGCTTAGAACAATCTATTATTACTAATGGTGCCTTATCCAGAAAATCTCTTCTGTTTAGAATAACTTCTGATGTTTCTTTACCATAATAACTCATTTGGAAATTGGTAAACATGTTGTACAAAATTGAATACTTATTTTTAGCAATATCCAAGTTCAAATTTTCATGTGGATAACTTTGTGAATTTAAATATTGTGAATTAATCTTGCTGATTTTCGTTCGATATTTCCATGATCCTCTAGGAGACGTATTTCGATTTCACGACAGGTGGGCGCGAAAGACGACTTCTTGTTGGATCATGAAGATGGCGTCACCGACCGGTAATGCCATAAGAAATATACCAAATCATAATAAAAAAATAACATCAATTGTAATAATTACAATTGATCATAGTATAATTTCTTAAATTTGCGTTTTATTTTGATATTTGTGTCGATATTTATTAACTACAAATTCGCGTTCTATCTAACTAAAAATTTTTTAAATATAAAATAAAGTCCCTAGAATAGTAACTTTATTTTCGGCCAATCAGCGCGCGCGTGGAAAGAGACAGAGAGATATGACACTCATACGCGTTTTTTTGTTGCCGACGGAGTTCATTCTCTGCTGAGAGTTGTTAGTGGTGAGACGCTTTATTTTTCTGCTAACCAAAGGTCGAGAATTTTCGTTCCTGCCGTAGACACTCCAGGAGGTCATTGATAGAATTTGTGTATGTGTGCCTGCTGGAAAGAGGATAAATCTGGTCGTGAAAATCTGGGAATTGACGTGCTTGGCCAAATATCGACGTGTGGGTCTGTGTTAGACCGTAACTGGATTAGGTCCAGTTAGTGGCACCGAGGTGTGCACCAAGTGGGTCTTTATTAGACCGTGACTGGACGCGGTCCAGTCAGTGTTTTTGATTCGCTACTCCAGGTATCTTTTATATATATATATGTGTGTATGTGTGTGTGTGAAAGTGATAGTTTTAATTTCTGAGCAGCGTCACCACAGAACAAACATAAGTCCAGGCCCTTTTCAAGGTGGGCACAATTAAATCATACGTAAGGGCACTTGCTTAGACGAAAAAGACTCTCAAGTCAGGTTTTTTTTTAGTTTTAAGTTTCAATAAAGTTTTTAATAAAGTTAACCTTAATTTTCCCATCCTTTTCCTTTCCTTTAATTTTAATATTTATTTACAAATATAGTTTTATATTTGTTAAGTTAAGATGATCGAATTCGCTTGCATTTTTTGCTATGTTATTCTTACGATTTGTTTGAAATCCAATAATAACGTATCTATGCTTTTCCATCTGTGTTGATGTCTTAACTGTCCAAACATGTTTTGTAGCTGTTGGGAGACATGGATAATGAAAAAGTTCTCTTGATTGAAAAGTCTTTGAAAGTGATGGATCTTTTCCAATGAACTTTAAAATATCAGCTTTCTTAACGTCTGATAAAATTATTTTAGGCATTAACCATTCTATTGATGTTATCGTAAGAATAACAGCTTCAGCATCTCCTGCAGTTCTTATAAGTGCATTATTATCCACATTTGTTCTTGTAAATATTAACTCGTGTTTCAAACATAGAATTAAAAGATATAGAAGCGCTCTTCTTTAGGAGGATGCGTGCCGTTCCACTAAAGGACAGACATATATGAAAATACTCGCTGGGGGTCTTGTTTCTTTGTCACTCCGCGTGTAAAAGAGGGGAGTATGTATACATAAAATATTTCGCGCGAAATTATTTATAAAACCGAAAATATTTTTAATTTTTTTACTTTAATTATAAAATTTATAATTTTTAATAATAAAATACATGGTTTTTAAAAAATTTAACAAAATTTTCTACAAATGTTTCTAGAAATCACATGTGGAAAATAAATAAAAGTAAAACGCATATTTTTAAAAATAGTACTTCATATAATATAAACAAAAATTAAGTTATAGGTTCAAAATTTTTTTAAAATTATCTCGATTTTTTTATATTTTGACGCATTAATTTTTTAGACAGTTTTTGCCAATTTAAAATAAACTTACAAATGTGACACGTAAAAAGCTATAGTCTTAAAGTTACTTTTTAGTTCTGATAAGCAATTAAATATATTAAGAAAATAAAATTAAAGACTCTGGCTTTTTTAGTTCCTTTAAAAAATTTTTTGTGTATAATGTATTGAATTTAAATATATTTAATATTGTTAAACTGTATTTCAATTTAAAGATCAATACGATCAATAAGTCAGTCACTGAAAAATTAAATAAGGATATATATATATAGTATAACAAAATTTTAAAATTATAAAAAGTTTATTTAGTTCATATTTATTTTTCTTCGTACGTTTTATTTTATAAACTTAGAAGAAAAAAATTTTTTTAAAAGATATTTTTAAGTATAACAAAAGTAAAGCAATTTTTGCTATATAAATTTGTTAATAAATGACAGAATTAGTTAAAAATAACTTCTTTATATTATATATACATAAGAAGTGATAGATTACTTTTTAACAAGTACATAAAATAAAATTTTTTTTTTTTAATAATTTTTTTGCTTTTAAAATGTAAAATAAATAAAATTTAAAATTAAAAATTCTTAACTAAGAAAGTATATCCAATACTTTTATAAAACGTTATTACTGGCCTTTAAAAATTATTGCTTTAGTTAAATAACTTCTGCATCTATCAGTTAAATCTACTTTAGCTTTCGTTTCATGATGTAATCGCAAAATAAAATACTTTTCTAAGATTTTATTTATTAAATTTAATTTATGACTATTAACAACATTAAACTGATCAATTTCTTCTAATTCTTTAAATAAATTTGATGGTAGTTTACTCGTTGTTAAAATTTTTAATTTCAAAATTGCGTTCGGTATTTTTAAGACATCCGGGACACTCCTAAATGTTTTTTCTGCCAATTTGCACAAAGTAATGACATCAGCACTAGCATTAGTTAAAAGATGTCTTTCTTTTCCTCTATCTTTTCTGATTTGGAGTAAGCATGGTTCATCTTGACTAATTAACAAATTCTCACAGATATCGCAACTGTGATTTCTTAGTAAATCCTCTCTTACACTTTTTGCAACAAATCCTGCTATGTATGAAATGACTGCATCTTTATATTCACTCCAGTATGTTCTATCTTGAGTATAATCATGATCTATTAAGGTCATGAGTTGGTCCACAGATTCCATTATCTGTTGTTCAGTTTCAAAATTATTAGTTCCTTTAGATTTATTGCTTAATTTTGTATGTATTATGTAGGTACCATCTTGTAATTGGCAATTGGCTGATTTAGAAATTAATGAATGAACGTGGGTGGCTATTTTTCTGTAAGCTGATTTAAATTGCCTACAGGATGGGTTATTATTGTAACCTCCCATTCTTCTTATCACAGAAAAAAAAGTTTCCAAATGGTCCTGGCTTAGCTTGTACGTTAATAGATATTTAATAGTTCCATTTTCAATCAATTCTTCAGCTAATTTTATAGCACTTCTCATGGTTACGATAAGTCCTAGAAATCCCGTCTTTCTATTGCTTTTAAGTATAGGCTTTGGAGCTTTTAAATTCATGTCCATATCTATGATATTTGTATCAGAATCATAACTGTCGCAGTTCTCTAACTCCTCTAAATTCTCTTCAAATATTTCAATATTAAATTGATCTTCATTTAAATTATATGTTTCGTGAAAAGCATTGACTTGATCTATTTTTGAAAAATTTTGTGATGAAAATGAAACACAATTTTCTTCAGGAAAACGAATATTTAGTGTTTCTTGATTATCGAAACCATTTTTAAGTTGTTTGCTATTACCTTTTTTATATGTCAATTTTTTTTGGTATTTTTATTTTTTTTACTTTGCTCATTTGCTGGTTTTTTTGGCAAAGGAATTTTTTTTGGAGCTCTGGTTTTAGTTTGTGTTAATGGCTTATTATTGTTTTTACCATCAATATAATGTAGTTGGTTATCCGAATAGAAATAATCCTCTTCAATTTTATCATTTAATTTAATATTTTGAAGGTAATCCGCCCATACATTAACTTTACTTTTCCACTCACTTATATTATTTTTTGTTATTGAAGAGCGTGTTTCGGTTTTTGACCCAACATTAGTCTTGACATTAAGGAAATCAAAAATATCGTTAACATTTTTGCAAAAGTCAGCAGTGGGTTTAGCACCTTCAAAATCCGGTAACTTCAAATCATCTTTTAAAAACATCAGCGCATCAGAAGAGCTTTTACTAAAACTTTGAGCAGAAAGCTTTACATTCATTTTTTCTTTTTTGAAATTAATGTGCCTCCTTCTGATTTTGGTCCCACAATGAAGTCCTTCTTGTTCTTGCAAAAAAACTAAATTATTTAAATATCTCCATTCAATTAATTCATTATCTCCGTCGACTAAGGTAAACTCTCCCAATGTATTTCTAACTAATTTTAGCATATGACACGCGTCAAGAATAATATAAATTTTTTCTTTTGAATACTGATTTACAAAAAAAATTTCTTTGTTGATATTAGTAAAATCAGCCCCAAGAGCTTCTGCCATAGACAAATTAACGCTTGTTCCATCAAATGTAAAACTTTTCACAAGAATATTATTTTCATGTAAAGCTTCTAAAATTTGATTCGTTATTCTAGCTCTTTCTTGGGCACCAAGACCATTGATAAAATAGTAAGCAACAGGACTTTTAAAGTGTCCATTTAATGCGACAATCATATAAACAAGAGCAGAATTAGCTTCCTGTGAATCATCATTAATACCAGTTCCTAAATCGGTGTAACCATAAGTAGTTCTCCCATCAGTTTCAATACATTTTTTCAGATGTATTTCATCCGCTTCTAGGCCAAAAACTAAATTTTTATTTTTTTGTTTCATTTGCAAAACTTCTTCCTTAATACTTAGAACAATATTTTCAGATATCCCAGGACTAAAATCCAATTTCCTAAACCATTTTTTGACGGTATCAGGGTGGGGTAGCCCAGATATTACTTTTCTAACGTATTCATATGCTGTTGTGGAGTAGAACATAATACTAGCAGCAAACTCTTTTAATTCATTTGGATACTTATTTTTTTTTGTTGATAATACGTTTTGAATAATGTCTGCTAATTCTGGACTGATTTTTTGCTAAAAAAAAAAAAATTTATTAATTTATAGAAAAGTTGACTCTAAGTTGACACTTAGCGTGTCAACTTGACAGTATAGCATTTTAAGTAAAAAAAAATAAGCTTTTAATTCAAAGAAAAAAATTTTGCAGTATATTTTACAATGACATAATTTATACACTGAAAAAAATACCTGGTGCAAAAAATAAAACCACCCTCAACATTCTTCGTCTATTATTTTTCAATTTAAAAAAATTTAGCATAAAAAAAAATGGCCAATTGCGGGTTGAAAAAATTGAATTTTAAAAATTAAATATAAAATTATTGCTCAGCACACCTGAAAAACCCCGAAACAGTCTAGGCTACCATTTTTTCAATTTAAAAAATGTTCATTTCACCTAAATAACCCCGAAACAGTCTTAGGCTATTATTTTTTTAATGTTGAAAGATTAGGCATTTTTTTGAAAAAAATTTTGCCAATTTCAAATATGAAATATAAAATTTACGCATAAAATTCTAGCTCAGCCCACCCTTAAACCCCCAGAAACAGTCTTAAACAATTATTTTTTGAATTATAAAAAATTTTAAATTTTTCCGAAAAAAAATTGGCCAATTTCGGGTCTGCAAATATGAAATATAAAAGTTGTGTATAAGATTCTAACTCAGCACACCCTGAAACCCCAATAAACAGTCTTCAACTATTATTTTTTAAATTATAAAAAATTTGTAACTTTTCCGAAAAAAAATTGGCCAATTTTGGGTCTGCATATATGAAATATAAAAGTTGTGCATAAAATTCTAGCTCAGCTCACCCTGAGAACCCCCCGAAACAATCTTAAGCTATTTTATTTCTCAAATTTTAAATTTCGTGATTTTTTCAAAAAAATTGTCAAGTTTCGGGTTCGCTGTTTTAAAAGTACTCCCTCCATCCACCTCTCAACAATTTTTTAAAAACTAAAAACAAAAACAAAAAAATAAAAATTTTTAAGTTATTTTTTTTTTACTAAATAGGCTCTGATTCAGCGCTATCTTTTGCACCAGGGTTCAATTTGGCACAAGCAGAATTACTCATTTCAAATAAAATGGTGATTTAATTAAATTATGTCTTAATTAATTATTTATTTATATAATTTAGGCAAGCATTTTTTTTTCAGTGTACAGAAATGAAAATTAAGAATGTGCAATAAAACGATAAATTGCAAAAAGAAAAGAAATAAGGCAGAACATTACATAAGCTTACTGATTAATTTAGATTTTATTTTATTTGTTTAAAGAAAGAAATTTTGTTTAAAGAAGAATTTGCTTTATTTAAAAAAGTTATTAAAAAAAAAAAATAGTAAAAGCCAGTGTTTTTAATACTGTTCGCATGCTAGTAGCAATATTTGTATTATTCAAAGCAGAAATAAATTATATTTATTTTTTTACCCTGGTTAATGTAAACTGGTTGTGAAGAACCTTTAGCAATATTATGCCACTGTTGGTATGGTTAACGTTTCGGACCAAATTAAAGTTTTTTTTTAAAGGTAAGGTTTTTATTGTTAAATTTGCTTTTTTTTTTTTAATTTATTTATTCAAAAAGTGAATTCAACTTTTAATAATACTACACTTTTTAATTGTTACATGATTTCAAACGCTTTAACATTATTTTAAATTACTATACTAATAAGTTTCTTAAAAATGAAAAAATTATAATTTTATTCTCATTATTTACAAATACGTACATATTTAACTAATAAATTTTAAAAAAAATCTTAAAGTTAATATTTCACGATAATGTTATATATAAAATTTTAAACTTATTCCTGAAAAAGTGTTTAATTTAAAAAATATATCCATAAAAAATGCAATGATATTTTATATACAAAAAGGATTAATATTAGAGTAATTCTCTTTTAAATGATTTCGAATTTCTGTGTTCATTTGGAAAAATGATTTTTTTTCAGCACTTTCAGTATTTTGCCTGATTAAATTTAAATGAAATAAAAAAATCATTTTCAACGAACAAAAATAATTATTCAAAGAAATCAAAAAGAAAAAAATACAAAAATAAAATTGAGGATTCATATAATTATATAATATTTGGTTGGTAAAAGATCATGACAAAAGGTATTTAATAAAAAATTTAAAGTATTAAAACCGTGTTTTTAATATAGAAATTAATGTTTGTAAATATATTTTTAAATTTTGATTTTTTTTTTTGTATAAATTTGGGAGTATTTAAATTTAAAAAAAATCGTGATCTTGTTTATAATTTAAATTTTTAAGTAAAATCTTATTAATGCTTAATTATTGTTTATAATTATTTAATAATTTAAAAAAATACTATATTCTGCAATTTAAAATTTAAAATATAATTTAAATTTGCAACTTTTCAAAATTTCAATTGCTTTTATAAAATTAAAAAAATTGCATAAGTATTTTGTGCAGAAAATATAAATCTACACGGCCAGGCAACTTTGCTTCCAGTTTCAAGCAAATACTTCAAAATTCAAGCAAAAAATATAGGAATTTTTGAGCAATTTCCTTGAAGTTTCAAATAGCTATATATTTTGGTTGAAAATTTAAGCAAATTGCTTGATATTTCAAGCAAAGCAGCCTGGCTGTGTATTTATATTAATTTCCATTAGATTTTTTTACATAAATTTTTATTAGTATTAATATTTTATTTTCAATTCGTCTTTTAAAGTATCTCATAGCTGAAACTTACTTTTAAATCATTCGCAGCGTTTTGAGAAATTAATCCTTTAGAGTGCAATTCAGATAACAGATCATTCAAATTTCTAATTTTCTTTTGTAACCTATAGTTTTTTTTGTCTAAGTGCATGAAGCTTTTTCCTGTGAGTTTCCAAGTGTTTTTTAACTACCCTAAAATCTGTTTGATCAACAAAATGATGTGGTCTAAGTTCGCCAAGAAACTTAACCGTTTGAAATTTACTGTCATTTAATTTTTTTTTCTTTATAATTAAATTTTTTTGTGATTCCCTTTTTCTAAAATAATGAATAAAATCAAATTAACAATAAATACAAATTTCATAAATTTATAGTTATTTTTTTACCTTTTTAAAGTATGCTTTAAAGGGCTATGTGAATTTGTATCAAAAATTTCTTTTGCAGGTATTTCCATTTTATTTTCTTCATTTTTATTGTAATTTAATGTTGTAGATTCACAAATGTTTACTTCAGTTAAAACTTTTCCTCTGAAAATAAACATTATGGTTAAACTTTAAGGAATTCCTTTTTACTGTTTTAATACTTTCTCAATTACCTATGCAATTCTTTTGTAGAGTCAAATTCAAAATAATTTATAGAGCAATCAAGAGAATTAACTTCATTCATTTCATTAATAAATAAATTTTCATTTTTTTCTAAGGGATTTATTAAACTTGACTGAACTGATTCATCTTCAATTGAAAGAAATTCTACACCTGGAGGAAAATCTGACTCTACGTAAACATCACTTGAAATTTCATCTGAACATTCTTGTATGTTTGCAGAACTTGGTATTATGAATGATTTTTCAATATTTGTATCTGTTGGTGATTGCAAGCTACATTCTTGATTTACATTCACTGAATTTATTTGTTTTTCTAAAGTTGGGATTGAACCAGGTATTATAAATCTTTCAATACGGCCTTGCAATTCTTTATTTTTACTATTAACTGACTTATATTTGAATTGATCTGATGTGAAGTGATCACTACAAACACGGCTATTTTTAGTCACACTTTTTTTTATAACAGCTAACCACTTGTTTTTCAATATTTCATCTGCTGGTATTCTATTTATACAAATAAAAAAAAATAAAAACATTATTTTGTTGCAAAAAATTAACGAGACGTAAAATTAAAAACATCTTTTTTTGTTTATAAAAAGTGAACAGGTTATAATTTTGCACTATAAACTTTAAATAAAATGAATTTACTTACCGATGAAATGTTAAATCATCATGAGTACCTTCGTGAGATTTACAAATACAGCAACTTTTAACCATTTTTTAATAAAATATCAAATATTTAATTCAAAATCATAATAAATTGTTTACGGTATAACGACTCCTTTTTAATTTTTATGATCTTTATTTGGCTTCTGCTCTATGAACTGCGCATTTATTTCGCGTTTATAAAGATCGAGAGAGAAACAAGACCCCCAGCGAGTATTTTTATATATGTCTGTCCTTTAGTGGAACGGCACGCATCCTCCTACATAAGAGCGCTTCTATATCTTTTAATTCTATGGTTTCAAATTGACTATCATTTTATGATGATGCTCAGCAAAACCAAAAATCATGCTAAGAGGTATTAAAACATCAAAATTTCCTTCATTATCAACTATATTTTGACCATTCTTCTATTATCCAACCTGCATTTTCTAAAAATTTTAATTGATTTGGACTATATGAGGGATAACTTTTCATTAGTGTAGTAATACCAACGTTGATGCAACGATCAATTTCTTGTGCGTTAAGTTCATATCTAATTTCAGAGAACAAATGGCAGATGTCGTTGTTGACTAATTTTGTATTTACAACCTTGCCACCAGCAGATAAACGAATTTTGCCTTGAATATGTATTGAACTTTTTGAAGGTAAAAGACACTGATCTTGATGTTGTATAGCTACGTGAATCGTTTCGTTGTTTTGATATACACTTGTAGCATAAGGTCGATGTGAATGTATTTCGTAGTGAGCGATAGAATCATCAAACGCAGCAAATGATTCTATATCAAACGCTTCTTCCATCTTATGTGACAGCAACAAAATAATGTACAAAATTCTTTTAACGACGAAGTCTCAAACCAAGACTTGCTAGAAGTTGTTGATTTTGAGGCGTTAACACTTTGAGTGTTTGTTGAGGACTGACTGTTCTCATGTTGACTGCATGTTGCTTTGTTTTTATAGCCAAATCCAACCTTGCGATTATATACAAATCCCATAACAATCTTTTAAGATGTAATCTTACAGTCACAATTTCTCCTCTGAAGTTTACCAAATCTCCGTCTTGGTCGACCAATCGTAATTGCAAATAATGGATATTTTTGACAGATATTGTTAAATAAATGACTTCAAGTGGTTTCTCGAAGATTTTATAACCTGGTGGTACAGCAGGAAAGAATTCGTGTATTATGTGCACTTCTTTACCATTTGAGTAGGCTCCTCTTGTGATATTACACTCAACACGGAGAGAATTTATTTTTAAAATTGAAATTGGTAGCTCTGAGGTGTGTGACTTATCTGCTTTCAAAATTTGTGGTTTGAATCCCAGTAAATCACCAATTGAATCAGCTTTTGTAAAATCTATATCTCGATTACACTTTATAATGCTCTGAAGAGTGTTGTTGTTTGCTCTTAAACTAAAATGAATATTTTTGGTTGATAATTTGCTGCTTAAAAATTTATCTATATCTTCAATCTCGTAACTTCCGGTTGGTATACTGATGGTATCAGTACCTTTTACGTAAAATTTCTTACTATCCAAATTCGGTATGGAGTTAAAAGTTAACAATTCAACCAATCCAAGTACGTATGTCTTATCATGCAGAAGTTCTATTGGTGGAAAAAACTGATTTTCAAGAACAGATGATCGTCCAGAGAGACTAATAATCAATGATTCACTCATGACAGTTTGAGTAAGACTGAATTATTTTTTATTTAAGAGCTCTATTTATATGTGTTTACAGTTCTCTTGCTAATTTACAACTAACTTAAATTAATCTACAGCATATTATTTATAATTGATTACAAAGAAATTTTAAACATTAATGACCACATATAAAAGTATCATAATTTTGATAGTTTTTATGATTATACATGATTTTCTTATTTTTAAAGTAATTAATTAGTTCTTTTGGAGGTCTCAAATTGCCAAAACTGTCAAAGTAAATTACATTGTTGCCAAGTTTTTTGTAAGCAACCCAATGAGTTCCTGAATTTTTCTCATCATCCAAGTTGACAACTGCTGATTCATTTTTTAATGGCCCAGTTTTTGGGAGAGCTTTTTTCATAAAAACGCCGGGAAAATTTGGTATTTTTAAAATCTTAGCATACTTATCAATGTCTATGTTAGTTAGCGGTCTTGATGGTAAATTTAAATTGAAGTTTTTTTTTTCCATACACTACATTTTCGTTATGTAATCTCAAGCCGTTTCCTTTGTAGGGTCTCAAATACAGTCCTTTACCCAATGCAACTTGTTCCATAGCTTGATTATGCCGCTTGGCTTCTTCAAGTTCTTTCTTTGCGTTGCTTACATCATTAACAGCTTTGGCAACACCGCTCATTCCTCCAGCTAGTGCACCTATTGCACTCAAGCCTGCAAATATAGGTATAAGAGGTAAAACTCCTCCTACTTTATAAGGTAAAGGCAATTAGCTTATTGATCTTTGACTTTCCACCGTTCTTCTTAACGACTTTTCGAGCAACTTTTAATGCAAATCTTATGACAGTCTTGGCATTTTTACTTTTAGTCATGGATTTTTTGGTAGCTTTGATGATCCTACCAAAAGCAACTCGTCCACCTTTCTTCTTTCTTCTAGTTGTTTTTCTTTTTTTATTACACTTCCTTCGTTTGATTCCCATACCCATTTTTGATTTAGCTTTCATGATGTTTGTAACTGCTAGAGCCGCTGCTCTTTCACCAAAACTAGCGTTCTTTGACTTTACTCTTTGCCAAGCCTTATCTGCCAAAACTTGATCAGCGATATTTCGAACTTGAATATCACTTTGATTTTCTGAGTAAGCGATATCGTGCTCTTTGCAGGCAGAGTCCAGAGGGTTTATACCTGTATCTCCTCTAGCAAGACGTTTTGAAAGCTTAGTGCCGGGGCCACAAAATCTACGCAAATAAACATAACAAAATTTAATTGAAATAACTAATTTAATAATATTTTAAATACCTATATCCTGGTAAATGAAATTCGAATGGTAACTTGTTGATTAATGTATTTATTGAGCCTCGACCTCCAACGATCATCACTGCACGAGAGATGAAACATAAATGAGATATAAACTATAAATAACTTGTATTTATAGCAAACCTAATCAGTGTCACAAGAGATATCTATCGATAAACATGTCTGCAACATCAGTCGGTAATCCGAAAAAGAGATCTGCTTATCTCAAGTTAAAAAAAGAAAACAGAAAAGTGATAATGATTTGATTGTTACGAAGAAATTAAGTTTACCTGTAATTAACTTTGACTTTGTAATCGATAAATTAGCTCCAACTGTGAGTCGTCATGGTGAAAATTGGAAAAATTTCAGTATCAGAGCAGTGATTTGTGGGCCAAGCGGCTGCGGCAAAACTAACGCATTATTTACATTACTCATTCACATAAATGGATTACGATATTTAAACGTTTATATCTTTTCAAAATCGCTCAATCAACCAAAATATCAATGCTTAATAGACTTGCTAAAGTCTATTCCAGGAATTCGGGTATTTTTATACAGTGACAACGAGCAAGTCATATCTCCTGATGAGGTTTTACCCAATAGTATTATGATATTTGACGATATCGCATGTGAAAAGCAGGATAATGTAAAATCTTTCTATAGCATGGGTAGACACATGGAGGTGGACTCGTTTTATCTTTGTCAGTCTTACGCATGAATACCCAAGCACTGGTTCTTTTTCGACAAGATGAAATGAATCTGAAACATGTTTACGACGATCATGTTAACACAGACATGACTTTCAATGAATTCAAGGAATTATGTGTCAAATGTTGGAATCGAGACAAATATAATTTTATTCTTATTGACAAGGATAGTGAATTTGGTGATGGAAGATATAGAAAAAATTTTGATGATTTTACTTTAAATTCAAAGTGTTCAAATCAAGGTGAACAGTCTTCTGTTAGTGGTCAAGGTGTCAACATGGATCCTGAAGTATTATATCAAATTGCCGAAGCTAGAAAATCTATACGTCGTAAAAGCCTGGCATTAAAACTAGGCAAAGAAACTGCTGAAGGTGTATTGAAAGAAAATTTTAAACCTATAACAGAGCCATTGGAAAAAATTGTTGAAAATTTAACGAGCAATCCAAGAAAACGATTTTTAAATGAGGAGGATTTGCAAAATATCGATGTACCAATATCTAAGAAAAGCAAGAAAAAGAAGAAGAAAAATAATTCAACTGTTCAGTTTGAGTCAGCCTTAAGTGACAATTTGAATGATGAGACTATCGTTGAGAAAAAAAATAAAAATGATCTGAGGGAAATTAATTTAACTCCTTTAAAAAACTTACCAAGTACATCAATAATAAGGACTAGTACACCAAAAAAGAGTCCAGTGGACCATTATTTGGGAATGCTTGCAAACAAAGATAATACTAATTTAGACATAAAGGCAGGTGTTCGATATTTCCAATCTGGGATTTATAAAATTGGTGATACTCAGGTGTATTTTGACATTTAATATAAGAGTCAGTAATAAAGAGTACCCATTAACCGATGGTTTAGCGGATCTTATTTTTAAAAGAAATATAACACCTTATATACAAAAAACAGATCAGGATATAAATAATTACGTGGAAATTGTCAAGACTACGAATGCACAGAAGAAAAATTACAGACCTAACGAATCCTTGCGTGATAATATTAATGAAAAATGGAAATAATTAGGTCAATTTTAAATAAATCAGGCAAAGGACTGTTACCGCAATATATGGTTACTAGTAATGCACCAATAGATTACGTTCACTGGGATGATCCTAACGAATTAGTTGACCGCTTGAGATTATTGGTATCTGAGAGAGAATCTGGTCACTACGGTCACGATAACGAAATTCAGTCTATCATCGAAGAGCTCAGAGAAGCAAAAATTATATATTGAGTGTAATTGTAAAATTTTTATCATTTGCAATATGTCTATCGACGTATTCGGACGACATCTTGGTTCCAGCAAGGTTACGAAAGGACCTCCTGGTATTGGTTTTAATTTAACTAAAACTGGTGATTTCGATTTGGAGCAGAAAAAGTTGTGCAACGTTGCTGACGCTGTTGCTGATAAAGACGCAGTAAATTTAAGTGCTTTTAAACAGGAAAGAAAGTTTGAAACAGTAATGTTGATTCAAGAATTCGAATCCAAATTTAAGACATTTGATGATAATTTTAAGTTTCTTGAAGAAAAAGTGACTAGTTTGAACGTAAAAATTGTTTTATTTGATAATCAAATAATCAATATAAATGAAAAAATATCAATAATTAATAAAAAAATTGCTCAAATTTTTGAAATTTTTGAAATAGTAGAATGAATCAAATAAAAAAAGCTTTGATCGAAGAGTTACACAAGCCTGTGCGAAAAAATTTTCCAAGACGTAAAGTTGAAATGCGTGGCATCGATGAGACTTGGCAAGCGTATCTCGTTGACATGCAAACCTACTCTAGAGAAAATAAAGGTTATAATTTTCTTCTAACTGTCATCGATTATTTTTTAAAGTACGCATGGGCTGTGCCGTTAAAAAATAAAACTGGTGCTGAAGTGTCAAAAGCTTTAAAATCTATTTTTACAAAAGTACGGATTCCAAGGAATTTACATGTAGACCAAGGAACTGAATTTTACAATGTAAATTGTAAGGCTTTAATCGATAGTTATAATATACAATTATACTCTACGTACAGTAATCTCAAGGCTTCAATCGTTGAACGTCTCAATCGTACTCTTAAATCAATAATGTGGAAAAAATTTAGTGCTCAAGGAAATTACAAGTGGCTTGATATTTTACAACATCTGGTGTCCAAATATAATGATACAAAACATCGAACTATTGGAATGAAACCGAAGGATGTTGGTCCCAATAACGAGATAGAAGTTTTGAAAAGATTTAATGTTGAAAGTTGGAATAAAACGCGTCGCAAATTTAAACTTGGAGACAAAGTCCGCATTAGCAAAAGCAAACATATTTTTGAAAAAGGATACACACCTAATTATACAACCGAAGTTTTTACAATTTACAAAGTTAAGAATACTGTACCTCATATTTACCTATTAAAAGACTATAAGGGTGAGTCCATTGCTGGCGGATTCTACGAACAAGAATTGTCAAAAACATCTTATCCTGATATTTATTTAGTAGAAAAAGTATTGAAAAAACGAGGAAACCAACTATTTGTGAAGGGGCTTGGATTTAACAATACACATAACATTTGGATACATAAAAATGATCTGTAAACGTAAATTTACTTAAAATATTTAATTATATACTTTTTAATTGTATTTTTTTAAATAACTATTTAATAAGAAAAAAAAAATAATATTTGTAAATAGTTCATAAGTTTATTGTGTATTTTTATGATTTAATAAAAAATAATTAAAATAATTAAAATGTCTATTTATTGAATCCTTTTTTTTATTTAAAAAAAAATAATAAAAAATAAAAAAAAAAAAAAAGTGCTGTGGGCAGGGTTCGAACCTGCGCGGGTTTTTGTTAACCCATTGCCTCATGCGGCAACCCTTAACCACTTGGATACCACAGCACTTTGAATATTGCTTAATATCATTGAGTGCTTAACGCGTATTGGTTGATGTAAAAAGCTTGTGGCGACACCTATATTTTATTATTATTATTATTCAATTATCCTTTCTTTATATATAGTTTTTTATGAATATAATAGGAAATAGGTTAGAATAAGGTAAAATAAAAAAATAATTCAATTAGGTTAAATAAAAATAAATTTTCCGTTTATTAAAAACTTAAAAACTAATTTCAAAATAAAAATTTAATATATTTATATTTGATTTTCAATAATTTTGTAGTGCCCATGAGGCGATGTATCAAAGTACTGGTAGTCGTTTTTCATCATCTCATAGATGTCGCTACCTTAGATGTCGTATATCAGAGAATCGGTGTCACAATACAACAGCTTAGCCTTGTCACCTATCCTCTTTCTCATGTAGTTGTAGTGGAATTCATAAAGACACACCTTGGAAATGTCTAAGATTGAAAAACCTGCATAGATTGGTTTGTCGACGTATACTTCTGTTTTTGCCATTTCAATAGCTACAAATTCTGGTGTAAAAATCGTACACCTCTTGAAGTTAGGTTTCGATACCAATGATTCAATACCCCATCGACCTGCCCAATAAGTTCGTAACTTGATATCGACACGATTTCTCACATTTTCCATGGTTTTTCCTAGAAACAAAATAAAATCACATATTAAATAAAAATTTTTTTTTTAATTATTATGAACAAATTTAATTATTTTAATTACCGTATATTGCGTTGTTCATAAGTTTATAAAAGTTCTTCTCAAATTCGTTAGTAGAATTTGTCCTCATTCGTGTATTCAAGTCTATGTAACTGGCCAACCAAGGTCGCTGTTGGAATTGTAGCACACGATGTATTTTCTTAATTTTCAACCCAAAATCAAGAACTTGTTCCAAATATTTGTAATGGATGACATATTTTTCTTTGTCGTAAAGTGTGGCTAACAACTTTTCTTGTTTACCACCAGGAGGAGTAGCATGTTCTGGACAAAATGGCAAGTCTTTGTGTTCATCGTGTAACTCTTTTGGGTACTCGAGATCGACTTCGAGAATATATCCTACAGGCGACTCATCTTTAACAAAGAAGTTTGTACGGTGAAAATCTTTTTCATCAACCCATTTAAATTCGCTATAAGGAAGAGGATGTCGCTTTGCCCATCCATAGAGGTTATTGACGTTATAATACATAATATATTTGACTTCTTCATCCTTATCATAATTTTCTGGCTTCATATATGAATTATTAGCCTTTGCGTATCGATTACTACATTGACTGATTCCACCACGTATACCTTTCTCCATAAATAAAACCATGTCAATGTCAGTGAGAAGATCTAATTCCACTTGCGTATACTTTAACATAACGTCCCATGAAAATCCAGGAGTAGTATAATAATGCATGGGATCTAATCCATATGTCTTCATACCGCTATCTCTAAAGTTTTTACAAACCTGAAAAAATAAAAATTTTATTAAATAACAAGTTTAAAATAAAAATTAGAGTCAGATAAAGTATATATTTTACCTCAGCAAGTAGCATGACATCAGTTTTCAGATATAAATCTGAATAATCTCCCAAGTTGTTAATATGGAATGTATCCCACACACGTTGAGCATGAATATAATCTTCTCTTAAAATTGACTTACCAATCAAGACATTATCAAATTCTTCTTTGGGTGGTAAAACAGTTTCTTCTAATTTTTCAAGACAGTCTAAGTAACTATATGGAAATACACCTTTTCTGCATAAAAGTGTAATTAATTCATCGCTTAGACCTGGAAATTGACATTACAAAGTATTATATTTCTGCAAGTAAAATGAAAGTTTGTCTAACGATGAATTCATAAATTTAAATGAATCAATGAACTTGAATTTGACTACAATATCATCTTTTGATGGTGGTTTGTTGAATTTTTGAAAAACTTTAGTGAATGAAATATACTTTTCTTTAGTTTGAGGTATGAGGTTATATCTTCCGGGACAATGGGTTGCAAGGTCTTTAATGAGCAAATGTGAGTCGTAGCCTGCCAAATTATGAAGAACAAATGAAACTGTTCTTGAATCTTGATAGTTCAGGTTACATTCAATATGTGCTGGACCTGTAAATTTTCCCGTCAGATGGCAATGATCTGCTGCTTTGCCACGTTTCTTATCATTCTTGATAAAACCCTTAATCCCACAGATGTGACATGTAGTTGCATTATCGTAAGCCTTCTGCTCTTCTGGAGACAAGGGTAGCATTGGTATTACATCTTTAAAAGTTGCTTCAGCAAACGTGGAAAAATCTGCTAATTCCTGAACAAACCATTTTGCTGGTTCTGGTCCTCGATAAGATCTATAATACGATAGTTGGTCATCGTAGCTACATTTTAAATAATAGCCAACACTAAAAGCTTCGTGAATTTGGCAAACATTTCCACTTTCATTATCTGTTGGCTTTTTCAATAAGGACTCAAAGTCTGCATAAATGACGAATAAATGACGAAAAAGAAAAATTCTTGAACTTAATACTTTTCTGAAACTCGGCATCCGGTAACTTAACCTTACATTTATTTAATGTTGAACAATCTTCTTCATGTTTTTTTAAAGCTTCTTTTGAGTAAAAATAATGAAGACAGCGGTCACAAACCTCTTTTTTCATCCTATTTTTACTAGTTTCAGAACCTAAATGTTTCCACAAATTTGTAATATAAACAAAATGTTGTTTAGGAACTTCTTTAATAATTTTTTGTTTTTTGCTAGCTTGAACTATTGTTTTTTCCAATCCAGACATCATCTCTTTCATCATAGCATCATATTCATCATCAAAAGCACATTCTTCGTATTCATAAAAACTTTCATCACCATGTGATTCTTCATATTCATAATTTTCTTGAATTAACAACAAGTTGCAGACCATGACCTGGAAGCCTTTTATTATGCGATCAAAATGACAAAAAAAACTGTATACTAGGGTCTTTTCTATACTAAAAAATGTCTACGAATTTTCTATATTCTGGACCTTCTATCCAGCTACTTTAAGCGTTTGCTGTCAATATTTTGATAATTTGAATAATGATGATTTGAATTTTTTTATAAGACTGGCTTTTTTTTTCGAGGTATCCGGGATTCCTAACGCGCCTGCAGAACTCGAAAATATAAGTAAAAAAAATAAGTTTCTCGTTGGATTTAGACCAAAACATCGATTTTTGAGCCTACGATAGCTCTCCAAAGTTTTTTTTTGGCCTCCTTAAAATTGGGATTTTCTTAAAACTTTCAGTTTTTCCAGTGGATTAAAATTATGTTTAAAATTATGTTCCAATTAATATACTTTTGTATTTCTTCCCCAGGAATCCGATGAAACCATTTATTTTAGTTTTTGACCACGTTTTATAGGAGAAAAATCGATTTTCGTTGCCTTTTAGGGTCCAAATTTCAAGGGGACCAATTTGAAAAGTGTTGTAGTTTTCTGAATAAATTTTTCTGTATATTACTAACAAGAGGGACTTGTCTATTTTTTCCCTAAGAATTCGATGAAACCATTTATTTTAGCTTTTGACCACGTTTTATAGGAGTAAAATCGATTTTATTGGTTTTTAGGGTCCCAATTTTAAGGTAATCTATTATAAAAAGTTATCAGTTTTCAAAATAAGTTTTTCTGATTATTATTTAAAAGAAGGTCTTGTATACTTTTTTCCCAGGAATCCGTTGAAACCATTTATTTAAACTTTTGACCACTTCTTATATGAGGAAAATCGACTATTGTCGTGTTTGGGGTCCCAATTTTAAGGAAATCAATCATAAAAGTATAATAGTTTACGAAATAAATTTTTCTGAATATTATTTACTAAAGATTTTTATGTATTTTTTCCCCAGAAATCCGATGAAATCATTTATTTTAGCTTTTGACTACCTCTTATATGAGAAAAATCGATTTTTTTCGTGTTTTAGGGTCCCAATTTTAAGGAAAACAATCAAAAAAGTTTATTAGATAAAAAAATAAAATTTCCTAAATATTATTTAATAAAGATACTTATGTATTTTTTCACCAGGAATCCGATGAAACCATTTATTTTCGCCTTTGATCATCTCTTATATGAGAAAAATCGATTTTTGTCGTGTTTCAAGGTCCCAATTTTGAGAAAATCCATTTTAAAAGGTTATCAGTTTTCAAAATATGTTTTTCTGAATATTATTTACAAGAGGATCTTGTGTATTTTTTTCCTGGAAATTCGACCACGTCAAAAATCGAATTTTGTCGTTTTTCAAGGTCATAATTTTAAGGAAATCTATTATAAAAATCAAGACAATATTGAAAATATGAAAATATTGACAGCAAACGCTTAACGTAGCTGGATAGAAGGTCCGGATAGGAAATTCGTAGACATTTTTTAGTGTAGAAAACACCCTACCATACGGTTTTTTTTGTCATTTTGATCGAATAATAAAACGCTTCCAGGTCACCGTGTGCAGTGATATTGGTTCCTCATAGAGGAACCTTTGTGATAGATGAAATTTTGATTTTTGATTTTTTGGCGTATAAGCACGTTTTGGGACCTCAGGAAGCTAAAAAACTGCTTTTTAAAAAAAGTCTGTATGTGTGTGTGTGTGTGTGTGTGTGTGTGTGTGTGTGTATGTATGTAACCGGTGAAATTTCACAACCATTATGGAAATAAGACCTAATTTTTTTTTCAAAAATTTTTTCATCAAAAAATCTCAAACTACTTTTTTTTTTTTTTAATTTGGATGTAATACCTCATTTATTTCCATGAAAGTACTTATATTTGAAAGTACGATTTTTACTCGATATCTCGAATCTGATAACTAATTTTTTGAAAATTTTTTTCTCAAAATTTTTTTCACAAAAAAATACAAAAAACACTAATTTTTTTTTTCTTTTTGGACGTAGTACCTAATTTATTTCTTTGAGAGTACTAGTTTTAGAACTATGGTTTATAGCATTTTCTTGGACCTGATACCTAATTTTTTCAAAATTTTTCTCTCAAAATTTTTGTTGCCAAAAAATACAAAAAATGCCAAAATTTTTTTTATTTTAGGACGTAATACTTAGTTTTTTTCTATGAAAGTACTAATATTTGAAAATTTTGCAATCGGTGGTATTTAACAACCATTATGGAATTAAGATCTAATTTTTTTGTCAAAAATTTTTTCATCAAAAAATCTCAAACTACTTTTTTTTTTTTTTTAATTTGGATTTAATACCTCATTTATTTCCATGAAAGTACTTATATTTGAAAGTACGATTTTTACTCGATATCTCGAATCTGATAACTAATTTTTTGAAAATTTTTTTCCCAAAATTTTTTTTACCAAAAAATACAAAAAAAACTTAATTTTTTTTTATTTTTGGATGTAGTACCTAATTGATTTCTATGAGAGTACTAGTTTTAGAAATATCGTTTATAGTAATTTTTTCGACCTGAAACTTAATTATTTCAACATTTTTTTCTCAAAATTAAAAAAACAAAAAAATTAAAAAATCTGTAATATTTTTTTTTTTTTTAGTGTAATACTTCCTTTAATTCCATGAAAGTACTAATATTTGAAAATTTTGCAATTGGTGGTATTTAAAAACCATTATAGAATTAAGATCTAATTTTTTTTTTCAAAAATTTTTTCATCAAGAGATTTCAAAATACTTTTTTTTTTTTTTTTAATTAGGTGTAATACCTCATTTATTTCCATAAAAGTACTAAATTTTTTTTTTGTTCGGACGTAGTACCTAATTAATTTCTATGAGAGTACTAGTTTTAGAAAGCTTATTCATAGTAATTTTTTGGATCTGATACCGAATTTTTTCAAAATTTTTTTCTCAATATTAATAAAACAAAAAAATTAAAAAATCTGTAATATTGTTTTTTTTTTAAGTGTAATACCTAGGTTATTGAAAATTTTTTTCTAAAAATTTGTTAAATAAAAAACATTAAATCACAGCAACATTTTTTTTCTTTTAAAATACGGTATTTAACTTTTTTTTATGAAATACTGATATCTCAAATTATAATTTTTATTAGATAAAATAGACCATTATAAATATTCTGCTATTGTTAATGAGGAACCATAGTGCCAATCACTTGGCAGCGTTTTTTTTTCTGTTTTTAGTCGAGTAAAAAGGACTTGCCACATGCTTATCTTCACCCGGTTATATTTCATTTTTATATTTTTTTAAAATAAATACGTTTATTGAAATTTCCGGATTATCATCTTCAAATCTTGAAATGTTAGATACTTCCATTGTATAAGTGAATCGTTGATTTAATTTGATTTTAAGCTTTTTTTCTAATTTTTTCAATTTACTGAGTCGTTGTAAATTTGTAGTATTAATTGTAGGACCTTCTTTAGCTTTTTCGCGAATAACACCATACAAAACAGTCCATTTAAAACACTCTTCATCATCAAAATTCTCAGGATTAATGCATACTTTTTTGAAAAAAATGTCTTCTGGCAAATCGAAGTATGAAGATCCTGCGTGAATAGGATTATACTTGCTGACATGGATTTTTAAAAATTGAATGGATTTTAATGACCATCCTGGTTCATTCTCTTCAAATTCATCAACACCCTTTAATAAAACATCTCTTACATTCTCTGAATACCAATCTTGAATATTTGTTGCTGGGAAAATAGTAGTAGCTGGTGTATTAAAAAATTTGTTTTCAACGTTACTTTTAATTTCAGATTAAAGTTTATATTCAGCAACAAGGATAGTATAGACTTTAACTGCTCCTTTTTCTTCCATAATTTTAGATAAAATATCTTTAAAAACATTAAAAGCATCTTCCAAAAACAAATTAATATCTAAATGCTTTAAATTTTTGATAATTCCAGTTTGAATATTATTTTGAAAAGCAATTTCTAACGGGATCCATTTCACAGAGATGTTGCTAACTCCTTGTCCACTCTTGACCGTTAAGGAAGTTAAAGTATCTTTAATATTGATGAGATCAGCATAGGTATAACTGCAGGACTGTTTTTCTTTACCTGTTTTTGCTTGATCAGTAAACAACTTAGCTACCATTTCAAGATGCAAAAGATTTTGCTGAAGATGATTAGGAATGGAGTCTGGAAATGCTTCACAAACTACCAAGCTTGCATCAGCCTCCTTTTGAATCTGTTGACATATGCCTGCTATAGATACCATGCTAAAATAAAACGGAAAAATTAGGTTTAAATATATAAAATTAATAAGCTCTTTGCATTTAAAAATAAATTTTTTTTCTTACTTACATTCACGTATGAATCCACTTACGGTATCAAAATGTTAATAATATTATAAAATTTTAATGTTTTTCAACAATTATAAAAAATTTAAAGTTATAAAAATTATAAAATATAAAAATTATATCAAATAAAAAAAGTAAAAAATAACAACAATAAAAATTATAACAAAATTAACAAATAAAACAAAAGCACTATAGCGACGCAGCGAATCACTTCAGAAAACTCAAGTTGGAAGGAACAACAAGAGCTGAAGGCTAGTTTTGAATGCTAGTTTTTGAATGCATGTTTTGAAGGCTAGTTGGAAGGAACAACTCCAAAACGAGAATGACTTTTCCTGGTTTAGAGCCGCTCTTTTATTCACAAGTTCAATTTACAGCGCTCCAATCACAGCACACTACATCCCCACTCAAAAGTGAAAGTAACCCCCCACCACCGCGCGTTGCCTAGCAACGAATGACGTCATCCCAAATCCCTGGAATTCCCATTGACGTCATAAACCGGTTTTAACTACGCATTAAATAAATAAAATGATGATTCATCTTTTTGGAATTTCCATTGACGTCATAAACCGGTTTTTTTATTGCGTTTTTAAATTCTTATTTTTTTTCTCGCAAGTGACAAATTTCACATTTGTTTCATATATAAGGAAACAATTTATTACATATATTTATAGTATATGAGTGCATGTATCTGTTAATATGTATATATAGTAAATAAAGAATAATAGATACATGCACTCATATACTATTTTATTATTATATATGAAAATACTTTTATTATTAATATTATAATTATCTACATGTTACACGCACGCACGCATACATGCAATTGAAAATAATGACATGGCGGCCATTTTGAAATCAAAAATATAAATGGCGGCCATCTTGAAAATACACTCATGCAACTACATAACCACCATATTAAATTAATGCACGCACACACGCATAACGGCCGCCAAATATGAGATCATTGCAATTGCACGGTAGCCATTTAAATTTCACGCACGCACGCACGCAAAAAAAAATGACTGCCAAATCTGGCTTCATGCAATTGCACGCACGCACGCAAAAATGGCCGCCAAATATGACCACGTGCAGTTGCACAACATCCCCCCCCCCCCCCGACCAATCCCGAGATGCCCGCTACAACCTTTTCCCCCACCACTGTACCAGGATTCACTTTACCTATCTACTAATAATTCTAATTTTTTTGAAAGAAATATAGATCGAAACATTTTTTTAAGCCCTAGTTATAGTGATCAAATATATGATATTATTCTTAAATTGGTATTTTCATTGATGAAAACCTAAAATAGGATTTTTATATAAACTATGTCACTAATCAACTTAAGTAATTCACTTTTATTTCATATAAATTAAAAAGAATAATTTCCGCTAATCAATTAAAATGCATATATTACGCTTTGTTTAACAATTTGGCCACATAAGGAATAATTACATGGGGGCCCTTATTGTAATCATGTTAAGAAACTTACTGATTTGCAAAATAAAATTATTAAAAAAGTACTATTTATTAGGCAAATTTTCTTTATCTTTGACCTATAATTATGATTATTTTAAACAATTGTTCGCAGTGAAAGCAAGACAAGAAATAAGTCTCTCCGAATTCCACTGATTGGAGTAGGGAAAAGTAGGAAATGTTTTGATTTCATATCTCATAACCTCTTTAACTTATTACCAAATAACCTTGAATATAGTTTACAAACAAAAAAAAAAGCATCTTAGAGATTAGTTATTAACGAATATAAATTGTGATTATAAAATACTTTCAATCCTAAATTAATGTATGTATTTGATATATGAGTAATTCTTAGTGAAACTTTACTAATGGAAAGGTAAGAGTCGGGGATTTAAAAAAAACTAATTGGGTTGAGTTTGGTATACGTTCATATGATACCATACAAAATTTTAAGGTTTTAGGTTCAAAGGGTACAAAATGGCGGCTATTTTTCGATCTTATATGGTTTTTAAAAAAAATCATTTTTAAAAATGACAATTTCCGATTTCATTTTTTCTACGCTCTGAACAAAGCTGAAAAATGGTTTTCTTGACTATGTCTAATGTAAAAATTCCCGCTGAATCCGAATCTGCTATCAGTTTTTCAAAAAACCTGAAGGAAAACCGGAAAATTGGAAAAACTAAGAAAACTCGTTTTTTTAAAACGCAGATTTTTCATAGAGTCGTAACTTTTTTTTTTCCTAACCAGTCTTAAAATTTTTGTTTTTGTATGTACTTTTTACTTTTAAAAAAATTTTAGCGATTATTTGCCTTTTAAGTACTTAAAAATCTATTTCAATATTTCACATTTTCACGAAATTTTTCATTTTCAATTTTCCGGATTTCCTTGTCACCTAATGAAAATTTTGACCAAATTTTCGGATTTCTCGAGAAATTTTACTAAAGAACCCCTTTTTGGAAAATGTTTGGATGTTTCCATAACGCTATAGAAATAAAAGAAATAGCAAAATACTGAATAACTACAAAATACGACAATGTATATAAGGTTTTTTCGTAATCTTTAATACAAAGTTGCAACCTCGCCAGTTAACCAAAATACTTCAAAAAGAATGAAATCGGAAATTGTCATTTTTAAAAATGATTTTTTTTAAAAACCATACACGGTAGAGCTGCTTTGGTTGAAAATTCAACCAATTGGTTGAATTTTACTATTTTTGGTTGAAATTTCAACCAATTGGTTGAATTTTAAACCAATTGGTTGAATTTTCAACCAAAAATAGTAAAATTAAACCAAATGGTTGAAATTTCAACCAATTGGTTGAATTTTCAACCAATTGGTTTAAATTTTCAACCAATTGGTTTAAAATTCAACCAAAATGGTTGAAAATTCAACCAAAAGCTAAAATAAAAAATAAAAATGTAGTAATTATAATACAGAGTAAAAAAATTATCTCTGCATCTATAAAAAGTGCAATAATTTTATAATATATGTATGATATTATATGAACTAGTGATTTTTTATATATTATTATTGATGAGAAGCTGATGAATGACTAATTAAAAAGGTTACTGAATCCATAATTTTTAAATTTAAACTACAATGATATGTGAGATTCTTGGTGTATTATTAATACCATTAATAATTTTTTGAAAAATTAATTTTAAAAATAAATATATTTTTAATAGATGAAACCTTATCATCATAGATCACAGATTGTTGTGGTCACAGTCTAGTTGTTATTGAGTCCGGCCCTTTCCCACTCCAAAAGAAAATTGGAGCTGTGGAAAGGCGATTTTTATCACAGATTTTTATATATCTTTAGGCCCGGCTTGAATTGAAAATAAGTAAAAATTTTGCATAAAATTTAATAACCATTTTATAAAAAAAAACCACAAATAACTATTCTATTTAAAATATCGCTATTTTAACAATTATTTATTTTAACAAATAAAATATTTAAAACGGAGGAACCGTTAATATTGTTTATGTTTTCAATTCAAGCCGGTCCGGCTTAGGTCCTAAAGTTATAAAAATAGGCAATAGCCGTTTCACAGCTCCAATTTTTCGTTGAAGTAGGGAAGGGTCGGGAATTGTAAATTATTGGATAATTGACCGAGTAATTGACTCTATTCTATTATTTTTACTCAAATACCAACATTAAAATATGTTGCAAAAAAATGCAAATTAGCTTCATGAAAATTAGATTTGATTTTCGAGATAAAATTTAATTAAAAAAGGTCTCATAAATCTTTAAAATTTAGTTCCAAATGTAGTGAAAAAAAACAAGCGATGAAAACCGTTTTTTGAGAATAAGAAATACCAAATAAATTTTGTATGGTAAAATAACTACTATAAATATATTATTTTTAAAGGGCAAAATACTTGTAAGATACTTATTGTGTTATAAACTAAAAATTTCTCATAGTAAAAAATTTTAGTATTTTATCAATAGGTATTAGGGGTGTGTGGTTACCCGAGAGTCGACCCAAGTGCCCGAAATTTTGGGTTTTTTGCTTTGAGTTGGGTCAAATTTGGTGTATCTATGGAAGCTTTCGATTCAAAAATTCAAGTGCATACCTTTTCCGAAAAGTTTCGGGCTTCACACGAAATCTGACCTGCAAAAATTTTACAAAAAATACCAAAATTTCGGGTACCCGACCCGACTTTCGGGTCACCGCACACCCCGAATGTAGGTATACATCCGTAGAATATAATATTTTAAAACAGATTCTGTTATTATAAATTTTATTTTATATACATAAATTTCGATTAGGAAATCATGTTAAAAAGGCAGTATTCTGCGCGCGCTAGGCGCGCGGCCATTCTAGTATATTACAAAATTAATGCACTTTTTATAGATGCAGAGATAATTTTTTTACTCTGTATTATAATTACTACATTTTTATTTTTTATTTTAGCTTTTGGTTGAATTTTCAACCATTTTGGTTGAATTTTAAACCAATTGGTTGAAAATTTAAACCAATTGGTTGAAAATTCAACCAATTGGTTGAAATTTCAACCATTTGGTTTAATTTTACTATTTTTGGTTGAAAATTCAACCAATTGGTTTAAAATTCAACCAATTGGTTGAAATTTCAACCAAAAATAGTAAAATTCAACCAATTGGTTGAATTTTCAACCAAAGCAGCTCTACCGTGTATAAGATCGAAAAACAGCCGCCATTTTGTACCCTTTGAACCTAAAACCTTAAAATTTGGTATGGTATCATATGAACGTATACTAAACCCAACCCAATTAGTTTTTTTCAAATTCCCGACTTTTACCTTCCCATTAGTAAAGTTTCACTAAGAATTACTCATATATAGATATAGATAATTTTTATTAAAAGATATATCTATGTACTATATTAATATTAACTAAAAAATTTTTGATTCTTTAATTAGTTATATTCAATATCATTTTATAAAAATAACAAAAAAAATAATGAAATTAAAAATATAAATTTTTAATTTCATTATTTTTTTTGTTATTTTTATTTTTTGTTATTTAACTTTATAAATTAATAATTAAATTATTAAACATATATAATAATTCAATTTAATCTAATTTAATTCCATTTAATTAATCCAGGCCTATACACGGCATTTGTCCCTATGGGTTACATTTTGACTTATTATGATATGTATTATAATTGTTATTATATTATTTTTAAACTGGAATAAATAAATAAATAAATAAATAGAAATTTATTAGGGAAATCGGAAGTAATTTGTGAAAATAGATGACTGTTATAGTAGTGAATGTAATGTCGAGATAGGAGTACCACAGGGGTCAGTCCTAGGTCCAATACTATTTCTTATATGCATAAATGAACTGTTGTATCTATTTAAAAATGATATCCTATCGTTTGCAAATAATACAACAGTGATATGTAGAGGAAAGAATTGTAATGAGGTTGAACGGGACGCTAATCGCAAAAATGGGGAAAATATATGATTGGGTAAATACGAACAAATTAATACTAAATATATATATTTTCTAAATATATATATGGGTGTATCCATTACTTTTCATACAAAAGTGGGCGCACGCGGTTATAAAAAACTCACCCAGCCAAATTTTCAGCTCTCTAGAACAATATAGGGCCAAGTTATGACCTCCAAAAGGTCAAAAAAATGACCTATTTTTGCCTATTTTCAAAATTTCGCCATTCCCTTATTTTTCAGTCAAATTACTTTCGGTTGGTCGCATTTTTTTGGTATAAGCTTCAGAATTCACCAAAAAAATTTATAGACACTTTTATCACGTAGATTTTATTTGGCGATAAAAAATGTTAGACGACTGAAACGAAAAAAAACAGGAATTTTAAATTGGTGCCAAATCTGGAAATCTTTATATAACTACTTCCGGTTAGTCGCAAAATTTTGTACTACTCAAGACCTTTCGAATGCGACCTACAAAATTAAAAACGGCTTATTTTATCCGGAGTTATGCGTATTTTAGTTTGGTCGTTTTTCGGAAATTTTGATTTTTTTGCGTTTTCAAATTACTTGTGAAGTTTTGGTCATAAAAAGTTCCCAGTTCCAAGGATTTTGCTTTTGCGTTGCAAAAACACGTGCTTGTAAGCACCTCAATTTTCCCATTTAAATAACATAGGAATGTTGACTTTTCAGCTTTCTAATTTTTTACAAAGCTTGCAGAATGTTTTGAAAAGCTACTAATCGATGGAAAGTACTATTTAAATATATAAAAAATGATACCCAACCTCAAGTAGCCAAAAAAAATATTTTTAAAAAGATTTTATCGGTAATAAACGAAAAAAAAGTACTCTATTTAAATTACATGAAGCCATGGAGTACTTTTTTTTCGTTTATTACCGGTAAAATCGTTTTAAAAATATTTTTTTTGGCTACTTGAGGTTGGATATAATTTTTTATATATTTAAATAGTACTTTCCATCGATTAGTAGCTTTTCAAAACATTCTGCAAGCTTTGTAAAAAATTAGAAAGCTGAAAAGGCAAAATTCCTATGTTATTTAAATGGGAAAATTGAGGTGCTTACAAGCACGTGTTTTTGCAACGCAAAAGCAAAATCCTTGGAACTGGGAACTTTTTATGACCAAAACTTCACAAAAAAAACCCGGGGAGCAAAGTTTTTCCACAAAGTCCAAAAATAGGTCCACTTTAATACACAAAATACGTGAAGAATAAGGCTTTTTTGGGAATGTATAAAAACGGATAGAAGCCAATATCATCCACCAAAATTTCAGAGATTATTTAGTAATGTTTGAAGAATATTCTCTGAAATTTTTGGCCATTTTGGTTATGATAGAAAAAAGTTATCGTAATTTAAAAATGCAAAAAAATCAAAATTTCCGAAAAACGACCAAACTAAAATACGCATAACTCCGGATAAAATAAGCCGTTTTTAATTTTGTAGATTGCATTCGAAAGGTCTTGAGTAGTACGAAATTTTGCGACTAACCGGAAGTAGTTATATAAAGATTTGCAGATTTGGCACCAATTTGAAATTCCTGTTTTTTTTCGTTTCAGTCGTCTAACATTTTTTATCGCCAAATAAAATCTACGTGATAAAAGTGTCTATAAATTTTTTTGGTGAATTCTGAAACTTATACCAAAAAAATGCGACCAACTGGAAGTAATTTGACTGAAAAATAAGGGAATGGCGAAATTTTGAAAATAGGCTAAAATAGGTCATTTTTTGGACCTTTTGGAGGTCATAACTTGGCCCCATATTGTTCTAGGGGGCTAAAAATTTGGCTAGGTGAGTTTTTTATAACCCCAAACATAATTTAAAAATTTGAGCCCAATCGGTGACATGCGTGCGCCCACTTTTGTATGAAAAGTAATGGATACACCCATATATATAATATATATGTATTCTATAGAAAAGACAGAACGCACCACTTTTTCCATATATAAATCCACCCAACCCAAAGAGTTTAAATTTAACCTTAAGGTTGAAATTAAATAAAAGAACTATTGATATAAATGACAAAATAAAAGTAAATAATAGTAAAAAAATAAGTAATATCCAAAACATTAAATTATGATTATCAAATATAATTAGAATTATATAAAATTAAGGAGATTAAGTAATATAAAGAGGCTAAATATGTTAAATAGAAGAGGATATTAAATACTTACCAAACATTAAATTAATAAAATACTTTACAGATCAAAATATTTTTATATATTTTTTTCTTAATATTCATTAGTTCTTGCAGCTATAGCAGCTAGTTCCACGTTCGGACTACGAGTCCATGTGGACATATTGTATCACGTAGTATATATTTTATATGTATATAATTATAACCAATATGTGTAAACTTATGTGCAATTAGTTAAATAAATAAAAATTTTTAAATTATTTTTGTTTTAATATTTTTCGAAAAGAATTAATTTGAAAATAATTTTTTTTTAAAAGAATCAACCTCAAAATAGTTTCTCTCCAAAAGAATTAAATAAACATTAATTCTTTTCTGAGTAACAAAAAATTCTTTTAGGTTTGGTGTGTAACTCTTTGAAAAACTTTACTGTACTTCAGTATTGAACTACACATATTACACTTAAAAAGATCAAAATTTGATATATATATTTAATGCAGGTTGTTTATAATACTCCTCCACTATTTTATTCGCATTTTTTTCCGAAATAACAAGAATATTTTCCATTAACTAGATTCAACTGCGCTTCGCGCATTCATTCATTTTATGAAATGTTTGTAATTTATGAAAACAAAAAATTTATGATTATTCAGAGTTAGAATTTAGGGTAAATTGCAAAAATTTTCAATAATAAACTAACAAAGTTTACACCTACTTTCAATCCACCGATAACCTCACAATTTGTATTATAATATGAATTTTTAGGATAAGATTAGAAAATGTTCAATTTATATTTTTAATAACTTAAATTTATGATAAATTTATTTTTGAAATCATGAAAATTCTAATTATAATAGTTATATACTTTCATAAAATTCATGCTTACTTTTAATCATGTTCAAAAATCTTTCATAGGAACTAGAAATGGGTTAAAAATTACTAGAAACTATTTTTTCTTTTACTTGACAAAAAAAAAAATATTTATGTACCTCGTTCGATATAGATATAAAGTTAGAAAAAGTTAATCACTTTGTAATTATTACTGTGTAGGTAATATGAAAATTCAAAAGAACTAGTATACAGAAAGTTTATCTAACATTTCAGAAAAAAAGTTTTTTTCATTTTTTTAATTAATATATACTATAATGCTGTAGATTTAAAAAACATCTAACAATAAAATAAATTAAGGTTATTATTTTTACATGTAATTTATTAAATTCTTATCAACATTTAGTTATTTAGTTTTGTCAGTCTCGAACCATCATACTATTCTTTATTTTACAAAGTACGTTAGTGCGTGCAAGTCAGTCTTCTATAGTCTTGTGTAGAGTAAACAGAAGTAAAATAGCAGTGAGTTTTCTTGTACTGAAATTGTTTTATTATTTTAAAAATTTATTATTATAAATTTTTTTTATTTAATTTAGAGGTTTGTACGATATTAATTATTTTTCAACTACATAATTAATAATTATACGCCAAAAAATTTTATTTTAATATCTGATATAAAATAAATACTATCATGAAGTTTCCTAGAAATTTCCAAAAATATTTTACTGTTTTGCTAGTAAATTTAATTAAATTTAAAGTTAATAAGCCAATTTTTTTATTTTGGTTCCTCGTATATAAGGGAACTATTGTGATAGGTAAAATTTTTATTTTTTTGTATATAAGCACGTTTTGAGAATTCAGGAAGCTAAGAAACCAGTTTTAAAAAAAAGTATGCATGTGCCTGCGTGCGTGAGTTTATGTGTGTATGTAAGCATGTATGCATGTACATAAACGGTGATATTTTACTACCAATGTTGTATAAAGAATTAATTTTTTTTTAAAAACATTTTTTCATTAAAAATTTTTAAATTACGTTTTTAGCTCATTTTTTTCTATGAAAGTATTAATTCCTACAAGTATTAATATCTACAAACATAGTTATAGCTCAACACCTTGAATTTTATAATTAATTTTTTGAAAATTTTTGTTTAAAAATTATTTTTATAAAAAGAAAGACAATTTTTTTTTAGACTTAGTACCTAATTTTTTTCTATGAAAATATTAGTTTTAGAAACATCGTTTTTACTCAATTTCTTGAATCTGTTACTTGATTTTTTGAAAATTTTGTTATCAAAATTTTTTGCATTAAAAAGTAAAAAAAAACACTTATTTTTTTTTTTGAGATAGTACTTATTTTTTTCTATGAAAGTATTAGTTTCAAAAATACCGTTTTTACTCTATTTTTTGGATCTGATAACTAATTCTATGAAATTTTTATCGTTTATTTGGAAGTACTAATTTTAGAAATATCGTTTTTATTCGATATCTCGGATTTAATACCTAATTTTTTGAAATTTTAGAAATAATTATCATTCATTCATTCATTTTGAAAAGCAAGTTGTTATTATCATTTATTTATTCATTTTGAAATGTAAGTTAGTAATAAATGTAGCACACAGAGTATGATCGATATTATTTTATTCTTTAAAATTTGACAACTTTATTATGATTTATTCGGCATGGTAAATAAAAATTTAATAAATACTTCATAAAATAGATTTCCAGTACCAATAAGTCTCTTGTGCTACTAAACAAAAATTTATTTGGGAAAAAAATTTTCATTTATAATATTTTAATGTTTTGGTTTTTTTATCATTGAGGAAAAAAAATTAATTATAAACTTACGCAAAATAAAATATCTTTTTCAAACGGTCTCAAAAGTAATGAACTATAAACTTGGTTAAGAAAATTATAATTTTAAGTTTTCTTGTCCACCATGGTCTTTAGGAAAGTATAGAACAATGAGAATCATTAATATTTTATAATTTTATAAAATATATAAAATGTTTAAAAAATGTTAAACGCCTTACAGAAGTTAACGTTTTTAATGAGTACCTATTATAAGTTAACAATATGATTTGATGTAATAAGAAGATATTTTCCTTAAATTTTGATTAAAAAAAATTTAATTCAAAGCTAATTCAAATTAATTGACGATGTATCTAAAAATACTTTAACAATAACCTTAATAAAAAGCTGATAATTAACAATTTTTGACTGTAGGACAAGGCTTTCATAAATGTAATTGTAAATCTGTCAATACATTATCAGGAATTAATAGTTTTTAATGTTTTAAGTCAGAGATCCCCTGAAATTTTTGGTATCATATATTAGGCCTTTAGATTCCATATCAATCAAATTCTCATTGTTCATATGAGAATTTGATTGATATGGAATCTAAAGGCCTAATATATGATACCAAAAATTTCAGGGGATCTCTGACTTAAAACATTAAAAACTATTAATTCCTGATAATGTATTGACAGATTTACAATTACATTTATGAAAGCCTTGTCCTACAGTCAAAAATTGTTAATTATCAGCTTTTTATTAAGGTTATTGTTAAAGTATTTTTAGATACATCGTCAATTAATTTGAATTAGCTTTGAATTAAATTTTTTTTAATCAAAATTTAAGGAAAATATCTTCTTATTACATCAAATCATATTGTTAACTTATAATAGGTACTCATTAAAAACGTTAACTTCTGTAAGGCGTTTAACATTTTTTAAACATTTTATATATTTTATAAAATTATAAAATATTAATGATTCTCATTGTTCTATACTTTCCTAAAGACCATGGTGGACAAGAAAACTTAAAATTATAATTTTCTTAACCAAGTTTATAGTTCATTACTTTTGAGACCGTTTGAAAAAGATATTTTATTTTGCGTAAGTTTATAATTAATTTTTTTTCCTCAATGATAAAAAAACCAAAACATTAAAATATTATAAATGAAAATTTTTTTCCCAAATAAATTTTTGTTTAGTAGCACAAGAGACTTATTGGTACTGGAAATCTATTTTATGAAGTATTTATTCATCCTCAAAGAAATTATTTTACTTATAAATAAAAAATTTAAATGAAAGAAACTACCTATGAGACAAACTTTCTCAAAAATCGACTAAAAAATGGGACATGTGCTTAATAAAATTAAAGGTCTAGGAGTAAACTAGTTAAGTTATGCATAAATTTCATTGTAAGTATCTTATTTAAAGTTACAACTCTTATCCGCGTAAGATAAAAATGGATAAAATTAGGATATGCAAAAAAGGGAAGACTCTAGCTTTTACGTTGCAAATTGTCAAGATGGTTAAGCAAATATCAAAAAACTGAATAACTTTCTGGGTGTTATTCACAGATGATCCTAAATGAGTTTCTTGATATACAACTAGAGCAATCGTACGGTATACATTTCAACTATGAAAGCATTAAAAATAGCAAAGTAACTTATAAGTAAAAAGTATTGATTTTTTCTTTTTCATTTCAACTTTTGAAGGCTAAAATTTCTAACATAATTATTGTTATTATATTTGTATGATTTTAATATCACTAATGTTAATATTGAAGTATAATAAATTTAATATAAGTAATATGAGTTAGTAAAATAAATTTAAAATTGATATAATTTAAATTATACAAATCTTATTACCCAAAGAGAATTGTCTTTACTGCAAAATACCTATTTATCAACAATAGACTATATTTCTATTTTACCTACTATGCTTTATATCAAATAGATGTCATGAGTATAGTTAAAAACATTTGACTGTTTGAGCAATTTACTAATCGTAAATCCAATGATTAAAAAAACCCATGTTTTAAAAATTATCCCTATGAAAAAAATCTTTGATCTGCGCAGATCTGTAATTTTCATTTTTCAGATCTGTACAGATCTGTATTTTGCCACTTTCTGCGCATATCTGTACAGATCTGTAAAATTAAAAAATTGGCTATCCACGGTACATAGGGAATTCATGGAACGCAACCCTATATAAAAAAATGGTTTATTATAAGGGATTTTATGAATTTCCATCCTGTAAAGAAAAGTTTCAGAGCTTTTAATAACAAATTTTAAAAACGCCTAATTTGATTATTCTTAATATTTCATCGACTTATTACGAGTTATCATAAACTGTATTACTTATAAATACACGGTAGAATTGCTTTGGTTGAAAATTCAACCAAAATGGTTGAAAATTCAACTAATAGCTAAAATACAAAATAATATTGATGTTATAATACAGAGTAAAAAAATAATCTGTGCATCCATTAAAAGTGAATTAATTTTATAATAGATTATATAATTTGTGATTTTTTATGTATTATTACTTCCTCAGGTTTTGAGCCAAATGAATAAATAATACATAAAAAATCACTAATTATATAATCTATTATAAAATTAATTCACTTTTAATGGATGCACAGATCATTTTTTACTCTGTAATATAATTACATCATTTTTATTTTGTATTTTAGCTATTCGTTGAATTTTCAACCATTTTGGTTGAAAATTACTATTTTTGGTTGAAATTTCAACCATTTGGTTGAATATTAAACCAATTGGTTGAAAATTCAACCAAAAATAGTAAAATTCAACCAATTGCTTGAATTTTCAACCAAAGCAATTCTACCGTGTATTTGTTTATAGAATTAGCTCTAAAATTTGAAGAAGATGGAATGTCTCGGAAATGCTACTGAAACCTAAAATTTTTCACAACGTAGCAGTGTACGGCCACTCTATTGTTAAAAAAGAAAATTTTTTTTATTTTAAAATATTCTGGTTTTAAAATTAAAAATCCAAATGAATATTTTTTGCCAAAAAAATAATGACTATCAATAAAAATTTAAAATAAGTCGCTAAAAGCAAAAATTATTGATATTAAAAATTATTTCATATTTATATCAAGAGCAAAAAAAGTAACGCATCATTAATATATAACTATGCGTAATTTATAATTTAATTTAGAATCGAATACTTGCAATTTCTAAGAACACTGTATACGTTGTAATTATTTAAATAATAATGTAAAGAAAAGCTTATACCTTTTCCATTGCGTACGTCAGTGCTATAAACTTTTTCGTTGCTATATAGCTAGATACTTTGGTTTTAGTCATTAAAGAATCAAGAATTAAAAAATAAACAACTCTGATGCGTGTTTAATGATTTTTTTTCTGTGTCAATTTACGTTTCCGCAAATTTGTATTTTTTAAAGATATATTTTTTAGTAATTTCAAAAAATTAAAAATATCTTTGAATTTAAATATTATGTGCCCTTGTGGTTTAATTCAAACCCGAAGGCAATTTGTTTGCCATTTAAACTCTCTGCAAGTCCTCTCTAGTTTTACAATTAGTTATCATTAAAATTCACAGCTCAATTTAATATTAACGCAAACTGTGTTTAGTTTGATATTTTGGTTTTAATCATTAGAGAATCTAAAGTCTTAAAATAATAAAATGTTGGTGCTAAAATTTGTGTTTAATTTTTTAGCAGTATTAGGAATGTGGTTACCTATTAAATTTGGTAATTCGTTCAAGAAAAAAATTTTTTATGCAATTTATCAATTTATCTTAAGTCTCATATATTTATCAATGTTATCATTCATGATGTATTTTCTCTTTAAACAATTGATAAGTAAAAACAGCAAATTTGATTATTATTATGAAGAACTTTTTATTTTACCGGCTCAGTCTGTTGCCTATTTAAAATTTATCTTTACGATTGTAAAAAGAAATAAAATTATCAAACTAGCTGATTATTTTCTTCAAGATGAATTTAAACCCTTGAATGAATTCGAGGAAGCTCAAGAAAAAAAATATGAACTTATTATCAAGTAAGTAATTGTTTTACATATTAAAACTATTCAAGGGGTATTGATAATTTTTAAAATAGGTATTTTGCAATATTTCTCTCTATTCTTGGAATTTTAACTATACAAGCGGAACTTTACTCTCCAATTCTATTACAAATGATATCAAATGATTCAGAACGTAAATTACCGGTACCAGTAGATTTTTATTTTGATTTGTATAGAAATAGTTATTGGATCCCTTACGTACATGAATGCATTCTTGGATATTTAATGATTTGGTTGGCTCCATTTGATTCTATGATTCTTGGTTTTATTATTCGTGCTCATCAACAACTAGATTTGTTAGCAATAAGAATTTAAAAAATTCCAGAAATGGTAGATGAAGCTTTAATTGAGAATCCTAATGAAAGTAGATTGAACGTAGAAAAAAATATTTTATCAAAAATTATTCAGCAGCATCAGAAAATTTTTGAGTAAGTCACTTGTCATAAATGAATCATTCTTTACATTTATTAACTTTTTCATCTTGTTTTTTCTAGATACGTTAACGCCATCAATGATACATTCAAAGTAATTTTGGGCTTACAGTTTATCTTTAGTGGGCTATTAATCAGTGTAATGGTTTTTCAATTAGCAACTCAAAAAACAGATTTATTTGAAACTATCTTTGAAATTTTGTTAATTCTTGCAGGATTATTTGAATTATTTTCATTCTGCATTTTCTCAAGCGAAGTTCACTGGAAGGTAATTAAAAAAAATGTTATTGAGAGCAATTTATCAAAGAAATGACTTAACTAATTTTAATAAATTTAAGGGCCTTGAAATTGTAGACCATTTGTATTTCATGAATTGGTTAACATTAACTCCAAAATCAAGGAGAACAATTTTAATTATGATGATCAGATCAGGAAGACCGATAATTATTCGATGTGGACCATTAATTGAATTTACTAATCAGTCATCACTAAAAGTAAGTATTATTAATAAACTATATTCATTTCAATTGAGGTTTAAAAAGATTTTATACTGAATTAATTTTTCTATTTTTTAAGATATTGAAAGTTTCATACTCTGGTTATAACATGATGGCATCTGCAAATTCAAAGTAAATTCTAATTCAAAATTAAGAGTTGACTGAATTGAACAAGTCTCATTTATTCAAAACGAATAAAAATTTATAGTCTTTAAATGAGATCCAGGGTTGGGTCAAAAGACAAATGTAAAAATACAAAGAAAATTCTATTTTATACTAGCCATGAAATTTCCAACAAATGATTCAAGTGTTGGAAATAACTTCTATAATTGAAAACACTATTAAATTTAACTGTAAAATTCTTTAAAACATTCTTTATCAATTGGTAGGTTAAAAAAAAATAAAAATTAACAAATGTAAAGAATAAATTTAAGCTAACTAACTTGAACAAGTTTGATTCTTTTTCAAATCTATCATTCAAAGCACATTATAATGAATTAAAATTTAGAAGCTTTCAATGAGATACATAGTTGGGTAAAAAGGTAAATGTAAAAATATAAAGAAAATTTTATTTTATACTAGCTGATAGTGATAGGATGATACTTACTTTCAAAAAAATGAGACCAACCAGAAGTGTTTTGGTTCATTGAAAATTACCAAAAAAACCTATTCCATAACATTGAGCCCTACGTTTCTAGGCCCAGAAGGCCCATTGGAATGAGCGAAGGATAGTCAACATGTTTTTTCAACATAATAAACTCATCCATAATCATTTAGAGTAATTTGATGTTCTAAATGTATTGAACTCCCCTTGTGAGTGCCGAATCGAATAATACCAATTCCGACAGTAAAATTTTATCATATTTAGAAGAAATTTCACTTTTTTAATCAAATTTTCAAAAAATTTTATTCTTCCCAAAAATAGTAAAAATTGAATATTTCCAAAAGTACAATAGCTGAGGCGCAAGACTATGGCCTATGTCACTCGCGGACTTTTATTCTTTATTTTGACACCAGTTTTATGAAATTTCATTCACTGGTTTGACCCTGATGATGGAACACACACTCATACACCCAAACACACAAATAACATTTCAAATTCATATAGTAGTAAGATAAGATAAGATATATAGTACATATTTTTGTTAATTTTTTCACAAAAAATCCCGTTGCGGCAAACGATTGTTTTTTAATGTTGAAA
Source organism: Anagrus nilaparvatae (assembly GCA_022575985.1). Lineage (NCBI taxonomy): Eukaryota > Metazoa > Arthropoda > Insecta > Hymenoptera > Mymaridae > Anagrus > Anagrus nilaparvatae. The sequence goes on along the minus strand of JAKSXM010000231.1, from coordinate 7,906,983 downwards.
TGATTGCAAATGAATTGAAATTGAATTCTTCAGTCTTATGAAGTTTTGAGTGCAAAAAATTAATTTTTTTAAAATTATTTTTACGGGTCAAGCCATTTGCAATCGTTTAAATAAAAAAAAAATCCGCTAGCAGCAAATGAGATTCCGCTAGCGTCAAGCAGATTTGTTTTTTAGTGTACACGGTAGAATTACTTTGGTTGAAAATTCAACCAATTGGTTGAATTTTACTATTTTTGGTTGAATTTTCAACCAAATGGTTTAATATTCAACCAAAAATAGTAATTTTCAACCAATAGGTTGAATTTTCAATCAAAAATAGTAAAATTCAATCAATTGGTTGAAAATTCAACCGATAGGTAAAATACAAAATAAAATTGATGTAATTATAATACAGAGTAAAAAAATCATCTGTGCATCCATTAAAAGTGAATTAATTTTATAATTTAATTTGTAATTAGTTATTTTTCATCTACTACTTCATTTGGCTCAGAAGCTGAGGAATGACTAATTAAAGATGTTACTTAATTTAATTTATCCATAATTTTTAAATTTAAACTATACCTATATGTAATACATAAACAAGAGTTTGTGTTTTGAAAAACTTGAAATTTTAGATTCCATTTTAATTTAATTAGTCATTCCTCAGCTTTTGAGCCAAATGAAGTAATAATACAAAAAAAATCACAAAAATTATAAGGGTAGATTTAAATGAAGTGAGGGCGATTTGTATGGTCGGGTCTTCAAAACTGCCCCAAAGTTTTTTTTTCTGAAAGTACTAACAAAAATAAGTAACCAACCTAATTTTTAGCCTCCAAGAGCGAAATCTCGATTTTTGGCAGTCATTTTAGTGTTTTTGACTGTCGTAAAAAAAGTAAGAAAAATGAATCATAATTTTTTTTATTATTGCTGTAAAAAACTCACATTAGCATGAAAAATTTTTTTTTATATGGCCAGATAGGAAATTTCCCTGGCTATCCGATTCCGGGGTCAAAATTTTTTTTGAGTAGCGCATGCGCGAGGAATCGCTAAGATAGGCTGTTTTTTTTTCAAAAGTCGATTTCTCAAATGCCTATTAGTGAAAAATCTTGTAACCAGGCTTAAAATTTTCCTTAAACCTTATATTTTTTGGCGAAAAAAAAATTTCAATGGGTCACTACTTTTTGGGAGCTCTAGATAAAAAAATAGCAGCTTTCAAAACCTCATTTTTTACAAATTTAAAATTTCCCGCCAAGTCAAGTGAACAATCAAAAATTTGACCAAAAATTTGGATATCGCGGGAAATTTTACATAAGGATATATCTTTTCATGTTTTTAAGAGCGTTTATGTTAAAGCAGCAAAATTTTAAATTAAAAGATTAAAATATCTCATTTTTTAAAGAATTTTTTTATTTTTTAAATTATACCAAATTATACCTAATCAGAAAATAATTTATTATTTCACTGTTTTACCATGATTTTAATCTTTTAATTTAAAATTTCGCTGCTTTAACATAAACGCTCTTAAAAACATAAAAAGATATATCCTTATGTAAAATTTCCCGCGGAATCCAAATTTTTGGTCAGATTTTTGATTGGTCACGTGACTTGGCGGGAAATTTGAAATTTGTAAAAAATGAGGTCTTGAAAGCTGTTATTTTTTTATCTAGAGCTCCCAAAAAGCAGTGTCCCATCGAAATTTTTTTTTCGCCAAAAAATATAAGGTTTAAGGAAAATTTTAAGCCTGGTTACAAGATTTTTCACTAATAGGCATTTGAGAAATCGATTTTTGAAAAAAAAACAGCCTATCTTAGCGATTCCTCGCGCATGCGCTACTCAAAAAAAATTTTTGACCCCGGAATCAGATAGCCAGGGAAATTTCCTATCAGGACTGCAATAATAAACCCACCCCTCCTTAAATTACATATATGTTTAAAACGTTTTAATTAAAATAATTTTGATTCACCCCCTTTTACCCCCAAAATATGTAATTCGTTAAAAGCACTGTTTTTTCCAATTTTAAAATGTCTTCATGGGTTTTTTGGGTCGCAGAATTCAATAATGCTTTAAAAAAAAGATAATTAAGGTATTTCTGGAGGAAAATTAGCTCCATTTTCACCCCTTTCACGTCCTAAATATTTAAATTTAATAAAAACTTTGCTTATTAATTTCAAAGTTTAAACACGCAAAATAAAAAATGAAAAGTAAAAAAAGGGTGTTAAGATATTACTGGTGATGAATTCGCCGTTTTTTAACCCTTTTTATCACCCTAATATTTAATACTTATAAAAACTTTTTTTTTTAATTTTAAAATGCCTATACGGGTTTTTCGAGTCGTAGAATTCAAATATGATGTTAGAAATGTCATTCAATGCATTGCTGGGGGCAAATTAACCTCTTTCAGTTCATATATAATCTCCTTATTATAATATTAAATGAAATGTATGGTTAAAATCTGATTTATTTTATTTAAAAAGACATTATCAGTTAAATTAAATTAAAACCAATGATTTTACAGACAAAATTAAAATAAATGATGGTAGTCAATGTTATGCTTTGATCAAATATTATTTTCAATATAGCAATGATCTATGTAGCATTTTATAATTATAAGATTGTAGAAGACAGGCGAATTATAATTCAAAAGTTCAGTTTATTAGTTTCAAATATTTTACCAGCTGAAAAAAGTAATGTTTGAAATATTTTTAAAATTGCAGATATTAGCTCAATTACTAATGTTTTTCTAAATAATAATTATTTATTGAATGTTTTTATGTAAAAATATATATTGTATCTGATTATTTTAACTCGTGAATTAAATTTAAAAGAGCATTATTTTTTTATGTATTTATAGATTTTTTTGTTACTATAAAATAAATCTAGCTTTTATAAATCTAGCATAAAAAATAGTATTTATAAAATTTATAAATTTAAAAATATTTTCTTTTTAACATAAAAGTGCAAACATAATCGTTTTTCTTTACAGGATGCAAATTCATTAAATTCAAAATCCCTTATAATAAATCATTTTTTTATAGGATTACGTTCCATGAATTCCCAATGCACCATGGATAGCCAATTTTTTAATTTTACAGATCTGTACAAAATAAAACAAAATATATATAAATATATAATAGATTTTGATTCCATGTACTAGATTCATAAGAATAAAATATTATTAAGAAATAAAAATTTCTTATTTGTTACTTAGTACATAAATGGTATTTCACTCGAATACATTGAGCGAGATCATCAGTAAGAAACTCAATGTATTTTTCTTATATACCAAATCTCAGCTTGAGTTGTCTTTGATTTCTTATATACTCTCCCGACTTCATTTCCCTTGCGAGAAAGTATACTTGAAATCAATTTATAACATGGACCACTGTATGGCAACAAATGTTATAGCTGAGTAAAATGTATTACATTCAAAGCACCAAATTCATGGCATTAGATGTGAATATGAATGTAATAACTAATCAAGAATGCCCGTAAAGCAAATTAAAATAAAACAAAATATATATAAATATATAATAGATTTTGATTCCATGTACTAGATTCATAAGAATAAAATATTATTAAGCATATTCTGTACAGATATGCGCAGAAAGTGGAAAAATACAGATCTGTACAGATCTGAAAAATGAAAATTACAGATCTGCGCAGATCAAAGATTTTTTTCATAGGGTATATTTCTAATATTTTAATTAATTTTTTTTTGGGGGGGAGGTTAGTTTTTAATTTATTATTTGCACAGATGCCTTTGTTTCAAAATGGGTAATAAAAGTTAATTTAAATTTTTGAAATCTCAAAAAGTTAATTTGTAATCCGATTGATTAAGTGTTATGTAAGTTAATACTCCAGTTCAATTTTTCTGCTAGAATTTTTAGCATATTTAGGCATATTCTATGATTCTAAAAATGTATTTTTCTAGTTTTTACCGGTTTTTATATTGAAACTAACCAAATTAGTGCTTGGAATATAACAAGTACACTATATATATGGGCGATTATTTCTCAAGCCGGCCACCCCGTCTGTCCAAAAATGGTGGCAACTTAAAGATTTTGGTTTTTTCAAATTGACTGGAAAAGAGTTTTGTTTTTTATTCTCATTGGCCTTTTCAACTCTGTAAATTTACTGTGACCGTTTCAGGCACTGAACGGTGGTGTATCCAAATTTAAAAATCAGAAAAATTGAAATAAAAGAAGATTAACGGTAATTTAAAAATTTTTTTTTTTCTTAAAAGTTGTTATTTATTAAAAAAAAAGAATATGAGATCACTTTTGTAGTAATTATTTGATTCCTTAAGGTACCGGTACGAATTGGAAAGGCGTTTTTGAAGACATTTTTGTTTATTTAATTTCTAAGCCCCTTTATTAGTTATAAGTTTACAATTTTTTTTATGCATTAATGAGGTATTTATATACATGAAAAATATTTTTTTTTTAAATTTTTATAATTAGTTTTATTTATAGAGGGCGCCAAAGTACAGGTGCTGGAAATCCATTCGGTCCATTGCGGATAGTTAATCTCAGGATTGGCATGTCGGAAACAAAAAAATCAAAAAGATTCTTAATAAGTGATGAGTCTCATAGGGCAATTTACCTAAAATAGAAAAAAAACCTGAAAAATAAAAAAATGGGCAAGCCGGAAAAAAAAATTTTTTAAATGGACGATTTTTTTACCCTATTACGCTTGGTAAAGGAATTTTTAAATTAATTTTTTTATAATTTTATGGTAAATTGCCATGTAATATACTTTAATAAAGAGAACGCACTTAAGTTTTTGAAAATCGGCTCAGCCAATCCGGAGATTAACTATCCGCAGATTGAAAAAAAGGTAGTTTCGAGATAATCGCGTTTGAAATTTTTTGTTTGTATTATTTCTTAAGTATTTCGAACATTTAGAGTCGTATAACATCGTTATAAAGCAGAATTTTGCCTAAATATTTTAGGAGGGAATTTTTGAAGGTATAAAGAGTTAAAAAAAAAATTAAAAAAAATTTTGAGTTTTTGAAAAATCCAATATGAGCCGGTATCTTAAAAAGATTTGTGGGTGCTATGTAGTATTTAAAAAACTTCAACTTTGAGTGTTGATGTCTCTGAACCTATATATTCGAAATAAAAAAGTTTTAGCGCAAAATGGCAGTCTTTTGATACATAATAAGTGTGCCAAATGACAGGAGATTTGATCGAGTAGTTTTGGATTTAGCAATTTAATTAATTCTCTTAAAAAAATGGGTTTCAAAGTTTGTTTCAGAATCACCCTTTGAATTGCTAAATCCAAAACTACTCTATGAAATCCCCTGTTATTTAGAACATTTATTATGTATCAAAAGACTACCATTTTGCACTAAAACTTTTTTATTTTGGATATGTAGGTTCAGAGAAATTTATAGTCAAATTTGGCGTTTTCTAAAGACTACATAGCACCCACAAAACTTTTTAAAGAATCAAGTGGTTTAAATTTATTTGTTTTAATAAATAACAACTTTTAAGAAAAAAAAATTCAAAAAAACTTACCGTAAATCTACTTTTATTTCAATTTTTCTGATTTTTAAATTTGAACATGCCACCGTTCAGTGCTTAAAATTGGGCACAGTAGATTTACAAAGTCGAAAAGGCCAATGAGAATAAAAAACTAGACCCTTTTCCAGTCAATTTGAGAAATCCAAAATCTTTTTAAGTTGCCACCATTTTTGTAACGAGGGGGTTGGCCGAAATGAGAAATAATCGCCAATAATTTTATTTCAACCCTTATTTTATTTCTTTAATAAATTAATATTAAATTTAAGGATTGAAATAAAATAAGGGGGTGGTTTTCATTCCTAGGGGTTATATATTTTGCTTTTTTTTTGTAAAATAATCATATCTTACATCAAAGATAAGCAATAACTTTGTTAAACATCAAATTTAACAAATTATACTATTTTTTGTGATATTTTGGGTAGTTCAACCCTTATTTTGGGCTAATTGAAACCTTAATATAGGGGTTAAACGGGAAGAAAATACTTTATTTGCATATAATGTGCAATCATTAAATCACATTTTTAGAGAACTAACTAAGATAACAGTTTTCCATTGGTTTTTTATGAATTTTTAGCGTAAAATTGGGAAAATTACCCTAAAAAAGAGTGTTTTTCGCCAATTTCGGAGTTTTTAACACATTTTTCTGTTCTGGGACCACAATTATTGAAATCAGCAACCAAAAAAACGTATCCCTAGGTATATTTAAACCCTATTAAAAAATTTTTTGAATCCACTGTGAGCTGCCCTCGTTTTTCAATTTTGAAAAATCTTCTAGAGACTTGCGCGACCTCTAAAACGTCACCAAATAATCTGAAATTTGCCATGGTATCTTGGTATCATGTGTACAACAATATACTCCATGAAGAGCTAATTTGAAGCACTTTTGTTTTTGTTTTTATCACCCTAATATATATATGATTATTTTTGTTTTTATTGACCTGTACTGGGCATAATTTTTAAATGAATCATATCAAATTAAATTGCCCTATCTCGATATGTGTACGTATATATTACATAAAATTTAATATTAATTTTTTAAATCTTGAAAATGTTATTTTGTAATGACCAAGGACTGGGCAAAAAAATTGAAAAAATTACAATACTTGTAAATATGGTTTTTTTACATAGCCTGTATACCTTGAATTTGTATTAAACATAAAATGTATTTGACTAGAAATCAAATAAACGAGAGAGGCTCATTTAAATGAGAGAAACGTCTAAATTTTTAACACAGTTCATGTAATAAAAACTAAAAAAGTTTTTTCATTTTTGCCCAGTCCTTGGTCATTAAAAAATAACATTTTCAAGATTTATATTATAAAGTAATGGGCGATACAAACAAAAATAACAATAATTATTTAATTTTTTAAATTAAAATTAATGATTATTAGGTATAAACAAAGAATTAAATGCATTAAATCGGCAAATAAAGTGTATATTTAAATTCAAATAAAAATGGGTTAAAGTGTGTGTTTAACTCTATGGCCGGTAATACATATTTTTTTGTTATTTAAAAATTTGTGGTTTATATAATATGTACACTCGGTAATATGTGGGTAGATTTAAATGAAGTGAGGGCGATTTGTATGATCGGGTCTTCGAAACTGCCCCAAAGTGTTTTTTTCTGAAAGTACTACCAAAAATAAGTAACCAGCCCAATTTTTAGCCTCCCAGAGCGAAATCTCGATTTTTGGCAGCCATTTTAGTGTTTTTGACTGTCATAAAAAATGTAAGAAAAATGAGTCATAATTTTTTTTATTATTGCTGTAAATTCAAGAAAATAAAACTAAGTATGAATTGAATTTAGCAAATGCAATAAATGATTTAAGAGAAGCTAGTCAGGAATTTGAAAGTCAAGTAATAATTTTAATTGGTGCAATGAATTGGGCATCAAATGGCAAAATACATCCAAAATTTTTAAACCAGAAGCAATTTGAAAATTCAATAAATATTATAAAAAATTCTCCAATTAATGCAGAATTTTCATCCCAAAGACATGATTTTACTCTATCAGAAGTAGTCCAAATGTCAAAAATAATGTAGCAAATAATAATCTGATTTATGCAGTATTTTTGCCATTATTAGAATATGTGTATATGTATTTATATAAACTACACCCAATACCTATATTGCAAAATATGCGAAATACCTAAGTTTCAGCATATATACTCCCCTCGTTTGAATTTTCTAGTTATAATTTATAATTAATTTATTTTTTTATAATTTTCTAATTATACTATTAGCCATTAGAAATTAATTTTTCAAGAAGTAAAGCGACGTTAAATTCATAATGGTCACAAGAAATTATTTAAAAAAAAATTTTTAAGAAAAGTTTAAGATAATTTTTAGTATAGCTAATTTAAAATGATTAATTTTTCAAATATTGTAATCATTATTTTTTTTTTTAATAAAAAAAAACAATTTTTATAAAATAAATACTTCTTTTTGGTTCACATATTTAAAATATTCTCATTGGTTTTAGGACAATACCAAAAGTCTTTTCGATCTGATTAAGAACCAAAAATAGTTAATTTTTATAAAGTATTTTTCTCCGAATATTGAAAAGTCAAATAAGTTTTTTTGACATTATTTTTAAAATTATTTGATATTGCAAATGTAGTGATTACAAAAAACCTATAACTGTACGCTAATATTATAAATCTGTATTTTGTAATAAAGAAGTATAAAGCTACAGTACGGATAAAAAATAATAATATAATTGTATTCAGTAAAATGGTTTTAATACTATGTGAATAGCTAGTCACGTATAAGTTTTCATATTTTGATTTGTCCGCTACAAAATATGAAATATAAAAAACGGAGAAAAAATATCAATGGAAATTTATTATTCATGTAAAAAAACAAAGTTTTCTAGACATTTATTGGATCGAATGTATCTTGAATATTTAATTAAATATTGGCTGGTATTATAATTGGAGTAAGAAAATGTTCGTAAATTTATACTATAACAATTATAATTGTTCCCTATTTTATATCTAATTTTATAAGAAAAAGAAAAGTTCAAATTATTGAATTTCTCATAAAAAAAGAATCAATATTCATACGAGGTATTATACACGTATATTCGTGTACTACAGTGTAATATGACAGTGTATAGCAATTAATTCAAAAGTATTGTGGAAATTATACGCATAATGTATATTTTAATTCAAAAAAACCATACCAACTGTTTTTAGAGCAATGTATGCTAAAATTCATTTATCTAATATTTAATTCAATAAAATATATGGAATATTTAAGATTAATTCAATTTTTTGCTAGAATAAATTAATTTTTTTAATAGAAGAAAGAATTTAATTTCTAACCAGGCAATAAAAATTATCTATGTATGATACCAAATTAAATTTGAACAACTAATTCTGTAGATTTAAGGAAACTTACTTCAAATATTAAAATTAAATTATCTTGTAGTTAACCAATGCGGGCTTGAAACGATTTTAAATAGAAATGCAAGCTACTGAAAATGTTGAAAACGGGATTTTAATACCGTGAAAATCAAAAAAATCTCCAGAGCTCTTTTTTTTTACGTAAAAAACTGAATTTTTTAGGTTTTTTTCATTTTACTCTACTTTTAAATTTCTTTATTCGTGACAAATAAGACTCAAACATATTCTATACCTTATAGAAAGTATCTCTGAAGTCAAATTTTTCACTCTCGAGCATGAATTAAATGATCTTATAATCAACGTAAATGTAAATCAACTACAACTGCTATAGTACTTAACATCAAATGTTACAAGAATCATAGAGGTATCTGGTTTGGTGGCCAATTTAAGAGTAATAAGGGATTTTACTTTTTTGTCATAAATCTAGTAAATTAATTAAATACTTGTTTCATTGAAAGTTTCTCATGTTGTATAAATAAAACAAAGAAATATTAGTGAACAAAGAACGATTATTTAATGAAAAGTTTATGAGATCAAAATTTTTTTGTTAATTTACAAACCTCAAATATTACATGATATAATAAAGTAAGAATATTTTGAACACCACTGTCTCCTTTTCCTACTAGTTTTATAATATTTTGAAAGTATTGTTCATTACCAAATAATTTTATGGTGTCCTGGAAGCGTTTTATTTTGTCATTAAATGAATAAAAAGCGGCTTGTCTATAGTCGGATCCAATTCGTTATTCAAAAATAAAAAGCACGAAAACGATTGAATAGAGATTTTACCTATAGGAATCTGTTTACATAGCACTAAAGATCAGTATCGACAATGAATAATCTTGGGGAATTGAAAATTGGGTGAAAACCCCTCAATTCCACCCCCCCCCCCCTTAAGCCCTAAAATTTAAATTGATCTTTTTTTGTAATTTGAGTGACCCCTAGTAGGTATTTTTAGTCGCTGAATCTGAAAATGAAGTCCAAAATTTTTTTAAGGGGTGTACACCCTTATTTGAATCCTTTTTTACTCTTAAAATAAGCAATTTTTTATAAAACGTTTTTTTCTTAATTTGATGGCCCCTAGTCGGTATTTTTGGTTGCTGAATCTGAAAATTAAGTCCAAAATTGTTTTTAAGGGGTACACACCCTTATTTTAACCCTATTCTACCCTTAGAATAAGCAATTTTTTATAAAACGTTTTAATTTTATTTTTATGGCCTCTAGTAAGTATTTTTGGTCGCTGAATCTGAAAATGAAGTCCAAAATTTTTTTTAAGCGGTGTACACCCTTATTTTAACTCTATTCTACCCTTAGAATAAGCAATTAAAAAAAAACGGTTTCTTTAACATTCACGATCCCTAGTAGGTTTGTTGGGTCACCAAATCTGAATTTCATGTAAAAAATTACTAGGTATTAGACCCTTATTTTCACCCTCAAAATAAGCAATTTTTTTAAATTATATTAAACTTGTAGTACCAAAATAATTGGTAATAGTTTTTTTTATTAATAAAAATTTATTTTTATGAGAAAATAAAATATTTCTACTCATTTAAATATTTCTTGAGAAGTGTTAATATAGTTGTAATATGTAAAAATATGTTTAAAGATTAAATGAGCGTAAGTTTTACTTTCCCTTAATAAATATAAGGAACATTTAATTAAAAAAACTTTATTTACATAATTTTTAGTTGATTTACATGTATAAAATTACACTTATTCAGTCATTTAGTAATCTTTGTCATCTTCTTCAGAACCGTCATTTTCAGAAAGTACATGAACTTGGTCGTTTTCTTCACCTGCTTCATCATCGTCACTTTCATCTGGGCTTTCAGTTATATTAATGCAATTGCTCCCATAGCAATTAACACCACTAGGAGAACACTCCAACTTACTTCTTCTACAACCACATTGTTTGCCACAGCCTTTTTTGCAGCCACAAATAATAACATTTAAAACATTTTGTGGGGCATAGAGATTTGGCGATCCAAAAAACCTACTGAGGGTCGTGAATGTAAAAGAAAATGTTTTTTTAAAAAATTACTTATTTTAAGGGTAGAAAAGTGTTAAAATAAAGGTGTTCACCCCTTAAAAACAATTTTAACATAGAACATGTTCATTGGATGGGGTATTTGAAAAAGTCTGGCTCGGCAGGGGGGGGGGGTTGAAAAACTGACACTTTTAGGGGGGGGGGGGTCAAAACTTGACGTTTTTAGGGGGGGGGGGCAAAAATTGACGTTTTTAGGGGGGGGTCAAAAATTGACGCTTTTAGGGGGGGGGGTCAAAAATTGACGTTTTTAGGGGGGGGTGAAAAGGTGACGTCATTAGGGGGGGGGGTGAAATGGACTTAGAATATTTTCGATTCAGGGACTTTTGGCGCAGAAGTACCTAGGGACCTATGGTGCAGAAGTACCTAGGGACCTTTGGTGCAGAAGTACCTAGGGACCTTTGGTGCAGAAATACCTAGGGACTATTGGTGCAGAAGTCCCTAAAGACCTTTGGTGCAGAAGTACCTAGGAACCTTTGGTGCAGAAGTACCTAGGTAGCATTGGTGCAGAAGTACCTAGGGACCTATGGTGCAGAAGTACCTAGGGACCTTTGGTGCAGAAGTACCTAGGGACCTTTGGTGCAGAAGTACCTAGGGACTATTGGTGCAGAAGTCCCTAAAGACCTTTGGTGCAGAAGTACCTAGGAACCTTTGGTGCAGAAGTACCTAGGTAGCATTGGTGCAGAAGTACCTAGAGACATATGGTGCAGAAGTCCCTAAAGACCTTTGGTGCAGAAGTACCTAGGGACCTTTAGTGCAGAAGTACCTAGGGACTATTGGTGCAGAAGTACCTAGGGAGCATTGGTGCAGAAGTACCTAGAAACCTATGGTGCAGAAGACCCTAAATACCTATGGTGCAGAAGTACCTAGGGACTATTGGTGCAGAAGTACCTAGGGAGCATTGGTGCAGAAGTACCTAGAAACCTATGGTGCAGAAGACCCTAAATACCTATGGTGCAGAAGTACCTAGGGACTATTATTGCAGAAGTCCCTAAAGACCTTTGGTGCAGAAGTACCTAGGAACCTTTGGTGCAGAAGTCCATAAAGACCTTTTGGTGCAGATGTACCTAGGGAGCATTGATGCAGAAGTACCTAGGGACCTATGGTGCAGAAGTACCTAGGGAGCATTGGTGCTGAAGTACCTAGGGACCTATGGTGCAGAAGTCCCTAAAGACCTTTGGTGCAGAAGTACCTAGGAAACTTTGGTGCAGAAGTACCTAGGGAGCATTAGTGCAGAAGTCCCTAAAGACCTTTGGTGCAGAAGTACCTAGGAACCTTTGTTGCAGAATTACCTAGGCAGCATTGGTGCAGAAGTCCCTAAAGACCTTTGGTGCAGAAATACCTAGGGAGTATTGGTGCAGAAGTACCTAGGGACCATTGGTGCAGAATTTTTAAGAATTTATTGCAAAAATTAATAAAAAATAAATTCATATTATTTAAAAAACTATAATAATTTGAAAATTTAATTAATTTGGTTCACTTTGATCTCTAAGCAGCATGATTTCTAAAATAAAAATCTATATATAAATATTTGCATATAAATATTTATATTATGAACACAATAGATACTTTATTATCAATGTTATAAATGAACATGTTCCATGCTCGTTGGTTGTGTAGTTACACAAACCGGTTATATTTGACTTCATTTTCAGATTCAGCGACCAAAAATACTTACTAGGGGCCATCAAATTAAAATAAAAACGTTTTATAAAAAATTGCTTATTTAAGGGTAGGAAAGGGTGAAAATAACGGTGTATACCCCTTAAAAACAATTTGGACTTCATTTTCAGATTCAGCGACCAAAAATACCTACTAAGGGTCACTCAAATTACAAAAAAAGATCAATTTAAATTTTAGAGCTTAAGGGGGGGGGATTGGGGGGTTTTTCACCCAATTTTTAATTTCCCAAGATTGTTCATTGTAGATACTGATCTTTAGAGTTATATAAATAGATTCCCATAGGTAAAATCTCTATTCAATCGTTTTCATGCTTTTTAGAGGTTTGGCCTTTTTTTTTACTCCTCAGCTAAGTTTTTTAATTCGTGGTTTGTTTTATGTTTAGTGTAACGAGTTTGATTACCTTTAGTTTAAAATCCAAATGCAAGTTTTTTGTGAAATTTCTATTTAAAAAAAATAAATTTTAAGCAAACTTTGCTCTGAAAACACATTGCGTGGTCTTTTCAATTTAAAAACTGCGTAATGCAAATTGTAACACCTTCAAATATATTTTTATACAAATCTGTATGCAAAAATATAAAACCAAAATTTTACGTGTCATAATGGTTCATCTTATGAGTAATCAAATAGTTTAATTTTTTTTTTCTTTTTTGAGTATGAAAGACAGCAATTTTGACAAATTTTTTCTTGGTGGAAAAAAATACCGCAATTTCAAAAAAAAGTTTAGAAGGAAAAAATTTTTTTGTGAAAGTTTATTTACCAGTTTTGCAATTTCATGCATACTTTAATGTATTGCTACGTCTCCTAGGACCAATTTATGAACAAGCTAATACTTTTTCAAAATTTTTCAGGTCTTGAGTATTGGAATAGATTAATAAAGTACCTCGTAATAAATTTTAAGAGAGGTAATCAATAATTAAATCAATATTTTTATTTCTATGAAAATAAGAGTTAGAAATAGTTTAAAAGTGGGCGTAACAAGTATATGACATTTAATTGTAATACTTAAGAAAATAATTTTATAAAATTAAACTTTTATATTTTAAAAGAGGGGTGGGTATTAATAAAATGAATGCCTGCTGGAATACATTTAATGGAAGAAATTTTCTATTTTACTTACAGCTTTATGTTGTAAATGAGATTAAAATATTTTAAAAAGTCGTGAATAATATAATTTTTCAATAGAACTTATAATAAAATTAATAGAGCGGATGAATATTGCTTTAATATGAAAAATTCAAGATTTGTATACTTTAGTGAAACTGAACATGAGCATTTAGGTATTTTATTTTAGTAAAAGCCTGTTAATAATCCCTTTTATACTTGCACTACTTATTGTTACAGATTTTGATTGGGATTCAGTTTTAAATCTTATTGAATCAGTTATTCTAGAAAAACGGACATACGAAGATAAAATTAAAAATTATCTTAATTTTTTATTTTTGTGTTTTTTTTCATTATCTGGATTGTATGCTTCTACGATTGTCAGAAATGATATGCCTTTTATCATTCATAATCTTCTAACATATGGGCATATCTCACCAAGTGGTTATATTGCATATATGAGGGTTTTAGTGAAAATCCAGCTTTCTGTTTCAAAAAAAAATTATTGAAATTTATTTATATACATTTCTTCTCAAGCCTCAAGAAATTTTTTTGCCTAATTTCGTTAATTATTATGAAATAACAACCTTGGAATGATTTGAAACCCTAATATTTTGTTGGTAACCTTGTTAAGTTTTTTAAATTCTTAACATTACAGTGGGAATGCCGTAAAACCATTTGCCTTTTTCTAAATAGATTTTGATAAATTAATAATATATTTAATTTCTTCACATAATTAAAATAGTGTGCTCCTTTTCTGAAAAAAATTCTGCCAGCTGAAACATTGGTAACCATATTTTCAAATAAATACGATCAAAGAAAGTTTTTTAAGCCACAAATGAATGCCGTGAACAATTTTTATTTCTAACTATTGTGAAAATTCTCTACAATGTTTCACAATTTGAAAGTGATTTGAGAAAAACTGGTGCCTCCAATAATTTAGTAGATATCGACACCAAAAGACTTTGTTGTCGATGCGTAATTTTGGTACTAAAATCACATTTTTTAATGGCACTCGTTCAATTTTTAAAAAATCTTCGCAAAATCTTTTGTGATTTATGTAAAATGTTATAATATTTCAGTTAATAAAAACGGCATTGCTTAATTCAATGCGTTGTATGTATAAACCTCAGTTTTATATAAAATAATCGTACAATTTAAAAGCGTTGTTTACCAATAACCTAAAAATAACAAACGTGTAAGAACTACCTATATTTCATTCTTAGTTCAAAAAAGATGTTTTTGATTTGAATTTAGTGCTTTAAAAAAATAAATAAAATTATGTAGTTGTAGGTCATAATTAGTGGATCATTAAAATCTATATTTCAAGAAATATACATTTTGAAAAAATCAAAAAATCTAAAAAAATGTTTCAAAAATCATAGAAGGCACAACTAAATGATTTAATAAATTATAATAAGATAATGCGATCATATTTTAACCAGTGGCGGATTCAGAAAAGGGCCTAAGGGGGTGGGGCGCTTAAGCAAAATTTTGTATGTTTTCTTATGAAATTTGTATAAAAAAACATGCATTTTTTGGAGCTCAGGGGAGGCAATTACCCTTACCACCCCCCTTTTGATCCGCCCATTTTAGCAGTAACTTTAACGATAACTATATTTTAGGCTTTATGTGAGCAATGCGAGGAGCAATGAGTTAAAGATTTAGGGAGCTTAGCCTAGCTATGCCTATAGCGCAGTCTGTAGAACATTTAATTTTTTGTTTATAAAAAAATTGAAAATTCTTATTATTGGTTTTTGGACAGAAATAAAATTTATTGTTATATACTTCTATATTTTTCAGTATTTTTGAGAACTAATAACCTTAAATATATTTTTTAATTTAAGAAGTTCATTTATTAAACGCCGTAGCTTAAAATTAAGTTACGCAAAGAAAATCTTAATTTTTATTGTTTTATTAATCTTCTGTCCAAATGTCGTTAATGTGCTCTCAAAAATAAAATTTATTTTATAAAATTAGAAATATAACCACTTGGTGAGATATGCCCATATGCATAATGTATTTCATCTTTTTTAAATTTACTTCTTTACTGTTTTGATAAACTTGGTAAGTACGCATCAGCAATTCATAGCACAATATTAAAGGTCTCGACAGATGCTCGCAAACCATTGTATCGAGGGATCGGAAACCAATCAAATCTCGGTACGCTTCTGTACGTCAAATTTGATTAGCTTCCGATCTCTCGGCACGGCGGTAAATGGCATCTGTCGAGTCCTTAAACCATAGAAACATTTTAAACTTTTTTTATGAATTTTATGACATTTTACTTTTGTCTTATACTCTGTCGCCTCCAAAGATTGAAATAACTCAATAATATTCTTTTTTTTGTATTTGGACGTAATAATACCTTAGAATTTAAAATCAGCTAGTCTGTCAATGTAGGTTTTTGACAATACTATTATTGCAATATAGTATATATCGTCACGAGTAACGATATAATCAGAGTTGGGCAAATATGACAGAAATGAATTTTTTTTCCATATCCATATTCCATACTTTTTCATATATGGAATCCATATTATGGCAATTTTTTTTCCATATAAATATGGAATCCATAATATGGCACCCATATTAATATGGAAAAAAAAAAGGATCATATTTGGATTTCATATTAATATGATATGGAATCCATATTAATATGATATGGATATGAAAAAAATATGGAAAAAAAATATGGAAACAATATGAAAACAATATGGAAACAATATGGATGTCATATTAATATGAAAAAAATATGGAAACCAATATGGAAACAATATGGATGTCATATTAGGGCCATATTAATATGAAAAAAATATGAAAAAAATATGGAAACCAATATGGAAACAATATGGATGCCATATGGACATTATATTAGGGCCATATTAATAGGGAAAAAATATGGGAACGATATGGATGTAATATGGATGTTATATTAGGGCAATATTGATATGAAAAAATATGGAAACCAATATGGAAAAAATATGGATGTCATATTAGGGCCATATTAATATTAAATAAATATGAAAAAAATATGGAAACCAATATGGAAACAATATGGATGCCATATGGACATTATATTAGGGCCATATTAATATGGAAAAAATATGGAA
Source organism: Anagrus nilaparvatae (assembly GCA_022575985.1). Taxonomy (NCBI): domain Eukaryota; kingdom Metazoa; phylum Arthropoda; class Insecta; order Hymenoptera; family Mymaridae; genus Anagrus; species Anagrus nilaparvatae. The sequence goes on along the minus strand of JAKSXM010000231.1, from coordinate 7,890,131 downwards.
CCGATATGGATGTAATATGGATGTCATATTAGGGCCATAATGATATGAAAAAAATATGGAAACGATATGGATGTAATATGGATGTCATATTAGGGCCATATTGATATGAAAAAAATATGGAAACCAATATGGAAACAATATGGATGTCATATTAGGGCCATATTAATATGAAATAAATATGAAAAAAATATGGAAACCAATATGGAAACAATATGGATGCCATATGGACATTATATTAGGGCCATATTAATATGAAAAAAATATGGAAACAAATATGGAATGAATATGGATGCCATATGGACATTATATTAGGGCCATATTCATATGAAAAAAATATTGAAACGATATGGATGTCATATGGATGTCATATTAGAGCCATATTAATATGAAAAAATATGGAAACGATATGGATGTCATATGGATGTCATATTAGAGCCATATTAATATGAAAAAATATGGAAACGATATGGATGATATATGGTCATCATATAAGGGCCATATTAATATGGAAAAAATATGGAAACGATATGGATGTCATATGGATGTCATATTAGAGCCATATTAATATGAAAAAATATGGAAACGATATGGATGTCATATGGATGTCATATTAGAGCCATATTAATATGAAAAAATATGGAAACGATATGGATGACATATGGTCATCATATAAGGGCCATATTAATATGGAAAAAATATGGAAACGATATGGATGTCATATTAGAGCCATATTAATATGAAAAAATATGGAAACGATATGGATGACATATGGTCATCATATAAGGGCCATATTAATATGAAAAAATATGGAAACGATATTTTTTTCTGTGCAAGTATTAATTTTATAAATACCATTTTCACTCGATATATGGATCTGATACACTGACAGTAGTAGGGAAAGGAATCATTCCTTGGTTAAGGCAACAGAGTTCTCAAGCTTTTAGGATAGAATATTTCTTATTTTGGGAAAGAATCTTCCCCTAATTTTTTAATAATAGAATTTCTTATTTTGAGATAACAGCACTCCAAAAACATAAGAAAGATTTTATACAAATTTAGGGGAAGATTCTTTCCTGAATGGGATATCTGCTTCCCCGTACTACTGTCAGTGTACTTGATTTTTTGATAATTTTTTTCTTAAAACTTTTTATGTTATAACTTTATTCCTTATAAGGAATAAAAAAAACACTAATTTTTCTTTTTTGCTTGACGTAATACATAAATTTTTTCACGGGAGTCCTAATTCATTATAACTGGATTTTAAGAATTAAATACCTAATTTTTCTACGATTTTCCAAAAATTAGTAATCACGTAGATAAAAATGCTGATATCTGAGAAATAAGGTAACACCAAATTAATAAAAACTCTCACGTGTAAAAAATTAGGCATTGTGGCTACAAAATATGGAGATTCTTTACTTTTTTGCGAAAGAAATTTAAATTAAAAAAATGCGGGACATTGAGAATTAATCATTTCTTAAAACTAGCTGATTTCTATTTTTTCATATCAATATGGCCCTAATATGACATCCATATTACATCCATATCGTTTCCATATTTTTTTCATATCAATATGGCCCTAATATAATGTCCATATGACATCCATATTGTTTCCATATTGGTTTCCATATTTTTTTCATATTAATATGACATCCATATTGTTTCCATATTGTTTTCATATTGTTTCCATATTTTTTTTCCATATTTTTTTCATATCCATATCATATTAATATGGATTCCATATCATATTAATATGAAATCCAAATATGATCATTTTTTTTTTCCATATTAATATGGGTGCCATAATATGGATTCCATATTTATATGGAAAAAAAATTGCCGTAATATGGATTCCATATATGAAAAAATATGGAATATGGATATGAAAAAAAAATCCATTTCTGTCATATTTGCCCAACTCTGGATATAATGCCTTTCTCGTCATACTACAATGAAAGGCTTTGTATCGAACGAGTGGCGGTATATTTTTTTTTCAACAATATTTGAATATTCATCGTCTTTTAGACAAAATATAAAATATTATAAGGCTTACACACAGCTCCATGCTCACGGTTCATATTCCATGAACACGCATGCGTACAACTAGTTTTTAAATATGTGTTTGTAACGTTCTACATATACGTATTAGCAACACATATAAGAAATCATGGACTATGAACCGTGAGCATGGAGCTGTGTGTAGGCCTATACTAAAAAACAAAACTTTTTTTTTATACACATTATTTATTTGCATATACATTCATTTTTAATACGTTAGAAAAAATGTTACATTTATTTCTGATTATTTATTTCGGCATCTATATTATTATTTTCGTCTTTAATAAATTATCATCTTCTTCTTTAACATTATTTTCCGACATTTTATGTTTTAAACAAAAACACGCTCATGCGTTCTATATAACGGCCACGTTAAAACTAAATTTTATCCGGTTCTTCATCGAACTTTGATCATGCGCAGTCTCTACCTCGGTCTCTACTATTACGATAATACTTTTATACGTACGAGTAGACTCTATATCGTAAGAGTAGAAGCCCTCTTGCGATAAAGTACCTTTATTTCATATACTACGGACCGTCTATAAACGATACATATTCGAATAGTGTTGTAAAAAGTCATTTTAAAATGTTCTTGGAAAACACTAAATAAATTAATATTCAATACTAAAATGTTTGTTTTAATGTTATTTAGTATTAAACTTGTAGGATTTCTATTTATCGTTAAAAATTTTCATATTTGAATAACCTTTTAATTAAATTATTATGTTCAGTATTCGTTGCTATAGAATTCATTAAAATTTTATTTTATATTGCTATGTTTAAAGAAATTGCTAGTCTTTAAGGAGCGACTTCCCACCTTATTGAGACCATTTTTTTTCAACAAAAGAAAAATTTTTTGTTTTAATTGTTTAACTTATTACAAGCTTTTGAAATCTTATAAAAAGAAATTGATTTTCTTACCCCACGACTTTTTTTATAGCCAATAGATACATGGTGAAACTACTTCAAAAGAAAGTACATATTATATTTTATAAGTTTAAAAAAAGTAATTTTTTTTTTTTTAAGATTCCAAGTCAGCATTAGATCTCTTTATCACTGACATTAATCATCCAAAGGAACATTTGAAACTTGAAGTGATAAGGAAAGAAGTTTTTTTATCACATCTATTTGAAATTTTGGTTTCGAAGATTTGTTATTTAGAATTCCCTTTAAGCAATATTTTACAATAAAAAATTATTTAAATTTTCTTATAAAATTAATTCTTGAAAAGAATTATTTTTAATAAGAATAAATAATTTTTTATTTATAATTCATAGTAACGTGAATTGTATTTTTAAAATAAATAATTTTGAATAATATTAATTAAAATGGCCATAGCTCAATTCACTGGCCTAATCTAGAAAGTTGCTTTATCATCTTTCTCCTAAAACAATGAAAAGATTCTTCCCGAGAGGGGGAAATCTTTTAGTTGTTTTAGTTCAATATGTGTGTTCATAGAAGACGGAAGTCTCAGATGCACATGTTTAGTTTGTATTTTTTGGTATGTATAAACCCTTTTAACATCAAATTTTTTTTTTGGTTTATCTGTAATTACGCGGAAATTAGTGCATTACACTGATGATTAATATTACACTGACCGATTAATATTTTGTTTAATCCGTTATGTGCGTAAATTTCTTATTAAAAATAATTCTTTTCAAGAATTAATTTTATAAGAAAATTTTAATAATTTTTTATTTAAAATTCATAGGAACGTGAATTGTATTTTTAAAATACAATTTTTTCAAAATTTTAAATAATTTTGAATAATATTAATATTTTACAAATATATATTTGTGTCTTGAATAATATTATAAATGACTATGGAAACAAAAACAGATATGATCGCTCAAATAAGACTTATTATTTCTTAACTGACATATCACAAGTTATTTTTGCGGATTTCATTAGATTTAATGAATTCTTCAGTAAAGATCATATTCTTTTAATTTATCACGAATCTGATTTACTAGAAATCTTAATCAAGAATTTCAAATATTTTGTAAGTTATTTTTATTAATGTGCTCTGAAAATCTGATACACGAAAAAAAATTTGCAACCAGTTTATATAAAAACAACCTAAATACATGAAACATGTATGCTATAATTTACTCCATTATAATATAATTTTATTAAAAGTTTTATAATTGTTATGTTTTAGTTTCTAATTTTAAAAAATCTACAAATTCACGAAAAATTTAATCCCCCTTGATTCTACATGCTCTGCAAAAAGATTATCCGCACTATTATAAAGATTATCTACATTATTAATTTAAGATCTCATATTAAAATTACTAATGAAAAATTTTAAAATAAATTCAAATTAAACTAAATATTAATTATTATGAATGGTATTCAATTCATCACCCATATTTAATTTAATATTAATTAGAAATGTATTCATATATTGACCAGTACTGGGTAGATGGTTGAAAAAAATCTTATTTCAAAATCCCATCTCTTATGGATGTACTTATTTATAAAATGGCAATGGATATTTGTTACCTAAATGGATTTTCTTGACAATCTTGATATTATCCTTATTGTATGTAGGTTCAGAAAGTATTAATGCTCTATCGGTCAAATTATACACCATTGCAATATTTTGGTGTGTAGGATGATTAGACTCATAATGTAAAACTCTGCCTGAAAATGTGCTCTTATTGTACCAGTTGGTAGTAATGGTGCTATTTTTTTGATGATGGTTAGATCCAAAAAATTAATTCAATTATTTTCTGCTAATTCTACAGTGAATTGTAGTTTTGGATGAAGACGTAAATTGGGGAAAATGAAAAGTATCTGAAAGTATGCAAATTCAATTACATCCTCCAACCATCAAATTAAAAGAAGACACCAATAATTTGAATGACTCTTACATACATACAATTAACACATTCAATCAACTTACACATAAAAATTAATACGTATTAAATTAGACAAACATCATTTTCAGTTATTAATATTAAACTTTTAACACATTCATAACTACATAGCTTCGCAATAGAAACGGCTACACCATTACACATAGTCTTATTTGTTATAAAAACTAGGTGATAATGTTTAGCAATAGCACACCACAAATAGTTATAAATAATACTAAAACATGTACAACTTTTTTCTGTTGATTTTATATATCATAGGTAAATTTTATATTTTTTTGTATTAAACAGAATAATAATTTCAAATAATTTTATATATGTAACATATTTATTAGAGTTATTAATAAGGCCTGAATTTTAATCAGGCGAAACGTATTTAACTCAGTTAATAAAAAACATCACAATTTTAAAATAAGTTAATTTTTTTCAACCATCTACCCATTACTGGTCAAAATATGAAAACATTTCTAATTAATACTAAATATTAATAAATTTACAACAAATATTTGTTAGCGATTTCAGATACCATCATAGTCTTGTATGTATGTTAGGTTTCTTTGCTTGGACTGATTGAAATGTTAAATAAGAAAGGTTATAAAAACTATCCTTATTTTTATGTAAAAAAACGAATTAAAAAAAATTATGCTTAAAGCTTCCACTTTTTTTCAGGCAAATTTTTTATTTGTTTATACGCGGAATTTGTTAATAATTTCTTTACCTTAGTCATAAGTACATTTCCAGAGATACAAATCATAAATAATTCTGTCAATAAGCAAAATCAATAAAAAAAAAAGAAAAATATGTTGAAAAATCAGCTGATTGATCTCTTGATAAATCAATAACATTAATACTAATATAATTAGTGAATGACTTGATATAAATTGTAGTGATATTTCTCCTTTATATATAAAATTAATATCTTTTGTTAAACTGTAAAAAAATTATTTAGATAAAATATAAATGTTTGAAATCTTTTCTCAAAAAAATTTTATTCAATTTCACTTGACATGCTAATATTCTCACTGCCTATAAACATGTTCCATGCTTTAAAAAAAATTGAAAAAGGATCAAGAATAAATTTATAAAAACCGTTATTAACTAGAGATTTTTTCCAGAAACGAAACGAATTATTTTACATAGACTTGTGGGTAAAATTTTGGTGGGAAACCCACATATGTAGCCAAGGCTTAAATCCATAGTTACTCTACATTTAAAGTTTAATCATAAATTTTTTGGTAAAGGAACTATTTAGCACTAAATTTATAAATAATAAGATAAAAATTAAAAAACGTACTTGAAAATTTTATTAAAGTGTTTTATACATTGAGTAAAAAATTTATCTTCGTTATATAATTCATTTCTTTATCTTTTTTAATATCATCAGATAAATTATTTATAAAATTCGACAGGTTAATAAAGCAAATTAATAACTTAAATAAAGAATTAAAATACTAAATAATAAAACAAATCCAGCAGACCAATTTGTTCCATAAATTAAACCAATAAACTTTAACATAAATATATAACCAATAATTTTGTTTATTTAAATTAAATGGTAACCACAACTCTAAAGGTATTTTATAATTTTTATCTTTTAATGTGACAACATTTGTAATAGTAAAAGATATTGCAGCTAACGAAGCAATACTGGTGACAAAGATGCTATGAATTCTATAAAAAAAATTAAATTAATTATTAAAATAAAAATAAAAACTATTTTAGCAGCCTTTTTATAAGTGTGATATAGTAATATTTCTTCTAAAGTGTAATAAAAAATAATTTTTCAATAATATAACTTTCAATGTATTTGAAATAGAATATTCCAAATATAAAAGCAATTTAACAAAAATATTTTAATTTTTTAATATTATAACTTTCTTATAGATAAAAAATTTTATTTTAAATGGATCGTAATAAATTAAAAAATTAAAATCTTACCTTAGAATATGAAACCAATTTTTTTTACAGAATTTTCCTTATCATTTTTAACTTGAAAATTTTCACTTTTCAATACTTTGTATATTTTAATAATTTTTTCACGATTATAAAGTAATAATGGATATTTTATTAAAACCATAAAATATTGTAACAGTATGAGTAAATTTTGATTAATTTTTTTAAAATTGAATTCTCTTGATATTACTGTCAGTATTTAGTTTGTTTGTCAGATAGTTAAAATAAAAATTATAAGGTACAAGAATAATGAATAATAATTAAATATATTTGTCATTACACCCTGCAAAAAAGATCTACTTTCTTACTTTCAAGCGATCTTTTTTTCGCTTTTAATGAAAAACTATGTATTGAACACGGGAAAAAATGTAGTAAATTTTAATTTCAATGATGTCTGCACCCGTTTGTTACACTCACTCATCCATACAACTGCATTGAAAGCCGAATCCTATTTTTTTCCCTTTTGGAACAAATAGTTATTTAAAATACTATTCAATTTTATCGAATTATGTAATAGGTTCCCAAAATGAATATAAATAGAATAGAATAGAATAGAACTTTATTTGTGTGAACAAAATAATAAATATACATTTATAGATCATAACAGTCTTTACAAAGTATGTAATATAATGTTATATTATACAATATTATACAATATTATACAATACACGCGTACTGTATGGTTATGTGGGACTCAACCTCAAATTTGTATCTGGGGTTGCCCAGATATACACAATTGAGGAATTACAATACCCACTAAACTCCCCACCCTCCTGCATTTATGACAATATCATAGAATCCGGACCGGGACTCCCTGTTTAGGTATTACTTCGGTCCGGAAACAATGCAGCCCAGGCATTTCTTCGCCATACCCTGTCAATAAAGGAGGAGATTTTCCTACGAGAGGAAAATAACAGTTGTTATTAATTTAAAAAATATAAAAATAAATTAAATAAATGTAATATTAAATATATATATGTATGTATATAATAGTAATTGTAAATTAAAATTTGTTGTTGATAAAGTTTATCACAGTCATTTTAAGGATTAATGTATTATAGTAATCTATCAGACTAGAAAGCAGAGTAACTTAGCTACTTTTAACTAAGGATCTAGCGTAAGTAAATAATTATATAGAGCAATTTTAAAACTATTTAAGGAAGATTTAAATCGGATCTCGGAGGGTAGGGAGAAGAAAAATGCGCTACAGCCAATATCACATCATTAAAGGGTCACTTCCACAAATCTAAAACTATTTTCAGAGGCATTATCAACTAGCTGAGTAACATCTTCTATGTTCTCAAGTGCAGAGGTTGAGACGCTTGCAAAATAGGAATTAAGGTCATCGGGTCAAATCCCATGAAGATCGCTTTTGGGTGTGGCTAGCAAACCAAGATGTCTCAGTTTACGCCATAGATCTTGATTGTTATTCAGTGCGTTATCAATTTGATCACGATAGAATATGCTACGAGCAAGATCAGATGACGCTTCTATCTCATCAGAAAGAGAGATAAGTTGTTTGAGAAGAGTACTGTTCTTTGTTCTAAGGTATCACTTTTCAGTTGCTTTGCGTTTGCTCACAAGTAATTGAATTTTGTCCTTTGCCCAAGGTTGACGGACTGTCTTAGGATTAATGGTCTTTAGGGGTGCCAAATTATCAATTGCCAGATGTAGGTTGTCATTGAGACAGTTTAGTGCTGACTCTAAATCAAGATCGGGTTCTAAAAACGGTTTCCACTCACAATTAGTTAATGTTTCATTGATAGCCTCTGGGGTCACGTCATTAAATTTACGAAAAAAAAAAGATTCATTTGGAGGTTTGGGGAGAAAAAGTTCAATCTCCACATCAATGAGGTTGTGGTCAGTATGTAAAGGGGGGATCTCGTTACTATGAGATAGAACCTTATCATTAGAGTCTACACAGATGACATCAAGCCAATTCTTAGGATCTTCTATGTCGGGGGGACGATTTGTTGCCCCATGTTGTACTACTTGTAAGGTAAGTTCGTCAGTTAGTCGATTTACAAAGCGACTGTCACTACTGTTAACCAGCAGGTCAGCATTTTGGTCACCCATTATTATCTTATGACTATAGGCGGAGCAGAAATCGCGAAGATTGTTTAAGAATTCAGGAGCGGCTTTAAAAGATATTTTTGGAGGCCTGTAGATGAGACAGATTAGCACAGGTGAAGTACCTTCGCTCCATACTTTGCACATTAGATACTCAGGTTGTAGAGGCTTGCCTAAACCTTCTGTGTCAGAGTGTGCTAGTAATTGGGCTCTAAGAGTATTACGTACATACAGGATAATTCTCCCACCCTCAGTGTTACGGTCCTGTCTTAATGTACTGCAACCTTTCACATCTACAATATGGTCATCTATAATGTGACTTAACCGAGATTCTCCTACCCCCATTATATCATAAGTGGGGTCATCAACAAAAATTTCCCTAAATTGATTAATGTGTCCCTTAAGAGTTGTTGCATTTATAAAACCTATCTTCAGTGAATTCTTTGTAATATTATTATTGTCTAGTCATATGTCAGTAATTGTGTTAGTTAATGGGTCTGTGCTGTTACTATTGTTAGGAATGTAATTACTGGGTTTATGGGAATATAAAGTTTTAATAATATTTAAATCAGAAAAACTGTTAAGGAACTGTGCTTGTGTAGCGTTATGCCAACGAGTCAAGAACTTCCCATCCTTATGCCAGACATATTTAAAGCCAAGAGTTTTTGCAAATCTTCGGAGCGATTAGAATGTTTTGTATTCTTCAGGTGAAAGAACTTCATTAATTATTAATTTCGTAGCTGACACTCAAGTGGCAAGATCTTGACTCAAAACCGAAAAGTCAAGATCACGAGTATTAAAATAGTTTAAGTCACGTTTCCTTGTGATTACCTGTTTTACTTGACTAGATTTTGTGAGACAAACAATAATTGAAGGAAAGTTTGCAGAGATTTTACTGTTTTTATAGAACTTTTGTTGTTATTAGGTTCAGGATGTTCAGAGAGTTCAGTAGCATTTTGAGAAAACAAGAGTCTGGTGCTTACTATTTCACTTTTTTATAAACTAATTGTTTTAAAATCAAAATCTAATGCGTTCATTTTTAAAGATAGAAATTTATACTTATTACTCTGAAACATTGTTTTGTTATAGAATATTTTAGAATAATGGTACTACTTTGTATATTAAATTGTTTTTTACAAACCTATATAAATAATTATACATTGACACTACTCAAATTATAAAATAATTGTAGCTTCATTAAAAATATACACATATTCATTTTCAGCATAAGTTTTTTTCTAAACCAAAAATGCAAGTTCCTGATTTGTTGAATTCTATAAGATAAATTGATATAACTTACATTAACTTATAGTTAAATTGTAGAATACTTGAAACATATATTATATTTTAAAGAATTATTGTAAAATTATAAGCATAATTGTTGAGGTCATTTAATTTTAATATTTCTAAATAATATAATAATTAAAATTTATACTGTTTCTAAATAGCAGAAAAGGAAATAGTATTTTTCGTAAAATAGTAAAAAGTCATTGAATTTGTTAATAAGATTGGAAAAATTTTAATCTAGAAAATGGCATCTAATACGTCATATGGAATGTATATATTATATTTTGTGATTCCACTTTTGTTTTTGAAAAGTTTTGGAAGAATTTTAACTGTAATGTAATTAGCAACTGAAGTCGCTGCTATTCGCAACAACAGCAGTATCGAAATCTATATTTTATTCTTTCCTCAAATTGTAGGTTATAAACATTTATTTTAAATACGAATTCTTTTAAATATAATCACATTAAATAAAGTTAATATAAATTTTTTTTTATTAATTCTTTGACAAAAATAACTAAATTTTTGAGAAAAACGAGGTCAAATCTTGAAAAAAATACATTAAAAATACATTAAAACAATACACATGCTTTCTCATGAGAGAAATTTTTAATCGTGAATTTTTAGACGAAAATCAAAGAGTGCGTGAATAAAAAAGGTGACGTTTTAAAATAGGAAAATTTTGATGTATCTTTGTAGCCACAAAAAATCTAAAGGTTTCCACGAATAAACCCGTTTTAATTTGGTACAAAAAAAAAAAAAATTAAATAAGCAATTTATTTGAATTAAAAACAATTGCATCGCAATTGTACAAGTTTAAATAAATTTTTGTTGTTAATAATTTGATGACCAACCCTTGCTTGTGTAAATTATACTATACAAACAAAATATTTATTTATGCAGAGAGCACACTATTTTCGAGTTCTATTTTTAATATTAGTTACTATATTTTTATTAGTTACTATTAAGGTGGCTTTCTCGTCATAATAATAATAATTCCCGTTCCCGTTCAGAATTAAAGTCTTATTTAATGTTAAACGTTCAAAATGATAAAAAAATAAACTTTTTAAAACTTGTACAACTTTTTTTAATTAAAATAATTTAAAACAAAAAAATTTTTTTTACAAAATAGAACCGGGTAAGTTTACGGAAATCTTTAGATATTTTATGGTTACGTTACCATTTTTTTCATGCGCTCTTTGGTTTTTGTTCTAAGAATTCTCCCATAAGAGTGCATGTATTTTTTTCGCTTTTCTCGAAAATTTAGACAGCTTAAGACTAATCGTGAACATTATTGTGAACTTTAATCTGCAAGAATGCATGGGTCTTATAGTTGTACTCCTAATGAAAGAGCTTTCTTAGCTTAGGTGTGTATGAAACATGGCTACTTTTTCTCCATAAACAACATAGGAAAAATAAAAAATAGTATATTATAAGTCATAATAAAAATATTAAAATAAAAAAAAAAAATTGTATTTATTGAGCCAACACTATTTTTAATGTGTTTCTAATCTGTTTTATATTTGTAAAAATTTCAAACATATTTCGTTCATTTAATTGAAAATATTAATTTTTTGTCTATATGTTACCGTTAATGTACCTCCAACCGATAAAGCTATCTTTAACTGGTTAAAGTTAACTTTAGCGAAGCGTTTTCATTTAAAGTCCACAAAGGCGATTAAAATGAATAAAAATAAAACTTTAACGGCTTTATGTCAGTTAAAGTTAACTTTAACCAATCCTTGTTAGTAAAAGTCCATGAAAGCGATTTATAATAAGTGTTCGAGTTTGTATTATAAATTATATACGATTCTCGCTATAAGGTATTTTCAGGGCTTAGGGTAGGCTACTGTTCAGGACTGTTTCAAGGCTTAGGTTAGGCTGGGTTCTTTAGCCCACCTTGCCCTAATTCTAGGGAATGTCTTACTTTGAAAATGCCTTTAAAAAAAAATATCCTTACCTGACCCTAGGGGCGTGTTATAACTAGGATTGGTTACTAGTCCCAAGAAATGCTTTTTTAAAAGAGTAGCCTAACCTAAGCCCTTATAGCGAGAGTCGTATATAATATATAATACAAATTTTTTTTTAGTATGCGAAACCGCTTTTATGGACTTTAACTATGACAAGGAGTGGTTAAAGTTAACTTGATCGTATACACAACCACTAATGTTGTATTTTTATTAATTTTAATGGTCTCCGTGGACTTTAACGAAAATGCTTCGCTAAAGTTAACTGTAACCAGTTAAAGCTAACTTAATCGGGAGAGCGGTATATACACAATATGTTAGGGTAGGATAAATTAATATACAGTATAGGTAGGCAACTTAGTTTCACTGCAGCGCGGACATGTAGTTAATCTTGGTTCTCAATAATAATTCAATTTGTGTATATTAATTGTTCAAGGCATTAAAGTGGGAGTACTCAGGGGGTATAGTATTTTTTTTTTTGCAAAAAATATGTAAAGAAGTTTATAAAACCCTTCTTAAAACATTTTTATTTAGTCCTTGATGATAATAATGTTAGGTTTCAAATATAAATGATTATATTTATTATTTAGTATTTTAAAAACATTTAGAGAGAGTACATTTTTATAAAATCAAGTAAAAAATGAATATTTTGAAAAAAACATTAAAATTTTTATCATTTTACGGTGCTTGGGAACCAAATAATTTAACAAAATTTTGGAAATTCGCTTATAAAATTTATTCGATAATTGTATTTTTACTTATACTTTCATTATTTGTTACTAGTTCTATTACTTTAATAAAAGAATCAAGTTTTGAAGATTTTTATGAAACATTTATTTTTAATATAGCTTTCTTTTACACTTGCTTTAAAATTTTATTTTTGTTATTTAAAAAAAACGATGTTAATAAATTAATAAATATATTATTAAATCATTCAAATAAGTTAAAATATTCCGAAGAATTCGTTAGGCAAGAAAAATATGCATTCTTTATAAGGTAACCGCACAAAAATATATCAATTTTAGTTTTATTTTTAGAAAATTCATTTTCAGAGCTATAACAATTGTATGCAACGTTCAAATGTCTTTATTAGCAATACTAATATCACTTATTCCATTATTTCTAAATAAAAAAGAATTACCGGTAAAGATTTGGCTGCCATTTGAGCTGGATAATAACATTTTTTGGATACTGTTTATCTATCAAGGAATTGCCTTAATTATTAATTTTTGCATTTTATTAACTTATGATTGTTTGTTCATTGGATTTATGCTGACCATTTGTTTTCAATTTGATACACTTGCAATAAGACTCAAGAAATTTATAGACGAAATAGAAATTTTACAATCGAATAAAGTAAACAAAGATGAAATAATTGAAAAAGAAAACGCCTTTTTTAAGAAATTTATCCAAGATCATCAAAATATTTATACGTAAGGATATAAAAATCATGAAAATATAAAAAAATCTAATGTTTTCAAATATTTCAGGTACGCAGATAAAATTAATAGCGTGTATAAAATTTTTTTGTCACTTCAATTTATAGCAAGTTATGCGGGAATTTCTCTTCTTATTTTTCAAAATTTTCAAGATTTTAAATTTAATTTTGAAACAACAATCGAAGTTGGGACACTTATTGGCGCCATCTTGCAGTTAGGCATTTATTGCTATTGCGGCAATCATATTACTTTACAAGTAAGTAAACATTTTAGTTTTGAGAATTTGGTTTTCACTTTAAATTGTTGTTTTATGGATGATAATTTAATTCGTGTAATTGATAAGCTTTTTATATATCATAAAATACTTAAATTCCGGCTCTGAATTAAAATCTGTTAGAAAGTTTTTTTGCTTTATTTTTTGTTGAAAATTTTTTGAACTTGCTAAGGCAAATTTATGTCCTGCCCTAAAACAAGTTAAAATAATATTTATTTATTTTCCGTTATTGATTTTAGGTTTGTTTTTTTATTAATAACTAATGCTTAATTCGTTATATAAATTCTACGTAAAAATCCCATTATTGCATTTTTATTTGCATGAATTATTTTTTAATACCCACGCAGTAAAAAATGGACAGAATATACAATAGTTTATTAATTTTTCTATTTCGTAGTAATATTACGACAAGTGTATTAAAATTACTACACTTGTAGTAAATTAAAAATTTATTGGTTTTTCACCTAGATTCTTTGGTTGAAAATTCTATATAATAGATTACATAAATATTATAATTATATTTAATAAATATTATAAATGGGGGTTTTCAGGTATATAGAGTTTGAATCTAGAACCGAAATTTCAAAATTCAAAACGGCGATATAAAAATGGGCCAAAAATAGGCCAAATTATTTAATCAAATCAAATCAATTTTTAAAACCAGACAAAAAACACTTTTAAGAGTTGATCTCGAAGTTTATGGGTGCGCTGAGATCAAATATATTTACATAACCTAAGGAAAAAGTTTATAAAAAAAAACTACACCACAAACCACAAAGCATTACACCCACGTAACCATGAAAGTGCTCTATAACAAAAAAATAACACATCAAGCCTTATATCTACACATTCTAAGGGAGTCGCAAATAAAAAAAAAATATACTACAAGCCTAACACTTGTTCTCAACGCACCCGAAAACCCCGAGATTCACTCTTAAAAACGTTTATTATTTGGTTTTAAAAATTTGGCTTACTCTTTTTTTTTAAATTATCCAATTTTGAGTTCGCGGTTTTTTAAAATTCGGTCCCTAGATTCAAACTCAACATATCTGAAAAGCCCCATTTATACTATCCCAAAAGTTTATGCTTTCGCGAAAAAAATTTAGCTTCATTCTTCAAAAAATCAAAATAGCGGTCTCAAAATTGGCCAGTTTTTGTAGAGAAATAAACTCTATTAATAGGATAACTAAGGGTTTTCAGGTATGACGAAAAATTAAAAATTGAAAATTTATTTATTAACTAAATTTATTGTCCTTTTTTTCTTTTCTTATAATTTTAAAATTTTTGAATACACTAAAAATTCTTTTGAAATTATACCCTTATAATCCGGATATTTCTTGTGACAAGAAAAAAAGGTGCAAAAATGGTTTCTCAAAACTCCATGAACACTAATAACATGAACAAAAATTTAAATTAAAAAAATAACTAAAGAAATTTTTTTTTTAATTTTAATTTATTAAAATTATTTTGAACAAAAAAAACTTGAGCTAAATAATTCTGAAGAATTTTTTAACTGATCAAATGGATCACATGTCCAAAAATTTTATTGAAAGAGGGGATGTTTAAATTTAATATTTTTCTATTTTTTAAATGTTTAAAACACCTTGGTTATTTTTATGATGTTTAACTTCTTCAATTTCAAGTGTTTAAAATCAGGTATTCATAATAACGCGTGTACAACTTTTCATGTTTCAAATTGAATTTTTAATTTTTTTAAATATTTTTTTTTGTATTTATGTTTAAAAAACTGTGTCGAAAAAACTATTTTCCAATCGTGCTAAGAAAACTGAGCGTTGAATTTTTTCACGCTTATTTTCTCATGTTTAAAAAAGCCATGTTCATTTTTTTTAATGCTTAAAATTTACCGCGTCTACTAAGAAATGGTAAAATTACTACAATTTGTAGTAAATTTACTATTTTCGTATTAATATTACTAAATTGTAGAAATATTACTAAACTGTAGTTATATTGTGTGCATTTTTTCTTATTGTGTATATAACTACTTTCTTACAGAGTGCTAACTTTGGTCCAACCCTTTTTGAACAAAAGTTTTATGGTTTATCAATAGTTTCACAAAAAAATTTAGTACTTATTATGAAAAGATCATCGAAGCTGGTTACAATTACTGATAAATTGTTTGTTACGTTATCACTGGAGTTATTTGTAAAAGTAAGAAATTCTCAGTAAATTATAAGTTTTTAAAAAATTAAAATTTTTATTGTTTATTGATTGCAGATATTAAAATTTTCTTACACAACTTTTAATGTCATGAGAACCACAGCCGATCAATAAGAAGTATTTTTTTAGAAAGATTTGCACATATTCAGATAAGTGTTTTTAGGATATTGACATAAAAAGTTTAAAAAAAGAATTTAAAAACCTTCAATACAATAATGATTTGAAATAATTTATAATTATCAATAATTTAAAATTTTAATTACTAAAACCAATTTTTCCACGATGATAAAAAGAAGTGTATGATTTTTACTTTGCATCTTAGAAGTTAAAGGTTCTTCACTTCACTTCATTAAATTTTAATTTAAACAATGTAAAAAGAACTATGTAGGTATAAAAAGAGAAATAATAAATCTTTTAGATTTTTGTACATGAACGACTAAAAAAAAATCCTGAGTTGTCTATATTTATTTTTTTTCTGAACTTCAATATACATATAGTTATTCACCACCATTATTGTTAATTTTATTACTTAAAATTTATTTCTGCACAGTTGACAGTGATAAAAATAAATAATAGTGTAGAAAAATTATTAATAGTGTAGAAAAAAAAAAAATTCATTAATAGTGTAAAAAACCACCCCCGCGACTCTACCTCGAGATTTTTTCAAAAAATTTTAGAGATATGTGACACCGCACCGATTACATACTATATACACATATATGCCTACAAAGTTTTTTAGACCATAATTATAACCTATTTTTATCGGAAATTGCAATTTTGGAAGAAATTGAAAAATTGGGTACTTTCGGCTGAAAATTTAATTTATTGACTACTGTTCCGAACTGGATTGGTTTAAAAAATTAAATTTTATGATAACTACTTAGAATACTTAAATGAAAGATTTTCATAAATTGTAGGTCTAAATTTTATTATAGTGTAGTTGAAAATAATTTCAGAATTTAATCATTTTAGAAAAAAAACTGAAAATCATTTGTCCTAGTCAGGCGGCGAACCTGTAACGTCCAGATCGCCAAACTGGCGCGCTTCCGACTGAGCTATCCAAGCTCTCTTATTAAATTATGATGTTAATTATTTATTAAATTAATAAAACTTTATCGAAAGTTTTGCTAAGGAAATAGGATTTCAAATGTTTAACAAATTGAAAATCATTTTAAGGGTACCAAAATTACTATAGCCTTGTGAAATTTACTGCAGAATTCAAATGTTTGGTCAGATTTTCATTTGGTCACGTGAATCAGCGTAAAATCAGTAAAATAACTCACAAGTCAAAATTGAAAAAAACGAAAAACTTACGAAAATTGGTATTACTCTTGAGAAATTTTTTTCAGCGAAATATATGCAATTTTCGAAAAATTTAAGAAAAAAAATTTTCTTTTTTAGCGGGAAACTTTTCGGATATTTTCATTTAAAGTTGGAAATAAATTTCAATTTTTTCATGAATCAACAGAGAGTAGGCAAAATCTGACTGAAAATTCAAATTCCTCATCAAATTTTACATCGAAAACAATTTTTTTTTAACGTTTTCTAGATAAATTTTGCGGGACTTTCAAAAATGATGACTGAGGAAAGCAATTTTTTCAAAAACTTTAAAAAAGCATAATACTCTTTAAAATTTATAAAAAACCTGATTCGGTGAATTATCTATTTTTAAGTTGTTTTATCGAGAAAAAAACAAATTTTCTATTTATGAGAACTGGTCTCATTTTGTGCTATTTATCGATAGAATTATCCTAAATATTTGTTTTTTAATTTCTAATTATCAATTTTTTATAATTTTAAAATATATTTATGTATAAAATAAAATATATAAACAAAGACCACGTGGAAAACGAGTTATATGTCGTTTTGTTTTTCAAGAAACAAATACTAATATATATAATTCAAAGAATTCAAAAATTTTTTAATAAGATTTTATTCTGCACACAAAACTAAAACTTTTTTAAAATTATTTTTACTTTAAATAAATTTTTTAAATAAAATAAAAAAATGAATGAGTAATATCACAACTCACGTTATACTATATATTTCGTTTTTTTTCTGTTATTTCGGTAGAGCACGGAGTGACTTCACATGTGTAGACTTTTGAATACGAAGAAAACGTAATTGATTTTACGTAATTACTATGTCATCTATTTCGTATCTTATGTAACGGATCTTGGAACAATTCCACATGGGCGTGCCTAAGAGCGAGATTTAAGATTCCTTTTAATTTAATGTTCTAAAATTTTGTCTAGTTGCAAAAATGCCTATATGGGACTTACAGCAATTAGAAATTTTTTTATCAGTTCAGTAAGGCTCTTATGAAACAAACCTAGAGAATAGCGAATAAATGTGTGTTAAATTGAGGTTACTTTTTGGTCTATTAAAACTTTACCAGCAGGCAGAGCTGGGTCTCTTCAGAAAAGTGAAAAGCATAAGGTCCATTTTAAGGTTCTTATATTATTCAAGACTATATTTTTTCATGTACCATTTTTTTTATGTAATAAAATTACATACTAACCTATTAAAAAATCCATGTGGAAAATTTTTTTATTTTTGTGCGATTATTTTAGCCAATATCGTATCGTATAGTCTGATATCTAAAATCTATGCGATAAACAAAACAAAATTTTGAGACGATGTCGTTAAAAGTAAAAAAATATCTATAGTATATCATGACAGCCTAAATTAATCATGGGAATTGGCTAAGTTTATTGTAATTGTTTCTGGAAATAGCTTATCATTCTTAAAGCTTTTTAAATGGTTGATTATTAAAAAATTATTAATATAAAATATATAGGTAGATATAAATAATTAAAGCTTGATTTAAGTTATACGTACTCTGTTGTGAACTATATTTAAAATTCATAATTGAAAGTAATTTAAAAATTATATGATTATAAGTAGCTACAAAAACTATTATACTTTCATTAAAGCTCAGTTAAATAGAATTTAATATTTAAAGTCCATTTAGTATTAAAAAAACTGGTACTCAGTAAAGAATAAAATATTCTTTGCTTTAAATTTAAATATTTATATGGTAAGATTCACTAGTAATAGTTAAAAGATTGTTTTCTTGTAAAATTGTTAATTTTCAATAAATTTTTAGCCTGACGAGGTTGGTGGTATACCAAAGAAACGTTGCTACATAAATAAATAAAAGATCTTTCTTAAAATTTATTTAATTCTGCTCAATAAGGTCGATAAATTACTTACAATAAAAATTTAAATAGATTTTTGCAAGCCAATAAAATGTTAATATGGTTCCACTTTCTTCCGAAATTATATTGGAGTAACCTTAGACAGTAAATTATCTTGGGAACCGCATGTCACATTAATAGGTAAAAAGATTAATAGAGTTCTCTATACTCTCAGGTTCATTAGGAAATGTACAACTAAAGCCCTTCGAATTAAGCTTGTACAAGCTTTAGTAGCTCCTCGCTTAGATTATTGCTCGGCTGTATACTTAGACTACTCGACACACTTAAAAGACAGAATTCGAAGAGACAGAATTTGAGTAACACATGTTTGAGATATATACTATAAAAAATGATACAATTTTCTCAAGTCAATGTTAAGTTGATGTCCCTTAGATCCCGTAAAGAGAATAATCACTTGATTCAAGGTAACGAACTTGAATCAAGGTATCGAACCCTTGAGTCAGCTAACTAGATTTCATTGCGCGGGCTGTTATTTACTCTTCCGTCAGCTCAAAAATAAGGTTGAAGGAAGTCGGTAAAAAGTTATCTTCCTTATTAAAATCATATGTTTTTTAACCGAGAAGAAAATTAAGTATTAAAGTAAACAATGCAGTTTTTATTATTAAAAATTTAGGCCAATTATTTATATTATATTATATTATATAAGAATAATTAAAAATTAAATTAATTAGTCTAAGTGAAGCATGCGTTAGCATGCTTTACTCAAGTTATATCCCCGCAGGAAAATGATATAAAGTGAGTTAGTTTGCACTTTATTGATTTTATGAATATAAATAAAACTTACACCATAGTATTCGAAATTTCATCAGGGTTTTCACTATTATTTTATTTTTTAGATACGATATTTTTTACCAAAGTTATTGTAATTTTAATGACGCGCGTCAATTTTTACATTATTTCCAGACTGTGAAAATATATATTAAAATTATGTATGTGTTTATTATATCGTTCTACTATTTAGTATATTATTATCAAAATTTACTTTTTTTTATTATTATATTTATATGCACAACTTCTTTTACTTTTTTACTTTTTCTTCTTCCATATACTTCATCTCGCCCTTCTGGATAATCTATATTGGCTTGGAATTCAGAAGCTGTTATATTAACATTTTGTAGTACTTCATCAAAAAGATTCTGCGATTCCTGAAAGACTTGTGAAAAAGTAAGATCATCCATTGGTACTTGATTACCGATAGGATGTAAAGCGATTGCAATATTTTGATGGTTATCTTCAGGAATATTTTCTGTCGGTAATGCAGGATATTCTTCTTGTTGTGGCGTTTCATTTATAAATTCAATAAGTTGTCTTTGACCACCAAGTTATTTAAAAAACATAAAGCCTCCTTCAACTTCTCTTTGAAATACACTGAACTTTTGAAATATCAGGATGGTCAATATGAGCAACGACTCTATCTCCATACTGAGTTGGTACCAAGATTACACGGGTTATACGATATATTTGGTTCACATCCAACTCGTTCAAATTAAGTTTTCGGCGTTCAGCCAATCTGCCAACATCATTTAGCCTTTGGAAATTCATTCTGAAACAAAAAAAAAATTATTAAAAAATACTTAAAAAATTGTTAAAATTTATTAAAAAATTATGAAAAATGACTTGAAAAATTATTAAAAATTACATGAAAAATTATCAAAAAATTAGTTAAAAAATTATCAAAAAATTAGTTAAAAAAAATTTTTTTTTTTATGAAATCCCTCAATTTAAAATTTTTTTACAATAACTGTAATCATTTTTATTTATCATAATTGGAATTTCATAAAAAAAAAATTAAAAAAAAAAAAAAAGAAATTTAAAAAAAAATTTAAAAAAATTTCGAAATAAAAATGTCAAAAAAAAATTATTATTCAAAAACTAATTTTCTTTTCACTGCACTGAGCCTTACATTCTTCTCCATCTCTTCAATTTCCGCCCTAATTTCTTTTCTCTTGGCCTCAAGAATCGCCATATTTTTACGATAGGTTCATTTTTGACAGTCTTTGAATTCATTATAAAGTGCAGGATCCGCAAAGAAGAGGTGCTCAGTGCAGAAAAATTTTTCAGGCACGTAAACTTCCGGCTCGTCTTTTATTGGAGACAATAATGGTGGTGGTGGTTGAGCCATTTCTTTAATCATATCTTCAAGCACTTTATTTTCTGCCTCTCTTTCTTTTTCAAACTGTTCATTAAAGTCCTCTTCTTCTTCATAATTTTTTAAAAATTCATTCACTAACACTTTTTTCAATAAAGGCTTCTTTCTTTCTTTCTTTTTCTGTAACCTCTCTCTTTTTTCAGGATTTCCTATATATATAGGATACATAAAACTTTGAAAAGTTTATGCTAAAACTTTGAATATTTTATGCTAAAAATTTACAGAGGTTTTTTTTATAAAAATTCAACAAAAATATTTTTATACAAATATAATCCAGTTATCAAATAAAAAAATTTTTTGATATATTAAAATTTTAGGTTAGGATATTTTGAAATTATTTTGTTTATAAATAAATTACAAAAAACATGTGTTGGTATAGAAAAAAATCTATTTTAAAATTTATGTAAAAAAATCTATTTTAAAAATTATGTAAAAAAATTGAAGAAATTGAAAATGAAAAAAAAAAATCTAATTTAAAAATCTGTGAAATGAAAATTTGAAAAATTTAACATTTTTTAGCACCTATGCCAATATTTAAGACACTTTGGAATACTTCACCATCTTTAATGTCCTTACAATGTAAAATATTTGTTAAAGCGCATGGCTTGCATCTACCTACTTTGTAAATTTTCAAGCGAGAACTACACTTAAAGCACTTTTTGTCACCATATTCTTTGCTTAAACCTTCTTTTGACCCAACGACATAAATGTGATGAAACACATCATTCGTTGCACAATTATCATTATCTTCTATTTCATTATTTTCACAAAAATCACAAATCCATTGCACTGTTCCAGCTTGAGTGTAAAAGGTGTAATCAACATGATAAATATCATCTAGCTTAGATTTACCTTTCAATGCTTTCAATAAAACATCATTATGTTTGTCATCTATACAATATTTATTGAAAGGTAGTTTGCCTGGTGATGGAGGATCTCTCCTTGTCCCAACTCTTCGAAGCAATGGTAAGTCTGGTTCATATGAAGAACATGGTTCATCAACAAAGGTAAAGTTTTGAGAAGTATTTGCTGGAGAAGCTTGCATTAATGATCCACTGTTTTTTATTGAGCTAGTTTCAGTTGTTGAAGAGAGCGATAAATTAGAATCTGGTGAAGGAAATTTATCAAAGCGATGAGGTGGTCTATCCATTTTTAAGCTTTGAGGTATTAAATCTGGTAGTGGACCATTTTCTGGTCTACTTACAGAAATAAGATCTGGTAAATGACTCGATGTTGCAATAATAGCATTATGAGGTTGTAAATGACTTGTCGATGGAAGAATATAATCTATAGGATGTATATTTTGACTCGATGATACAATAATAGCATTATGAGGTGGTAAATGACTTGACGATGCAGTAACATCAACATCAGATTGAATATTTGTGCTCGCCTAAAAGGAAATAAATTAAAAAATTATAAAAATCAATTGATTATATATTATAATATTTACCTGCTCAAAATTAGTTAAACAAGCAATATCAACCTCAATGGGATTGTCATTTCCACTATCAAAATAGCTTGATACTGTTAACTAAAATAAATAAAAACAAAATAAATTCTACTAATAAATTCAAATAATAAATAATAATCTTACCTTGTCAAAATTTTCAACATTGAATTTTTCATCATTGTCAATAACAATAAGATTTTCAACGTAATCTTTTTCACATGGTTCGAAAGCCTGAAAATAAAAATAATTATATTTATATAAAACATAAAGATTATACTCAATTGATACATACGTCACCGTCACCAGCATAAGACTCTACTCTACATGATTTTAATTCACCATAATTATTATGACATTAAATAACATCATTCTAAAATAATTATTAATATGAATTATTAAAATTAAAATATTTGTATTAAAAATATGTATTTTTAAAAATCTTTTACCTGGATTGATAAAACATTTGTTCGAGAGAGGTTAATCGCATCACGCATTATTAAATTAACATCATGAAGATTTAATAAAATCTTTTTATCATCCGACATATTTTTTGTCTGCTGGATTTAACCATATTTTTTTTTCTTTTATAATTGTGCTAAATTAATTGATATTAATCGGGGAATCCTTTCAAATTTCGCTGTCTCAACATATAAGCTTGTAAATACATAAAAATATATATCCTTAGGTAAAATTTCCCGCGGAATCCAAATTTTTGGTCAGTTTTTTGATTGGTGACGTGACTTGGCGGGAAATTTGAAAATTTTTAAGAAATGAAAATCCTAAAATCAGATTTTTTACTCTAGTTTTTTAAGGAAGTCAAAAAACAAAACAAAACTTTTACCATAAGAAGTATACATAAAGACAAAAATTTTGGGTATTTCAAAAGTAATAGTATATTTACGGCTCGTGTCAAGAAAAGTAAATAATGGCCCAAAGCGCACGTAAATTACCTTCCGAGGCGAAGCCGAGGATGTTAGACTGCGATTTGGGTCATTCTTTATTTATGGACCACGGAGGTAAAAGATTAGGAGGGACCTAGCTGCCCGCCATATTGTGATTTTATTGTCACAAGTTCCTGGCTTTCTCAATAGGGGCGTATGAGTCTCTCGTGCATAGCGTTTTCTCTCTCGTACATATGATTCAAATAAAACTTCTTTGTTTACCACGCAAATAAAGAATAATCTTTCAAATTTTCACGTGTTCTCAATGAGTATCTAATGAGTATAAATAATTAATTTAATAAAATTAAAAAATTTAAATAAATTCAGTGTATATATTTATTTATGTGTAAAAGAGTAAGTGAAGAAAAATTCATAGCTAATAAAGCTATCACTATTTATTATTTAAAATATTTATTTAATATTTGTTGAAATTTCTACTCCAAAAAAATTTTTATTTAACCTCAATATTTATCTAATTGAATTAATTTTAGGGGTACTTTTTCTTTCTTTTTAAAATGAGAAGAGTAGTTTTTAAAGCTACACAAAATATATAATAATGGGTCAAAGACGTTGCTGCATTGTGACTTGTCCAAATAAAAACTCCAAAGAAAAAAGCATCACTTTGTTTAGAGTCACAAAAGAAAATACTGAAAAATTTCTAAAATGGAGTAGTATTCTTGCTTGCATAGGAATTAAAATTAATCATACTAACTATATATGTGAGAATCACTTTAAAAAGGATGAAAACCATGATAAAGTAGTTAAAACAGACCAGTTTGGAAATATTATCTTCACTGTGAGTATCCTTTTATGCTTAAAATTTTGGAAAAGTGATTTTAAAAATTTTGTAAATAAATCATTTCTTAAACCTGTCTTAAAATTGAATAATTTTTTCAGAGAAAACTAAGTACTAAAACTCTAACTCCGAATGCAGTTCCTTGTATTGTTAACAGCGATAAGGATCCATCAGTTATGCTGCTGATCGAAAGTATGTACATAACAGAATTTCTGTATTTAAGAGAATATTTTTAGTAATAAATAATATTTGTATTTTATCAATTATTGTGTTCTTATAGACAGCAACACAGGGGTACAAACTTTGGATGTGTCAGAGGAACCAATGGATATTGAAAATGAAAAAACTAATACTGAAAATTTAAACGTTACAAATCTAGATAATGACAGTGACGATTTTTTTGATGAAACTCCGACCAATTTTGATCAGGAAAATTCATCAGCTGATTCTAGCAATATAGATGATTTATTCAATGATATACACCAAAGTGAAGCACAAATAGATCATGTTTCTGAAACAACTACGCTTGGAGAAAATTCATCAACAGAATATATCTATATAAATGATTTGTTGAGTGATCATCAATATATACAAATATTTTAGATAGTACAACACTCAGGCAAAGAAGAGAAATTTTTGATTCCATTTGTAACAAAACAACTAACTTGAATGTTCCTAATGATAAGTGGGGTATAATAAGAAATAAAGAATGTGGATACATTGGTTTGCAAGAAGGTGTTGCAGCTCCAATTAAAAAATATAAAAGCATGCCTTTGATATTTCAAAAACAGGTAGGTTTATTTATTTTTTCAATTTTTTACATTTATTGAAATAAAAATTTTTTCTTTCCAGGTAATCATCGATACTCAATTGAATGTCAGAATATACTTTCGGGATAAATTGTATGCCTCACATACAAATATAAGTTCTGTAGCTGATTCAGAGAATATTATTTTGAATGCAAATGCTGAAAAACTTTGCAGTGGAGGTCCAACGTGCAAAGAATACAAGAATGCGACACCTCGATGTGCTTATAAAGATAACTCTGGGTATTGGAGACACAACCTTTGTACTCTAGCAGTACAGAAGACAGAAAATTCATGCAATCATTGTCATTCTTTGCATAATACATTACTCCAGCATATTATTCGAAAAGCCAACCTTCAGGAAATACATCGAGTTCATATGGGGGAATTCGAAGTCTTTCGAAGAAAAATAATTTTGATATATCAAATAACGCAAAAAGGAAGCAGAGTCAAGCATTAAAAAGGACTAGAACATGTCTTAAGCACGTTAAAAATAAAGTTGGAACTATGATGCAGGACTTTTATAATACAAAAGAAGAGGATATAGAAAAAAAGCTGCAAGACACACTAGATCCTATCCAGGTGATCATGAATTAATAATTATAATCATGTTAATAACATATTCCATCTATAATTCAAAACTAAATAATTTGTTTTGAATAATAATTTTGACATGATTCTTAAATTTTTTGTTGAAAAATGTCATTCACAATCGAAGGATAGAACCGCCAGTATTATTTATCATATGCATTTTTTGAGATTCTTTTTAAATTAAATTAATATTAATATGATTTATTAAATGTACATAAATTTTAGTAAAATAATTTTTTTGAATAATGTAATCAAATCAATTTTTTATATTTACTTCAAGAAAGGAAGTCCAAAATTACTTTAAAGTGCCGATTATGTCGATCATATTTCAATAGTGGTTGAAAATAAAACTTGAGAAGGCATACTTTAAGATAAAGTATACTTTTATTGACCATCGTGGATGAAAGTGCCAAATAATTAGGGCAAAAACTAAGTTTTTCAGTTTCATCAAAATATCTCGTTAACGGCTCAAAATATAAGAAATTGACCCCAATAAAAAAATAATGGCGAGAAAAATTTACAAAAAAAATGTTATTACAAATAAAACATTATTGGAACATTATTTTCCACGGAAAATGAAAATTAAATTAGCGCAAAATAACACGTTTTCGAAAAATAAAATTTTTTACTGTTTTAAAGTGCTAATGATTGATAAAATGAAAAAAAATCCGTTTACCTGCAGTGGAAATATTGTGGTTACTGGAATTACGCCTGTAACAGACGGAATTCCGCTTCGGATTACCGGAATTTTTTTTTTTGCTTAAACCATTGAAAATGAATTGAAACTTAAAAAAATATAAAATAAAAATTGTTTTTCTAAAATAATTTGCTTTTTTCATCGTATCAATGCGAGGAAATTTCTTTGCAAGTCTAAATTAAATAGCGGAAGTCCAAATAACTAGGGCAAAAAGAAAGTTTTTTTACTTTTTTCAAAATATCTCTTTAACGGTTAAAAATATAATATATTTGCGCCAATAAAAAAATAATGGCGAAAAAATTTTACAAAAAAAATGTTATTACAAATTTTTTTGTAGAAACATTATTTTCCACGGAAAATGAAAATCAAGTTAGCGCAAAATAACATGCTTTGGACATAAACATGTAAAATATAGACGCTATACATACTAAACTTGTATTTATTCTTACTATACGCAGGCGCACTGTATTTAAGTGGAGAAATCTATATACAAAAACGACGAGTTCGAAAAAAACCGAACTGTTTTGAATACCTCAAAACAAAGCGTGAAATCGTGCGTTAATAAATCCCGTTTATTTTTGGGTCAATAATGCATATAAGAATTTAAACCACAAAAATAAGAAGAAGAACTATTCCTTTTATAAACCGATTTAAAAAATTTTTTAAAATCGATACCATCTTTTCACAATTCTTATTTGAAAAAAAAATAAATATGAGAGTTTTTTACGTTTTCTTGTTCAATTATTGGCCAAAAACAAAAAAAGTAAAAAAGAAAAGCAAAAATTTTTTTTAACCCTTTAAAGTAGATGAAATTTGCAAAAAAATAAGCCAAGAACCACAATTATAAGTTGAATTTTAGTACTTTTACTAGTGATTTTATTTTTAATATGCGATTTTATTCATTTTTTTTAATTTCCGGGAGCTCTCGAAAATTTGCCTCATTTTGGTTTGGCAAAATATATGAAAATTTTTTTTTGTTAAATAAGGGCCTCAACTAATGCTAAAAACAATCGAATAAAAATTTTTTAAATATTTCTAGTCAAACACCCT
Source organism: Anagrus nilaparvatae (assembly GCA_022575985.1). Taxonomy (NCBI): domain Eukaryota; kingdom Metazoa; phylum Arthropoda; class Insecta; order Hymenoptera; family Mymaridae; genus Anagrus; species Anagrus nilaparvatae. The sequence goes on along the minus strand of JAKSXM010000231.1, from coordinate 7,862,325 downwards.
TATATTTTTGGCAGAAAAAAAATAAATTTGCTTTTATCCTCGTCTGGCCAAAGGGACAAAAATAATTTTTTTTTTTTTTTTTAATAATTTTTTTCTACACCAATAAGTATTCATCTTTCGATAAATACATCGTTTTTTTTGGTGCGAAAAGTTAAATGATGAAAAAATATAATTTATACCGCGCGAAGACGTTTTTTTTTAAGCAATGTACACAATACCTTATGCGTTTAAGAGGATCTCACTTACATTTTTAAACTTAATTTCCCGTGGAAAATAACGCTCCTACGAAAAAATTTGTGATAACATTTTTTTTGTAAATTTTTCTCGCCATAATTTTTTATTCAGGTAAATTTCTTATATTTTGAGCCGTTAACGAAATATTTTGAAAAAACTGAAAAACTTAATTTTTGCCCTAATTATTTGGCACTTTCATCCACTATGGCCAATAAAAGTATACTTTATCTTAAAGTATGCCTTCTCAAGTTTTATTTTCAACCACCATTGGCCTGTGATCGACTTAATCGACACTTTAAACCTCCCTTTCTTGAACTAATTGTACTCTTATAGGATATATTTTTAATTATATATAAATGATTAAGCCCCTTATCTTTTAGATTTTTTTATGACAGAGAATATTGTAATTAAACATTTTTTGATTTATTTACATTTCAATTTTGAAGTAATTTAGAGAGTAATCAAATTAACTATACTAAATTAGATAGTAGGGGTATATTATTTAATTGTACATTAAGCAATAGAATTAAATATTTTATTAAATACATAAATAAAAAAATAATATCGATGTATTCATCCATTTTTATTACATATTTTACCACATATGTGGCAATAAAATTTAATGTGGCAATTTAAATTTTTTTGCTGCTTAATCATCACCTTTGAAAAAGCAACTCCTGCAAAAAGCCTTTTTCTTATAAGTACCTTCTAGAAACGTATTTTAACGTAAAATTTTTTAATTTTTAGAATTTTAGGCTTTATTCGCATAAAACCATTCCAAATGGTTAAAATTCCTTATAAACAAACTTTTCTAATAAAAAAAGTGATGATGAGATGGGAGAGCTAGATTTTCTTGACAATTTTTATTTTGGCCAAAATCGAAAGGGGTATATATGGAAAAATGTAATGTATGGTATTTTTTGTAAAATAAAACCGGCATGGGTGTGCTGCTGTGACTTCAATTGTTTTTTACATTTTTTAAAGTAAAAGTTTTGAGAAAAAAACTATTAAAAATTTAATTTGTTGATTCAAGAAAATAAGTAAAAACTTTTTTTCTAAAATAAAATTAGCATACAAAAAAATTAGGTGGTAAAAATGTTGAGATTAAATTTTTCAAAAATTTAATTACCTGATTCCAGATCTCAAATAAAAACAATATTTCTAGATATTAGTGCTTTCATAGAAAAATGAGGCATATTATATGCAAATAAAATAAAAAAGTATACTTTGGTATTTAAAAAGAAAAAAATTGGCCTTAATACCACCAGCATTGACACCGAAAAAATGAGCCTTAAAATTAATTATTAATTTTTTTAAAGATTTTGCTCGTAATAAATACGTGAAACAACAAAATTTTTTTTTCATACATTAAGTATGGAAGTACTTATTTAATAAATATCGTTTTTGCTTGATTTAATGAATCTTTTCGACGCCAAAAAATACAAAAAACGCCAATTTTTTTTAGGACGTGTAGTTAATTGTAATTAATTTCTTTCTATGATAGCACGAATATCTAGAATTATCGTTTTTAAAAGACTTTTTCATCTGATACGTAATTTTTTGAAATTTTTTTTTTCAAAATTTTTTACATAAAAAAATTTTTAAAAACACCATACTTTTTTTTTGGACTTTGTACTTAATTTTTTCTAATAAAACTACTAATATCTAGAATTATCGTTTTTACTAGGCAAAATAGACCATTAAAAATATTTTGTTATTGTTAATGAGGAATCATAGCGTCAATTACTTGGCTGCGTTTTTTTTATGTTATACTACTTTATTAGATGAATTACATGTTTATATGTATATAATTTTTAATAACGTTTCAAATTTTTAACTTATATTACGATTGAATCCCATAGGTTCTCGTTGTGAAAGAATACCTCAAATCTACAAAACGAATTAAAGCGCATGGTACGGCATATGAACCTGAATGGATTTTAGTGTGTTTACTACTAAGAATAAGAAGTCCAGCAGCTTACAATTTACTAAGACTACATAAAATTTTGTCTCTCCCTAGTCCTAGTACTATTAGTCGTTATCTCAAGAACATTAAAGTTGAAAGTGGATTTGACGAAGACTTTTTTCAGGATTTCAAAAACAAACTTTCAAAAATTAAAGTCAATACTCGACATGGAGTTATACTGATAGATGAAATGAAAGTAAAAAAATGTTTTGGAGTGAATCCTGGTACAATGAAATTTCAGGGCTTGGCAAATACTGACGAGAAGAACGCAGAATCTACTGATGACCAGGCAGATTATGCGCTCGTGTTTATATTTTCAAGCGTATATGGAACATTCCATCAGCCTATCGGCACGTATCTTAGTAAAAATGCTACAAAAGGAGAAATTTTAGCTAAACTTATACTACAAGCAATAGTAGAAGTTGAAAAAGCTGGTGGATTTGTTAATGGATTAGTTTGTGATGGAGCGTCTCCTAACAGAAAAATGTGGTCTTTTTTGGCGTTTCAGGGAAAGTGTTTAAAAAAAACAAAGAAGGTGGAATCGATGGGCTTGATTTGTCATATAATATGCCAAATCCAGTAAATCAGTATCGAGTTATTTACTTTTTTTCTGACGCTCCACATCTGATAAAATGTATTCGTAATAGGTTAATGGAAAATGATTTGAGGGTAAGAAATAAAAATTAAAACTATTTATATTTAAAGAAAATGAAAGAAAATAATAATAATTCATAATACAATTTAAACAGATTAAGAAACAAAATGATATAATTAAATGGTATTACTATTCAAAATTATTCACCGAAGATTCTAAGCACGCAGGAAATTTAAAATTCTGTCCAAAACTGACTAGAGAGCATCTTAACCCCTCTAATCAGATGAAGATGCGGGTATATCTAGCTACACAAGTAAGTTTTAATCATTACTTTAATTTCATTGATGATTTAGTATTTATATAGTAATTCAAAAATAATACGTAATGAATTTAAATTAATTCCTTATTATTAAAAACTTATATTTCAATAAAATATTAAATTTGATTTTTGCATATACTAGGTACACGCCTAAATTTTTTTTGATAAATATGGTATTAAAATCAAATACAAAATACACTAAAATTTTATTTCTTGGATATAATACCATAAATACTATTTCTAGATTTTTAGCAACAAAGTAGCCGCTGGACTGAAATATTATTTTTAAAAAAAGCCAGAAATATTTAACGGATGTCAAGAGACAATTAAATTCACTCTTTGGATCAATGACTTATTTGACGCTTTAAATAGAAGAAGACCTATTGAAGGAGTACGCCAAGGAGGAAAAGATCTCAAAGTAAACACCTAATTTCTTATGAAAATAATAAATAAAAAAAAATAAGAACATTTTTTAATATTTATAATCACAATTTTTAGCTTATTTTATTGCTTCTAAAACTCTAAATGTTTACAGATAATGAAACAATCTTTAATAAAATTAGATCAATGGGAATTGGCCATGGAATCTGGTAAGACTCACGAATCAGAATTTTTAACGAGAACAACAGCATTTGGTTTGAGGGTCACCTTATCTTCTACAATAGCTTTAACTAATCTTCTTTTAAAGCAAGGTTTTAATTACGTTTTAACTGCTAAATTCAATCAAGATATTCTTGAGGTATGCATGTTAAAATTATTGTAATTAAAATATTAGAAAAATCTCAAAATTTGCGTAAAATTATTTAAGATATTGATAATTTTTTAACATAATTTTGTTTTTAATGATTTGATTAAGAAGCGTTCTTTAAGAAGTAAAAAAAATTAATAGTCGAAAGACGAACTAAAGATTAATTAATTGAAAAAAAAAATTAATGCCTTAATTTGAAAAAAAATACAAATCCATATTTTAAATAATTTGTCTAATTTCTGATAAAGTAAATAAACATAACTTTACGCACTTAAATTTAAAAAAAATATAGCCATGCAACTCTGTATAAAATTGCAACAATTTTTAATCATTTCAGATTAAAATAAGACTTTAATAAAGGTTAATCAGATAATTTTGTCAAAAATTCTGTAAAAATAATATTTCTGAAACTAGTACTTCCATTTAAAAAGCAATTAAGTTTTAGGGTCTATGGGGTGGTTTTGGGCACACTTAAGAAATTAATTATTTTAAACCGGTGTAGAATTATGCCTTTTTAGATACAAGAACGTTTCTATTACTTAAAACAACTATAAATATTGACAATAAAAAACATATTTACGAATTTCAAATGCTATTTTAAATATTAAGTAAGTTTTAATATTAAAAACAAAAAAAACCGGGTATTTGGACATTAAGTGTTTAGTTCATTAATTGACAGAAAATTAATTACTAACAAAAAAAATTTTTTACAAAACATTTTTTTTTTATTGTCAACTCCTGTGATCAATTTTTTTTTCTAGTCAAACAGATTCTATTTATAAAACACAGCAACTGACCAAAACGACATCAATGTCAATTACCCCATCATTGACCCTTTTTTTTGAATTACAAAAACAAAAATAAAACTTATAAACCTTCAAAAAATAATCATACAGATTTTAAGAAATAATCAGAAAAAGAATACTTTTATGTTAAAAAAATTGTCAACGTTGAAGTATACTATTTCAATATATTAGGTATTAAAATTATTTATATTATTTCAGCAATTTTTTGGAATCATCAGATAGGCAGGAGGCTCCAACGATCATCCTACCTCGATAAACTTTTTACAGCTGTATAAGTTACTATCAACTTATAAATTAATAAAACCTCCTAAAAATGGAAATTGTACTGTATTTGAAGATCAGCACCTACTTAATACATTTACAAAAGATCAATTTCAAATGATTTTCAAAAAAAATTGTAATCTTTCATCCAATAGAATGCATGTGAATAAAATTATAGAAGAGCTGCATAATATTTCTTCACAAGAATATGATGAAGATCATATTATTGAAAATGTTGAAAGCATTTTTGAAGAAGAGAATTCTAATCAAAGTTCCTTAAACGATGTTGATTGTATCGTATTTTACATGAGTGGGTTTGTTTGTAGAAGTTTAAGAAAAGAATTGTCAAAATCAATTAATTGCAAACGCTGCCTAAAAATTTTTGAATCATCAGAAGAAAGTCTGTTTTTAGACTGTGCAGAATATGTACACATCATAAACCGAGGTGGTTTAATTTACACAAATAAAATTTTATATGAATTTTTATTGTCAATAGAAAATTATTTTCAATATTATATTACTAAAAAGCGTAATAATAACGTATACGAAAATACTGTAAAAAGAATTTTAGCAGATTCGATGAGGTCTGATTTAAAATTCTTTATATTTTCTACACAATTTTGTTCTGAACATAAAGATAGTATTGTAGGTGAATTGATTCATTTTTATGTGCATAAAAGGAGGACCCAGTGGGCAGAAGCTGAAACCAAAAATAATCCAAAAATTAGTAGAATAAAAAGAAAAACTGCAAAATACTATGACAAATAAAATGTTAACTAGATATTCAAATTTCAAAACAAAATTTTTTTTTCTATGTTTTATAATATAAAAAAATGTATACAATGTATTTCTTAAGCATGCTGATGAAATGATTCTTTGGTTCTAATATTTTATATACATAAATATTATATATTTATGTGTAAAAGTATTTTTTCAATTTTGTATAGAATTAATAAAATAAATAAATTATTATATAAATAATTAAATAAATGTTTGGTATTTTATAATTTCGTTTATTTTTTAATTATATTCCTTCTTATTTTTACAACTCACGCTCTTGAAATTACAAACTTTTATTGAAGCTTTTGGAAAATTGATGAATGTATAAAATCCTAGAGATCTATGAAAATTATTTTAATAAAAAATTTTATTTTTAAAATTAAACATTTGCAATTTACTTTTTGAAAATAAAGTTATTCTTGTAATTCGTTTACAAGTAAAGTTTTATAAAGTAATATTTTTAGTATAAAAAATGATTGATTGTGACTTCATATTGCAATAATTTTATTTATTTAACTTTTAGTTTTTTTTTTGCTGAATTTAATTCAGATTTTATAATTTTAACATTTTTAAAGAATTTTATCTTAAGTTTAATCAAACCACTAAAACTTTTTTTAATTCATACAGAAATTATAAATAATTATTTTAATTTATTTGAAATTATTAAAAAAAGCTAAATTAAATAACTTTTACATTTAAATTTTAAGAGCTTGGCCGTATAAGATTCGCCGTATAAGATTCCCAAAAAGTACGTTAGATTCCCTGTCGAATAAGCCCAGTTAGGTCTATAAAGGTTAACATGGCAAAAAGTTATGTTGCTATAAAGATGAAAGAAAAAAATAAGAAAAAAATGGTTTTTCCGATTTTTCGGCATGTTCCACCACCTAAAATTAAAAATTATGACCACTAGGGTAATGTTCAACAAAAAATATACATAAGAAAAAAAAAAGTTTTTGCAAACCTCCGAACGTGTTCGAAAAAAATCGTTTTTTTTAATTTTTTGACTTTTTGAAAATCTAGTTTTAAGCGTCTGGTGGAGGGAGAAGGGCCGTGGAGGGCGCGCAATAAATATTCCCAAAAAGTACGTTAGATTCCCTGTCGAATAAGCCCAGTTAGGTCTATAAAGGTTAACATGGCAAAAAGTTATGTTGCTATAAAGATGAAAGAAAAAAATAAGAAAAAAATGGTTTTTCCGATTTTTCGGCATGTTCCACCACCTAAAATTAAAAATTATGACCACTAGGGTAATGTTCAACAAAAAATATACATAAGAAAAAAAAAAGTTTTTGCAAACCTCCGAACGTGTTCGAAAAAAATCGTTTTTTTTAATTTTTTGACTTTTTGAAAATCTAGTTTTAAGCGTCTGGTGGAGGGAGAAGGGCCGTGGAGGGCGCGCAATAAATATTCCCAAAAAGTACGTTAGATTCCTCGTCGAATAAGCCCAGTTAGGTCTAATAAGCTTAACATGGCGAAAAGTTGTGTTGCTATAAAGATGAAAGAAAAAAATAAGAAAAAAATGGTTTTTCCGATTTTTTGGCATGTTCCACCACCTATAATTAAAAATTATGACCACTAGGGTAATGTTCAACAAAAAATATACATAAGAAAAAAAAAGTTTTTGCAAACCTCCAAACGTGCTCGAAAAAAATCGTTTTTTTTTAATTTTTTGACTTTTTGAAAATCTAGTTTTAAGCGTCTGGTGGAGGGAGAAGGGCCGTGGAGGGCGCGAAAAAAATATTTCCAAAAAGTATGTTAGATTCCCCATCGAACAAACCCAAGTAGGTCCAAAAAGGTTAACATGGCGAAGAGTTATGTTATTATGTAGACGAAAGAAAAAAATAAGAAAAAAATGGTTTTTCCGATTTTTCGGCATGTTCCACCACCTATAATTAAAAATTATGACCACTAGGGTAATGTTCAACCAAAAATATACATAAGAAAAAAAAAGTTTTTGCAAACCTCCGAACGTGCTCGAAAAAAATCGTTTTTTTTAATTTTTTGACTTTTTGAAAATCTAGTTTTAAGCGTCTGGTGGAGGGAGAAGGGCCGTGGAGGGCGCGCAAAAAATATTCCCAAAAAGTACGTTAGTTTCCCCGTCGAATAAGCTCAGTTAGGTCTAAAAAGGTTAACATGGCGAAAAGTTGTGTTATTATGAAAATATGTGAAAAAAAAATGTCGATTTTTAGACGTTTTTTGAGGTAGCGCGCAACAGAAAAGGGCTAGAGGGCTAAAACCAACGCGAAAAATTTTCTTTTTTAATACCTAAACACATGCTTAATTGAAATTAGCTATACAGGGTGAGTGCAAATTCGCCTATCTTATACGGCCAAGCTATTTAATATACGATTTTCATATGAAAATTAAAATAATTTAAGTTTTTAAAGCAAAAAAAGGTTTCAATACAATAACATTTTGAATTCCCGCCGGCATCCTCTCTCATACTCCCCCTATCGGGCGTGAACTAGTGACAATAAAATCACAAAAGCTTCAATAGAATTGTATAAGACTTGGTTCCTCCTAATCTTTTACCTACGTGTTATGGACAAGGGCCGTATAAATAATTTTCTGCGGCAGTAGGGAGAAATTTCGATTTCCTTGGCCGCGCAGCGGGGAGATATTATTGCTAGAAGTTCGAACGTATTTACTCGATTTCTCGTGCATACGCAACTTAAAAATAATTTGAACCACGGAATTAGATAGCCAGAGAAATTTCATATCTGGAATTAAAAGGAAAAGTTTTTTTGCAATATAATAAGAGTCTGCGAAAATTTTTAGTAAATTTTGTGCTCCTAAAATTAAAAAAATCTAATACGGCTGTAAAAAAGGTGAAGACGATAGTACTTCGAGGAAAAAATATTTTGGGACCGATTTGAAGACCCAAGAATTAGGTTCTTATACACTTGAGGAATATCAACCCATATAGAACTGTATTTTATATTAAATTTTCATAAATTTTATCATCAAAATTAATGTATTTAATTTAATATTATTAATAAAATTGAAAATTTAAAATGATAACAAAATTTTTATTAAATAATATATTAAGGGAGTATAAGCGCGGAGCTATTACAAAACAGATATTGGAAATATTTAGTGAAAACTAAAAAATGAATACTCAGAGAAAAATTAATTAATTTTAAAAAAAATTGATTATTTTACGATGAAAATCAAGCGAATATTGCATATTTTAAGTTCAGAAACAGACATATTTCAATAGAATTTCAATCATTTTTAAGACAAATTTCAGCAATAATATGCATTATTCGCTTGATTTTCATCGTAAAATAATAAATTTTTTTTAAAAATCAATTAATTTTTCCCAGAGTATTCATTTCTTCAAGAAAGAAATCATTTTTATTGACCAAATTTCAATTTTGAGGTCAAAAACTGTGTTAAGTAAATTTTGCTACTTACAATTTTCAAAGGCTTTTGACCTAAAAATTGAAATTTGGTACATAAAAATGATTTTTTTTCATAAAGAAATGAATTGCCAGGGAAAAATGCATCGATTTAAAAAAAAAAAATTATTATTTTACGATAAAAAACAAGCGAGTAATGCATGTTTAAAGTTCAGAAACAGGCATTTTTCGATATAGAACTTCAATCTTTTTTTAAGACAAATTTGAGTAAAATCTTAAATTGACGATAACTTGGCTAAATTTCATCGGAAAAAGAAAAGTTTTTTTTTCTTCTGGAGTGATTTTTCCCTGGCAACCAGATTTTTTACCTATTTTTTAAAAATTTTATTTACCTAAAAAGTTATTTTGAAAATTTGGGGTAGCTCAGATACGAAAAACACGGTTTTTAACATAAATGTGGCAAAATCTTTTTGGCATCTATCGCCGATTTCGTGTTCACGCTTTTTTTTTTGCATTCTGTAGGGTTTAAATTACCAGAAAATCATGGTGGCAGTCGCGGCTTCGTAAATTTTTTTTTCTTCATTTTTAGTGCTCATAAAAAGGATTTTTCGTAGAAATTCACGTACACATTTGCTAAAACTCAATAAGAACTTACACCAACGTGTAAATATTCATTAACCTCAAGTCAAATAATCAGCTGGGTTAAACCTAACTTTATCTGCATCAACCGATCTGCCGTCAAATCAAAAATAAGGCTGACGGAAGAAAGCATTGGTTTCGCCGCATTTAAGGTGTTTATTGATGTGTGTCAACCTATTCTGACTTGGCATCAGCGTATATTATTTATAGTGTATATTTGGGATTAGCAGAGACACACACATTACTCCTTATAAGGAAAGACTAGGGTGGCTAACTTGCAATACTCGTAGGCTATATTTTACATCCATTATTATGTACAAAATTCTCCGCCAACCTAATTATTTAACCTCTATTATTGTGAGATACATCACCAAAAGAGACTGTCAGAAGTGAGCTAATAACGCGTGAGTTAACCATACCTGAGCTTGAAAAATGGCATGGTGATTTTTCATTTCAAATACGATTCCTCCCTTCACTAAATTCTTTCAAAACAGGCTTATTTGAGTATCTGAGAACCTCTAATCATATGATAATTCGGTCTTTTAAAACAAGAGTCAGATTTGTCAAGATTGAAATGTGTTGATATCGCCAATTATTATTAGTTACTTGTTGTTTTAAAGCTTTAGCTCTACTTAAATTGACTGTAATATATATTATCGTACGCAAATGATTTGGTAAATATAAACAGTTTTACTAAAATATTTTTTTAATAATTGATACACGCTGTAACCGTGACACTGCTAAAATTTTTTATAAATTATATTTGTTATTTAATTTATATATTGCAACCAAAACTGTTATATCTTGTCATATTATATTTTATTTTATGTATCAAATTTTGTATTGGAACAAATAAAAGACTATTTACATTTATATTTACATTTATATTTAAATTAATACTAATTATTTCGTTTATCAAGAAAAAAAAGATACCACTTTTAAAAGGGGTCAAATTTTAGCCTCAATATTTATTTTAAAGAAAGTAATTTATACTTTCGATAATATTTAATACATATATGTAGGATCTGGTTCAGTGTTTTAAATAATTCGCAAAACTTTATTTATAGATTAAAATGTAAGGCAATGCATATTTATTGATACAGCAAAAATGTATTTAAAGATTACATTTTTAATAAAATTGCTTTAAGAACTACAGACATAATACTGCACGCAACTGACTATAGAATCTTCGTCGCTATATATTATCTATATAAAATAATATAAACTTTAACAGATTACTATACTTTACACCTAATCTTTTTCCTCTGTCAAATTATTAAAATTAATTAATTAATTATTACAATAATTATCTTACCATAAATAATAATTTTAAACAATTAATTATTTCATTTAATAATTAAAATCATCATAGTATCTTCATTATATTATAGAATTAACGTTACTACATATTATCTGCACCAAATTCAACGAATACTCATTAGTCATTAGAAATTAAATTTTCAAGAAGTTAAGGAACGTTAAATTCATAATTGTTAATGATATTGCATAATGTTTTGTCGCAAGAATTTAATAAAAATCAAAAATTTTACAAAAAGTCTAAGATAATTTTTAATATTTAGTTTATAGTAGAGAAAATTATTACATCAAAATGAGGTAATTGCCCGTCTGCCACCAACAACAAAAATAATCCAAATTTTTGTGAAATTTGCTTCAGCACTACCTTAGCTAAAAAGTTGTGGTTTCAAAACTTTGTGAACGAACCCCTATTTGGGTTGGTTTTCCCGTTTGTGGGGGTAAAAACTGTTTATAAAAAATGATTGGAATCAATTAATTTTTGAATTCTAAAAAGAAAAGGCGAATATGAATTTTTTGATTAAATGTACATTTCAAGTTACAGCCCTTAACACTTTGATTTTTTTGATTTCAATACTCAGAGTATGGCAAAAAATGGAAAGATTTAAAACCTATGAAAATTATACGCGCCATAATCTGATAAGTATTGAAATAAAAAAAATTAAAGAGTTAAAGGCTGTAACTTGAAATGTACATTTAACCAAAAAATTCATATTCATTTTTTCTTTTTAGAATGCAAAAATTAATCGATTCCAATTGTTTTTTATAAACTTTTTTTACCCCCACAAAGGGGCAAACCAACCCAAATAGGGGTTCGTCCATAAAGTTTTGAAACCACAACTTTTTAGCTAAAGTAGTGATGAAGTGAATTTCACAAAAATGTGGGTTATTTTTGTTCTTAGTGGAAGACGGGCAGGATATGTAATTATTTCCTCTACTAATATTTAAAGTATATATTATACTAGCATAGGTGAGAGGGGGGGCTCTCCCCCTTGTGATTTGTTCCCGGTGTTGATGTTATTGATTTTTTATTATTATCATGTTGTTATTGTCCAAAATATATACATGCTACAATAAATGATAAAACACATTGACACTCAGACACACACTTCAAAAATTACTAATAAAATTTTAAAGATACCTCCGTTTTGAATAAAAATTTCAGCGAATACGTAAAAATTAGTGCCGAATCGAATACTACAAAGTTCCATGGTAAAATTTTCAATAGTCTCGAGATATTTCAACTTTAGTTAAAAATTTTTTTAAATTTTATCAAGTTCAAAAACACTAAATATTTAATATCTTCAAAAATACAATAGCTGAGTCGCAAAACTATGGCCTATGTCACCCGCAGACTTTTTTTCTTTATTTTGACACTGGTTTCATGCGTGGTTCATAAATGGTTCGGCGATTCTTGAGTCATTAGGGTACAGACATTTGTGCTATTAGCACTCAATTTACATAAAATTTTACAATATAATTCACATTCTTTTTACTTTATAATTTTAAATTTTAGCTACTAAAGTTTTTAATATTGATCTTTTATTTTTTATTCTCCAAATATTAAAGAAAATTATACATTATTTTACTCAGTATCAGTTCTTTTCAACGTCCATTCTATTTCTAAAATAAACGGGATTCCACTACCTTCCTTATTTAGAGCTTTTTAAATGTCACTTTTAATACTTACACAATCTTCAAACAGATGTTTAGGAGTTTCTTCAAATTTTTTAACCAATCTGCATTTTTTTTACTCTCATCTCTCCTAACTTTAAATTCACCTTTTGTTCCATATTTTTCTTTTTTTGTATATTACATTCTTTTTCTAAATATTCATATGTTATGTCACTACTCCATTCTTTAGTTAGAATTTCTTTTATGTCATTTGCATAGCTAGATTCTTCTATCATCAATAAATCATCATTTTTTGTATTAGTTTTCCATACATCTCTAATTTTTTCACTTACTACTTCCCCCATCCTTAGCCATTCATCTATTTTTTCATATGTTGTATTCCTATCTTTTAATGTTCTATCTTTTTCTTCTTGATATTTATTAAACTCCCGATGTAGGTATTTTTTCTTATAGGTCTCTAGTCTGACATCATTTACATTCAATGTTGCTAATTTTTTTTTGTACCTTGCTGCTCTTCTCCTTGCTTCATAGCACATTTTTGTAGTTTTTGTCTCTCTTCTTATTATATAGTAAGTTCTCTCAACTTTAAGGACCCATTGAATATATTACTTTTAAAGTGCCTCAATGCATTCATACTGCTTCCATCCAAAAATTTCGACTCCATAAAACGCTATGCTATTTATCAAAGTATTAAATAAAGCTATTCTTTGTTTCCAGTCATCCTTGACTAATCTTTGTCCTTTTCCCCAAAATTTTCTAAATAGTGCTCTTGCTTTTGCTGTTTGATTTTTGACATGCTCATGGTCATTATTATTATTACTCAGTAAATATCCTAGATAGTTAAATTTCTCTACTTCTTCAATTACTTTATCGCCCCAAAATATCTTTTTTTTGAATTTGCTATTTTTATTTTTTCTATTTTTTATTACCATGAATTTAGTTTTCTCTGCATTCAATGATGAATGAATGCATGAATTTCTTCTAAATTAAATATTTTTTAAGCATCTTAAAGTCTCTTAACCCTTCCTCACTTGCAGACTTTAAAACGATATCATCTGCATAATTAATTGACCATAGTTTATTTTTTTTCAATTACTACACTAGTATATTAAAGTATTCTCTTTGTTTTTTAGTTTGAATGTATTTTAAATTGGTAAATTGCGATTTTTAAAAATTTAATTATTATGAAATAAAATTTTCTGGGACTTCTAAAATTTTGGGGATCCATTTTTATATGTCTAAACATCCTTTTATATCTATTAACCAAAGTTTAAAAAAATTTTTTAGCACCTTAAAAAATTAGAAAGCTGAAAAGTCAAAATTTAGTATTTTCAAAATTCGTTATTTAAATGAAAAAATTGCGGTGCTTACAGGAACGTGTTTTTGCAAAGCAAAAGTCCAATTCTTAGATCTGGGGACTTTTTATGAGCAAAAGTTCACAAAAAAACCCGGAAAGCAAAGTTTTTCTACAAAGTCCAAAATTAGGTCCACTCTACTGTACACTAATATTATAATAAATCTGTATTTTATAATAAAAAAGAATACATTTATACCGTACGAATGAAATATAATATAATTGTATTCAGTAAAGTGGCTTTAATACTATAGGAATAACTAGACACGTATAATTTATTATATTTTGATTTATTCGCTACAAAATATGAAAAAAGCGAAGAAAAATATCAATGAAAATTTATTATTTATGTCAAGACATAAAGCTTTCTAGACATTTATTAGATCGAATGTATCTTGAATATTCAATTACATATTGTAAGGTATTAAAATTAAAGTAAAAACATTTTTGAAATTTATACTATAACAATTATAATTATTGAATTTCTCATAATAAAAGAAAGAATATTCATACCTGGTGTTAAACACGTATATTCGTGTATTACAGTGTAATATTAAAGTGTATAACAATTAATACAAATTTATTTTAGAAATTATACGCATATTGTATATTTTCACACAAAAAACCATACCAACTGTATTTAGATCAAAGTATGCTAAAATTCATTTAACTGAAATAGAAATTCCACAAAAAACTTAAATTTAATAAAACATATGAAATATTTAATATTAATTCATAACTTTTTGCTAAAATAAATTAACTTTTTAATATAGAACAGAGAATTCGATTTTTAACCAGGCAATAAAAATTATCTTATTTTTTTATAATACTGAATAAAATTTGAACAATTGAATCTGTAATTTTAAGCAAACTTACTTAAAATCCTATGATTAAATTAATCTGGTGGGCTTGAAATGATTTTAAATTGATGTTCGAGTTATTAAGAATCTTAAAAACGGGATCCATTTTATATATTTTTCCAAGTTAATGCCGTCAAAATTAAAACAGTTCCCAGCTTTATTTTTCTTTATGTCAATAAGAAAGAATTTGAAAACTTTCTTTTTCAGGTAAAAAACCGTATTTTTGAGGTTTTTTCATTTTAATCTACTTTTATATTTCTTTATACATACCAAATAAAGTTAAAAACTGTTCGGAACCTTATAAAATGTATCTCTGAAGTTAAGTTATTCACTGTCAAGCATTGAAGTACACTTATACCTGTATAATTTGATTTCGGTAAGCTGTGGATGGCTGAGAAGTTATATACAATCCGTCATTGTCGGATTGTGTCTCCTCATATATATGACTCATTTTATGCAACCTTTTTTATACGCAGAAAATATGAACTTTTCTGATTTTTCAGCCCTCTCGGTGCGAATTTGCCAATTGAAACCAAAATTACGTTTTTAGCCATTTTTAATTTTTTAATGAAATTTTTTATTAAATTTATAGCTTAATTTGAATCAGACATTAGCTTTTAAAACTTTTGCTCCTAGATAGCTGTATTCACTATTTTTGGCCAAAATCGTAAGAATCTAAATTTTGTAATTTTGGTCTTAATTGACAGATTTGCACCTAGAGGGCTAAAAATTAGTAAAGTTCAAATTTTATAAGCATCATTAGGTTTGCAAAAAATGAGTCCCCGGATGGAATGATATAACTTAACAGCCACCCTCTCAGTCATCAGCAGCTTACCAAAATAAAATTATACAGGTATAAGTGTACTTTAATGCTCGAGAGTAAAAAATTAATATCAGAGATACATTTTATAAGGTACAGAACGGTTTCGAATTTTATTTAGTACTTAGATTTGAAATCTTTTCAATCAGTCCGTGCAACGTAAATGTAAATCAACTTCAAAATTCTTTGTAAATTTATTTAAATTACATCAATATTAACTAACATCCAATGTTACAAAAAACTTAAAGATATCTGGTTTGGTGGAAAATTTAAAAGTCATGAGAGATTTTTGCTTTCTTCCATAAATTTAATCAATTAAAGTAACTTGTTTCATTAAAAGAAATATTAGTGATTTAACTTATTGAAAACTGTAAATATCACATAATATAATAAAGCAAAAATATTTTGAATATCACGGTCTCCTAGTCAATAAATTTCTTTTTATATTCTTAGCATCGATTAGTAAAGGAATGGTCAATATAGTGTCAAATTGTCAACATGAATATATCGGAAAATTCAATATCCATTTACTTTTATAATATTTTAAAAGTATTATTATTCATTACTTAATATCTTTAAGGTGTGCTTGAAGCTTTTTATTATGACATTAAAATAACTAAAAAACGGCTTGTACATGTCATATTAAGTTTGGTGTAACGAGTTTGATTATCTTCAAGTTTAAAATCGAAATAACAAAAGTTTTTGTGGAATTTCTATTTTAAAGAAATGAATTTTAGCAAAATCTACTTTAAAAACAAATTTCGCGATTTTTACATGTAAAAAATGCAAATTGCTTAAAATATGCTATTATGAAAAAAATTAAAAAAACATAATTTTACGTATCACAATTTTTCCTCTAATGTGTAACCAAATAGTGGAGTTTTCATCTCTTTTTTCTGGGTAAAAGGCAACAAGATAAATTATTTCTAGGTGGTAAAAAAGATCATGCAATTCCAAAAAAAATTTAGGTCATCAATTTTTTTGTAAAAGCTTTTTTACCGCTCTTGCAGTTTCAGGTATATTGTAATGTAAAGGTAGATTTAAGTACCAATCTCTGAAGAAACTTATACTTCCACAAAATATTTTTAAGCCCTGAGTACCAGGACCGTTTTATAAAATAACTCGTAATAAATTTAAAATAGTTAGTTAATTATTTATTTAAAAGAGGTAATCAATAATTAAATCAATATTTTTATTGATATGTAAATTAAAGTTACAAATGGTTTAAAAGTGGGCGTAACAAGTATATGACATTTAATTGTAATACTTTAGATAATAATTTTATAAAATTATTCATAGAAACTTTTATATTTTAAAAGAGGGGTGGGTATTAATAAAACGAATGAGTGCTGGAGTACATGTTATGGAAGAAATTTTTTATTTCTCTTATAACTTTATATTGTAAATGAGATTTAAAATATTTAAAAAAATAGGCGAATAACATAATTTTTCAATAAAACTTATAAAATTAGCAGAGCGGATAAATATTGTAATTAATATGAAAAATTTAAGATTTGTATTTTTTAGTGAAACTGAGAATGAGCATTTGGGTTTTTATTTTAATAAAAGCCTGTCAATAATCCCTTTTAAACTCACACTACTTAATTTTACGGATTTTGAATGGGATTTGGTATTAAATCTTATTGAATCAATTATTTTAGAAACACGGACATACGAAGATAAAATTAAAAATTATCTTAATTTTTTAATTTTGTGTTTTTTTTCATTCTCTGATTTGTATACTTCAAAGCTAGCCAGAAATGAAATGCCTCTTATCATTCATAATCTATTAACATATGCATCATGTACTTCATCTTTTTTAAATTTACTTCTTTTCTGGTCTTATAATTATGGTAAGTAAGCATTCTTAAGTCATAGCACAATATTAAACCATAGAAGCATTTTTAACTTTTTTATGCACTGTACGACATTTTACTTTAGTCTTGTACTTTTTCGCCTTTAAAGATTGAGTATACTAAAAATTCTTTTTTTTTTTGTATTGGGATAATACCATGCAATTAAAAATCAGGTATTCTTACAAAGTAAGTTATTGGCAATACTATTATTGCAATAAATTATTTTGTTTTTGGAAAGTACTAATTTTATAAATATTGAATAACAAAATGTTTGTTTTAATACTGTTATGTATCAAACTTGTATTTTTTCTATTTATCATTCAAAATTTTCAAATAATTGAATAAACTCTGAATGAATTTAATATGTTTAGTATTCGTTGCTATATAAATCATTAAAAGTTCATTTAATACTATGTTCTAAAAAATGAATGAATCTACCGTTCTCACTCCAAAAAACAATGATTTTTTAGAAATAACAGTCAAAATTTAGAAAGCTACGAGCTAAAGCAAAAAGTGAATACAAAATTTCATACAGGATAGATTTTCACTGCTCTGTGACATACGCTTTTTATAAATAGAGCTTTACTAGATGTTTCTTAAAAGTTGTAATACTTTGAACGATGATTACGGTATATGCGGTAGGAAACACCTGTTAGACCTACTGATGATTCTTTCAGGCTTTTCCAAGATGAAATATTGTTTTCATCCAATTTTTACTTTACATATTTCAAAAAAAAAACTGTAAAAAAAATGTATAAAAAAGGAATTGCAGCAGTTTATATTAAAATTTTCTACTTTGAGGAGCAAATCCAGCCCAAATGATGATTTTATATAAACTTATATACTTTTTATTTTTGTATTTTCTTGCTTATAAATGTCAAAATATTGTTAAAAACCGATGTTAAATCCTTGTTTGTATTAGTTTTGAACTTGTTTCAACGAAAATCCCAAAAAATGCCGTAAAAAACCCTTAAAATAAAAATTTTCAAAAATCGGGTAGCTCAGTTACGAAAAAAGACAGTTTTTGACATAAAAGTGGAAAAATCTTTTTGGCACCTATCACCAATTTCTTGTTCACGATTTTTTTCGGTTTTCTGAAGGTTGAAACTACTTGAAAACACGAAGCTTATCGATAAGCCTTCCAATTTTTTTTTTGAAAATTGAATTCAAAATGGCGCCCAAAATAGCGGAAAATGATCGAATTCTAATAAATCTTGACAATATTTTAAAAGTTATGGGCTGTGGGTACTTATCCTATACATTTTTTAGGTGTCTGAGTTTAAATTTGATATCATTTCTCATTTTGGAAAATTTCAATTATTTATAAATATTCCATGCATATATAAATTTTTACTAATAAAAATTTAGGTAAATACGCAATAATTGGTGTCGAATCGAATACTATTAAGTCTCAAGATATTTCAATTTTTGTTAAAAATTTAAAAAAAAAACTTTAAAAATTGAATATCTCCAAAAGTACGATAGCTGAGACGCAAAACTATGGCCTATGTCACCCGCGGATTTTTTTTTTAATTTCACACTGGTTTGATATAATTGCGTTCACTGGTTTGACCCTGATGATGATCCATACACACATACACACATACACACACACAGACACACAAATAAATTTTCAAATATATATAGTAGTAACATAAGATATAGAGAATATTAAAATAATTGTGCTTTTTTTATCATAAGGAAAAGAATTTTTTGACAGATTTTAAGTGAATTGGGCTGTACTTTATGATTCTTAAAAATTCTAATACATTGAACTATGATTACGGTGCATGGGGCATGAAACACCTGTTAGCCTACTAAGTCATTAGTGGTGATTCTTTCAGATGTTTTCAAGATGAAACATAGATTTCATGAAATTTTTACTTCACATATTTTTAAACAAAAATGATACAAAAAAAAATATATAAAAAAGGACTTGCAGCAGTTTATATTAAAATTGTCCACTTTAAGGTTTATCCTAAAAAATAAAATGTATATAAACTTTATATACATTTTATTTTTTTATTTTTTTATTTTTTTATTTTTTCATCTTTAAAGTATTGTTTTAATTTTTTTATTATTATTTTTGTAAAATATTAATTAATGAACATAATATCACTTAACAGTGAATATCCATCCTGTACGGAATTTCGTATTCACTTTTTGTTTCATCTCATAGCTCTCGTAATTCTGAACGTTAGATTCTAAAAAATCATCTTCATTCAATATTGCTATTCTTTGAGAAACGACTTCCCATCTTATAGGGAGCGTTTTTTTCAACAAAAAAAATTTGTTTTAATTGTTTAACTTTTTACAAGCTTTTTAAATCTTCAAAATAAAAATTTAGTTTTTTTACCCCCACTACTATTTTTATAGCCAATAGATAAATGGTGAAACTACTTATTATTGAAAAAACGATCAATAGAAAGTACATTTTATAGTTTATTAGTTTATTTATAGTTTATTAAATTTTTTTCATTTTTAAGATTCCAATCGAGCATCAGACCTCTTTACCACTGATAGTAATCATTTAAAGGAATATTGGAAACTTGAAGTAACAAGAAAAGAAACTTTTTTATTAGATCCATTTGAAATTTTGATTTGGACGATTTCTTTTTTAGAATTCCCTTTAAGCAATATTTTACAAATAAATATTTATGCTTTGAATAATATTATAAATGACTGTGGAAACCGAAACAGATATGATCACTCAAATGAGACTTTTTTAACTGACATATCACAAGTTATTTTTGGAGATTTCATTGGATTTGGTGAATTCTTCAATAAAGATTTCATAATTTTTCATGAATCTGATTTACTAGATATATTAATCAAGAATTTTAAATATTTTGTAAGTTTTTTTTTAATTAAATGTGCTGTAAAAACATAATGCATGAAAAAAAATTTGATGTCGGTTTGTGTAAACAAAACCTAAATGCATGGATCATGTTTAATATATATAGTTAAATTTTTGGTGTAATATATAAATGTTATACAATCACTGTATAATTTTTTAAAAAGTTTTAGTAATTAAATTTTAATGTATAATCAGAGTAAAATATAATCAATCAAAATTACTGTATTCAATTATAATACTTTTATTTATTTTTTTTAAATATTATTTGAAATTCTAAAAATATAGTTAAAAAAAATTATAACTGGTTTGTGTATTCACACAACTAAAGATCATAAAACATACTAACTCATAACAGTAATAAATCCAAAAACCGAAATTACAATAAATCCAATTATCAATTATCCTATGTCCATAAACCTAAAGTATTCTAAGTTCTTGTTCTTATCAGGGTCCATTTTATCCCTTCCCCCCTAAAAACGTCAGTATTTCAGCCCCCCTGTCAAGCCAGACTTTTTCAAATACCCCATCCAATGAATATGTTCCATGTTAAAACGTCCCCCATACCCTCAATTTATCTCTCTCATAAATACCTCTAGCAGAATTCTAAGCTATAAGTTAGGGCGTTTAGGTTATATTTTAAACAACGCTGCTACCTTGTAAGTCAACTAAATACTTTCTAGCTGATCTCATTATTTTTTTAAATTTCAGTTTTTAATTCTTGTAAAGCGCATTTTTTTATCAGTAATTCTCTTACCATTATAACCAGTAAACCAAATAACCATATTTTCCAAAAATGACCAACTTTTAAATTGTTGCCAAAATTGTATTTGACTAAAATTGATTTTATATGTCTCAAAAATTTTTTTCCAGCTGTAGGCCGTTAGAAATATAAAAGAAACCTGATTTTCGTAAAAATTTTTCTCTATAGTATTTTTGCATAAAATGTTTAAATAAGGTGTATTTAATCATAAAATCACAACGCACAAATTTTCTAGGGGGGGAAGATGTATTTTTTTGTCCAGTTAGCCAAAAAGTAGAATTTCCAGTCGTCCACCCGCGCTTTTTTTACAAAATAAATATTTGACCAAAAATGATTGAAAATTTACGAGAAATGTTTTAATTAATTTATTTGAATGTCCAGCTAATGAATATTAAAAACACCAAATCAAAGAAAATAAATACTTTTTTATAAAATTTTCAATTTATCACACTAACGTATTTTCCAAATTTTCCAAGAAAGGAACTTTAACATTACCTGGGGATTTTCGAGGTAGAGAAAGGCGTTTATATTGATAAAAATTTTCAATTTTTCACCCTAACGCATTTTCCAATTTTCCAAGATGGCTGGCCAAAAATAAAAAATACCTTGCCAACTAGCTGGCACTAAGGTTCCTCAAACAATGAGCTTAATACTTCAATATGCCACAGATATCACCGATTACAAGCATGCAATCATACATACATTTCTAAAAGTTTTATTGATCAAAAATTGTAGAACAAATTTTCAAAAAATTAATTATCAGATTCGAGATATCGAGTAAAAACCATATTTTCAAATATAAGTACTTTCATGGAACTAAATGAAGTATTACACCCAAAAAAAAAAAATTGCAGTTTTAAAATTTTTTTTGTTTTTTTAATTTTTAGAACAAAATTTTTAATAAATTCGGTATCAGATCCAAAAAATTACTATAAACGAACTTTCTAAAACTAGTAATCTCATAGAAATAAATTAGGTACTACGTCCAAAAGAAAAAAAAATTTGTGTTTTTTGTGTTTTTTTGTGGTGAAAATTTTAGGAAAAAAATTTTCAAAAAATTAATTATCAGATTCGAGATATCAAGTAAAAATCGTAATTTCAAATATAAGTACTTTCATGGAAATAAATGAGGTATTACATCCAAATTAAAAAAAAAAAAGTATTTTGAGATTTTTTGATGAAAAAATTTTTGGAAAAAAAAATTAGGTCTTAATTCCATAATGGTTGTGAAGTATCACCCGTTACAATATTTTCAGATATTAGAGCTTTCATGGAATTAAATAAGGTATTACACCCAAAGAAATAAAATATTGCAGGTTTTTTAATTTTTTTGTTTTTTTAATTTTGAGAAAAAATTTTTGTAAAAATTCGGTGTCAGATCCAAAAAATGACTATAATCAAGCTTTCTAAAACTAGTACTTTCATAGAAATAAATTAGGTACTACGTCCAAAAAGAAAAAAAAATTTGGTGTTTTTTGTATTTTTTATGACGAAATTTTTGGCAAAATAATTTTCAAAAAATTAAGTATCAGATTCGAGATATCGAGTAAAAACAATACTTTCAAATATAAGTACTTTCATGGAAATAAATGAGGCTTTACATCCAAATTAAAAAAAAAAAAGTATTTTGAGATTTTTTGATGAAAATATTTTTGAAAAAATAATTAGGTCTTAATTCCATAATGGTTGTGACACACACACACACACACACACACACACACACACACACACATACATACTTTTTTTAAAAACTGGTTTTTTAGCTTCCTATGGTCCCAAAACGTGTTTAATGCCAAAAAATCAAAAATCAAAATTTGACCCATCACAAAGGTTCCTCATTGAGGAACCAATATTGCAGTTTTTTTAATTTTTTTATTTTTTAAATTTTGAGAAAAAAATTTTGGAAAAATTCGGTATCAGATCCAAAAAATTACTATAAACGAACTTTCTAAAACTAGTACTTCCGTGGAAATAAATTAGTTACTACGTCCAAAAAGAAAAAAATATTTGGTGTTTTTTGTATTTTTTTGTTACGAAAATTTTGGGAAAAAAATTTTCAAAAAATTAACTATCAGATTCGAGATATAGAGTAAAAAGCATACTTTTGAATATAAGTACTTTTATGGAAATAAATGAGGTATTACATCCAAATAAAAAAAAAAAAGTACCTCGAGATTTTTTGGTAAAAAAATTTTGGAAAAAAAAATTAGGTCTTAATTCCATAATGTTTGTGAAATATCTCCGATTACATACATACACACAAACACATACACACACACACACACACACACTTACATACTTTTTTTAAAAACCAGTTTCTGTCCACCATACTTGAAAATTGGAAAATATATAGGGGGTAAAAATGAAAATTTTCAGTCATAAACACATTTTGCTCCACCTTCAAAACCCCCGGGTATTGTAGTAACTTCCTTTTTTTCATATTTTTTCTTTCGCCATCTTGGAAAATCAGAAAATACGTTAAGGTGAAAAATTAAAAATTATCATCAATATAAATGTTTTTCTTAACCGCTAAAACTCGCAGATAATGTTGAATTTTTTTTTGCTCCACCATCTTGGAAAATTGGAAAATGCGTTAGGGTGAAAAATTCAAAATTTTTATCAATATAAATGCCTTTCTCAACCTTGAAAATCCCCAGGTAATGTTAAAGTTCCTTTCTTGGAAAATTTGGAAAATATGTTAGTGTGAAAAATTGAAAATTTTATAAAAAAGTATTCATTTTCTTTGATAAGATACTAATTATTTTCTAATTATAAAGCAAGATTCATAACCTTATAAAAACAAAACTAAAATAAAAAAATATCATAACCATTCGTGCGCATGTGTAATCAGTTACTGATGAAAAATAGCGTGTCATACTGATCAGTTTATTATCCGTAATACGGATCCGTACGGATAATAAAATTAGTTAGACCGGATTTTAAGCTTAGGTTTCTTTCCAGCTGCGACACTAAAGCAAAAAAAATGAATTTGTTTTTGTTTTTGAAAGAAATGACTTTTGCATACAGCGATACAGCACAAAACGTTTCTACAACGTTTCTAGAACGTTTTAAAAATGATATTAATAATCCAAGAATATTAGAAAAAAAAGTTTCATAGTATTATGCAATTTAATAGTATATTACGGTCCTAGGCCAGAAAAATAAAGAATGACCCAAATCGTACGTAAATTATCTTCCGAGGCGATGGTAAACTGCGATTTATGTCATTCTTTGTTTATGGCCGAGGATTGTACAAAATTTTTACTTATGGCCGGAAAATATGATCCAATAGCGAATATACTAATGAAAATAAATCTTTCAGCGACCAAACTGCGTCTCCCTTCGGGCCGAAATTGTAATCTGTGGCGTATACATAATTTTACTGCGTTATGAATTTTACTGTCATAGATTACAATTTCGTTCCAAAGATGGATAATTTGGCCCCCAAAAAATTTCTATTCACCAAGGCTTAATATTTTCACTACTGGATCATATTTTCCTGCTGTAGATCCATTTTTAGCGGAAAAATTCTGTTTACTCCCTAGATTAGAATTTTACCCCAAGAGGGACTATTTAACCACTTAAATTTCAATTTTCATGAAAACTGTATTTTTTAGTCACTGAATCATACTCTGATAGTCATAAATTCATTTTTAAAAGCAAAACTCTTTTTACGCCACAGGTTACAATTCTTCTCTAAATTAACTACCATCAAGAGTTTTTCATCCCAACCATATTCTTTAACGGAGGAGGGGGCTATTTGTATGGCATCCCCAAACTCTCATTCTCCCAAGGATATATTTTACCCCTAGTAGTACACTGTAAAAAGTAACATTCTTAGATTCACAAAAAAAATAGCATTTTTAATATATTTAATAACATAAAAATCGTAAATTTACTAAATTTAGTATATTATCGAAAAATTCGAGAATTCTCGATTTTTTTTGTGATTTTACGAAAAAATTTGTAAATTCTCAACTATTTTTCGAAAATTTACAACTATTTTTTGTAAATTTTCGAAAAAAAATTGTAAATTATCAATTTTTCTTACGAATTCACAAAAAAAATCGAGAATACTTGAATTTTTTGTTAAGATACTAAATTTAGTACTAATTTTTCGAAAATGTTCTAATTTTTTTGTTAATTTAAGAAAGTTACTTTTTACAGTGTATATTTTACTCTTCCAGAATAAATATTAAAAAAAATTATTTTCTTTTTCCTTTGTGCACGAAATTCGCTATTTTGTGCACAAAAGGCTGTATAAAATTATTTTTTGTTTTGTGCACAACTTTGTGTACAACGTTTGTACAGGTTTTTTACGTACGGGTGTTATCAATTATTTCATTTTTTTTATTTACTTAAAGTTGGATACAAATTTGAGTTTTCTCGTGAATCAAAATAGATTGGCAAAAATCTAACTGAAAATTCAAGTATTGCATCAAATTTCACATCGAAAACCTTTTCTTTTTGTTTTCGTTATCTGGAGCTTTTCTACGGAACATTCAAAAATGGTGGCTGAGGAGAGCAGTTTTACCAAAAAATTTTAAAACAGCATGACACCCTTAAAAATATATAGAAAATCTTTGGATTCGGGAAAACATCTATTTTTAAGTCGTTTTATTGAAAAAAAAATAAAATTTTTTATTTTTGGAACCTCGCGTTACATTTGGTGCTATTTACCCATGGAATTATCCATTAGCTACTGCTCTTTTTCTTGAATAAACTGCCGTTTTTACTACCTACTCAGGCCAATATTTAATATTTATTTTTGCATCATCAAACAAACATCTAGCATTATCCATCATATACCTTTTATATCTTTCGTTTAATTCATGGACTTAAACTGGACAAGGGTCAACACAAATAACCTTTTCCCCAATCAGATTATAAAAAAACTCTATATGAATAAGTGTCGGATGATGGGGTACATTCTGTCTCGTGCGTGTATTAATATTTTTTATCCACTTTTAGCCTTGGAAAATATGCAAAATGCACCTGAATGCTCGAAAAATTAAATTTTTTAAAAAACTTATCATGGAGCCTAGACTCCCTCCATTTTTTTTTTTTTTTTTTTTTTTTATTAGCAAAAGAAAATACAGGTTTGGGAACTAGCCCATATAACCAATGGTATCACCAACTGGTCTCCCTCCATGAAACATATAGTTTAAGTACCTGCCATCTAGCGGTAATATGTTGAACGCGAAAAAACAGTGATTGGAAAAACTAGTATACGTCAAATTTTGTATCAACTTATGCTTATTCAAACGAGTACATAATAGAGATATTACTTTGCAGTTTGGGTAACCAATAGTTACACGCACATTTTGTATAAATCGAGACACTAAGCCATACGCATGAAAGTACAATAGCAACAAATAAACACAAATATGGAAGTACCTATGGATAGACATATATGTGTATGGCCAACCTAATATTAAAATCTGCCTTAGCAGCAGGTAAAAAGTCTACAATAATTAATGTAGAAAAATAGAGGGCGCAGTTATCTGAAGGTTGGCCATACACAAATATGTCTATCCATAGGTACTTCTATATTTGTGTATGTGGCTATTGTAGAAGCTGCTATAATTTCAGTTCTTCCAGCATAGTATAGGTGCATTTAATGTATACTTTCCAGGGCTAAAGTGGATAAATAAATATTCTTGCCCATTATCGCACCTTAGCTTTTTAATTTTCTTTCCTATTGAATTGTCACATGCATAATGTGTCACATACATTTACATTCTTTTAAATTTATTTGAATTGCAACAATATTCAAGGGTCGTTTTTTCCCATCTTAGTGAAAACGAGCAGCTCAAAATATTACGCGAATATTAGGTCCTCAACCCTGACAACGTGTTTAAATTTTATCAAAATTAAAAACAAACACCTTAGCTATCTTCCTTGTTAGTGAAAGATCTTCTAAAATATTATTCTATATTTATTAAAATAAATTTAATTCATTTTCAGATTTTGGAGATGATCGCAGACTAGTTATCTGGAGTAAATGCTGCCAAATCAAATAATTTTCTTTAAATAGTGTTTATTTTAATCCATGCAACAAGGTGTAGTTACCATATGAATAAATACTTATACTAAATTAGCCTAAAATGTCTAATACTGTTATTAAATTTAACTATTTTAAATTCAATATTAACAAGGAAAATATTTATAAAAACATCTAAATCAAAACAATAAAAAGAATTTTAAAAAACTTTTAAATTAAATTTTATGTTAAAACAATTTTAAATTCTCTAAAAATATCTGTAAACAAACATTCAAAAATTGACAATTTGGTGCACTGAAAACAAAAGATATCATTTTCTAAGTCCTAAAATGCACCTAAAATGTTCAATAAAAAAATTTCTAATGCACTTTTTTCGGATATTGTCAGTTAACGGACTTGGCACTACAATAACAAAGGAAACGTACCAAAGTTTAGGTCGATAACTAAATTAGTTTTTGAATTAGAACTGTAACCAATTTCAAAAAGCAGATTCGAGAAAAATGCGTTTAAAGTTTTGAAATGCTTATGTTTTCATAAGACTACGGCCCATAAAAATCGAAATATCTCAAAAAAATATTTTTTTTTGCCTAAAAATTTTTGTATACATTTTTGAAATGTTTATAACCAAAAAAATAAAAAAAACAGAAAATGCATTAAAAAAAACGCTGCCAAGTGATTGGCACTATGGTTCCTCATCAACAATAGCAAAATATTTATAATGGTCTATTTTATCTAATAAAAATGATAATTTGAGATATCAGTATTTCATAAATAAAGTTAATTTTAAATCTGAACCGTAAATCTTTCTAAACTGCAAGTAACTTATTAACTTTACCATATGCTTATCGTAATAATTCTAAATATTAATACTATCATAGCAAAAATTAAGTACTACGTCAAAAAAGGAATAAAAATAAGGTATTTATGATTTTTTTATGTAAAAAATTTCGAAGAAAAAAAAATTTTCAAAAAAATTACGTCTCAAATTCTTAATTCCTTTATAAATGATAATTCCAGATATTAGCACTTTCATAGAAATAAATTTAGTACTAGGTCAAAATAGAAAAAAAAATTATGATGTTTTTTAAATTTTTTTATATGAAAAATATTCAAAAAAAAAAATTTGAGAAATTACGTATCAGATGAAAAAATCCTTTAAAGACAATAATTCTAGATATTAGTACTTTCATAGAAACAAATTAAGTACTAAGTCCAAAAAGAAAAAAAATTATTGTGTTTTTTTAATTTTTTTATACAAAAAATTTTGAAAAAAAAAAATTTTGAAAAAATTAAATTTCAGATAGAGAAATCCTTTAAAACCATAATTCTGGATATTAGTACTTTCATATAAATAAATTAAGTACTAAGTCCAAAAAGAAAAAAAATTATTGTGTTTTTTTAATTTTTTTATACAAAAAATTTTGAAAAAAAAAAATTTTGAAAAAATTAAATTTCAGATAGAGAAATTCTTTAAAACCATAATTCTGGATATTAGTACTTTCATATAAATAAATTAAGTACTAAGTCCAAAAAGAAAAAAAATTATTGTGTTTTTTTAATTTTTTTATACAAAAAATTTTGAAAAAAAAAATTTCGAAAAATTACGTATCAGATGGAGAATTCCTTTAAAAACGATGATTCTGGATATTAGAACTTTCCTAGAAATAAATTAGGTATTACGTCCAAAAAGAAAAAAAATTATTGTATTTTTTTTATTTTTTTATTAAAAAAATGTTGAAAAAAAAAAATTTTGAAAAATTACGTATCATATGAAATAATCATTTAAAAACGATAATTCTAAATATTCGTACTTTTGTAGAAAAACATTAAGTACTACATCCTAAAAAAAAATAAAATTGACATTTTTTTATATTTTTTGGCGGCAAAAATTTTGAGAAAAAAATTTTCAAAAAATTAAGTATCAGGTCCAAAAAATTACTTTTATAGAGGTTCTTAAAACTAGTACTTCCATGGAAGCAAATTATGTACTACCTTCAAAAAAAAAAAAAAATTGTAGTTTTTTGTATTTTTTTATGAAAAAAATTTTCAAAAAATTAAGTATCAGATTCGGGATATCGAGTAAAAACCATACTTTCAAATATAAGTACTTTCGTGGAAATAAATGAGGTATTACATCCAAATTAAAAAAAAAAAAAGTACCTCGAGCTTTTTTGGTGAAAAAAATTTTGAAAAAAAAATTAGGTCTTAATGTCGTGTTGGCTGTGAAATATCACTGGTTACAGTGCGACATACATACATACATACATACATACATACATACATACATACATACATACACACACACACACACACACACACACACACACAGACTTTTTTTAAAAACCGGTTTTTTAGCTTCCTGAGGTCTCAAAACGTGCTTATATGCCAAAATATCGAAAATCAAAATTTCACCTATCACAAAGGTTCCTCTATGAGGAACCAATTCATTTTGAAAAGGGGTTCTCAATAATAAATGAAAGGCATTCACTCAAAGCGCAGTTATTCCTAGTTTAGTAATATTTACTAATAAAATTTGTTTATAACCAGAGTTGGGCAAATATGACAGAAATGAATTTTTTTTCCATATCCATATTCCATACTTTTTCATATATGGAATCCATATTATGGCAATTTTTTTTCCATATAAATATGGAATCCATAATATGGCACCCATATTAATATGGAAAAAAAAAGGATCATATTTGGATTTCATATTAATATGATATGGAATCCATATTAATATGATATGGATATGAAAAAAATATGGAAAAAAAATATGGAAACAATATGAAAACAATATGGAAACAATATGGATGTCATATTAATATGAAAAAAATATGGAAACCAATATGGAAACAATATGGATGTCATATTAGGGCCATATTAATATGAAAAAAATATGGAAACGATATGGATGTAATATGGATGTTATATTAGGGCCATATTGATATGAAAAAAATATGGAAACTATATGGATGTCATATGGATTTCATGTTAGGGCCATATTGATATGAAAAAAATATGGAAACAATATGGATGTAATATGGATGTCATATGGACATTATATTAGCGCCATATTAATATGAAAAAAATATGGAAACAAATATGGAAACAATATGGATGCCATATGGACATTATGTTAGGGCCATATTAATATGAAAAAAATATGGAAAAGGTATTATCTTTATAAATATCGTTTTCACTCGATTAGTTGGATCTGTTACTTGATACTCTTACAATTTTTCTTAAAACTTTTTATGTTAAGGGGGCGTTCAATAATTAGGCAAAGCTAATTTTGGGAAATTTCGTATCAGTTCACCCACCCTACAAAAACGTTGCGCAACGATTTGGTTCCTCATAGAGGAACCTTTGTGATAGGTGAAATTTTGATTTTCGATATTTTTGCATATAAGCACATTTTGAGACCTCAGGAAGCTAAAAAACCGGTTTTTAAAAAAAGTCTGTATATGTGTGTGTGTGTGTGTGTGTGTGTGTATGTATGTATGTCGCACTGTAACCGGTGATATTTCACAGCCAACACGACATTAAGACCTAATTTTTTTTTCAAAATTTTTTCACCAAAAAAGCTCGAGGTACTTTTTTTTTTTTTTAATTTGGATGTAATATCTCATTTATTTGCACGAAAGTACTTATATTTGAAAGTATGGTTTTTACTCGATACGTCAATCAAAAAAAAAAAATTAGTGTTTTTTTTATTCCTTAACATAAAAATTTTAAGAAAAAAATTGTCAAAAAATCAAGTACATGCACTGACAGTAGTACGGGGAAGCAGATATCCCATTCGGAAAAGAATCTTCCCCTAAATTTGTATAAAATCTTTCTTGTGTTTTTGGAGCGCTGTTATCTCAAAATAAGAAAAATACCTCCCAAAATATCTTCCGCCGATAAAGAAGATTGTAGTTTTTACTACTCTAATTCTGTTATTAAAAAATTTTGGGAATATTCTTTCCCAAAATAAGAAATATTCCATCCTAAAAGCTTGAGAACTCTGTTGCCTTAAACGAGGGAATGATTCCTTCCCCTACTACTGTCAGTGTATATCAGATCCATGTATCGAGTGAAAATGGTATTTATAAAATTAATACTTGCACAGAAAAAAATATCGTTTCCATATTTTTTCCATATTAATATGACCCTTATATGAGGACCATATGGCATCCATATTGTTTCCATATTTTTTCATATTAATATTGCTCTAATATGATATCCATATGACATCCATATCGTTTCCATATTTTTTTCATATTTATTTCATATTAATATGGCCCTAATATGAGATCCATATTGTTTCCATATTGGTTTCCATATTTTTTTCATATCAATATGGCCCTAATATGACATCCATATTACATCCATATCGTTCCCATATTTTTTTCATATTAATATGGCCCTAATATGACATCCATATGCCATCCATATGACATCCATATTGTTTCCATATTGGTTTTCATATTTTTTCATATTAATATAGCCCTAATATGACATCCATATTATATCCATATCGTTTTCATATTTTTTCATATTAATATAGCCCTAATATGACATTCATATTATATCCATATCGTTTCCATATTTTTTTCATATCATTATGGCCCTAATATGACATCCATATTTAATCCATATCGTTTCCATATTTTTTTCATATTTATTTCATATTAATATGGCCCTAATATGAGATCCATATTGTTTCCATATTGGTTTCCATATTTTTTTCATATCAATATGGCCCTAATATGACATCCATATTACATCCATATCGTTCCCATATTTTTTTCATATTAATATGGCCCTAATATGACATCCATATGCCATCCATATGACATCCATATTGTTTCCATATTAGTTTTCATATTTTTTCATATTAATATAGCCCTAATATGACATCCATATTATATCCATATCGTTTTCATATTTTTTCATATTAATATAGCCCTAATATGACATTCATATTATATCCATATCGTTTCCATATTTTTTTCATATCATTATGGCCCTAATATGACATCCATATTTAATCCATATCGTTTCCATATTTTTTTCATATCAATATGGCCCTAATATAATGTCCATATGGCATCCATATTGTTTCCATATTCGTTCCATATTTGTTTCCATATTTTTTTCATATTAATATGGACCTATATAATGTCCATATGGCATCCATATTGTTTCCATATTCTTTCCATATTTTTTTCATATTAATATGGCATCCATATTGTTTCCATATTGTTTTCATATTGTTTCCATATTGTTTCCATATTTTTTCCATATTTTTTTTCCATATTTTTTTCATACCCATATCATATTAATATGGATTCCATATCATATTAATATGAAATCCAAATATGATCATTTTTTTTTCCATATTAATATGGGTGCCATAATATGGATTCCATATTTATATGGAAAAAAAATTGCCATAATATGGATTCCATATATGAAAAAATATGGAATATGGATTTGAAAAAAAAATCCATTTCTGTCATATTTGCCCAACTCTGTTTATAACACTAAAACTTCAATTTTTTAGTAAAATTTACTAATATTTATTAATTTGTATGTTCAAAAATTTTAGAGGTTAATTTGACTAATCTTTTTTTTGCGTGTAGAAACATTAATTATCAAAGACTTGTCTTATTACAAACAATCTAGCCACCTAAAGTACCTTGTAAACCTCAAAACCCAGATTATTCTAAGCCAAAAATCAAATTAAATAAACATATTCATGATGAAATAAAATTCCACTTTATTATTGGTCTAATGGGACTTGGGATAATTTTGATTTAGGTTCTTAAAATAATTTGGATGTAATACCTCATTTACTTCCATGAAAGTACTTATATTCAAAAGTATGATTTTTACTCGATATCTCGAATCTGATAATTAATTTTTTGAAATTTTTTTTTCCTAAATTTTTGTCACAAAAAAATACAAAAAACACCAAATTTTTTTCCTCTTTGGACGTAGTACCTAATTTACTTCTATGAGAATAGGGTAAAGGATGGGGTGGTGGACATCGATGCGATTTTGAACACCCAGCGTTATTTTACCAAATAACTAAAATAAAAATAAGTGAAAAGATATATTATTATTAAAAAAATATTCTTTAAACGGTTACTTTCTTCGCTACCTAGTTTATTTGGAAATTATTAATTATTTTTAATAATAAAACCTTGAATCAAAATAGACTACTTGATATGGTATCGTTTTTTAACAAAAATACTAAGGATACGAGATACATAAAATCACTATTTTGTTTATATTTTATTAATAATAACAACTTTTTTGCATTTATTTGATTAAGTAATCATCAAACATTAAATTTATAAGAAAAAAAAATTATTTTCTTCCTTTTTTATGCATTTAATTAAGGTGTCTAAGAACCCATCTAAAATATACTTAAAAATGTGATTTTGAACATGTATTTTATTCGAATGACCAAAACAGCGTACACGGAATTTAGTTTTGGACATTTGATTATTTTGTTAAAGATAAAGGTAAAATTTCTATTTTTAACAGTGTCTATTTGTTAAATGTTGTTAAATCCAAAAGCAAAAATTAAAAAGTACACTACATAAAATCTATAATTTAGAAAAATTAAAAATTTAATGTCGCTGTATGCCAATTGGTAATGCAGTGATGCCGGTTAACGAGAAGAACTCTCACTACTCCAACTATGTTTCTTTATCTCTTGTTCTCTTTTTTTATTTTATTTACAATAATTAATTAGAATAAATAAAAAATTTTAATTAAAATATTTTCTTATTCACACCAATACTCGACAAGTCGTTTGTAACATGAATTTTTACAATTGATTAAAAATTGGTAATTTCAAAATTTTTATTTAAATAGTTATATTCTTATCTAAAAATTAATTAAAAATTAATTAAATGCCATTTTTTTTATCATTTTTCTGATTATTATTTAAAAAAAATGTATTATGTAGTTTTAAGAATGGTGTCCAAAACCCCATAAATTTCATGTCCAAAACCCTGTACTTAGTGTCCAAAACCCTGGTATTCTAGGTTTTCCCTACTAGAGCTCTATTTAAAATTAAAATATTGAGCTTATATGTCAAATAACCATTTATTCCTCAAGAATTATGTTTATTATTGCTATTTAAAAAGTTATTACGTTAAAAAATACTATATTTTTTATTTTTATTCGTTAGTAAAGTCACGAATTTCCTTACAGTGTTCAAAACCCCATCCTTGATCCTACTAGTTTTAGAAAGTTAGTTTTTAGTAATTTTTTGGATCTGATACAAAATTTTTTCATAATTTTTTTCTCAAAATTAAAAAAACAAAAAAAATTTAAAAACTGCAATATTTTTTTTGGGTGTAATACTTCATTAAGTTCTATGAAAGTACTTATATTTGAAAATATTGTTTTTACTCAATATATCGAATCTAATAATATTTTTTTGAAAATTTGTTTCAAAATTTTTGATCAATAAAAAAAACTTTTAAAAGTTAATAGAAATGTATGTATGATTGCATGCTTGTAATCGGTGATATCTGTGTCATATTGAAGTATTAAGCTCATTGTTTGAGGAACCTTAGTGTCAGCTAGTTGGCAGGGTATTTCTAAAGGTAGTTAAGTCTTGCGTAAGAGACCTTCCTTATTAAGAATCTTTTTTCAAATTGCCGTTTCTGAGATCATCTAGCGGCCATGCTTTTCAGGCCACTACTTTGTTGCCCTCTATAAATGGTACCAATCATGATACTAAACTTTTGGTTGGTTTTTTTTGAAGTTTAGTTATTAATAATTAAATAAAAAATTTTGTAAAGTCATTCATAATAGAACAGCTAAGAAATAACATAAAACAAAAGTCAATTTTTTTTGTTTTGAGATCTGATTTACAACCTTAATTTTAATTTAGCTGTCATCTTTCATGATTCGCAATTCATTTCATAACTAAATATTGGAAACGAGTTATTAAAATTTGACCCCTGTGATAATTTAAAGTCTTAAAAAAGGGCGTCTTGATATCATTGAATAAAAACGTTTAAAAAAAATTATTTTATTGACATTATTTTTTATTTTATATAAGATAACCTACATAATTATAATTTTAAATGAATTATTCTTATATACTATATTTAATAAGATAATTTTTAAATTATAACTTTTAAAATAAAAGTGCATAATAAAGTTAACAATTATTTCAGTTAGGTCTTTACATACAGACCTATTGAAAGACAGAATACTATCGGTTATTTAAAGTTACGCCTCTATTTTTAATGAAGTAATTTTAAATTTACAGTAAAATTTTTAAAGTATACGTATATTATAGGGGAACTATTAGAATAGTTGAACTTTTAATTTTTATGGCATAGAAGCAGGTTTTGAGTCCGGATCATCCAAACCAACAACTCCCGGCTTTGGATGTCCCGAGGGAGCAAGTTCCGCTATTTAGCGAGGCGGAGATGCTTCAAGCAATTAGGTCAATAAAAAATGGGAAAGCGCCAGGACCAGACGAAATACCCGCGGAAGCCCTTAAGGCGGCTGTAAAGGTAATCCCTGGTCTCCTCCTTGGCATATTTAATGCGCGTCTCGTGGCTGGCATCTTTCCAAGGGACTGGGAAAGGGCCCGTTTGGCTCTGATAAGCAAGAGAAAGGGTGAACCAGGATCTTAATCATCTTACAGACCATTGTGTATGTTAAATACCATTGGCAAGGTGATGGAGAGCATGATCAGAGGAAGATTACGGCACGCAATTAAGGAAGCGGGTGACCTTAGCGACGACCAACACGGTTTTCGTAAGGGGTGTTCCACGATCGATGCCATCAAGCAGGTTGTGAAGGTGGTTATGAGGGCCAGACAAGTGCGGCCGGGTATTTAACCGGACGTCCTGCTTGTCACGTTAGATGTGAAAAACACATTCAACTCGGCTAAGTGGGACGATATGCTGCACTCCCTCGAGCAGATATTCAGAGTTCCAGATTATCTGAGAAATATACTCAGAGATTACCTCCGGGACCGATACCTGCACTGGGACACGCTCGATGGCACAAGAGGTAAAGTATTAAGCGCAGGCATAGCGCAGGGTTGTATGTGTGTATATTGTTGTATATTGTGTATATTGTATATTGTTTTTTTACCTACCACAGCCCAGAACTGCCCTGATCTGTCGAATGCCTTTTACGACGGCTTGCTGAAGATTGAGCTTCCGGATGGATGCTCTATGATCGGATACGCGGATGATGTCGCTCTAACCATAACAGCTCGAGAGACAAAAGACAAAGACCAAATAATCGGTCAAATACTTGGGGTCTTTTTGGATAACAAGTTGACCTACAATAGACAATTCCAGCAAGCCTGTGAAAAGGCTGGCCGGGTGACAAAGTCCCGGTCCGGATTCTATGATATTATCATAAATGCAGGAGGATGGGGGAGTTTAGTGGGTATTAGCCCGAATTTGAGGTTGAGTCCCACATAACCATACAGTACGCGGTGTATGGTATGCGTAAACTGCATTCTCCTCGTCCTACGAAAAAGGCTCCTTCTCTGAAGGGCCCAAAAAAAAAAAAAAAAAAATTTGGGGAAAAGTTTGTCTCAAAATTTTGCAAATAAAAAAATTAATAAACTTTGTTTTTTATTTGATTTTTAGACCTAATAACTGGCTATTCCATGATATTTATAGTTTTAAGAAATTTATTATTTCTTAATTGCTTTAATTCGAACTTAAAATTTGTACAAATTTTTATTTATAACTTTTTCCGAACAAAAATTAAAAAACATTATTAAATTTTTTCATTTTTTATCGGTTCCTCCTTTTATTATTATTATTTTAAAATTTAAGGAAATACATACCAATACTAGAATAGGATCGCTATTTCTCTAAGCCAAAAACCTTTAATGTTTTATATTATCGTAAAAAGTACATGTCATCGATTCAGTAACAATGTGTATAGATTGTTACATCCATTTTATTTAAATTCTTATAGATAAAAACTATTTCTGATTAGTTGATAAAAATATATTAATTAAATGTCTAGGTACATTTTTAGTTTTGAATATTGATAATTTTAAATCTTCTACTAAATATATTTGTAAGAATTTCAATTCGTAGTAAATAAATTAAAATTATTATTTATAAAGTACTGATTTTTTACTGCAAATATTATTAAAAGTCGTTAATATAAATAATCGTTCATTAATTACTTTTAAATATCATTAAAACATTATGAATAAATTATAAGTTATAGGTTAAATTACTGCTATGTCTAAGGTCTTTTTAATATTTAATTACTGTAATTTTTACTAGACTTTACTATATTATTATATACTTCTTTTTACTTCCTTTTAAATCATTTTAGTTCTTAACAAATTGAATACTGAAAAGATAAACTTAACAACCTTTAAAAAAAAATTCAACTTTAAGTTATTAACAAAAAAAAATTTATCATTTATTGTAAAATAAGATTAAATTTTTACCTTCAAAAAATTTGCATGTGATAAAATTACGAAATGATGACACTTTATTACCAGAGGTTTATTTGTCCGCAAAATAAAAATATTAATTTTGCGAATAGACCTAGCTTTTAAAGTTGTCCAATCCATGTTAATAAATGCTTCATTTAAACTTTCATTCTAGAATTTAATTTAAAATTAAATCTTATATTATTTGGATAAACAGAGAAATAACGCAATTTTACAAAATGTTCATAATATTTCAGAAGTTAAAAAATTTTAGAGCTACCATAAGAATTTTAGATTAATATTTTTATATAAATATCTGGATATAAAAGACAGAAAATTTCTTAAATGAATTATGAAGAAAAAATCAAAGTAGCCTAGGGTAATGGCTATTTCTGAATTGTTGCTAAAAGCGTTTAAAGAATCGTAAATTGCATTTTTAGAGAAAAGTGAATATTTTTATTTAATAAATTTAATCAATTTTTAGAGCTAACCGTTTTTTTATTATTTTTTACGGCATTTCTTTTAATTTGAGACACACTATTGGATTTTAGTTAAAAGATAAAAGTCCATGATACGTTTATTTGCATAAGTTTATATTTATGGGTATTTTGAGTGCTGAATAGAATAAACTCGTAAGGTATTTAGTTTCGTCTTATTAATAGGCGCGGTCATATGACAATTACAGATATAAAAAATGGTTAAATTACAAAATATAAATTATTATCTTATCTAATTTAGATAAATCTAAATTTCCCAGCATTTTTTCTAATATTTTGTTTTAATTCTTAATAATTTAAGATAACTTACGCTTGATGTTAAATTTTGTCCAAAGTAGCAATAAAAAAAAAATTGTAATAACAATATGACACCTGTGTTTACAAGAATAAAGCCATAAATTTCAAAGTTTTCTAATAGTTTTAGCGATTGAATAATTGCTGCTGCCAAGCTAATTGCAAAAACGAAAAATTGAACAAAAATTATATCCTGAAAGGTATTAATTACTTCCTCAATATAGCTGAAATAAACAGCAGATATTTATAAAATTAGTTACTGGCAAAATTAATTACAATAGCCTTACTTAAGTATACTTTGGTGATGTTGAATTATTTTATTTAAAACTGCTTGCTCAACTTCAGAAACTGTTCTTTTATCAAATTTTTTAGTACTTTCTTGCGCAACGTAGCTTGGATAACCTTCTATTCGTAACTTTAAAATATTTAATTGTGTAGCTCCGTCAAGCATAAACCCAAAAATTATAGAATCAATAAGATTCAGAGCAAAGGGTGCATTAAATGCAGTATGAAAATCCCAAAGATAGTCTAACCAAAAAATTTTACCTGTTAATTCAGATGGAAACCATTTTTTAGCTATAAACTGTGGTTTATGAAAATTTAGTAAAAAGGGCATTGTAATTGCTAAACAACATCCAGATAGAGAAAACCAAAAAAACAGTTTAAATATTAATCTGTAAATATTATTTGTTAGTATTTTGATAGCTTGATAGTAATTTTAGCAGTAAAAAAATGTTTACCTATTTTTCTTTTTTCCTTTGTTGTAAACGTGATTTTCAGATTCAGAAATTGGTATAAACAATGGGTCTTGTAATATTTTTTCTAAATTTATTATATTCTTCCGGTTGATAATAAAGCTATCAATTTTTATACAAACAATCAGGATGATAAGTTGGTACATCAATTGTTCGTTAAAATCAGCAAAACTTGTACTGCCCCAAATTAAATAACATATTTGTAATAAACCGAACAAGTGAAGAAGCGTTAGATTAAAAGCAGAATATAAACAATAAATAAATTTATAAAACTTATGATGGGATTCATCAAACGGCATCCACAGACCCAAAACTGTTAATAGCTTAAAAGGTTTTGGTAATCTGAACATTATAATAATTTTTTTTAAATTTTTTAATATGTCATGTTTGTATTAGCACCTTTTCAGTACTACTCTCACAATTTTAAAAAAGACTGTCATTTATATTAAAAAACTAACCTTTATTATTTAAATTGTGACTATACACTTCCATAAGTATTAAATTATTATATATTTTGAAGGACATAATTAATTTATATAGATTATTAATACTCTCATAACCTTTGAAATTAAATAAAAGCTTAAGATAAAGCATTTTTAAAGTATTAAAAGCTTTCGATTCCTTATCACTTGGTATCCGCTAAATTTTAATAACAATTTTTGGGAATTCCGAAAAAATAATACATTACGAGCCAGTATACACAAAAGTAAAGAATGGCTTAAATTGCCCGTAAATATTTTACGAATGGTAAACTGCAATTTTGGGCATTCTTTTTAATAGTAAGGGTCATTTACAAAACTCTTAAGTAAAATGATTTTAAAATTTTTTGTTTATTTTTTATTTACAAAAAAATATTGGTGATAATCCAAGCCATATAATATT
This sequence comes from Anagrus nilaparvatae, assembly GCA_022575985.1. Lineage (NCBI taxonomy): Eukaryota > Metazoa > Arthropoda > Insecta > Hymenoptera > Mymaridae > Anagrus > Anagrus nilaparvatae. Next base: position 7,822,283 of record JAKSXM010000231.1, on the reverse strand, counting down.
TTACTATACAACGCAACTGAATATTTACTGTTTATTACAGTAAGGGGAATTTCAGCGAATTTTCCAAGCGTAGCGGCTGGTTCCGAGGGGAATCTGGCACAATATGTTTATGTTAAGTAGTTTTACATTTTTCCCGCGTTTTGACAATATTTTCTTTAAATAATTAATAAATTATGTTGAAGGAAAAACTGATTTTGAAAAGATTGTTGGATTTTTGGAGCATTTAGATCAAGTTTAGGTTTTAGTTTTTTTTTTGTATTTTTTTTATTTTTCGAAGTGTAGCGATAGGTTGGAAGGGGGCCTTTAACACAATATTTTATTTTATTCAACTTAAGGAAAATTTTCTTTGATTTTTCACTCTAATAAATTTTTTCATTTTCCAAGATGGCGAACGAATAAACTAAAACAGTGAAGTTCTTAGTTTACAGGGGGAATTCTTGAAAACGAGAAAATCGAATTTGAAGAAAAAAATTTTAATTTCTTACCCAAATAATTTTTAATAACTTTCCAGATTTTCCAAAATGGCGAACCAATAAAGTTAAAAAAAAGAAGTTCCTAATTTACAAGTTGGTTCTTGAAGTCATTAAAAGTGAACTTTAGAAGAAAAAAATTTTATTTTTCACTCTATTTAGTTTTTCCGTTTTCCATGATGGCGGACCAAAAAAATATAGAAAAATAATCCTAATATTATACAAATGGGTTCTTGAAGTCTAGAACACTGAACTTTTGAAAATTTTTATGATTTTTCACTTTATTAAGTTTTTCCAGTTTACAAGATGGCGGACAAAAAAAAATATTAGGGTGCAATGGCTAACTACAGGGAGTAAAAAATAACCATTTAAAATAGAAAATTTCTAAAAAGAAGATGAAGTTAAATTTTTTTTACAACTTATTCAGGAACTGATTATATTATTATTTATTAGAAAATTTGACATTTAAAAAAATTATTTAACCATGGTTCTCTTAGGGTATGAAAATGAATAAAATCTTATTTACAACAAATTCAAAAACAATAATAGTCAGAACAATACAATAATTTTAAAAAAATCTTTTCCTTTAATAATCAAAAAAACAACATCATTAGTACAGTATTAAATTTTTTCCCACTCGTTCGGAGATTAAACTACCCCTCAAAAATAAAAATGATGAAAAACACGATAAACTTCCTGGGATAAAAATAAGTGCTGATTCTAGTGGTAAAATTCAGCGCTGATTTTTAGTGTTTATTATAGCGCTAAAATTAGGCCTAATATAAGAAATAAATTTTGCGTGCTAAACAATTTCTTGAAAATTTTTTTTTAAATATTGTCCAATTTTGAAATTCTAAACTGTGGACTGAAAATTTAACCAATTACCAAAAAAAATAGCAAATTTTTACAAAAAAAAAAAAATAATACAGTACCATTTATGGGCGCTTTCGGACACAATCACAAAGATCCTGAATCCTAACCCCAAACTTTGAAATTCGACACTGCAATGTTTAAGTCCAAAATTTACTTCTATTTTAGGCTTAATGCCAACTCACCTTAAATTACTCTTTATGTTAAGGCCACTGTCTCATTTTTGTGATGATTTTCAAAGGATTTTCAACATTTTTTTTCTCAGCTGTTTTATTATAAAAGTTTTTTTTAACAATTTTTTTTTAAAATAATTACAAAACTATTCTAGATGACATAAAAAAATTTTTCTTTCATTTGCTTTTTTTTACAGTTTGTAGATGGCGTGAAAGTAGAGGCTCGAAAAAAAAATTGAAAAACGGTCCCCATCATAGCGCCTATTGTAGGCATCGAAATAAAAAAATAAAGACATATTAATCTCTATAGTACCCTCTAGTATGTGAACCAACATTTAGCAAGAAATACGAAAAATTGACCCTTTGGTGAACCGAAAACAAAAAATGCTGTTTTTGACGTTAAAAAATGCGCCTAAAATGGACAATAAAAATTTTTCTGATGCACAAAAAGCTGATATTGTTAGTTCACATATTAGGTATTGCAATAACAAAAAAAATGAAACAAGATTCATGTCGATACCTCAATTAGTTTTTGAGCTAGCGTGGGAACCGATTTCAAACAAGTAGTTTTGAGAAAAACGAGTTTAAAGTTTTTAAATGCTTAGGCCCATAAAAATCGAAATATCTAAAAAACATATTTTTTTTTGCTTGAAATTAGTTTTTTAGATTCTTGAAATGTTTTAATATAAAATAATAAAAAAAAAAAACAAAAAAAAAAAAAAAAAAATGAAAAACATAATCCCAAAAAAGAGACACTGGCCTTAACTTTATTATGATTAAGAGCATTCCGTCTGCTCTACTATACGTCGATAATCTGGTAAGAATTTAGTAAAAAAAACCCTGTTTTGCTTTCCAAGTTTTCTCAGCGGAAAAACGTTGGATCAAAATTTCCTCTTACAGGAAGTTTTGTTTTTCAATAATCTCGAGCGCGCAACTATTATTTTTTGGAAAATTAATAATTTTTCGCAAATATTAGAAAATAAAGTAAAGAAGTATTTTGACAAGCATTTTTGCAGAACGCGCGCAAGATAAGAGTTTAACTTTATTTTCCCGCTGAGAAAACTTGAAAAGCAAAACAGGGGTTTTTTTTACTAAAACTTACCAGATTACCAAAAAATAACCAAAAGCGAAAAAATTACGTAACAAATTCAAATATGGATGAAATTTTTTAATTGTGTAATAAATTGTAGACAAGATAGCAGCCTCCGTCTCCATAAAATCCATCAATTTGTATAAAATAGATTAGTTCGCCATCTTGGAAAATCTAAAAACTTATTATTACAGTAAAAAATTAAAATTTTTTTTCAAAATTAACTTTTCTTGACATCAAGAACCATGCTGTAAATTAGGAACTTCTATTTTTTAATTTTATTGGTTCACCAATTTGGAAAATGTAAAAAATTATTTAGGTAAAAAATCGATATAAATTTTTTTTCCTAAAATTCAATTTTCTTGACTTCAAGAACGTCCCCTGTATAGTAAGTTTTTAACATGGAACATGTTTATAGGGAGGGGGTACCTCAGAATTTGAAAATTAAGGGGGGGGGTCAAATTTGTCCTATTTAAGGGGGGTGGTCAAATTTGTCCTATTTAAGGGGGGTAGTCAAATATGTCGTATTTAAGGGGGGTGGTCAAATTTGTCTTATTTAAGGAGGGTGGTCAAATTTGTCCTATTTAAGGGGGGTGGTCAAATTTGTCCTATTTAAGGGGGGTGGTCAAATTTGTTCTATTTAAGCGGGTAGTCAAATTTGTCCTATTTAAAGGGGTCGGTCAAATAAGACTTAAGGACTTAGAAGAATATCGATTTAGGGACTTGGAATAATTCAGGTTCAGGGAATAAAAATAAATTGGGTTTAAAATCTTAACAGCTAGTAAGGTGATAATTACAAATTATAAAATTAGAAAATTATATTGCAATGTTGAGTAACATTTGTATTCTACCTAGTCCTCAGCTGGAAGTAAACATGTTTCATGCATTTAGGTTGTGTTTACACAAACCGTTTATAAGTTTTTCTTATGTTATTTGGTCCGCCATCTTGTAAAATGGAAAAACTTATTTAAGTGAAAAATCATAAAAATTTTTAAAAGTTTAGTGTTCTAGACTTCAAGAGCCCATTTGTATTGACAACGCGCGCCTCCCACGTTTTCCTTACTTCTAGCGGCAATTCCTGTAACATTATACCCAAGTGGTTTAAGTTTGAAAATTAATATAAATTAAAATAGCCTTTTTAAAAATGATTTTTTACTTTAATTTGTTTAAATTAATTTATTAATAAAAGGTGAAATTAATTTTAAATTTTTTAGAGATTTATTATTTTTAATAAAATAATTTGATTATTTTTTTTAAATTCTTTAAACTCTACGCACTTGGATATAAAGTTATTGTGATCGCCGCTAGAAGTACGAAAAAAGAGGGGGGCGCGTGTTCTCAATAGTATTAGGATTATTTTCCTATGTTTTTTTAGTCCCCCATCTTGTAAAATGGAAAAACTACTTTAAGTAAAAAATCAAAAAATTTTCAAAAGTTCACCTTTTTTGACTTCAAGAACCCATTTGTATAGTATTAGGATTATTTTTCTATATTTTTTTGGTCCGCCATTTTTGAAAATGGAAAAACTAAGTAAGGTGAAAAATAAAAATTTTTTTCTGAAGTTCACTTTTATTGACTTCAAGAACCACCCTGTAATATAGAAATTTCTTTTTTTTAACTTTATTGGTCCACAATTTTGGAAAATCTGGAAAATTATAAAAAACGCTGCCAAGTGATTGGCACTATGGTTCCTCATTAACAATAGCAAAATATTTATAATGGTCTATTTTATCTAATAAAAATTATAATTTGAGATATCAGTATTTCATAAAAAAAAGTTAAATACCGTATTTTATAAGAAAAAAAATGTTGCTGTGATTTAATATTTTTTATTTAACAAATTTTTAGAAAAAAATTTTCAATAAACTAGGTATTACACTTAAAAAAAAAACAATATTACAGATTTTTTAATTTTTTTGTTTTATTAATATTCAGAAAAAAATTTTGAAAAAATCCGGTATCAGATCCAAAAAATTGCTATGAATAAGCTTTCTAAAACTAGTACTCTCATAGAAATTAATTAGGTACTACGTCCAAACAAACAAAAAATTTGGTTTTCTTTGTATTTTTTTGTGAAAAAAATTTTAGGAAAAAAATTTTCAAAAAATTAATTATCAGATTTGAGATATCGAGTAAAAACCATACTTTCAAATATAAGTACTTTTATGGAAATAAATGAGGTATAACACCTAAATTAAAAAAAAAAAAAGTATTTTGAAATCTCTTGATGAAAAAATTTTTGAAAAAAAAAATTAGATCTTAATTCCATAATGGTTGTTAAATACCACCGATTGCAAAATTTTCAAATATTAGTACTTTCATGGAATTAAAGGAAGTATTACACTAAAAAAAAAAAAAATATTACAGATTTTTTAATTTTTTTGATTTTTTAATTATGAGAAAAAAATTTTGAAAAAATTAAGTTTCAGGTCCAAAAAATTACTATAAACGATATTTCTAAAACTAGTACTGTCATAGAAATCAATTAGGTACTACATCCAAAAATAAAAAAAAATTAAGTTTTTTTTTGTATTTTTTGGTGAAAAAAATTTTGAGAAAAGAATTTAAAAAAAATTAGTTATCAGATTCGAGATATCGAGTAAAAATCGTACTTTCAAATATAAGTACTTTCATGGAAATAAATTAGGTATTACATCCAAATTAAAAAAAAAAAAAAATAGTTTGAGATTTTTGATGAAAAAATTTTGGAAAAAAAAATTAGGTCTTAATTCCAAAATAAAATTTATTAGAAATTATTTGTGAAATATCACCGGTTACAATATTTTCAGATATTCGTACTTTCATAGAAAAAAATTAAGTATTACGTCCTAAAATAAAAAAAATTTTGGCATTTTTTGTATTTTTTGGCAACAAAAATTTTGAGAAAAAAATTTTAAAAAAATTATGTATCAGGTCCAAAAAATTGCTATAAACGATATTTCTAAAACTAGTACTTCCACAGAAATAAATTAAGTACTGCGTCCGTAAAGAAAAAAAAAATTGGTATTTTTTGTATTTTTTGGTGAAAAAAATTTTGAGAAAAAAATTTTCAAAAATAAATTATAAGATTTGAGATATAGAGTAAAAACGATACTTCTAGATATCAGTACTTTTATGGAAAAAAATGAGGTACTACATCCAAAAAGAAAAAAAAATATAGTGTTTTTTTAATTTTTTTATGTAAAAAGTTTTGAAAAAAAAAAATTTCGAAAAATTACGTATCAGATGGAGAAATCCTTTACAAACGATAATTTGAGATATTCGTACTTTCATAGGAAAAAATTAAGTATTACGTCCTAAAATAAAAAAAATTTTGGCGTTTTTTGTATTTTTTGGCGACAAAAATTTTGAGAAAAAAATTTTGAAAAAATTAAGTATCAGGTCCAAAAAAATGCTATAAACGATATTTCTAAAACTAGTACTTCCACAGAAATAAATTAAGTACTGCGTCCGTAAAGAAAAAAAAAATTGGTATTTTTTGTATTTTTTGGTGAAAAAAATTTTGAGAAAAAAATTTTCAAAAAATTAGTTATCAGATTCGAGATATCGAGTAAAAATCGTACTTTCAAATATAAGTACTTTCGTGGAAATAAATGAGGTATTACATCCAAATTAAAAAAAAAAAAAAGTAGTTTGAGATTTTTTGATGAAAAAATTTTTGAAAAAAAAATTAGGTCTTAATTCCATAATGGTTGTGAAATTTCACCGGTTACATACATACACACACACACACACACACACACATACAGACTTTTTTTAAAAACCGGTTTTTTAGCTTCCTGAGGTCCCAAAACGTGCTTATATGCCAAAAAATCAAAAATCAAAATTTCATCTATCACAAAGGTTCCTCTATGAGGAACCAAAATTATTTGGGTAAAAAATTAAAATTTTTTTCTTAAATTAATAATTTAGAACGTGACTTTTACGAGCATATGCTCGTAAAAGTCACGTTCTAAATTATTAATTTAAACTTCACTCCTTAATATCGAGCGATAAATAAAATTTGAATAATTATTCAAATAAATTATTTTTTCTTAAAATTCGCTTTTCTCGTTTTCAAGAACTCCCCCTGTAAACTAAGAACTTCACTGTTTTAGTTTATTCGTTCGCCATCTTGGAAAATGGAAAAATTTATTAGAGTGAAAAATCAAAGCAAATTTTCCTTAAATTCGCTTCTCTTGACTTTGGAACCCTATATGAAGCTGAGAACTTCTTTTTTTTAAATATTTTTGTAACTTTTGAAAATTAGCAAACGACGCCATTTTTGATTTTCACTAACTAATCTTAGTGGAAAAATGAATATTTCACTTTAATATACATTTTTGAACTTTATTTCACCGTAAAATCCTTTTCTGAGTTAAAATAATTAAAAATAACAAAAATTCCAAAATCCAATCAAGTGCGGCTAAATGCGGAGAAATGCGGAGAAATGCGGAGTTTTTTTTGCATCAGGGTTACCCTAATTCATAAAAAAAACTCAAGGATATCTACAGGTGCTTAGATCATAAAATTTTTTAATTTTCAAGTTATTAATGAACAATGGGGTTTATTTCTTAGCATTCAATTCATAAAAATTCACTCGTTTTTTGGATACTGTTATCAAACCAATATTCTGACTTTGCGTTGACCAAATTCTAAAACTGTAATCCAAGCCTTTACAGATAGGTTGCGCTCCTCAAACTGAAGTTATACCTGAAAAAGTGGTACCATTTTGGGGTTATAAGGCACCGGTTGGTTTTATTGTGTTTAGTCAGTAGAAATCTGGTACGTCGTCGTGAACCACGATTATTCTATTCCGAAGTAGTCTCCGAGGGTTATACATGAGTGAATAATGGTTAATTCTGCTATATAACATACATGCAGCCATCGGGCTTTGCGGGTTTATGCGTAACTTGGAGCACAAGATCCATAATGCTATCATGGTTGATGCAGGATGTCACATACATTTCCGAGAAAAAAAAATTAAAAAAATAAAAATACAAAAAAAATAAACGTGAGTTAGTGTAATACAAAAGTAGAAATTAAATTATATTTATCTGTAACTACAATGTTTTATTTTTTGTTGTTCACATGCTACACACCATATGTCACTTTTGCATATTTTACCCTGAATTTAATTATTTCGCATGAAACCATTAGAAAGTTATCGTAATTTGTGTTATTAAAAAAAGGTCTTCCCTATATTTATAAAAGTTAGTAATGAGTAAAAAAAGAATACTTAAAAACTCTGGATTCTATGTGTTTATAAAAAAGAAGGCACTCAAGTATGCCCCTAATTTTCAGCTTGGATTTTTTGTCATATCTCTCATGTTTTTAATGGAAAATTCTTTTTTGTTTTAGAAAAATAATACCTTTTTTTGAAAATTTATTGTGACCAAAGTATTATTTATTTTTAAAAAATGTTTTTTTACTACAATTATAAATTATTAATAATTAAGAAAAAAAAATTCTTAGCGAGTAACTATCTTGAATAAAAACAAATCAAAAAGTTTTAATCATGGCTCTAAAAAATTATAAAATTTATTAAATAAAAAAATTATTCAAATTTTCTTATAAAGATAATTCTTAAAAAGAATTATTTTTAATAAAAAATTTATGCTCATAGTGGAACAAAAAAACTTATAACCGGTTTGTGTAAACACAACCTAAATGCATGGAACATGTTTACTTCCAAATGAGGACTAGATATAATACAAATGTTACTCAACATTACAATACAATTTTCTATTGTTGTAATTTGTAATTATTACCTTACTAGTTGTTAAGATTCTAAACCCAAACTATTTTGATTCCCTAAACCTGAATTATTATAAGTCCCTAGATCGATATTATTCTAAGTCCATAAACCTGTATTATCCTAAGTCCTTAAGCCCAGATTTTTCAAAGTCTTTTAATAGTATTTTATTTATTTATATATACTTACCTAATTATTCTAAGTCTTATTTGACCCCCCCCCTTAAATAGGACAAATTTGACCCCCCCCCTTAAAAAGGACAAATTTGACCCCCCCCCTTAAATAGGACAAATTTGACCCCCCCCCCCTTAAAAAGGACAAATTTGACCCCCCCCCTTAATTTTCAAGTTCTGAAGTACCCCCTCCCTATAAACATGTTCCATGTTAAAAATATATTAATTGGTCTATTTCGGCTCTTGCGGAAATTAGTATGAGCCATCATCAATGTAATGCACTAATTTTCGCAAGAGCCGAAATAGACCAATTAATATATTTTTTTATTCCACTATTCTTTTTAAGAATTATCTTTATAAGAAAATTTAAATAATTTTTTTATTCAATAAAACTTATAGTAACGTGATTTGTATTTTTAAAATACAATTTTTCAAAATTTTAAATAATTTTGAATAATATTTATAAAATTTATTGTTATGCCTATTAAAAATATATTAAAATTATTTAAAGCACGTTTAATTCAATATTTTTTAAACATTTATAAATATAATCCTTTATGAAAATTTTTTTCAAATACAAAAATAAAAAAATAATAGAACATAGAGAAAGAGCATTTAACACGTTCCTTCTTTAGTTCTTTTCTTCAGTCAGTTTTTGAATACTAAAAAGGTAACAGACTAAAACAGAATTTAATACCATATCTTAATCACACTTATTTTCATAAGCCAAAAAAATTTTCAAATTAAGTTGGTAGTAAAAGAAATTAGTGTTTATAAATGGTCACGTAGCCTAAAATCAGAAATACTAAAAAATGCATGCATCTTTCCCTATTTATCGATATTTAATTTAGGATTTATAAATTATTAGTAATAAAACAATTTAATTATATCTTCATTAATAATTGAAAGTTGTAAATGCTTTCCTCATGGTATCATTTGCCTGGTATTAAATATCATGAAGCCGGAATTATCGTGTTTCATTATTATTGTCACATAATGACTTATAACCGATAATAAAATCAAAATTTTTATTTCTCTACTTAGCATTTCTAAGGTGCTGTTCCAAGGGGTGTGGCAATGTAATCTTGGTAAAAATTGAGTTTAAAAAAAAATGACGTGGTTTAACGAGGCGAGGCGAGACCCAAAATTATAGAAGTCCCAGAACACTTTGTTTTATCAAAATAAAATTTTAAAAAATCACAATTTTTCCATTTAAAATATATTTTAAGGAGGGCCTCCGACGGGCCGCCTGACTTATGGTGGCAATCCGCCCAACTTGTTCGCTCGGGTATATATTTTAGTTTTAAAATTTTTTTCCTTAAAAATTATTTTTAATTTAGACTTGTAATAATATTTTTATTTATATTTATTTTTAATTATTAATTATTAAAATTAAAGAATATAATACCGACTTGTGTGCACTTAAATGTTATTTTTATTCATTCTAAAATTATTCACCAAATCGTGTAAAAAAGTTGAAGGTTTCTTCATGAAAAAGGATTCATGAAAAAGGTCAATTACATGTTTGGGAAGTAAGATATACACTGTAAAAATTCTTTTCCGGGTACTTACTATCAGGATGGTAAATTTACTTCTAGATAATAATAATAATAATAATAATAATAATAATAATAATAATAATAATAATAATAATTGATAATATAGATCTTTATTTTGCATATAGTTACTCAATAGTTTATTTAAATAAATATAAAAATAAAATATCTAGATAATTTTAACAAATGCTTACAAATATAATCATAAAAATAGAATTAAGTGTATAATAATAAATATATATTAAGTTTTTTTTTTTTTTTTTTTTTTTTTTTTATGGGAAATATGTGAATCTTACATCAGCCATGGAGTGTTTGCGGGCCTTAAAGACCCGCAAATTTCCATGACCGCCCAGTTGCACAAAGTGCACAACTGGGAGACCACCGACGAACGCGGTCGCCGGCTACGCCCCAGATTCTTACTGGATAAACACACTTTAAACCCCCTGCGCTTGTTTGTCCCAAACCGGAACTCCCTTTTCAGGTATAACTTCAGTTTGGGACGCGCAGCCTAGGCAGCTGGCCGCTGCCTTCCCCCTGCCTAGGGACAGGAGAGCTCTCTACGATAGAAAGCCCTCTTCCTTCTTCTCCAACAAGGTGGTCCTTACGTACTCTGCTACTTTGTTCCAGTTTTCGGAACTCCGTAGCATTTCCGGGACCACCGTCTCCGGCCTCCAAATCGGGAAGGGCGGGCGCCCCTCCGAGTAGCGAACACATTCGAAGAATGTGTGCTCTACTGTATCATCCACGCCCGGACAGTGCAAGCACTCCTTTGTTGCCACCTTATGCCAATGCTTCAACATGACACGGAAATACCCGTGTCCGGTTAAGAACTGGGTAAGGTAGAAATCCACCTCCCCATGCTGTCGTCCCATCCATGCCTGCAGGTCTGAGATCAGTCTGCGCGTCCATAGGGCATTTTTCTTTTGGTTCTTTTTCCATCGTTTATTCCATGCTTTCATAGAGTTGAAGCGGGCGCGAGTGGAAGCCACTTCGCGCTCATCTACGCTCTCGTAGATGAATTTCCGCTCCAACGCTAGCAGGTCGATGGGTATCACCGAAGCAACAACCTGGATCGCCTCTAGAGATACCGTGTGGTATCCGCAGGCGATCCTCACTGCCGCTTGCCTCTGTACAGACGATATTTTTCGCCTGTACTTGGCAGTTTCTGTGGTCTTCGCCCAGACTTCTGATCCGTAGAGCAGGACAGAGTTGACGACTGACATCAGGAGCCTTCGTTTCCCTGGTTTGGGTCCCCCAATGTTGGCCATGAGCCTTGACAGGGAGGATGCGGCCGACGCTGCCTTTTCACACGACCTCTGAAATTGCTCCCAGAAGGTCAGCTTGTTATCAAGCTGAACTCCCAGGTATTTCACCGATGTTCTGGTTCGGATCGTGTGAGGGTTTCCGCCGTCGTCGATAATTACATCGAAGTCGGTGGGAACCCTTCGACGAGTCAGCAGTACGATCTCCGTTTTTGGGATCGCAAGCTGGAGCCCGTGATCGCCCATCCAGAGGTTGATCCGTCTCATGACTAGATTTAACCTCTCCTGGATCTCTTCCATGTCCCTGCCAGTTATGGTTAGGGCCACGTCGTCGGCGTACCCGATCAGGGAAACTCCTTCCGGGAGGTGGACGCGCAACAAGCCATCGTAAAAGGCATTCCACAGATCAGGTCCGAGAACCGAACCTTGCGCGATGCCTGCACTCAGAACCCTTTCACGCCTTCCGTCGAGCGTGTCGTAGAGCAGTCTCCGGTCCCGCAGGTAATCCTTTAGTACGTTACCCAGATACCTGGGTATCCGGAAATCGTACTCGAGGGACCGGATCATGTCATCCCACCTGGCCGAGTTGAAAGCGTTTTTGACGTCCAGCGTTACCAGAAGGACGTCCCTGCGAATTGCAGGCCGCTTTTCCCTCTCAGCCTCTACGGTATCCACGACACGCCGAATGGCGTCTATCGTGGAATGCCCTTCACGAAAACCATGCTGCTCCTCAGAGAGACCACCGCCCTCCTCGATTGCCCTTCTGAGCCTTGCCCGGAGCAAGCTCTCCATCACCTTACCAATGGTATTTAACATACACAAAGGTCTGTAAGATGATGGAGAGTCCGGGGCTCCCCCCTTGCCCTTGTTCAAGAGCACGAGACGTGCCACCTTCCACTGCTTTGGAAACACTCCAGCCACCAAACAAGCATTGAACATGCTTAGCAGGATACCAGGGATTACTTTGACCGCTCTTTTGAGCACTTCCGCCGGTATCCCGTCCGGCCCCGGCGCCTTGCCATTTTTCATGGCCTTTATGGCCTTGACCATCTCGCCTTCGCTGAACAGCGGCACTTCCTCCCTGGGTATCACCTCAACCGGGTTTTCCCGGATGGGCCTTTCAGGGAAGAGAGCACCGACGATCCGTTCAGTCGACGCCGCGTCCATCATGTTGTCGGACCCCCGGTTCAATTTGCCCATTACGACTTTGTAACCTAGGCCCCAGGGGTCCTTGTTTACTTCTTCGCGTAATGAGCGCAGACATCCAGCCTTGCTTTGGCGGATGGCCTTGGCCAGCCGGTGTTTGGCGTCCTTGTGTTCCTGCGAAAGCAAAGCAGCCTCAGGTCTGTCCCGTGCTCTTTGCGCCCTTCGTCGCGTCCTATGGCATTCCTTTCGGAGCTCAGCTATTTCGGGATTCCACCAGTACACTGGCTTTCTCCCTTTCCAGGGCCTACGGCGAGGCATCGAGGCATCACAAGCCCCACGTAATAGAGACGTTACTTTCTTAACTAAGATTTCAGCCTCGTGGGGACTTGTAGCCCCTCCATGCCAAGCGGGGATGGACGCTGACTCGATTCGAAGATACTCCTCGAATCTGTCTTCGTCCATCTTTGAGACGTTCCAGCCCAGAGGACGCCTCCTGTACGGAGGACGTTGTGAGGCCCCTTCCAATACCCGGAAGGCGATGTAATGGTGATCACTACCATTGTATTGATCATCCATCACCCTCCAGTCGCCTATTTTCCCAGACGCAGCTTCTGTAGAGAAGGTTATGTCCGGTATAGAGGCACCCCACCCTGCCCTCTCGTAGGTGGGCTTGTTGCCTCTATTCTGGACCACTAGTTTGCATCTAGTGGCCATTTCGAGCACCATTCGTCCCCTGGGGTTGGTCGTTGGCATGCCCCATTCCAAGGCCCTGGCGTTGAAGTCTCCACCAAGGATGACGCCACCAGTCGCCGTTCGGATCGTGCTCTCGATGCTGGCCAACTTTGTAGCCAGCTTTTGCGAGCTGTCGTTTGGCGACAGATAACAACTTATATAAGTTATCTCCCCACACTTGGCCCAAACGTGGCAATTTCCTTTCCCTTTTTGGGTAAGGGACGTTTGGGCTCTACCTCGAAGCCATATGGCGCAGCAGTCGGTGTCATCGGAAAGCCAGTACTTGTGGTTCATGTTGTAAGATTGCTCGCTTAGTAAGAGGATGTTTGAATCCTCTTCGCGAGCAATCTGATCCAACAATGCACCAGCTTCCCGAGCGTGTCTCATGTTTCCTTGGAGAACCTGAATCATTTCCGATGACACCTGTTTCTCGCCACAGTCAGAGCCTCCCGGTAACTGGGGCAGTTTCCCTGTCCAGGATAGTGCTCCGTGGAGCACTAATCCTTTCTGGTCTTGCAGAGGAAGCACTCGGGCTTTTCCTTGCTGCACTCTGTTCTCTTATGGCCATCTTCGCCACACTTGAGACACGCCTTACTTCTGTCTAAAATATATATTAAGTTAATTAGCTAATTAATTGTATAGGAAAATATATATGAAAAATAAAGAAGAATTATTTACTTAATAATTAAGTAATAAAATTTACAAAAAAATTCTTTTATCGAATAATCCAATAACAACAATAATCCAATAATTTAATCAGTCAAACAAGTTCGTAAGTCAATAGTAATTAATATTTAGTTAGTCAAAAATTATAAATCATGTAATTTATACATATATTGTCTTACTGCTTTTTTTAAAAACGTGAGTAAGATTGTAAGTCACGTGCAGGAAGTATGTTCCAGAAATGAGCTTACTTTACTTGGAACGAGTAAATGCCTCAGTCTTTCTAGCTTGTCCTTTTTATAGGGTTTGATAAGTGATACACTGAAAAAAAATTATTGGCCGTACGCCTAGATTGCTAGTACAGACGTATTGCCTGTTTAGCGAGATCGTTGAGGGCCCCGAACAAACTTGCGTTTCACGCGTTTTGAGAGGGGGCCCCAACATTTTCTGTATACATTTTTATTTTGATGCCGATGATCGAGCTCCCTCTCCAAACGTGTGAAATGCAAGTTGCAAAAGCATTTTATCGTGTTGGAAGAGCCAAGTACGATTGCCAGTATCTTTTTAATATTCAATGCTAAACGATTTATTATTAGATAGTAATTATAAGAATATTAACAAAGTATGCTTTGACACAAAAGAAATAACTATGCCTTAAAATGTGTTTCAACTACTTGCTTTAATTATACCTAATTCAAAGTTGGTCGAAATTCTTTAATCTTACATATATAACTATTTCCAAAACTTAATAGGTTCTATATGGCCTGCGCATAATAAAATCCTGCACAACACAAGCCCTTCGTAAACGCCTGGTTGAATCACCTGTTGCTCCACACTTAGATTATTGTAATGTATATTCAGATTTATCTAGTCAACTAAGTACGCAGCTGCAGAGGCTTTCAAACTTAGACATACGTTTATATTTGGTTTGAGAAGGCAAGAACACATAACACCATTCAGGAGAAAGTTAAATTGGATGCCTAATATAAATCGGAATAATTATTTCGAAGCCCTGACGATGTACATATTAATTTGTATGAAGGAGCCACCAATCCTCCAAACTCTCTTTTAACCCTATACATCGGATAAACCTTGTCATGGCCCTCGTAAGGATCTAACTATCCCTTTGTCTATAACGACTGACTGGGGTCTTAACACATTTCAGGTCAAATACACCCATTTTTGGAAAACTATCCCACCATGTATTCGTGAAATCTATTCATATTCATTATTCAAAAAACGAATACGTTAGTATTTATAAGGGTCAGATAACTCATAAGTATTTTTAATTTACACTTTTGAGTAATTAAGTCACAGTAAGATTGCTGTTTTATTGTATTTTATTTCATTTATTTTAGAGTTTATTTTATTTTTTGTGTTTTAGAGTTTACTGTTATCATACAAATAGAGTTCACTGTTATTTAATTTTACAACTTTGTATTATATTCGTTTTATCTTATTTTATTTTATTATCAATACTGTATAGTGTATATAGAATTCTATTTATTTATTTTATGTATTTAAAGAGTTAAAAATTATATATAAAGAGTGTACCAAATTTTATTTTGTTTGACAACTAAAGAATATTAATAATAATAATAATAATAATAATAATTACAGAGAGTATTACCTAGATCATCCACATATTAAAGCTAAAAGAATTTTTTTGTTACCCAGAGTTCTTCTCTGATGAGTTGATGTTTATTTAATTTTTTAGAGATTAATTATTTTGAGGTTTATTCTTTAAAAAAAATTATTTTCAATTTAATTGAAAATTTTTATTTTTCGATCAATATTAAAACAAAAATAATTTTGTTTAAAACAATTTTTGTTAAAAATAATTCCTCTCTAAAGAATTAAATAAACATTAATTCCTCTCTTTTAGTTTTAGGGTATAGTGCTTTGAAAAACTTTACTGTATTTCAGTAGTGAACTACATATTACAGTTAATAAGATCAAAAATAGTATGTTCATAATAAACCTCCACTATTTTATTCGCTTTTTTTTTAAATAACTGAAACTAAAGAATATTTTATATTAATTAAGAAATGTTCAATTTATATTTTTGATAACTTAAATTTATGATTGAGCTAATTTTTGAAATTATAAAAATTCTACTGATAATAGCTGAATACTTTTATAAAATTCATGTTTACTTTCATTCATGTTCAATAATCTTTCATAGGAACTAGAAATTATTAAAATTATTATTATTTCTTTTACTTGAGAAAAAAAAAATCATGTGCCTCGTTTGATATGGATACAGTTAGAAAAAGTTAATCGCTTAGTAATTATTACTGTACAGGTAACATGAAAATTTGAAAGAACTCAGATACACAAATTTTTCCCAAAACTTTATTTGGACCAACAAAAATTTCAGAAAAAGTTTTTTTGAATTTTTTCAATTAATATACTATAATAATGAAGATTTAAAAAACATCTAACATTAAAATAAATTAATTTATTATTTTTACATTTAATTTATTAAATTCTAATCAACATTTTGTTACTTATTTTCGTCAGTCTAGAGCCATACTATTCTTTATTTCACAAAATACGTTAGGATTCATTGCGTGCAAGTCAGTCTTCTATAGCCTCGCGTAGGGTAAACAGAAGTAAAATAGCAGTGCGTTTTCTTGTATTGAAATTGTTTTATTATTATTTTAAAAATTTATCATTATAAATCTTTTTTTATTTAATTTAGAGGTTTGTACAATATTATTTGTTTTTCAAATGCATAATTAATAATTATATACCAAAAAATTTTATTTTACTATCTGATATTAAATAAATACTATTAAGAAGTTTCCTTGAAATTTCCAAAAATGTTTTACTATTTTGCTAGTAAATTTAATTAAATTTAAAGTTAAGCCAATTTTTCGGTTTTGGTTCCTTGTATAACGGAACCAGTGTGATAGATAAAATTTTGATTTTTTTGTATATAAGCACGTTTTGAGAATTCAGAAAGCTAAGAAACTGTTTTTTAAAAAATTTTTTTTTGCATTAGAAAGTAAAACCAGCTACCTAATAATTTTTGTTGTCTTTTTGGAGATAATTATACTAATTTTTTTCTATGAAAGTACTAGATTTAAAATACCGTTTTTACTCTATTTTTGGATTTGATAATTAATTTTTTGATTTTTTTTTGTACAAAATTTTATGTACAATAAACTCAAAAATCATCACCAAAGTTTTTTTTCTTTTTGGACGTACTACAAAATTTTTTTATTTGGAAAAATTAATTTTAGAAATATCCTTTTTATTCGGTTTGATACCTAATTTTTTGAAAATTATTTTACATTAAGAAATAAAAAAAACAAAATTATTTTTTTTCATTTTAGACGTGATAGCTAATTTTTCCCAGCGAGAGTTCTAGTTCTAGAAATTCATTATTATTCCTCAATATCTCGTATTTTTTGTATTTAAATTCCCTAAAAATTTGATTTGATGCCCAATTTGTTGTCACTTTATTTCTTAGTTATGATACATAAAATGGTAAAAATATTTAACTCGTCTGAATATTTGTCATTGTTTGAGGAACCGTTGCGTTATCCGAATAATTTGGCAGCGTTTTTTTTTTAATTAATTTATCACTGTAAAAATTTTTTGTGATTTTAAAAAAATTTGTTTTGTTAAAATACAAAGCACTTGTAAAATCACAAATGTTATTGAAAAATAAAATTTTTTTGTAATTCCCTAAAGATTTTGTAAACTTACAAGCCTTATATTTAAATTAAAAAAGAGATGAGAAATCAAATTCCCGCTCTTAGTTATTTCAAAACCAAAAATTTAAATTAAAACAATAAAAAAATATATGTGATTAAAAATTATAGAAATTCTAAGAATAAATATAATTAAAATAATAAATAAAAAAAAAAATTTTTTAATATTTTTTTTAAAATGTGATTTTACAAAAATTTTGTATATTAAAATCACACAATTACTTTTGTGAAAATACAAAATGATGTTTGTGATTTTACAAATAAATTGTTTCGTAAATTTTACAAAACTTTTGCTCATGAAATTTATTTCCATTACATTTTTTGTGAATTCACAATAAAAAATTTTTAAAGTGTACTTATCAGGCATCTTTCATTTTGAAATGCAAGTTGGTATTAGATATAGCTCTCATAGTATGATCATTAGCAGAGATCTGTCATTAGATTCTATACAATATTATTTTATCCTTAAAATTTCTACCATTAGATTCTATACAATATTATGTTATCCTTAAAATTTTGCAGCGTTATTTTGATTTTTTCGGCATGGTAAATAAAAAGTTAATAAATAATGTATAAGAGAAATTTTCAGTACCATTTAATCTTCAACGTTACTAAGCAAATTTATTTGGGAAATAAATTTTCATTTTTAATATTTTAATACTTTGGTTTTTTTACTATTGAGGACAAAAACTTAATTAATAAATTTTTGCAAATTAAAATTTTTTTTTCGAATGGTATCAAAAGTGAATAATCATAAACTTGCTTAAGAAAATTATATTTTTATTTTGTCAATATTAGTACAAGTGTACACACCAAACCTAAGAGAGTTTTTTGTTACGCAGAAATGATTGAATTTTTATTTAATTATTTTGAGGTTAATTCTTTTAAAAATATTTACTTTTGTTTTAATTCTTTTTGAACAGAATAAAAACAAAAATAAATTTTTTTAAAATAATTAACCTCAAAATAATTCCTCTCTAAAGAATTAAATAAACATTCAATCTCTTCTGCGTAACAAAAAACTCTTTTAGGTTTGGTGTGTAGTAAATTTATTACAATAATAGTAATATTACTAAGAAATAGTAAAATTACTACTAATAGTAAAATTACTGCAATTTGTAGTAAATTTATTATTTTTGTAGTAATATTACTAAATTGTAGTTAAATTATTAAACTTATTATTAAACCTATAATTAATGTTATGAAGAATACACCCCCTCCTGAACAAAATTATAGTTTATCTAAAATGAAAATAACTACATTCGTCCTTTGGTATATTTATCGCTAACGTATGATTTATATTTTTTTATCATTTAAGATATTAAATAATCATAAAAATTAAATTTAAAAAAAATTCTCACCTTGCTAGGACTTAAACCGGAGATTCTTAATTCAATAATATAATTACAATTTTAAGTACTAGGCCAAAACTTGCCAAAAAAAATTAACCATATTGATTTGCCGAAAAATCATTAAATTATTGTTTTTACTTGCTATTTTAATAATTTAATTAGCAATTGAAAGTTTTCAGATATTTTGGTAACAATAAAAAACTATTTTGATAAAAAAACATTAATTTATCTAATAATTGCCAAAAATAGTACCAAAAGGCACTCAAAGCCGGTTAAAAAAAATATAAATTAAAAAATTCGTAAATTTATAATTTAATCTTAGCTTTACGACAGTATCAAATTTTAAACAGCGAAGAAACAATTTTAATAATAATAATTGCTAATTAAAATTATTTTTAAGCAAGTATCGAAAAACTTAATAATTTTCTGGGTGTTATTTATGAAGATGATCCTAAATGAGTTTCTTGATATACAACTAGGGCAATCGTACGGTATACATTTCAACTATAAAAGCATTAAAAATTGATTTCTAAACTACAAAAGTAACTTTTGAAGTCTAAAATATCTTTCATAATTATTGCTATTATATTTGTATGATTTTAATATCACTAATATTAATATTAAAGTATATTAAATTTAATATAAGTAATATGAGTTAGTAAAATGAATTTAAAATTATTATAATTTAAATTATGCAAACCTTGTTACCCAAAGAGAATTATCTTTACGGCAAAATTCCTATTTATCAACCATAGACTATATTTCTATTTTACCTACTATGCTTTATATCAAATAGATGTCGTGACTATTGTTAAAATCATTACTGGCTGTATAAGCTAATTTACTAATCGTAAATCCAATTATTAAAAAAGATCTATTTTTTTTAAAATTATATTGCTGATATTAATTACAGTAAGAATCCTTTAATCCGGCAAGGGTGGTACCAAGACGAACTAAGATATTATTTGTATTCATTTACTTAAGTTCTTTTCAAGCTTTGTAAAAGAATTTTAGAAAATAAAATTTAAAAATAATACTTTTAACTACGCCTATGTTATGAGTCTAATGGCTAGCATTATTAGTAATAAATATATAAATATAAATAAATACTTACAAATGATGTTCAGGATTGGTTATCCAAATAAGTACAACTAACTATTGTTTAAAACTGAATTTTATTAAAAGACGGATATAAGTACACGTCGATGACAACTTCTGATATTTGACTCCCCGTTATTACAATTTTATTGATCTTATATACTAAATCGTCTTTTACAAATATTTAAAATATCCAAAAAATAATATTTATTATTTCTTAAACTATTTGTTTTATTACATAATTTTCTGTTATAATTTCATAATTTATGTTATAGTTTCTTAATTTTATGTTATCATTTCTTAATTTAGTGTTATAGTTTCTTAATTTAAAACATTTATTATTTGATTAATTAGCTTAAATATTATTTATAAAATTAACTTAAAATATTTATAATTGTTATTTTACGTAACAATTATTTAATTATTAATTATTTATTTTGTTAGTTATTTCATAACACCTCCCCTCTAAGTTTCGAGATAAAACGTTAGTTTTATTTCGTTCTGGTTCGGAAACCGGACAAAGTATGTTAAATATTGCTTGTTCAGAAATTTAGAAATAATGAATACGTATGGTATTTAAATATTTTTATAAAAGTACATTGACATTCAACAGTTTATCTTACATTGCAAAAATTAAAAAAAATTATTATTATTTTTTTTATTATATTGTTATTCTCTAATGCATAAGCTTTATATAAATATGATTTTTAGTGACTGACAAATTTAAAAGTTATATAACAAAATTTTTTTTTTTAACTTTGTAATGTTCCCTTACTTCAGGTACCTTCAGGTATTCCTCCCTGCTAAGCTTTTGAGAGTTTAAAATTTTAATTGCAATGTAAAAAAATTTTCTTTAGAGGCGTTATGTTTTTTTTTTTAAATTACTTAAAATTTAAATATTTTAAAAATCAAACAGTAATTAAACATAAGAAAATTTTAAAAATTTTGATACTAGGATTCAGGAAAATTACCCATTTTACTTCCTCCTCAACAAGTTTGTGAGTGGAGTTTTTTTTTTATGTTAACGTAATGAACAAATATTTGATTTCGGAAAATCAAAATAAAAATTTATCTTTAAAGATTTTGTTATGTTTAATTTTACATTATTTATACACCAATGAAAATTTTACCTTTTGTTAATAAATATGAATGATTCAGTAGTCTTAGTTTCTTTTGGAGTATGCAAAGTTGTTTACTGTTAAAAAAAAAATGTCCAGATTGTTTCCTATTTTTGTAAAATTTTATTTTTGACTTCTGAATTTAGAATTAATAATAACTTAGTGAAATAGTATTTGAAATTATAATATTATATATTAATGAAATTTCTTTATATTTATTTTTTGTAATATAATTTTAAAGGATTCAAGGTTGAGGTTTTTTGGAGTATTTTAACTTTATGAATATTTATTGTTTTGTTTTTAGGATATTTTTATAGAAATTTTCGCATAAAGCTTATTGATTGAGTTATGAATATGCTGCATTTTAGAATTGAAACTATTTAAGTTTTAGTCATATTTTAATTATAATTATTGTTGTATGATGAAAACTAATAATGAAGAGAGAAAAAAAAATATTCTCTAAATTTTAGGTTGTTGACTTTTTTGGTATTTCTTGATTAATTGTGTTTGTAATTTATATAGCGTTGATAGAAGATTCGTAAACTGTTTATCACAGAATATCTAATTGTATTTATATTCTTTTGTATCTAAACTTTTTTATCGTTTCTTAATATAAATTCAGTTATTTACATATTTACATAATTTTTTACGTACCTATTTACATATTTACAGATTTATTTACATTTTTCACAAATCCTTTTGGTGTGTATGGTATTTACATATTTACAGATTATTTAAATTTTCACGAATCTTTTTGGTGTGTATGCTATGGCAGCTTGTGTAAAATAAATCAAGGTACTTGATTGGATCACAAATATTAATTTGTACGTCTAGTATCTTACAGCTGCAGTCTGATAAATCTTGACTTTAATTAACTTTTGAGGCATTCTTTCCCAACTGACTTATCTTGATTTCTTATATGTATATTTTTGTATTTTTGAATGGTTCTATAATTTGGTTTTTGTTTTCTTTTTGCAAAATTTCTGAGTTTGGTAAAGGAGAATGGAAAATATGGATTTAGAGAAAAATTATATAAGTTTGGGAAATGAGAGTGGAAAATATGAAGAAAAAAAATTATATAATTATTATCATTAATCTTTTAAGTGCAAATTTCAAATCCATCTTATTAAATAAATTGTTGTTATTTTTTGTAACCATTTCACTAATTTATTAGTAATTTAGCAATTTATTATTATAGATATAATTTTGTTTTTGTTTTTAATTTTGTAAATTTAATTGTCCAAATATTTACTACTAAACATTATTAAAAGTTAAATATTTAATTTCATTTAATTTGTATTTGATTCTTTATTTTAATGTGAATTCATGGCATTAACAAAATAAAATTATAAAGTACTTATAAAATAATAAACCCACTTTATATATGTTTAAACAATATTAAAAAAAATAATGTAAACTAGAAATGTATTGATTGAAATAATAATTGTTTTGTGTAAATAAAGAGTGTTTTCAACTTTTCTTTTCTATATAAATTTTAATTTCTTTAATGTTTATATCTTTAATAATTTCTTAAGTAATATTTACTTATTGTAAAAACAATTAGTATTTCAATCAATATTTAGTATGTATGTTCTGCGCGAAGTTGCCTGAAACCTGAACATTGATAACCTTTGAACTGAAATGATAATGGTTCTACATAAAAATAAAATAAGAATTAAATGATTTTTATGTAATTTTTGAGTTTTTTTTGTTTGTAACTATTATCACCTGAAACATAAGAAATGTTTGTTAATATTTCATAATTTATAAAATTTTTACTGAATATACTTTATTTTACAAATAAAAATATATTGATGCAATTAACGAAATAATTTCCTTACTATGTAAAAATATAAATTAGTAGATTATTATTATTGAAAAAAAAAATTATATAATATTTTGAATGTTTTGATTTGAATACTGCTTGTTGTTTATTTTTTTTTTTTTATTAATAAAAATTTTATGTAAAAGAAAAAATTTATATGCATTTTCGTAACCAAAAAAAATTATTTTATATATTTATATAGTTTGTACAAAAATTATATCGTGAAAAGTTTGTGCTTTAGTAATATTTAAAAAAAAAATAAGTTCATGTGGTTTTCTTTATTTTAAAAGATAATATTAATAAAATTAAAAGTAAATAAAGAAATTATTTTTTTATTTTAAATTTGAATATAGACAAATTATAATTGGAAATTATTTCGTTTGATTGTTTCCTTAGTGATTTTCATATAAAATAAAAGTCTTGTAAAAGTAAAAAAAAATTTAAAAAGCTTTTAAATTAAAATTTGAATTTATATCATATTAATTATGTAATACAGCAAAATAAAGCATATTATTAAAGATGTGTAAGTATTAATATTATGTTATAAAAAATAATATAACAGAAATGCAAAATGAATAAAAGTAATGAATTATTCGCATTGACTTCATATTTTAATTAATATTAGATTTTTTTTTTTTTTTTTTTTTTTTTTTTTTATAAGGGAAATATGTGAATCTTACATCAGCCATGGAGTGTTTGCGGGCCTTAAAGACCCGCAAATTTCCATGACCGCCCAGTTGTACAAAGTGTACAACTGGGAGACCACCGGCGAACGCGATCGCCGGCTACGCCCCAGATTCTTACTGGATAAACACACTTTAAACCCCCCGCGCTTGTTTGTCCCAAACGGAACTCCCTTTTCAGGTATAACTTCAGTTTGGGACGCGCAGCCTAGGCAGCTGGCCGCTGCCTTCCCCCCTGCCTAGGGGCAGGAGAGCTCTCTACGATAGAAAGCCCTCCTCCTTCTTCTGCAACAAGGTGGTCCTTACGTACTCTGCTACTTTGTTCCAGTTTTCGGAACTCCGTAGCATTTCCGGGACCACCGTCTCCGGCCTCCAAATCGGGAAGGGCGGGCGCCCCCCCGAGTAGCGAACACATTCGAAGAATGTGTGCTCCACTGTATCATCCACGCCCGTACAGTGCAAGCACTCCTTTGTTGCCACCTTATGCCAGTGTTTTAACATGACACGGAAATATCCGTGCCCGGTCAAGAATTGGGTAAGGTAGAAATCCACCTCCCCATGCTGTCGTCCCATCCATGCCTGCACATCTGGAATCAGTGTGCGTGTTCATCGAGCATTATCCTTTTCGTTGTTTTCCCATCGTTCCTGCCAGGCTTCCATAGATCTGGAGCGGGCGCGAGTGGTTGCCACTTCGCGGTCCTCCACGCTTTCGTAGATGAATTTCCGCTCCAGCGCTAGCAGGTCGATGGGTATGACCGAAGCCACAACCTGGATCGCCTCTAGGGATACCGTCTGGTATGCGCAGGCGATTCCAGTGCCGCTTGCCTCTGTACAGACGATATTTTATGTCTGTACTTGGCAGTTTCCGTGATCTTCGCCCAGACTTCTGATCCGTAGAGCAGGACAGAGTTGACGACTGACATCAGGAGCCTTCGCTTCCCTGGTTTGGGTCCCCCGATGTTGGCCATGAGCCTTGACAGGGAGGATGCGACCGACGCTGCCCTTTCACACGACCTCTGAAATTGCTCCCAGAAGGTCAGCTTGTTATCAAGCTGAACTCCCAGGTATTTCACCGATGTTCTGGTTCGGATCGTGTGAGGGTTTCCGCCGTCGTCGATAATTACTTCGAAATCGGTGGGAACCCTTCGACGGGTCAGCAATACGATCTCCGTTTTTGGGATCGCAAGCTGGAGCCCGTGCTCGCCCATCCAGAGGTTGATCCGTCTCATGACTAGATTCAACCTCTCCTGGGTCACTTCAATGTCCCTGCCCGTTATGGTCAGGGCCACATCGTCGGCGTACCCGATCAGGGAAACTCCTTCCGGGAGGTGGACGCGCAACAAGCCATCGTAAAAGGTATTCCACAGGTCCGGTCCGAGAACCGAACCTTGCGCGATGCCTGCACTTAACACCCTTTCACGCCTGCCATCGAGCGTGTCGTAGAGCCGTCTCCGGTCCCGCAGGTAGTCCTTTAGTACGTTACCCAGATACCTAGGTATCTGGAAATCGTACTCGAGAGACCGGATCATGTCATCCCACCTGGCCGAGTTAAAAGCGTTTTTGACGTCCAGCGTTACCAGCAGGACGTCCCTGCAGTTTGCAGGCCCCCTTTTTCTCTCAGCCTCTACGGTATCCACGACGCGCCGGATGGCGTCTATCGTGGAACGCCCTTCACGAAAACCATGCTGCTCCTCGGAGAGACCACCGCCCTCCTCGATTGCCTTTCTGAGCCTTGCCCGGAACATGCTCTCCATCACCTTACCAATAGTATTTAACATACACAAAGGTCTGTAAGACGATGGAGAGTCCGGGGCTCCCCCCTTGCCCTTGTTCAAGAGCACGAGACGTGCCACCTTCCACTGCTTTGGAAACACTCCCGCCACCAAACACGCATTGAACATGCTTAACAGGATACCAGGGACGACTTTGACCGCTCTTTTGAGCACTTCCGCTGGTATCCCATCCGGCCCCGGCGCCTTGCCATTTTTCATGGCCTTTATGGCCTTGACCATTCCTCCCTGGGTATCACCTCAACCGGGTTTTCCCGGATGGGCCTTTCAGGGAAGAGAGCATTGACGATCCGTTCGGTCGACACCGCGTCCATCATGTTGTCAGACCCCCGGTTCAACTTATAATTAATATTAGATTATTATTTATTTATTTATTTATTAGTAAAATCACCCATGTTAATCTTATAAGGATCAGAATTAAGAATAAAAAATTCAAATTAAATTCCCTTATGTAAATAAAATTAAAGTCTATGTAACATTTAAAAATTATATATGTTATTCGAAAGTGCCATTTTTTTTAAGTTTTCTGTTATTTTGTAAATTAAAAATATACAGAATTCTGTTTTATGCCCTAATATTTTACAAAAGTAACATTTAGTATAGTATAATTTTTATGATTTTGCAATAAGTTTTCCCTATTAAACAGAATATTATGAACAATTTTATCTTTTGCTGACTTAAACTTATGAGCATAAAAATTCCTACAATTTTGTATATCATGACCAATTTCGTCACAGTATAAACAAAAATTAAAATCTTTATGATTAATTTTATTTGATTTACTTCTTACATTCTTATTTTTTTCCATTTTAATAAAATATTAATTTGCAAAAATTAAAAATCAAATTGGGTTTAATGAAACAAAAAAAATATATTGTATTTCAAAAATTCTGGCTTGAAAAAAAAAAATTTACAAGTTTGATTCTAATTTTCTAAGATTCAACAAAAGAAAACCGGTATCGGAACCAATGTTATGAGTCTAATGGCTAGGATTATTAGTAATAAATAGATAAATATAAATAAATACTTACAAATGATGTTCAGGATTGGTTATCCAAATAAGTACAACTAACTATTGTTTGAAATTGAATTTTATTAAAAGACGGATATAAGTACACGTCGATGACAACTTCTGATATTTGACTCCCCGTTATTACAATTTTATTGATTTTATATACTAAATCATCTTTTACAAATATTTAAAATATCCAAAATATAAATATTATTATTTCTTAAACTATTTGTTTTATTACATAATTTCTTAATTTATGTTACATTTTCTTAATTTTATGTTATCATTTCTTAATTTCGTGTTATAGTTTCTTAACTTAAAACATTTATTATTTGATTAATTAGCTTAAATATTATTTATAAAATTAACTTAAAATATTTATAATTGTTATATTACGTAACAATTATTTAATTATTAATTATTTATTTTGTTAGTTATTTCATAACACCTACATGTATTATGCATGAAACTGCATGTACACGAGAATGGGTACAAACACGCAAGGAATTAAATTTTAAAAAATCTTCAAATATTCCATAATTTTAAATTGAAGGTTTCTAAGTATAGGGAAAAGTTTTAAACAAAAATAAATCTTATTACTCTAAAAAATTTAAGATCCTTTTACTCATTATACACGTGCCTTACCACTTTTGTTTAGAACTCTTTTGTCAATCATTTTCACTATAAGAACCTGATAAAATTTTGTACTTTATAAATATACTTGAAATTTATTTAAATAATTTAAAATATTATTAATTTTTAAAAGAAATAAAAAATTTTTAAATAATTAAAATAATTAATTTTCCTGGGTTTTTAATAACATGCATACATATATGACTTTAATTGACTTTACCTGGAATTTATTTCTAAAAATTAAAGTTGCTCCCTTATTCGGATAATTTTGATATCCGGACTACTATTGGATTAATTGATCTGGTTATGGAATACTCTACTGTGTATAAAATACGCGCTCACTGACGTAGTGTATGATATGACTTTGAACAACAAGCAGCTGATCTTCGTATTCCCTCGCATCGAATTTTACCTTAGTTATACGCATTTCTTGCAATTGATCTTGATTTTTAATTTACACAGTAGAAACCATATTTATTTTTGTAAACGGGTCATACATATGTTTTTTATTTTAAAATTAAAAATTCTTTTATAATTTAGTGAGTCATTAATAAACAAATATTTGTTATTTGTAATTCAAATAAAAATGGAAGAAAAAACTATTATTATAAACTATACTATTTTTGACAGTTCTTTGGATAGCAGCAGCTATATGTTCGAAGGTAATTAATATTATTTTTCTATTTGCCTTTGTAATTCACTATTATATTGATAAAAGTTTTATTTACTAATAACTGTTAATTTAACTGTAAAGATAATTATTAGTAAATTAATAAATGTATTTTTTAATCGTAATTATTAATAGGCCAGCGTCATAAATATATTAAAAATCCACCTAACCTTACATTTTTTTAAACAGTTTTTTAATTGTTATTACATATTTATAATTTTAAATATATATTAGGGTATTTCTTATTTCCCAAACTTAATGTATATTAATATACCTATACAAAAAGTAAACTTATGAATAGCAAAGTAATACTATGAGTTCAAAAGAGCGTGTTTATTTACAAATGAAAATTGAAAAAAAAACTGAAAAGATTTTAATCTTCCATAAATCTTACTATAATCTTTTTAGTATTAAAACGTATAAATAATCCGATTTCCATTATATTACTACATTTAATTTTTACCATTATAATACTATTATTATATTAGCATAGTCCGAAGCATAAACTACCCTTTTAGACATAACATCAATAGTTCCTTTAAAATTTTTATTCGCATAATTTCTTCTTGGCGAAAGAAACACGGAAATCAAAGCTGAAACGCAGGTTTAAGAGGAGGAGGAAGCCTTTTAGATCACCCCTGCATCGGGAAAAAGCTACCAAGAAATTTAAAGAGAAGCGTAAATCTCGAGGAATCTGGCATGAAGGTCCACCGTATAAGGGAACCCCAAAATGGTAGCGTCCTTCTTGAACTGGAGGCCATTAAGAGCCAACAAGAACTGAAATAAGTGATGAAGTTAGTCACGGGCCCTGAGTCAAATGTTCGTGACTTAATCCCCACTCTTAAACTCGAAATTCGAGATTTGGATGGGTCACAAAAGAACAGGTGATTCAGGGAGCTGTCGACGACGCCATAGGTGCCGAAAATGAAGACCTACTCCAGGTCATCAAAGCCCGCTTCAATGCTATGATTAAATGGCAGGGACGATGGGACAGCGACTAGAGTGGACGCACAGACTGATTCAGGACCTGGAGACTTGGATGGGACGGAACATGAGGTAGGTAGATTTCTATCTCACCCAGTTGGCACAAGGTGGCAACACGGCAGTGCTTACACTGTCCGGGTGAGGTAGATACCATAGAGCATACATTCCTCGCATTAGTGCACTACTCGGAGGGACGCCCGCCCTTCCCGACTTGGAGGCCAGAGAAAGTGGTCCCGGAAATGCAACAAAGTCCTGACAACTGGAACAAAGTAACAGAGTCCATGAGGGCCACTCTGTTGTCGAAAAAGGAGAAAGGCTTTCTATCGTAGAGAGCCCTCGTATCCCTAGGCAAGAGAAAGGCAGCGGCTAGCTATGTCCCAAACTGAAGTTATACCTGAAAAGGGAGTCCCGGTTTTATCCCGGTATTAATCAAGTGTCACGTTTTGGCTGCTTGGGCAGTAATGGGCTAAAAATAATGTAATATATTGAAAAAAGTATAAAATTAAAATAAATCAAAAAGTATTTCACAGATGAATCATTTTTATTTATTATTTTCATCTTATAACTTTAATTAGTTTTCGTATAAAATAAAAATTTGCTAAAAATTGAAAATTGAGAACTTAAGATTTTCTTAAGTAGGTTGCACCAAACCGTTTTGTCTTAAAATTTCAAGATGATCTTGTGCAACTAAAATATGCTACCAAAAAAAAAATTGAGTATAAAAATTGTTTTTGAAAAAATTTCGAAAAATAACAAAAATTTAGGATTCTTTCGAAAAAAATGAAACAAAATGGTTGGTAAAAATTGTTTTAATCTTTAAAATTATGTTGTATCATTTTAGATGAATTATTTTATGTGTAAAAAAGTCATTTTAACCAGCTCTACACCCTGTCTTTAAATTAAAAAAAATTAATTAAATTTTCTAAAAACCTCAAAATATGAACAAAAAATTACTTTTTGAGGCTAGGGACGTAAGAAACTATAACTAAAAACTATAATGCATTATTATTTTTTTAGTACCTAGTGAAACAACAAGTCGGTAAAAGGAAAAACAAAAACAATTAAAGGTAAAATCTAAAAGTGCGTTTTTAAGAGTAATAAGTTATAAATATTTATTAACATAAGATTTTATTTACAGATTCTAAAGTATATCTTCATGACACAGAAACGTCTCCAGAGATGCCTTTTAAAAGTCAATTATTTAGAATTAAACCCCTTACGCTTGTTTGCCCCAACATTTCCGGGACCACTCACTCTGGTCTCCAAGTCAGGAAGGGCAGGTGCCCCTCTGAGTAGCACCAACAGCCGAAGAATGTGTGCTCTACGGTATCTACTTCACCTGGACAATGAAAATACTTCTGTATTGCCACCTTGTGCTAATATTTCAACATGTCATAGAACTATATGTGACATGTTAAGAAATAGGTGAGATAGAAATCTACCTCCCCATTTTCGTATCCCGTCTAAGCCTCCAGATCCGCGACCAGTCTGTGCGTCCACCGGGCACTCTTGTCGCTGACCTATAGTACCTGCAATTTAATCATAGCACGGGAGCGGGCGCTGGTGGAAGCCAGTTCGCACTCCTCTACGATTTCGTATATGAATTTGCGCTCCAATGCTAGCAGGTAAATAGGAAGGACACTAGCTACCACCTGAATCTCCAATAGTGATACCGTGTGGCATGCACTGGCGATCCTGAGTGTCGCTTGCCTCTGTACAGTGCAGATCTTATGCCTGTACTTCTTGATTTGGATATAAAAATATAAAAATAGACACACTATCTATTTTTATTTAAAGAAAATGTTTTTAATGCTATAGTTTTAGTATTTACATGCATTTTAATGAGGATTTATTCAAAAAAGTTATTTTTATAAAATATTTCTGCAAATGCATTTTAAAAATAAATATTGATATACACAAAATGCGATAACAATTTATTACTTAAAATCTTATAATTGAATATAACACTGAGTTTTTTAAAAATTTTTATAAAACTAAATATGCCTACAAATAAATTATAAAAACATTACTAAAATATAAAAAAATAAACTATATATTTAAGAAATTTTTGTTATAATTTTTTTTTTTTTTTTTTTTCGTAGGAAGTGGAGAAATGCGTTACGCATACTTTTCAGCACCTGGACGTACAGTTATGTGGGACACGACTTAACTTGCCCTTACCCACTAAAACTCAACTCCCTTGCTACCTTATGCGAGCCTATCCCGGGATGGTTTTCACATTACTTCAGGACAGTTTCAAGGTCATTTAGTCCTAGTCATGAGCTCCATCTTTTGACTTGAGTTCAATGACTCGCCAGTCTGGTTAAGGACTCCGGCATTCCACCTGATTAAAATTCCGTTTTTTTGTGCTGTCATGTTCAATAAAATATATGTTAGCTAAAAATATACGTCATTTCCTATTATCGTCAAAACAGAAGGTAATAAATAAATATATAAATAGATAAATAAATAAATAAATAAATAAATAATTATTATCTTACCATCTTCGAATGATTGAGGTATTAAGTGCAGGAATGATTGTATGTTAGTGCAATACATGCAATCATCTGGATAACCGCAGTACGTCTCAATTTTAGCCTATACTTTGGACTTCAGGTTTTTTGGTGCGGAGCACAGTGTGGCAAAATGGACAAAAATCGCTCTTGGGTTGAGTTTTTGAGCTATCAACTTGAAACCTGTTTTGAACGACTTTAAAATAAGCCTGCTTTCGTGTCATACTGCGGATTTTTCATATTTTTTTATTTTTAATTAATCTATTCACTAAAAATGCATTTTATGCGAGATCCAAAAATAGGCAAAAATTATGATTGAATATTTTTTGACTTAAAAATTTTTTTTAATTTTTATGTATATAATGCAGGATGAACACAAAAAAATTTCCCATTTGTTTTAGAGTGCAAAAAATATAGGAAGTGAAAATTTCGATAAATGAATAGGTTGAGGTAGTGTAAATAGGCTAATTAAAAATAAAAAAATTTGAAAATCCGCAGTGATGCACGAAATCCAACTTATTTTAAAGCCGTTCAAAACAGGTTTCAAGTCGATAGCTCAAAAACTCAGTCCAAGAGCGATTTTTGTCCATTTTGCCACACTGTGCGGAGTATGTACCCCACATACTGGCTGGTTTCGGACCATACTTCTTCATTTCAATTTTTGTTATAAATAATAAATTATTTACTTATTAATAATCATTAATCTAGATAATGGTCTGAACTGAAAATTATTATTTTATGTACTTATTACTAGTTTCAAAAATTTTTTTAAATCTGATTCCTCTCAAATCAGAAGTTGAATTAATCAAGGCATTTAACATTAGGCACACCTTATAATGAAGAAATGAATCTTCTTCAAAGTAATTTACTGAAGTATTAAAACTTTGTATTATTTAAAAAATTTTATCATTGTATTGAGTAGCTTGTTTACCTGCAGTATTAAGTGCAGATGATATTTGTTCATTTAAATTGAATGGCGTAATTTGTGCAGAAGCAGGAATATATCGCTATAATCTTTCACCCACTGTGAAAGTATCAGTGATCACATTTGGAGTATTAGGGTTTTGCTAATAGCTATATTGGTCTGAAGAATTTTCTATTGCAGCTGATGCTGCTGTTGTTGTACTGTTATAGTAAATCGAATTTCCTACTACTGGTGTGTCTGTATACAAAGAATCAATAAATGAATAACCTAACCTAACCTAACTAAAATAATTTGCCCCGGACAAATTTAATGGCCTAGCATTACTATAATGATACTACATATTATTACTATTATTGTTTCTATTATTTGTATTATTATCTGTACTATAACTATTTTCAATGGTATTAAGGTACTGCCAGTGACGTATATGATTGATTAAAAATTATAAATTATAATAAATTGATTTATTATGAATAGCTAAATTATTACAGTGTACACAATTGAATAACATTTTTTTATGTATTTTAGTAAATGTATCTCTCAAGTGCTTATACTGTTCCTCAAGAAAGGAATCTAAAAATACATTTTCTTTAATTTAATTTTGTCATTATATACATTAGATTATAATTATACAGTTAAAAATAAATTAAAATTTATATTAAAAAAAGTATGAAATACTTTTTATGTTCCCAAATTGTTAAATATAATTAAAAAATTATTAGAAAAGAAATTAATTTAATAAAAACTTTTCTATTTGATCTGATAGGAACTAAACTTATTTATTTAAAAAAATTTTTTACATCGACGTTTCGAGAGTATGTACTCTCCTTATCAAGATCTAAAAAGAACAATTATAAAATTTAGATAAAAAACAACAATTGTAAAATTAAAATCTAAAGTTATTTTTACCTTATTAATTAAATTACATAGTACATTACAAGTTAATGTAAAAAATTGTATATTTTTTTAATCAGGTAACTAAATTTCTGTAAAGAAAAATTTTAAAATTTTATAGATTTATTATAATTTAACAATAAATGAAAATTTATTTTTATATGGGACTTACTGATTTTTGTGAAAAAGTTATTGCTTGAGAAAAGGATCTCATGTCAAAAATAAATATTTTAAAGAAAAAAAAAAAAATTAATGAGAATTTTACACAATTAAATTATTAAATAATATTTTTAAAGTTTATGACTGAATGTGTGTATTGTAACTAAAGAAATTTTACAGCTTATCGAGAGAGAAAAAAGAGGGGATAATTTTAAATAGAATTTGCGCGTAAACTGGAAGGGAATGAATTGTTTAAATTATCGTGATACAGAAAATCTATTATTAATTAAATTGATAGTATTTTTATAAAAATATTTTAAGTTTTGGGTATCATACATGCGGTTTAGTGTTTTTTTTGTAGCTCTGAATATGTATCATTTCTGAGAACAATCTTTTGTATGAATTTTTTTCAATATCTAAAATTTTAACCTTATTAAAATCAAATTTATGATAAGTATTATTTGTATGAGTATATAAAACAGAGTTAACATTCTTTTTATTATGAGCTTTTTCATGTTCTTTAATACGTTTTTTTAACTTTCGTTTAGATTGACCTATGTATACATATTCACAGTTTTGACATTTTATCTGATAGACAATAGGACTTTTTTCAAATTTGTTTAATTTATCTTTACCTAATCTGATTAAATGATTAAACCTATTAGTAGTTTTATTAATAATAGAAATATTAAGATTTTTAAGACTATTTTTTATATCATGATTCAGGTACTTATGATAAGGTAAAATTAACTTGTTTTCTTGGTTGTTATTATATTTTTGGGTTTCAGAAATATTGTCTCTTTTATTGCGCAAAGTTATTAATCTCTTTTTAATATATTTATTAATAAATTTTAACGGATAGCTATTAGATAATAATAATTTTTTTATGGTTAAGATATTATAACGGTAGAATTTCTTATCAGCCAAAAGAATGCAATTATCTGTTAAGTTGTAAACTATTGCGATTTTTTTTTAATAGGATGGTGAGAGAGGAAATTCAAGTATCTACCTGAACAGGTAGTTTTTATGTGCCAATTAGTAAGAGCATAAGAATTACTGTTTCTGTATACTGTAACGTCTAAAAAATTTAAACTATTATTTTGTTTATCTTCTCTTTCTATAGTGAATTTTATGTTAGGATTATAGTTATTGAAAGTGTCAGTAATTTTTTTAATGTCGTTTTTATTACAAATTAAAAAAATGTCATCAACATAACGTTTATAAAAAATAACAGGTGATTTGCATTCTTTTGGAGGAGATGAGAAAAATATATTATCATGGTTTAAGACCAGGCTACTTCTTAATATACTTAAAGAAATTTTTTCTAAATGATCCAAAACTAGATCACTGAAAAAGGGGGAAGAGTTAAAAATAAAGATAAGATTCGAGAAGGTTTCTAAAGGATTTGGTTGTACAATGATATTAGCTATTTCTCTATGAATTTTTGAATCTTTCTGCATTTCTGAATAAATAATTATCACGCTTTTCTTCGTACAATTCAGGACAAATTTTAATTTCCTCGCACAACAATATTTCACATTTTGTTAGAGGGCATTTACTAATTTAAAATAGTTGATTCATGGCTTTTTTTTGAATCTTTAATATGTTTTTTATTGAAATTTCCAACTTACAATAATATTTTTAAATGTAAAAATTACCTATACTCTTAGATTTGTTATTGATTATAACATTTATAAAAAAATTTATTTATATCATAAATTTATAAAAAAATTTATTCATACCATAAATTTATAAACAAATAATACTTTGAAAATTTTATAATGAATTTAAAAAAATTCAATATTTGTTATCGCTCGATAATAAGGAGAGTAATAAATTGTATAAGTATTAAAAAACGACCTTTCCGAGCATAATGATGTTTATCGATTAAATTTTAATGAATTCCGAGCTTTCGATCCACATAGGATCTTTATCAAGGCTAAAAATATAATATCATAATGTAATACATTTTTTAAATTAAAATAAGCTAAAAAACTTACATATAGATGTTTAAAAATGTATGAACAAATTATAAAAATATCAGTTAGAAAATTTAGTACAGCAAGCAAAAATTTATGTTAAACGTAACCTAAAACAAATTATAAATAAATTGCTTATAAAAAAATATGAAAATCTTAACGAACTTTGGTTACCCTAATATTACTGGAAAATCTGGATAATAGAGTACAGTGTATACTTAATAATAAAAAATACAAAATTACTATTGATAAACAAATAATAATAAGAACTAGGGGTATCCTCGCGCGCTTCCGCGAGGAATGTTCTCTACATGATCATCCTTAAAAATTAAGTTATTTCATCAAATTTTAAATGTTATAGATTAATGAAAATTAATGAGAATTAAAATATTATTTATCATTATCAATATATAGTAAGTAATATATTAATCGAAATCTAAAATTGATAGACTCAAATATTCTAATTCAAAAATTAAAAAAAAAATATTCTATACTATAGTAATAACATAAAATGATAATATTTTAGTAAAATTGTATGAAATTGTGTATTTTTTAAGTACTCCTAATACAAATAAAAAATTAAAATTTTAAGATATAGCGCACTTAGAGGGGCAGATTATATTGACACTAATACCAAAAATTCAGTTTATTTATGTATCAGTTAGGTCTTAGCTAATGGCACGGAAAAAATCGACAGATATTAATATAAAGGTAGATATAAAAATATATTATAAAAATATTTTCTCTTATTAATTATGATAAAGTGGTATTCAAACATTTTAAGATGACTAAACATGATTTCTCATGGGCAATGTTTAAAATTCTGGACCACGAGTCTAACTATCACAAGAGAAAAGCTAGTGAGTATTTACATATTAACATGTATGAGAATGCTATCAATAAGCAAGCTGACTCTGAAAAAATGTTTAAAACATATTTATTAAACATCCATAAAATGAAAAAGAATACATGAATTTTTATTCATAGTTTACAAACAACGCATCTACTTTAGCTTCGTACCTTATCATTACACAAAATTTCTTTAATTAATATTTTGATTAATATATTGATAGATAGATGTCTATACTTATACGTTTATTCATAATGCATTTTTTCAAATTCCTAGCTGATCAACATAACAACTGCATTACGTGGAGAAAATATTTTTATAATATATTTTTATACTCTTATTGTTATTTGTTTATCAATAGTAATTTTGTATTTTTTATTATTAAGTATGCACTGTACTCTATTATCCAGATTTTCCAGTAATATTAGGGTAACCAAAGTTCGTTAAGATTTTCATATTTTTTTATAAGTAATTTATTTATAATTTGTTTTAGGTTACGTTTAACATAACTTATTGCTTGCTGTACTAAATTTTCTAACTGATATTTTTATAATTTGTTGATATATTTTTAAACATCTATATGTAAGTATTTTAACTTATTCTAATTTAAAAAATGTATTACATTATGATATTATATTTTTAGCCTTGATAAAGATCCTATGCGGATTGAAAGCTCGGAATTCATTAGAATTTAATCAATAAACACCATTATGCTCGGAAAGTTCGTTTTTTAATACTTATACAAATAATACTTTGCTTTAAATTATCATGATTATTATAAAGTGATTTAATAATAAACATCTAGTACAAACCTTCCCATATTACATTATGAGTACCAACTTATATAATTATTCTACATATTGTGTATAACCTGTATATAACGTCATAATAGTTTTTTTTAATACATTGCTAAATGTGTATTTTAATTTAATAAATTAAATTACTAAACAATATAATTATTTATTTATTTAATAAGTTACATTATAAAAAATGAATTACCTAACGAGTATAAGGAAAAAGATGATGAATTTGAATTTGCCAATATTGCTAATTTGATAAATGGTATCCTAATAACGAGCTACACAGGTAAAAATTTTATAACAATGTTTTAATTAATCTTCTTGGAAAAATACCCTACAAATCTATTTTTATTTAATTATTTAAAAATAACCTGGAATAAATTACTTGAAGATTATAGAGCTAGAAAACTTCACATATAAAATCTTCCTTTTCAGTCAGCTCCTTGAAATATCAACATTCCCTATTTACCAGCATGGAATTCTTAAATAAGGCTTTTGCTAGGGCAGCTAATTTTATTTCTAATGCTAACAATAGTGATACATCATGTGTTACCAAATCAATAGCAAATAACTCAGAAAGCGAAGAAGTAAAAGAGTGATGTAGAAGTTATCATTCCAGAGCTTGATAGATTTGCAAAAAATGATATGCAGGAAAAGAATGACTATCAAAATGTAATAAGCTCAATGACGCTACAGGCATCACAATTTTTAAAAACGGGACAGCAACCAGCAAACCTAGAAAATAGCGAAAGAAAGTTAATAAAAATTACCAAGCGTATTATAATTTGATAGCTGAAAAATTGAAGCCAGTTCTAAAAATTAAAATTAATAAAATTGTTTTACGAAATTAATTTGAAGAAATCCTTGATTCTCTTTTAGCATATCAATCAAAAGTTATCTTGCAGGCATCGCATCAAAACTAAAGACTCAGATAAAAAAGATTATAAATGTATCAAATTTAAATGTTAATAAAAATTATGTTTAAATATCATGTTTAATTGTTTTGAAAAAATGTATATGTTTAATAAAATTAACAATAAAAACAAAAAATCTAGAAAATATAGTTAGAAATTTGAAAAATAAATGTATGCTCAAAAGTTTAAAATTAAAGTGAAAAGAAGTAAAAATAAAAAAAGAGGCGTAAAAAAAGTTTATGTTAAAGTATAAAAAAGTGTAATATGTCTGCTATATAATATATGTATATAATATATATATCTATATGTGTGTCTATAATTTTATTTATTATAATTAGTTGTAATATTATTAAAATTTAAGAAAAAAATACTTAAATAATAATTATATAATACTTAAAAAATTATAAACAACATTTTTCTATTTTATTTTTTATAATAAAATATGTAATCATTGTATGTAATGACTTAAATATATAATTATTTATATATATACATATACATATGTCTCATAATTTTGATGATTTTAAATAAAAATGTATGTGTCTCTATGATTTTTTTAAGTGAATATGTATATCTATATGTGCTTAAAATATTTTCTATGATCTTTTCTTAATTAAATATGTTATCCTTATAAAATAAAAATTATAAACTAAAATTTGATCTATTTTTTTATCATTTCTTTTTCTAACCTAAACTGTTAAAAAAACAAATAAATAAAATATTATAATTGTCTGCTCATCTCTAAAGGAGACAGGTTTTTTTTACCGCCCATAGAGGCGCTCAACCATGCAGCGGTATTTTTAAATATATATATTTTACAAATGTATAATACATTTATATATTTGTTTTGTAAAAACCCCTTATACAATTGTGCAGCAGCCACCCAAGGTCACCCATCAAGATATTTTCACACATGCACCCACACACCCACACATTCACACACCTCATGCAGTTGTACGGCTGCATTGAAAGTGCAATTGCACGGTCGTCCCCCCAAGGTCAGGGTCACGTCCCTTGGCTCAAGTTATTTGCACCCCAGTCTGCCCACCGGGCATTTCCCCCACCACTATCACCCCCACTCCTGCACCAGGATTCAATTTGTATAACTACTCACTAGGAATGTAAATTTTGATGTCCTTAGAAGGAATGGTCTCCATAAATTACTAAAGTTCATTAGAAATAAAAATAATTAAATAGTACATTACAATACATGGCGAGAAAAATAAAGAATGACCCAAACCAAACGTAAATTACCTATCCAAGGCAAAGCCGAGGATGGTAAACTGCGATTTGGGGCATTCTGTTTTTATTGCCAAGGGTTGTATATTATTTTTCTTCGCCAGTGTCAAGAAAGGTAGCGTGGGAACCGGGAAATACGTACTTTCTCGCCACTGTCGAGAAAACAGGATTTTCTGCATTTTTTTACATTGCTTAGTAAATTGACATGTCTTTATAACATTTAAGGAAGTGCTATCGTCTACGATCTTATAAGAGGCGACAATGTTTGCAAACTTTTTATTAGTACACTTGCATTGCCATTGCTTTGTTGTACAAACTCTCAGATAGCTCAGAACATATACCTCTGATTGTTTTAACAATGTAATGCGTTTTATTTAAATAAATAACCTAATGTCAATAAATTCAATTACGTCCAATAAATAACTTACAACATGCGCGGGAGCAGCATGGCTTCCGTGAAGGACATTCCATGATAGACGCCATCCAGCGTGTCGTAGATACTGTGATGGACGAAAAGTGGAGGAGGCATGCGATCCGCAAGGACGTCTTTCTGGTAACATTGGACGTCAAAAACGCTTTCAACTCTGCCAGGTGATCCGGCTTCTCAAACAGGATTTTGGGATATCTGGGTACCTGGATAACGTCCTGAAGGACTATCTACGGGGTCGGAAACTGCTCTACAACACGCTCGAAGGCAGACAGCAGAGGGTTTTGAGCGCAGGCATCGCTCAAGGCTCAGTTCTTGG
Source organism: Anagrus nilaparvatae (assembly GCA_022575985.1). Lineage (NCBI taxonomy): Eukaryota > Metazoa > Arthropoda > Insecta > Hymenoptera > Mymaridae > Anagrus > Anagrus nilaparvatae. The sequence goes on along the minus strand of JAKSXM010000231.1, from coordinate 7,782,508 downwards.
ACCAAACCTGTAGAATGCCTTTTACGACGGCCTGTTGTGAGTTCACCTCCCGGAAGGAGTTTAAAAATTTATTATTTAACTTTTTATATAACAATCTATTTATTAAATTCATGTTAATTTTTATTACTTTTATTTATAATTTATAATAAATAATTTGTTACAAACTTGGCATCCCTAAAGTTCGAAACACGACCTTGAATTTTTCTAAAAAAAGGAAAAAATCGTACTTTTGGGGTGTTTTCGGTCTTTAAGGGTGTTAAGGTATTTTCGGACTCTGAGGACCTCATTTTCGAGTTTAGCGACACCAAAAACATATTAGGAAGTATAAAAAACGTATTTTGAAAAAAATTTTTGTGGTTCGCACTAATTGTCGGTATTAGCCAACCACTTGAGAGCTTCCCTGGGTTTGTGTGACCCCTAATTCGTTCTCAAATGAGCTGAAAATTGGTATGCGATCATTTTATCACCTAAACTTCAACATACTTCTGGAAGAACATTTTTGGCGCACTTTTTTTTTTAGTGAACAACCTTAATATATTTAAGTGTTTGTTTATCTGTACATGCATAGATGGGCCTGAACGCATTATCATTTTTTTTTTAAATCATATGAACACCTGCACATAAAAGACTCGATGCCGTATCAAACCTTTTTATTAAGTAAGAAATTTATTGCTTGACATATAATTTTAAGAAGTCAACCCCGATTTTGCGTGGGATTATCAAAAAAATATCAATTCATTTACCTATGATTTTAATGCTCTGAAAAGGGATGAATATATCGGCATTTCATTTAAATAGTCCCTGAAAACCTCAGGGGACAGAAGATTTTTCTCATTTTCGACCTGGATTCCGTGCCGGTCGTTACTTGCTAATATTTTTTATTTTGACTTAGTTTTTTTGTTGAAATTATCATATTTGAACTTAGTTTTTTCGTATATATGCTAACTTTGCTAATTTTCGACCTGGACTCTGTGCCGGTCGTTTCTTGTAAATTTTTGACTTCATTTTATATATTCTAACTTAGAATATTTTTGAAAATTTAAATAATTTTATCGGATTTAGTTTTTTTCTTGTAAATTTAAAATTATAAGTAAATGAATAAGATTCAATTTTCTTATCAAAATATACATGCAAAATCAAATTATTTTTCAAATTGTTAAATAAATCTAGAAGTGATTAAGTTAAAAAATTTTTATATAAGTCTCAGTGTAAAATTGCTAAAAGTTTTAATAAATCAAATTTGTACATCACAAATTCAGTTACTTTTTTTTAAGTGTATAAACCACTTGTAATAACTTCAAATAATAATATTGCTGCTATTTTCCGCTTTGCATCAGTAGCAGAATTTGAACATCAATTAATTACATACCTAAAAAGGTAAGTTAATTTTTGTATTTATAACCCAGTAAAATAAATGGAATCATTTCCAAGGAAAATTAAGCCCTTACTATTAGAAGGTTTACCTTCTAGGTAAAAAAATATCAACTCAACCTTTTTAGTGCATTTAGCACGTAACATTTCCGATATAGGGCTTTTTTCACCTCTGTGACTAAATTTTTTAAAATGGGTTAAAATTGAAATATTTTTAACTAAATATGTTTTATTTAGTTATTAATTGATTAATTATATCGTTACCTATCACTTGTAAATTTTTCCTCTTGTCCCAGGCAACCAATGACGTTTCGATTAAATATATCGTTACCTATCACTTTATCCTCTTGTGTTAATTTAATTAAAAAAAGATTTAATTATAAATTTTTCAAAAAAGACCTAAATTTGTTATAAATTTTCCAGAAAAGACCTAAATCCCTATGCATGTGCATGTAAAAAGATGGATGCCACTAATTTTTAATTACAAAAAATTAGAAAATATTTAAAAAAATTTAGGAATTTAAAAAAAACTTTAAAAAATTCATCAAAAAATACCGTCAGTGCGATTATTTTTCTACTTAGTGTGCCGAGTACGGAGCAAGCACTAACATATGTATATGTTTCTAATTCTTTTTTTTTTAAATAAAAATAAATAAGTACGATTTTTTCCCTTTTTTTTTTTAGAAAAATTCAAGGTCGTGTTTCGAACTTTAGGGATGCCAAGTTTGTAACAAATTATTTATTATAAATTAATTAAAAGTAATAAAAATTAACATGAATTTAATAAATAGATTGTTATATAAAAAGTTAAATAATAAATTTTCAAACTCCTTCTGGGAGGTGAATTCACAACAGGCCGTCGTAAAAGGCATTCTACAGGTTTGGTCCAAGAACTGAGCCTTGAGCGATGCCCGCGCTCAAAACCCTCTGCTGTCTGCCTTCGAGCGTGTTGTAGAGCAGTTTCCGACCCCGTAGATAGTCCTTCAGGACGTTATCCAGGTACCCAGGTATCCCAAAATCCTGTTTGAGAAACCGGATCACCTGGCAGAGTTGAAAGCGTTTTTGACGTCCAATGTTACCAGGAAGACGTCCTTGCGGATCGCATGCCTCCTCCGCTTTTCGTCCATCACGGTATCTACGACACGCCGGATGGCGTCTATCATGGAATGTCCTTCACGGAAGCCATGCTGCTTCCGCGCATGTTGTAAGTTATTTATTGGACGTAATTGAATTTATTGACATTAGGTTATTTATTTAAATTAAACACATTGCATTGTTAAAACAATCAGAGGTATATGTTCTGAGCTATCTGAGAGTGTGTACAACAAAGCAATGGCAATGCAAGTGTACTAATAAAAAGTTTGCAAACATTGTCGCCTCTTATAAGATCGTAGACGATATCACTTCCTTATATGTTATAAAGACATGTCAATTTACTAAGCAATGTAAAAAAAATCCTGTTTTCTCGACAGTAACGAGAAAGTACGTATTTCCCGGTTCCCACGCTACTTTTCTTGACACTGGCGAAGAAAAATAATATACAACCCTTGGCAATAAAAACAGAATGCCCCAAATCGCAGTTTACCATCCTCGGCTTTGCCTTGGATAGGTAATTTACGTTTGATTTGGGTCATTCTTTATTTTTCTCGCCATGTGTTGTAATGTACTATTTAATTATTTTTATTTCTAATGAACTTTAGTAATTTATGGAGACGATTCCTTCTAAGGACATCAAAATTTACATACCTAGTGAGTAGTTACACAAAGTGAATCCTGGTGCAGGAGTGGGGGTAATAGTGGTGGGGGAAATGCCCGGGGAGCAGACTGGGGGGCAAATACCTTGAGCCAAGGGACGTGACCCTGACCTTGGGGAGACGACCGTGCAATTGCACTTTCAATGCAGCCGTACAACTGCATGAGGTGTGTGAATGTGTGGGTGTGTGGGTGCATGTGTGAAAATATCTTGATGGGTGACCTTGGGTGGTTGCTGCACAATTGTATAAGGGGTTTTTACAATACAAATATATAAATGTATTATACATTTGTAAAATATATATATTTAAAAATACCGCTGCATGGTTGAGCGCCTCTATGGGCGGTATAAAAAACCTGTCTCCTTTAGAGATGAGCAGACAATTATAATATTTTATTTATTTGTTTTTTTAACAGTTTAGGTTAGGAAAAGGAAATGATAAAATACCCTGCCAACTAGCTGGCACTAAGGTTCCTCAAACAATGAGAAAAAACTTTTTTAATTAAGAGAAATAAATTTTGGAAAAATTCGGTATCAAATCCAAAAAATTACTATAAATGAACTGTCTAAAATTAGTACTCTCATAGAAATAAATTAGGTACTACATACAAAAAGAAAAAAAAATTTGGTGTTTTTTGTATTTTTTTGTGAAAAAAAATTAAGGAAAAAATTTTTTTTTTAATTAAGTATCAGATTCGAGTTAGAGAGTAAAAACTATACTTTCAAATATAAGTACTTTCATGGTAATAAATGAGGTATTACATCCAAATTAAAAAAAAAAAAAAGTACCTAGAGCTTTTTTGGTGAAAAAATTTTTGAAAAAAAAGTTAGGTCTTAATTTCATAACGGTTTTGAAATATCGCCGGTCGCAATATTTTCAGATATTAGTACTTTCATGGAATTAAATGAGGTATTACACCTCAAAAAAAAAAAATATTGCAGGTTTTTTAATTTTTTTGTTTTTTCAATTTTGAAAAAAAAAATTTTAGAAATTCGGTATCAGATCCAAAAAATGACTATAGACAAACTTTCTAAAACTAGTACTTTCACAGATATAAATTAAGTACTACGTCCAAAAAGAAAAAAAAAATTGTTGTTTTTTGTATTTTTTCGTGAAAAAAATTTTGGGAAAAAAATTTTCAAAAAATTAAGTATCAGATTCGAGATATCGAGTAAAAACCATAATTTCAAATATAAGTACTTTTATGGAATTAAATGAGGTATTACACCAAAAAAAAAAAAAAAATATTGCAGGTTTTTTAATTTTTTTGTTTTTTTAATTTTGAAAAAAAATTTTTTAAAAAATTCGGTATCAGATCCAAAAAATGACTATAAACAAACTTTCTAAAACTAGTACTTTCATAGAAATAAATTAGGTACTACGTCCAAAAAGAAAAAAAATATTGTCGTTTTTTGTATTTTTTCGTGAAAAAAATTTTGGAAAAAAAATTTTCAAAAAATTAAGTATCAGATTCGAGATATCGAATAAAAACCATACTTTCAAATATAAGTACTTTCGTGGAAATAAATGAGGTATTACATCCAAACTAAAAAAAAAAAAAAGTACCTCGAGATTTCTTGATAAAAAAATTTTTGAAAGAAAAATTAGGTCTTAATTCCATAATGTTTGTGAAATATCACCGATTACATACATACGTACACACACACACACACACACACACACACACACACACACACATACAGACTTTTTTTAAAAACCGGTTTTTTAGCTTCCTGGGGTCCCAAAACGTGCTTATATGCCAAAAAATAGAAAATCAAATTTTGACCTAACACAATGGTTCCTCTTTGAGGAACCAAAAAAAGAACAAATTTTAGTTTATAATTTTTATTTTATAAGGATAACATATTTAATTAAGAAAATATCATAGAAAATATTTTAAGCATATATACATATACATATTCACTTAAAAAAATCATAGAGACACATACATATTTATTTAAAATCATCAAAATTATTAGACATATGTATATGTATATATATAAATAATTATATATTTAAGTCATTACATACAATGATTACATATTTTATTATAAAAAATAAAATAGAAAAATGTTGTTTATAATTTTTTAAGTATTATATAATTATTATTTAAGTATTGTTTTCTTAAATTTTAATAATATTACAACTAATTATAATAAACAAAATTATAGACACACATATAGATATATATATTATATACATATATTATATAGCAGACATATTACACTTTTTTATACTTTAACATAAACTTTTTTTACGCCTCTTTTTTTATTTTTACTTCTTTTCACTTTAATTTTAAACTTTTGAGCATACATTTATTTTTCAAATTTCTTAAGAAATTTATTTGCTGCTATTATATCATTAAATTGTTATTCAATTTTGACCTTGATTTTCTTGTTAGTATTTTATTCAGATTTATTTAGAAGAACAGTAGTAGGTCGAGGAAGAGAAGTTGGTTCACCTAATTGGCACGGTAACTTTGGTTGTTGATTTTCAGGAATTGGAGTTGGTTCATGGGTTGTTGTTGTTGTTGTGTTTTCAGAAAGTGAATTAGTATCGCTATCAATTGTCTTTTTTTCATCTTTAATTTGTTCAGCAGTTAGTAAAGAAGGAAAAATAGCTAAGGATGAGTCTGCAGTATCTGTTGTCGCTATGTTCGAATTTAGTGGATTTTCTTCGCTGTCAGTTAAATTTGTTTCTTCTTTTATTTTTATAGGAGTTACTTGTTGTGGAGGAGGTGTTAAACATGGTGATGGTCCTGGTGGAGCAGAATTTAAAGTTATAAATGGTGCTGGAGTTGTATAAATATTTGATGATGGTCCTGGAGGAGCAGAATTTAAAGATGTAAATGGTACTGGAGTTGTATAAATGTTTGATGATGGTCCTCGAGGAGCATAATTTAAAGATGTAAATGGTGCTTGAGTTGTGTAAATATTTGACGCTGGTCCTCGAGGAGCATAACTCAAAGATGTATTCCTATCTTCGACTGTTCCCTTTGCAAGTACATAAAAGAGAGGTGATCTCTGCACTGCAGATCCTATGGGGACCCAAACAAAAGCATTTTGAGTAAAATTTATTGACTTGGCTTTAGGTTTTGATAATTTTGATGCAATCGGTATCGCTTTTTTTTTAATGGAGTTGGAGCACCTTTAACTACAGTTTTTTTCTTTTTTGATGTTTCAGATGTAACGATATTATCATTTAGTATAGTGAAGATAAAACTTTACGTACAGAGGATCTTGTGCGTCTGGGTAAATCATCTTCATCTGTACTTTTAACTATTTTACTGATCTTTCTGGGAGGCATATTTAGACCTTAAAAATAAAAATAATAATATTTAAAAAAAATAAAAAATTTATAAAAAAAAATTAACCTTCAATTTTTTCATATACTCACTTCAATGTTTATTATTACTTGAGCTTGAGGTTGTAAATTATGCTTTTCGATAAAAAAATTATTTGATAAAAAAAACCCAATTAAAAATTTAAAGTTGAAATAAAAAAACTAATTTTAATTATATTATCAAAAAATTGTTGACTTCTGATCAGCTTGCCGGCTCGAAAGAGAATGCGCATTTACTTTGGCACGCGCGCCACCAGCGTCGTCATGCCGGTAATACACGGTGTGTAGTTATGCATATACATGTATGCATACATGCATATAACCGTGTGTGCAACAATAGTAATCATAATTTGTACCACTTAACATGTATAATATTCTAAGAATTATTTTTCTAAAAAATAACAATCATAATTTTTACCGCACAAAATGTATTAAATAAGTATTATTAATATTATTATTATAACAACAGGCATATTTTCAAGGTTATCGTTTAAAATAATGGTAAAGCTAATTTTTCAAGCTAAAATATTACTACATACATACATGCATATAACCATGCATGCAATAATAATAATAATACATACATATTGTACAAATTATGATTATTATTTTTTAGTAAAATAATTCTTAGAATATTATTTTCATCTTATGATTATCATTATCATATATCAGTCGGCATGTATTTTTTGGGGATAATAATGTTTTTAGAAGTTAGGTCACAGGTTGATTAATTGTTGATAAATATAAAATGAAAATAATATTCTAAGAATTATTTTTCTAAAAAATAACAATCATAATTTTTACCGCACAAAATGTATTAAATAAGTATTATTAATATTATTATTATAACAACATGCATATTTTCAAGGTTATCGTTTAAAATAATGGTAAAGCTAATTTTTCAAGCTAAAATATTACTACATACATACATGCATATAACCGTGCATGCAATAATAATGATAATATTATGCCGATAAATCCGTTTTAATTACTTGTGTGGTTTAAATGATGATTGTTTTTTCATAATATTTTTATCATTGTTATATCTGGTTTGTATGTTAACAAAAAGCTTAGTAATTTTTAAGGTATTAAATATTTTTTTATTTTATATAGATATTTTATAGGACACTTAGTTTAAATTTAAGAAAAAAGCTTAATAACTAGTAATAAAAATTTAATACATTATAATTACTAAGTTTTTGTTAAAATGCAAATTAGATTTATCAACCTGTGATAAAAATATAATAAAAATACATTTAAATTAAAATATTAATTATGATAATTTTTACCACAAAAAAACACACGAATTTATGCTACGGCGCAATAAATTTTTTAATAAACGAGCCGGCCTTTTCCGAGAATTTTTTATTTATTATTATTAACCAAAAATGCTACGACGCAATACTTTTATGACGCAATAACGTATTTTTTTTAAACAAGCCGGCTTTTTCCGAGAATTTCGTTTTTTTTTTTTTATTCTAGTAGGTTCTTTTCTTTGAAAAGGGTGGTAAAATTAAATAAGTTAGAGTGGGGAAAAGTTTTGTGATTGGTGCGCTGTGATTCTCTCGAGGGGATAAAATAAGGAGCGCGAGCTGGAGAGAATCATTCAGGTTTTTTCTTCATCCTTGGCTCGCCTAACGAAAAAAAAAAACTATTTATTCTGCTGCTCGTGCCTTCGTTATTTCTTTGTGGAAGCTATTGTTGGCGCTCTCGTAGAAGCTATTATTGGTGTTATCAAGGAAGCTGTTTAATAATCGTCGTACAGGATCATCAAACTAACTTATAACAAGTAAGTAAAAATTTTTTTTATCATTAAATAAAATTAAAAAAAAGACCTAGTGATGATAAATTTTTTTGAGTGATATTTCAAACGTGATAAAATTTTTTAAAATTTAAATTAAATGTGTGTAATTTTTAGAAAACTCATAAAATTTTTAGACTAATAATTAAATTAAATTAAATTAAATTATATCAAATTAAAATGCAAACCAGATCTTTCTCTAGTTATTAAGCTTTTTTCTTAAATCTAAACCGGGTCTTCTAAATTATATTTCATATAAAAAATAGTAATACATAATATTTTCATAATTATTAAGCTTTTTATTAAAATTCAAACCGTATTATTTTCTAGTTATCAAGCTTTTTTCTTAAACTTAAACCGGTTATTCTAAATTATATTTCATATAAAAAATAATAATATTTTATACTTTCATAATTTTTAAGCTTTTTATTAAAATGAAAACTAGGATTTTTTCTACTTATTAAGCTTTTTTTAAAAACTTAAACCGGTTATTCTAAATTGTCTTTTAATATAAAAAATAATATTTAATACTTTTATAATTATTAAGCTTTTTATTAAAATGCAAACCGGGATTTTTTTTATTTTTTTTGTTACAGTGGTACAAACACTTTATGAATTAGCGTTGAAAAAGGTATTTTATACTTACGGGGGCAAGATTAGCGATTTCAAATGTCAAGATAAAGACATTCTTGATTTTAGACATATATTAAAATGTGATCATAAAAAAAGGCAAATACTTTACACTGATGAATATTGCCTTAATCAGCTTCACGTGAAAACAGTCGAGTCGGGTTACGAATTATATCGCTTGTTAGAAGATAATGTTGTAATTTTTGATGTCGGTATTGAAGACCCGTATATTACGATGGGTCGAAAAGCTGATTGGTTTCAGGTACAATAACAATAATAATATTATTGTTATTTTGGTTTATACCGCCCATTACTTTATAATATAAATCTTGAAAATCTTATTTTGTAATGACCAAGGACTGGGCAAAAATGAAAAAACTTTTTTAGTTTTTATCACATGAAATGTATTAAAAATTATAAATATTTAAAATTATAATAATTTAACCAATACGCATCTTGGTTTTTCCACCTGTGTAGCTGTTTTGATGGTCCAAATGTGACGATTTGATGCAGGATTAGTTCAGGATAATTAAACAGTTCTTTTACTCTATAGGACATTAAAATCCATGGATCTTTCTCGATGTATTTTAATAAACTGATTTTCTTGAGGTCGGCCAAAATCAATCTAGGCATAAGCCATTCTTTAACGTTAATAGTGATTTTTAATTCACCTCGTCATTGCCAGTACGTAATACTGCGTTATCATCGACGTTAGATCTCGTAAAAACTATCTCGTGTTTCATATTTATTATTATTTTGCCATAGTCTTTGGCGAATCCAAAAATCACACTCAACGGTATTAGAAATTCAAAATTTCCTTGAGCGTCGGTTACAGTTTCATCGTTGCTCAAAAACCATCCTGCATTTTTCAAATTTTTTTCTTGATTCAGTGTAAAAGATGCATAGCCTTTCATGGTCGAAGTAATACAGACGTTACTGCAACGTAGCACAGCATCTGGACGTTGTCTGAGTTTTCCTTGAATACGTATAAAACTTTTTGATGGTAGAAGACATTGATCTTGGTGCTGAATAGCTATGTGAATCGAGTCGTTGTTTTGATATGAACTTGTAGCGTAAGGACGATGCGTTTTTATTTCATAATGAGCGACGGATTCGTCGAACATCACTGGCAATTTTATGTCTAAGGTTTCTTCCATCTTATACTGCAACAGCAAAATAAAAAACCAAAATCTTTCAACGACGTAGTCGTAGACCAAGACTTATTAGAAATTTTTGATTTTGAGGTTTTAGCTGCTTCTTTTTCGCTGCTCGAGGTATTGACTTCTTCACTGCTCGAGGAAGACTGATCTCTGGACTCCATACTACCTTGCTTTTATAACCAAATCAAATCTTTCGATTAAATACGATTCCCATTATTATATTGATTTGAGGTGTAACCTGACAGTCACAGTTTCTCCCCTGAAGTTCACTATGTCACCGTCTTGATCGACTATACGAAAAATCAAGTAATCGATTCTCTTCACCGATATAGGTAAATATATTATTTCGAGAGGTTTCTCGATGATCTTGAATCCTGGTGGTACAGCAGGAAAACATTCGTGAATGTAGTGGACTTATTTACCGTTTAAGTATGATCCTCTGGTAATGTTGCACTCAACACGAAGAGAATTTATTTTTATAATCGAGATAAGATGTTTCGAGTTGTGTGATTTATCAGCTTTTAGTATCTGTGGATCGAAGCCGAGTAGCTCTCCGATGGAATCGTTTTTTGTAAAATCTATATCTCGATCGCACTTGATCGTACTCTGCAGTGTATTGTTGTTAGCTTTGAGGCTAAAATTGACGTTTTTGAGCTTAAGTTTGACGTTCAGAAATTTATTTATATCTTCGATCTCGTAACTTCCAGTTGTTATGTTAATGGCCTCTAAGTCTTCTACGTAGAAATTTTTTTTCTCCAAATTGGGTATGGAGTTAAAAGTTAGCAATTCGACTAAACCCAAAGCGTAATTTTTATACCCCAAGAGTTCTATAGGTGGAAAAAAATGATTTTCGAGAGTAGAGGTGTTTCCAGAGAGGCTAATAATCAATGATTCACTCATGACAGTTAGTTCAAGACTAAATGAATTCACATCTAGTCACTTTATTTATGTATCCTTACACGATGTAGGTTTAGATACAACTAACCTTAAACTTACATAGTACACAATATTTATAATTGATTACATAAAAATTTTAAACATAAATGACCACACACAAAAGTATTATAATTTTGATAATTTTTAGGATTATATATGATTTTCTTATCCTTAAAGTATTCGATTAGCTCTTTTGGAGGTCTCAAGTTGCCAAAACTGCCAAAGTAAATTACATTGTTGCCAAGTTTTTGGTAAGTAACCCAATGAGTTCCTGAATTTTTTTCATCATCCAAATTAATAATTGCTGATTCGTTTTTTAATGGTCCAGTTTTTGAAAGAGCGTTTCTCATAAAAACACCGCGAAAATGCGGTATTTTAAAAATATTTGCATACTTTTCAAGGTCTATATTTGTTAGTGGTCTTGATAGTAAATTTAAATTGAAGTTTTTTTTTCCATATACTACATTTCCTTTATAAGGTCTCAAATATAATCCTTTACCCAAAGCTATTTGTTCCATAGTTTGATTATGCCTTTTTGATTCATCAAGTTGTTTCTTTGCGTTGTTTACATCATTAACAGCTTTGGTTACGCCACTGATTCCTCCAGCTAATGCACCTATAGCACTCAAGCCTGCAAATATAGGTATAAGAGGTAAAGCTCTTCCAACTTTATAAGGTAAAGGTAATACCCTTAATTTATTGACCTTAGATTTTCCTTCGTTCTTTTTAACGGACTTTTGAGCAGCTTTTAATGCTGATCTTATTACCGTTTTGGCGTTTTTACTTTGACTCATAGATTTTTTAGTCGATTTGACAATTCTGCCAAAAGCAACTCGACCGCCTTTTTTCTTTCTTCTAGTTTTTCTTTTTTTCTTATTATTACACCTTCTTCGCTTAATTCCCATCCCCATTTTAGATTTAGCTTTCATTACGCCTGTAACTGCTAGAGCTGCTGATCTTTCACCCAAACTGGCGTCCCTCGATTTTACTATTTTCCAAGCCTTATCTGCCAAAACTCTGTCAGCGATTTTTCGAGCTTGAATATCACTTTGGTTTTCCTAGTAAGCAATATCGTGTTCTTTGCAGGCTTCGTCGAGAGGATTTACACCGGTATCTCCTCTAGCCAGACGTTTAGCCAGCTTGGTGCCGGGGCCACCAAATCTAATCAAATAATTTAAAATTATTTATTAAACTTTTAAAAATTTCAAAAAAAAAAAAAAAATTATTTTTTTTCTTACCTGTAACTAGGAATATGAGCCTCGAAGGGTAATTTATTAATCAAAGTATTCAATAGTCCTCGTCCTCTCACGATCATCACTCTACGAGAGATGAAACATAAATGAGGACTGGGCTATAAATAACCTGTATTTATAAAAATCTTAAATAGTATCGCGAGAGACATCTATCGATAAACATGTCTGCTAAATCAGTTAACAGAAAGAGATGTGCTCAAGATAGAGAATCGATTGTTGCAGAAAAAAGCCAGTTTAGTTTACCTGTGATTAACTTTGACTTTTTAATCGATAACTCGCATTCACCTGTAACTCGTCATGGTAAACATTGGAAAAATATCAGCATCAGAGCTGCGTTCTGTGGGCCAAGCGGCTGTGGCAAGACCAATGCTTTATTTACATTACTCGTTCATATAAATGGCTTGAGATATGAAAATGTTTACATCTGTTCAAAATCTCTCAATCAACCAAAATATCAATGGTTAATAAAGTTATTGAAATCTATACCAGGAATTCGAGTATTTGTTTACAGTGACAACGAGCAAGTTATATCCCCTGAAGATGTTTTACCGAACAGTATTATTATTTTTGACGATATCACGTGTGAAAAGCAAGATAATGTCAGATCTTTATACAGTATGGGTAGACACATGGGAACGGACTCATTTTATCTTTGTCAGACTTTCACAAGAATACCAAAACACTTGATTCGTGATAATGTAAATTTTTTGGTTCTTTTTCGTCAAGATAAAATGAACTTGAAACATGTTTACGACGATCATGTTAACACGGACATGAATTTTAATGAATTCAAAGATTTATGTGTCATATACTGGAATCGTGACAAGTATAATTTTATACTCATTGACAAAGACAGTGCCTTCGATGATGGAAGATATAGAAAGAATTTTGATGGTTTTGTTTTAAATACAAACAGCATGTCTCTAGCTAATCAGTCTTCAGCCGTTGATCAAACTGACAACATGGATCGTAAAGTTGTTTTACTGCAACAAATCGCTGATGCTAGAGATTCGATACGTCGTAAGCATCTGGCATTAAAACTTGGTAAAGAAACTGCTGAAAGCGCCCTTCAGCAAAATTTTAAACCTCTGACAGAACCATTAGAAAAAATTGTTGAAAATTTGAAGAGTAATCCGAGAAAACGACCTTTAAATGAGGAAGATACGCAAAATATCGATGATGCATCAGTAGTAGTAGCTAAAAAAAAAAAGAAAAAGACGAAAAATAATTCAAGTGTTCAATTTGAATCAGCCTTAAGTGTAAATGTGGATAATGAGACTTTTGTTGAAAAAGAAAATGATGATGAGAGTGAAATTAACCTAACTTCTTTACAGTACCCAGCAAGCACATCATCATCATCATCAGCGATTAAGTTTAGTACACCAAAAAAGAGCGAAGCAGGCGATTATTTGGGAATGCTTGCAAACAGTCAAATTACGAATTTAGATATAAAAGCAGGTGTTAGATACTTTAAATCTACTGGTGAGCATAACATTGGAGATACGCAGGTGCATTTTGACGACCGTTATATAACGGTTGGTGAAAAAAAGTATCCACTAAGCGAAGGCTTAACTGATCTTATTTTTAAAAAAAATCTGACACCTTATATAGTAAAAACAGATCAAGATTTAAAAAATTACGGAGATATTATCAAGACTACAAACGCGCATAAGAAATTATACAAAGCTAACGAATCCTTGCGTGATGATATTAATGTTGCGAAAATCCAAATAATTGAAAAAGCTGTAAATAATAAATCAGGCAAAGGACTGTTGCCACATTATATGGTCACGAGGAAAGTGTCTATAGATTACGTTCACTGGGACGATCCCAACGAATTGGTCGATCGCTTGAGGCTTTTTGTATCCGAACGAACAGCTGGTCATACTGGTCATGACAATGAAATTCTATCTATAATCGAGGAGCTCAGAGAAGCCGAGAATATATATTGAGTGTTTTCGTTCAGTTTTTATCAGTCGCATTATGAGCATCGACGTGTTTGGACGTCATCTTGGCTCTAGCAAGGTTGCCAGAGGTCCTCCAGTAATTGGATTTAATCTAACTAAATCTGGTGATTTTGATTTGGAAAAAAAGAGGTTATGTAACGTTGCAGACCCTATCGATAAAAATGATGCATTAAATTTAAGTACTTGGGATGCTTTTGTAGAGGAAGAATTAGAACCAAGACTAAAAAATATAAAGAATCAAAATGCGGCTTTAGGGAAAAAATTCATAGACTTTGAAGAAGAAATATATAAACGTTTAGACGCTAAAAAGAAATCGTTGTCGAAGAGACCCGGATCAATCGAGAGCAGATTAAAAGCTATCGAGAAAATATTAGATATAATTAGAATACCGGATAGTGTCGATAGATCCGAGGACAAAGTCGAAATAAATCAAAATGAATCAAATCAAGAAAACTCTGGTGGAGGAGATTCATAAGCCTGTTCGCAGAAATTTTCCCAGGCGTAAAGTGGAGATGCGTGGCATAGATGAGACTTGGCAAGCTGATCTCGTAGACATGCAAGCTAACTCGAGATCAAACAAAGGCTTCAATTTTCTACTCACAGTCATAGATAACGTGTCGAAAAATGCCTGGGCTGTGCCCTTAAAAAATAAGTCTGGTCCAGAAGTTACCAAGGCATTAAAATCCATCTTCGTCAAAGGACGCGTCCCGAAAAAACTCCACGTTGACAGAGGCACTGAATTCTATAACACTCACTGCAAGGCTCTATTGGCCAGCTACAAAGTTAAATTGTACTCAACGCAAAGCAATCTCAAGGCTTCGATCGTCGAGCGTTACAATCGTACCTTGAAAACGAACATGTGGAAACAATTTAACGTCCAAGGGAATTACAAATTGTTCGATATCTTACCAGTACTAAACATCGAACTATAGGAATGAAGCCGAAGGATGTTGGTCCAAATAACGAAATTGACGTAATGCAAAGATTTAATGTTGAGAGATGGAACAAAATGCCGCGCAAATTCAAAGTCGGGGATAAGATCCGAATAAGTAAATACAAGCACGTTTTTGAGAAAAGATACACACCAAATTGGACTATGGAAGTATTTACCGTGGACAAAGTCAAGAGAACTGTACCGCATACTTATTTGTTGAAAGATTATCAAGGTGAGCCTATCGCTGGAGGATTTTACGAACAGGAGTTACAAAAAATTTATCATCCAGATGATTACCTGGGTTTAAAAAGTGTGAAAAAACAAGGAAATAGAGTGTTTGTGAAGTGGTTTGACAGCACTTATAACAGCTGGATCGACAAGTCCGATAATCAGTGAAGGAGTATAAATAGACTTTGCTCGAGAAGTTTTTATTCATTATTAATTCAGATAGCCATGAGTAACGATCAAAGCAGAGGTTCAAGCTCGAACCCAAATATAAAATATACTAAACTCAAAGACGATAACTCGTACCCAAATATAAAATATACTCAACTCAAAGAGACTGATAAGCTGCAAACGAGTAAATCCGCTTGTTCAAGTGGAAAAAAAGATGTCAGCAGTAAAGAGCAATTATTGAAAAATTACTTAGACAGAAAATCTGAAAAGCAGTCATATAAAAATAACGCTTTTAAATAATAAGTTTATAAAATTTTTTAAGATATTATGTAATTTTTGTATAAGATTTTTGAAAAAAAAATAAAATTTTCATTTAAGCTAACGAAATGTCTTGTTATTTTTTTTATCCATCCACTGTCTTACTTTTATATGGAATATAAGGTTAACCAAATAAAAAGTACAAAAATTTGAAGAAAAAAGTTATTTATTTAGAAGTAGCTACATATTTATTTTACATCAACTTCGTCTCTTCATTCATCTTCGTCAGTTTCATCACTTATATCAGAATCATCAGCTATTTTTTTATAATGACTTAATTCTAATTTTTCTTTGCAAAATTGAATGTTAAAATTATAATATTTAGTATCTTCTAGAAATTGTTCACAAATATCATCATCCCAAGTTATACTTGTAAATCCATAGAATCTTATGCTATTTTTATTTGATTCATCTTTATGTATGATTTTCTCTCTATCTTCCATATTTCACCTTTCAATTTTTAGTTGTAAGTATCTTTTTTCATATTTTCCATGATCATATAATACTAAATAAAAATCATCGAAATTCCCCCTTACATCATGAATATTTTCTGAAGTGTATATGGGTGTATCCATTACTTTTCATACAAAAGTGGGCACACGCATGTCACCGATTGGGCTCAAATTTTTAGATTATGTTTGGGGTTATAAAAAACTCACCTAGCCAAATTTTTAGCCCTCTAGAACAATATGGGGCCAAGTTATGACCTCCAAAAGGTCCAAAAAATGACCTATTTTAGCCTATTTTCAAAATTTCGCCATTCCCTTACTTTTCAGTCAAATTACTTCCGGTTTTTGGTAAAGCTTCAGGATTTACCAAAAAAATTTATAGACACTTTTATCACGTAGATTTTATTTGGCGATAAAAAATGTTAGATGACTGAAACGAAAAAAAAACAGGAATTCCAAATTGGTGCCAAATTTTAAAAAATCTTTATATAACTACTTTCGGTTATTCGCAAAATTTTGTACTACTGAAGACCTTTCGAATGCGACCTACAAAATTAAAAACGGCTTATTTTATCCGGAGTTATGCGTATTTTAGTTTGGTTGTTTTTCGGAAATTTTGATTTTTTTGCGTTTTCAAATTACTATAACTTTTTTCTATCATAACCAAAATGGCCAAAAATTTCAGAGAATATTCTTCAAACATTAATGAATAATCTCTGAAATTTTGGTGGATGATATTAGCTTCTATCCGTTTTTATACATTCCCAAAAAAACCTTATTCTTCACGTAAGTAAAAATATTTTTAAAACGATTTTACCGGTAATAAACGAAAAAAAAGTACTCCATGGCTTCATGTAATTTAAATCGTTTTAAAAATATTTTTTTTGGCTACTTGAGGTTGGGTATCATTTTTTTATATATTTAAATAGTATTTTCCATCGATTAGTAGCTTTTCAAAACATTCTGCAAGCTTTGTAAAAAATTAGAAAGCTGAAAAGTCAAAATTCCTATGTTATTTAAATAGGAAAATTGAGGTGCTTACAAGCACGTGTTTTTGCAACGCAAAAGCAAAATCCTTAGAACTGGGAACTTTTTATGACCAAAACTTCACAAAAAAACCCGGGGAGCAAAGGTTTTCCACAAAGTCCAAAAATAGGTCCACTTTAATACACAAAATACGTGAAGAATAAGGTTTTTTTGGGAATGTATAAAAACGGATAGAAGCTAATATCTTCCACCAAAATTTCAAAGATTATTTATTAATGTTTGAAGAATATTCTCTGAAATTTTTAGCCATTTTGGTTATGATAGAAAAAAGTTATAGTAATTTGAAAACGCAAAAAAATCAAAATTTTCGAAAAACGACCAAACTAAAATACGCATAACTCCGGATAAAATAAGCCGTTTTTAATTTTGTAGGTCGCATTTGAAAGGTCTTGAGTAGTACAAATTTTTGCGACTAACCGAAAGTAGTTATATAAAGATTTCCAGATTTGGCACCAATTTGAAATTCCTGTTTTTTTTCGTTTCAGTCATCTAACATTTTTTATCGCCAAATAAAATCTACGTGATAAAAGTGTCTATAAATTTTTTTGGTAAATCCTGAAGCTTATACCAAAAACCGGAAGTAATTTGACTGAAAAGTAAGGGAATGGCGAAATTTTGAAAATAGGCTAAAATAGGTCATTTTTTGGACCTTTTGGAGGTCATAACTTGGCCCCATATTGTTCTAGAGGGCTAAAAATTTGGCTAGGTGAGTTTTTTATAACCCCAAACATAATCTAAAAATTTGAGCCCAATCGGCGACATGCGTGCGCCCACTTTTGTATGAAAAGTTATGGATACACCCATATATATACAGTAATTTCTTGACATACAAAATTGACATACTCAAATGGCCAAACTGAATTTTCTTTCAGACTAAATGTTGCTATTTTTTTTTTTATACATCTGTTGCAATATTCTTCGCCAACGAAATCACTATCGATTATATGAACTTTAATTTTATCGTTCTGTAGGATAATGAATATAAATTAAAGACACGAACGTGTCAGCAGATAAATACAGACTGATGATTTTTTATATAACCAACCTAACCTCTTAGATAAATCGCACGTCCTGCTTGACGGTGGCGACACCTATATGTCAAATATTTGTATAAAAGAAGATTCTAAATAATAAAAATATCAGTCAGTCATTAGCTTCTTAGCTGTTCATACGTTTGTCTCTTTAAAGCAAAAATAAAACCTACAAAGATGTCGATTTACATAAATTATCCTCCAGACGTAAAAGTAAATGTTCGTTTAGAGTGTGATGCAGACTACCCGTACTGTTCAAAACTCAAAAGATTCTCAGTTACTGAAAATTTTTATTTTTATCCGTTTGAAATGTTGGAAAAATGTGTACAACTAAACGTATATGTGTATACTCCGGACGGTGTATATTCTTCAGATTTAGATTACTTTAATTTTGAGCTAAAAGATAAATGGAGATTTGATGACAGACACGTAAATCTTTGTATCGAAAGAAGAGTTAAGATGGAGACGGAAAAAATTCTAATAGAATATCACAATGATGATTCAACAAAATATTACGAATTCAATGAGAAAACTTGTAATTCAACAGCTCAATTGCTTCTTCTACACGATACGCAATATGATGATTTTAATATAGAAATTTGTAGACACAAAAAACCAGAAATAAGTTCTTATGATCAATTAGTTAAAGGGGAATCAGGTTCCCATGATGATGATGATGAGGAAGATGAAGACGAAGACGAAGACGAAGGAAGAGAAGAAGTTGTTTCAAAATAAATTTTAATAATTTGTAATTTTTTTCGTCAAATAAATTTAATTTAAAAAAATTTATGTACTTACTTTCTTCTTGACAAAAATCTTCTTCTTTTTCTTCTTACCCTCATTAATAATAACAATATGAATAAATAATTTTATCATACTAGGTATATTAAATAATGTGACAATTTAGTTAGGTTATGTAATTATTTTTTTTATTTAGGAAAAATTTTAAACTAGTATTAAGAAAAAAAATTATAAAGAACTATTTACAAATATACATTTATTCATTGTAACATTTGTTTCTTGAATTCTTTTAGTTTTTGATCGGTACCTTGTTTTTCGATCAAATATTTGTCCACGTCTGACTGATAATGACCCCATGGTAATGTTTCCGTAGTATTTGGAAGTAAATACCTCTTGTCATCGTAGGGTGAAAGAGCCAATTTTTTCTGTTTTTCTGTCACGATATTATGAAATCTGGATCTTATGATGTACTGATCCCTGTACTGCAATGTTTCGTCAAAAAGACATCTTCTGTAGTCGTCCTTGTCAATGGTTGCACTAACGACGCAGGATTTTATACCTTTGATTTTTTTGCAGAAAACTTCGTCTTCGTAACTGACAAAATACACCTTGCTTCTGGTTCCGTAGAATTCATCTACGATTCGGCCTTTGCATTCATCTTTCATTTTACCGGGTTCTTTGTTGTTGTGTTTCTTTATGCCATAAACGTTAGGCACGGTATAATCTGAAGTATCGAAGAATTCTGTGTCTCATTTGATCATTTCGTATATGTTGACACAATTTATGACGTAGATAAGAGAATCAGTATCACAATAAAGAAGTTTACAATTATTGCCCACGTTTTTCTTCATGTACCTGTAGTGAAAATTGTAGAGGGAAATTTTTGAAATGTCCAAGATACTAAATCCAGCGTAAATGGGCTTATCCATGTAGACTTCCGTTTTCCCTATTTCGATCGTAACGAATTCCGGTGAAAAAATTGTACATCTCTTAAAATTTGGCTTAGATACAAGTGACTCTACACCGTAACGCCCGCTCCAATAAGTCCGTAACTTGATATCTATACGGTTACGTACATTTTCCATCGTCTTGCCTGAAATTGGGGGGAAAAATAGATGTAAATAAACTGAAAAATTATTAATTTTGATTTTTTTAATTTTAACGGACCATAGATGGCGTTGTTCATCAATTTATAGAAATTTTTTTCGAATTCGTTCGTACAATGGGCTCGCCACCGCGTATTTAGATCAATGTACGCTCGTAGCCAAGGTCGCTGTTGAAATTTCAGCACCCTGTGTATTTTCTTGAGTTTTATTCCGTTTTCTAGAGCCTGCTTCAAATACTTGTAATGGATCACGTACTTTGACTTATTGTGTAGCGTAGCTAGTAATTTTGTTTGCTTGGAACCTGGAGGAGTAGCATGTTCTGGGCAAAATGGTATATCCTTGTGTTTGTCGTGTAAATCCACAGGGTACTCGAGATCGACTTCGAGAATACAGCCTGTCGGTGAATCATCGTCGACAAAGTAGTCGGTAATGTTTTGTATGTCATTTTGCTTGACCCACTTGAATTTACCGTAGAGTAAGGGGTATTTCATTGCCCAGCCATAGAGGTTATTTATATCGAAGTACATAATATTATTGATATCTTCATTTTCTTTAAAATTCTCCGGCATCATATACGGGTTGTTGGCCTTGGCATGGCGGTTGCTACATTGGCTTATTCCGCCTCTGATGCCTTTCTCAATGAAAAGTACCATGTCTATGTCGTCGAGAAGCTCTAGTTCGACTTTAGTATACTTGAGCATGGCGTCCCACGTAAAACCTGGTGTCGTGTAATAATGCTTGGGATCCAACCCATAAGTCTTCATTCCGGTATTCCGAAAATTTTCACAAACCTACAATCAACGATGATTTAATATCAAATAAACATATGAAGAATATAAAGGTAATTTACCTTTGCCAAGAGCATTACGTCGGTTTTCAGATATAAATCTGAATATTCGCCCAAGTCTTTGATTCCAAAAGACTCCCAAACGTGCTTAGCATGAGCGTACTCTTCGCTGGATATTGACTTGCCACCACACAAAAGGTTGTCAAATTTATCTATCGATGGTAATTCAGTTTCCTTCAGTTTTTCCTCGCAGTCCATATAGCTGTATGGGAATACACCTTTTCTGCAGAGAAGCGTAAATAATTAATCGCTAAGCCCTGGAAATTGACTCCTGAAAATCGGATAATCTTTCAAATACGATGAAAGTTTGTCCAGCGATGAATTCATAAACTTGAAGGAATCGATAAATTTGAACTTAACGACTACGTCGTCCTTGGTAGGAGGTCTGCTTCCATTTTGGGAAACTTTGGTGAAAGATATATGAGCTGGTCGGTAAAAGAAAGTCGTATGTCATTTATAAAGATAAAATAGAAAGTAAGAATTGTGTATAAGTTCAGGCACGTATATTGCGCTAAGAAACGGGCAACGACGCGAGAGCCATGATTTGATCTTTTTTAATGCGTAACAAGATTATTTTCAATTGTTTTGGAAACTTTATTTTTATCTATGATTTAGTTACAAAAAAAAAGAATTAAAATAAATAAATTTTAGTTTACCTGCGTGTATGCCTGATATTTATTAATAATAAAATAAAAATTATTTAACCTATTAACGCCTAAACGGACATCCTTAGACACTTGCATTTTTCGGTAATAAAAACTGCATATTTTAGGCTAAAAACCCCACCTAGTAGATAATTTGGGTCGCTCTTTTCATTTCCGGGGCCCGTTTTTTGATACAAACCCTACGAAATGAGATAACAACCGCTAAAATGGGGTAAATTTTTAAACAATTTTTGTTACGCGTGAAATGTCCCCAAATGCAAAAAAGATTTTATTTGACATTCAAAATTATTACCAGGACTCCCAAAAAAGAGAAGGTTCGTAAAATTGAAGTATATAGATAAAATTTACCTTGAGTACGTGAAATGGAGTTTTTCCTTAAAGAAATGAATAGTCAGGAAGAAATAAATCAGTTTCATAAATAAAAATCATTATTTTACGAGGAAAATTAAGCAAGCTATGCATTTATTAAGTTCAAAAACAGTATTTGTCCATATTTTAATCAGTTTACCGTTTTAGAACTTGAAAAATGCATAACTTGATCAAATTGCATCATAACATAATAATTTTTTTTTTTTTTGAAATTGATTGATTTCTTTCTGACTATCATTTCTTTAAGAAAAAATCTATTTCACGTACCAAAACTTACTTTTAATGTCAAAAACTGTAATACATAGTATATTTTTATCCTAGGTCATTATGTTAAAGACATTCTTATGTCCCAGATCTCATAATATAAACTGGGATCTGGGGCATTCTTTTTTTATGACCAAGGGCAAAATGCAATTTTGGCTTCGTTAAAATTTTTTTATTTTATTTTTGGTGCATTTAAAGTATGATTTCTGGCAGAAATGCTAGAAAAAATTTTTATTTGACTAAAAACTATGTCAGAGATGGGAGATATTAGCCTGAGATCGTAGCCATAATGCATACCCGTGTATGCTTAGCGGCCAAAAATACCTTAGTGAATTCTTAAATTTGGGAAGAGATGCCGCAATGAACTTAAGTAGGCATCATTGTTGGGCATTCGCAAGCCTCTAAAAAAATTTTTAGCCAAAAACTATGTCAGAGATGGGAGCTCAGACAGAGCCTTCTCTACAGCCCGTTTATGCTTAGCGGCCAAAAATACTTTACTGAATTCTCAAATTTTGAAAGAGGTGCCTCAGAATTTTTTTCCACTGCAGTTCTAGTTTTCGGGAGTTTTTTATGACTTCGAGTGTTTTATGACTTCATTACTCTGATTTGAATGCAAAATTTTTCAAAAATGAATAAAAGAAAAATAGTATTTTCGGTATGCAATACCTAATTTTTTTTTACACAGGGATTTGAGTTTTAAATAATTTTAAAATTCTGTCAAAAAGTTTAAAAAAAATATTCTTTTTTTTTCATTTTGGATGTAATAATTGATTTTTTTTTTCAATAGAAGGAATAGTTTTACGAAATTTCATTTTACTTCATTATTTGGATCTGTTACGTAAATTTTAAAAAATTTTGGTCTTTATATCTGTAAAAATAAGTTTCTTTTCAATTTTAATAAATTTTTGTATATCTTAAGAAATATTATAATTATTTTTATCTCACGTTTTTCCCTTAAAATAATCCTTTTTTTAAAATAAATGTTATTTCCAAAATTTTTATTTTATCGATAAAACTAATAGTAAAAGATAAAGTATTTTTCAGTTTACTATTTTTTAATAATATACAAAGAATTCAGTTTTCTAAAATCTTTTCTTGATTGAAGATCTATATTAAAATTATGAGATCGGTTAAAAAACCCGGTACAGTTAATAAGCTTGGTAAAAAGCGAACTCGAAATCCTGAAAAGTGGAAGCAAAATGTTGCTAAATTGTTACGTAATGGTGGAAAAGAATACATATCAATAGCAACTGGCAAAATAATTAAAAAAAAAATGTTTCGACCAGTTACGTCATGCTCTACAAAGCTTCGTTTCGTAAACATTTTTTTCACGAATTTTGGTTTCATGGACAATACAACCTTCAAAATGTATTTTTAAAACCATTATTAAAGTATAAAATTTCAAAAATCATTAGTGGTAATCAAGTACCTCGTGTTTATCAATGGACATATCTATTTCCAAAAAAAGATATAAATGAAGTTATTTGTTTAAAATTTTTACTTCGCGTTTTAAAATTAGGCGAAGGCAGATTACGTACGATTAAAAAAAAAATTGTAAACGATGAAGATGTGTATGATAAAAGAGGACGTTATGAACACACAAAAATATTAAGTGATCCCTTAATGAGCTTAATTCGGTTAGATTGTGAAAGTTTACCACATGTCCAATCTCACTACAGACAAGCACACACAACAATGAACTATTTCACAGATTCATCTTTGAATTTAAAAAAAATGTATTTGCTTTTTGAAGATTTTTATTAAGCGGTTATGGATGATGTAGAAGAAATGCCCATTAGTGAAAAAACTTACACAAACTTTTTTAATTACAATATGAATTTTTTATTTGCTGCTCCAAGATCAGACGTGTGTAATTTTTGCTTTGAGTATGAAAATAAAAATGAATTAAATAATAGTCTCTATCTTGATCATAAAAAAGAAGTTGAAAAATATCAAGCGAAATTTAACGAATATTTAACAGAAGAAAAAACTTTGTGCTTAGTCTTTGACTTTGCACAAAATTTACCTTTACCCAAATTGGCAGCTAATCAGCAATACTACAGTAGATTGCTATGGCTTTTCGCATTTAATGTGCATAAGTTTGATAAAAAAAATAAAGATTCTGAAAATAACGAATATGATAAAAATCGTAAAGAAAATAGTTATATTTTCTTGTTACTAGAAGGCTTTACGAAAAAGGGAAGCAATACTGTTATTAATTTTGTTTATTACACAATTATGAAAGAATTCAATCCAGGTCATGATAAAATTGTTTTGATTTCGGATGGATGCGGAGGTCAAAACAAGAATTATTTGTTTATTCAGTTTTTTTCTAGCCTCGCAAAAAAACTTGGTGTGATAATTGAGCACGTTTTTCCAGTAGTTGGACACTCGTATAACCAGTGCGATCGTAACTTTGGCTTGTACTCAAAAAAAAAGAAGAAAATAGAAAAAATCGAATCTGTAGCTGAATATTCAGAGTTAATAAGAACTTCTAGAGAAGAACCATTTATTATGGTTCATGAAGATGAATATGAAATTTTAGATTATGCGGATGCTTTTAAAAAACTATCCCAAAAATTTTTTCACGTAGTATCCGACGCTAAAGGCTTCGTGCAGTTGAACGATGTTGGAATTTTTATTATCTACCGGTGGTTTTTTTAACAAACTCTCGAAGTCTGCATAAATGTCAAACGGCATCCTTTCTTGATGTGAGAAATTCTTGAATTTAATTTCTTTATCCGAGTTCGGTAATTTTAATTTGCATTTGTTTAAAATCGAGCAATCTTCTTTATGTTTATTTAAAGCTTTCACCGAAGAAAAATAATGCAGGCATCGATCGCAAATCTCTTTTTTTCCACGATTTTTACTTACTTGTGCACCTACGAATTTTCCCAAATTAGTGATATAAACGTAGTGATATTTTGGTGGCTCCGGTATTATTTTTTGTTTCTTTCTAGCTTGAACGATGCTCTCTTCTAAGCCATTTAATCGCTCCTTCATTATTTCCGTATCTTCGTCAAGATTGTATTTATCACAATCGTAATAACTGTTGTCACCTCTTGGTTCTTCGTACTCATAATTTTCTTCGATCAAAAGCAAATTAGTGACATTTTTTCTTGGACTCGGTGCAGTAGAAAGGTTCTGTAATATACACATCCTTCCCCTTTTTTTTATCATCTCTTTGCTTTTTTAAGATGAAAACATTCACTGATATTTCTAGATGGGCATTTTCTTCCTCGAAACTATAAATATTTGAAACATCCATTGGATAGCTAAAGCGTTCTACAAAGTTAATATTTAACTCTTTTTGAAGCTTTTTCAATTTGCTCAAACGTTCTAAATTTTTGGTATTAATTTCAGGTTTTGTTTTAGCTCTTTCTTTTATTATACAACACAAAATTGCCCACTTTTTTCATCGTAAAAATTATCAACGTTGATGCATACATGTTTAAGAAAGACTTCTTCGGACAAGTCCAAGTACGAAGATCCCTAATGAATAGGATTGTATTTGCTTATGTGCAATTTCAAAAATAATATGGATTTAAGTGACCAGCCGGATCCATTTTCTTGAAATTCGTCGACTTCTTTTAAAATTAAAGAGCTAACGTTCTTAGCATACCATTCTTCGAGATAGATCCGTCGCTGGATAAATAACAGCAGCTGGTGTGTTGAAAAATTTGTTATCGCTAGTGCTACTATCATCCGTTTGAACTTGATATTCAGCTGCGAGTATAACGTAGACTTTCACTGACCCTTTTTCTCTCAAGATATTGCTTATAACTTCCTTAAAAACTACGAGCGAGTCGTCCAAAAAGAGCTTGATGTCTATGTGCCTCAAATTTTTAATTATACCCGTCTGAATATTTCTTTTGAAGCCAATTTCTAGCGGGATCCACTTCACACTGTTTCCGATTCCTTGCCCCGAGGTTATGTTCAAAGAATTCAAAGAATCCTCGATATTTTTAAGTATTGCATATGCGGACTCGCAGGCCGTCTTATGAGGTCCAGACTTTGCCTTATTTTCAAATAGATCAGTTACCATTTCGAGATGAAGTTTGTTTAGAAAAAGATTTTCCTGTATCTTAAGTGGATCGGCTTTACAAACTTCCAAGCTCGCATTAGCTTCCACTAGCATCTGGCGACATATTTCAGGTATAGATACCGCCATTCTGTAAAATAACTTTATTTTTTTTAAGGCCACTGTCTCTTTATTGGGATTTTTTTTTTCATTTTTTTTTTAATTCATTATCTTATGTTAAAACATTTCAAGAATCTATAAAACAAATTTCAAGAAAAAAAAAAAAAATATGTTTTTTAGATATTTCGATTTTTATGGGTCGTAGTCATATGAAAACATATGCATTTAAAAACTTTGAACGCGTTTTTCTCAAAACTACTTTTTTGTTATCGGTTCCCACGCTAGCTCAAAAACTAATTGAGCTATCGACATGAATCTTGTTTCATTTTTTTCGTTATTGCAATACCTAGTATGTGAACCAACAATATCAGCTTTTTATGCATCAGAAAAATTTTTATTGTCCGTTTTAGGCGCATTTTTTAACGTCAAAAACTGCATTTTTCGTTTTTGGTTCACCAAATGGTCAATTTTTTGTATTTTTTGCTAAATGTTGGTTCACATACAAGAGGAAGCTATAGAGATTAATATGCCTTTTTATTTTTTTGTTTTGATGCCTACAATAGGCGCTATGATGGGAACCGTTTTTCAATTTTTTTTTCGAGCCTCTACTTTCACGCCATCTACAAACTGTAAAAAAAAAAGCATATGAAATAAAAATTTTTTTGTGTCATCTAGAATAGTTTTGTAATTATTTAAAAATAAATTTCTAAACTTTTATAATAAAACAGCTGAGAAAAAAAATGTTGAAAATCCTTTGAAAATCGTCACAAAAAAGAGACAGTGGCCTTAAATAAATAATTAAATAAATAAATATATTTTTAACTTACATTAAATAATAATTCCTTTTATGATGTTATTTCAATCTTGAAATTTTTTTTCAATAGTTTCTATTTTTAAATTTCAACAAAACTATGACAACAATAATGCAGCAACAACACGCTTCGAAGATGCTCTAGTTGGAAGAAACTCCTAGAGCCAAAACAATTATTCTCGTTGTGAGAAGTTTTAAGGAACGCTTCAAAAATTAGAATGACCGCTCCGCAATTTCGCTCGCTCTTTATATCTTTTTCCAGCCCAGCACTATCCAATCAGAGCAGAAGAACTACTTCCCCTTCGATCTATTTTTAGAATTCTTAGAAATATTTTTTTTTTTACTACGCATAGTAATTTTTAACGGTTTTATTTGTTTACGATTTTTTTCTTGGAACCACTTGACAATAATATAAACAAGCGGTAATTTGATCTTTTTCTTAGAATCGCTTTATAAAATAATAATAATAATAAAATTTTTAATGGTTTTTTTCTTCTTAGAATTACCTTCCCTAATGTTTATTTTTAGAATATTTAATCCTCTTAAAAATAATAATAATAATATGTAACATTTTTTTTTTGTTTACGATTTTTTTTCTTAGAATTACTTGATAATAATAGTAATATAAAAAATAAAAATTAATTTTGCTGATAGATGGTGCGTAAAAATATAAAGTCGCAATTGATAAATTTTGATTTTATTTAGTATATAAGATCGCGATATCGTATTTATCTCAGTTGCAGATGACTCAGATATTAAAAGAAAATCTTTAATACCTGAGTCATCTGCAACTTTTTACATGAGATGAAAATTGTATAATTAAATTATATATATTTTTAACATAATTAAAAAAAAAAAAGAAAAAAGTACGCTGCAGGCAGGGTTTGAACCAGCGCGGATTTTTGTTAACCCATTGCCTCATGCGGCAACCCTTAACCACTTGGATACCGCAGCGTACAAGTATAATAAGTATGTATGATATATAAGATCTCATGCTATTGCACAGCCACTATCTCGAATCATAATAATAAAAAATACTGGCTTTTTTATAACAATTATAACGTATAAGTTACCCCCTATCCCAGACCTCTACCTAACGGTGCTGTACGATATAGCGGTATTTTTTCTTAGAATCACTTGATAATAATATTAGAAATAATATTCAAAATAAAAAACATTGTATGACGTCATAACCCACCCAAGGTCACCTATCAAGACATTTTTAAACACACACACACACACACACACACACACACACACACACACACACCCACATATTCACACACCTCATGCAGATGTACGGCTGCATTGAAAGTGCAATTGCACGGTCGTCCCCCTAAGGTCAGGGTCACGTCCCTTGGCTCAAGGTATTTGCTCCCAATTCTGCCCCCTGGGCATTTCCCCCACCACTATTACCCCCACTTCAGAACCAGGATTCACTTTGTGTAACTACTCTAGTGATTCTTCCTGTAGAATTCAAATTGTTTGTCAAATATTCATTTGGTCATGTGACTTAGCGGGAAATCAGCAAAAAATGGGTAATAAGTCAAAATTGAAAAACTTAGAAAATTGACAAAAATTAGTTTTACTATATAATAATTAATTAATGGTAAATGGTCTATTCACGAACGAAGGATATTAGCTGAAAAATATTCATTTTATTACATTATTAAACGTGGTATACATTTAAATTCACATATAGTAAATATCAGCATTTTTGATAGAAAATTATTTAAAAATTTTTTTATCAATTTTCTAAGAATTTTTTGATACGAAAATTGTTTAATGTTGTTATAAACACAAATAAATTAAAAAAAGTGACTTATAAATATTTCTCGAGTTAAAAAATATGCCCCAGCCGGTGGAATTCTTTCATACCTAGTGAAATCGCTTTTAGCCAACTAAGCTACGGCCCCTGATCTTAAATGTATACCAAGTTTAGTAATATAATAGAATGAATATTTTTCAGCTAACACCCTTCGTTCGTGAATAGACCATTTACCATGAATTAATTTTTATAAAAAATAACGAACGTTAAAATCATATTTCTAATTTAATTTTACTTTCTTTTAACGAAAAGTAACCTAGGAACATTTTTATGTCTTAAAAATAAATTTAAACTTAATCCTTTTTGGAAGTTTTTCAGAAAAAAATTCTTTTTTTTAAGCCTCAAGCTTAGCGGTTATTTAAACTTTAGGGTTGTAAAATTACAAATTTTGAATTTTTCCGCAAAATGACGCCCAGTGGCCAAAATCTATTTTGTAATTATTTTATCATGGATTTTATACCAAAATTTCAGAAACGGTGGCGGTGGCTGAGATGTTAATTTTTACTAAACAACTTTGAACTGGCTTAAAATCCAAAAAAATTAATAGAAAATCTTTAGATTTGGGGGATTATTTAATTTTAACATGTTTTTAGGAAAATAGAAAAAATTTATTTTTAAGTCCGTAGCGTAACATTTTGTGATATTTATCTATAGAATTACCCATAATTGTTTTCATAATGATAGGCCAAAAAATTTAACTATTAAAAAGCAAATTTTGATTATCCTAATTTTCGTCTAAAAAATAAAATTTTCTGCAAATTTTAGAGAATCCACGTTTTTCATTTTTGAGCCCAGTAGGGTGTTCTAATTCAAAAAGAATTGCCCATTCGTATGTATAAATTTATAAATATCAAATTAATGAAAAAAGTATTGATTGAAATATATAATGCGTAAAGTATTTATA
The DNA here is from genome assembly GCA_022575985.1 of Anagrus nilaparvatae. Classification (NCBI taxonomy): domain Eukaryota; kingdom Metazoa; phylum Arthropoda; class Insecta; order Hymenoptera; family Mymaridae; genus Anagrus; species Anagrus nilaparvatae. Next base: position 7,752,443 of record JAKSXM010000231.1, on the reverse strand, counting down.
CAATTATTGAATATTTCTTATACAAAAAAGAGAAAAAAGTTATAGCCAATGAAGTATAGGATATAATGATATGAGCAATTTATTTTGCATCGTTTCCACCCCAACTCTCTTATAATGTAAAAGCAGTACATTTCTAATTAAATATTTAAGGTTTATTCGATTTGTGAATATGTCCAGAAAGCATTTCTTGTAATTATGAATAATATATAAATAAAATACGTTTTTTCTCTTTTTCTTTTTACATTGTAGCGATCAAATGAAATATTATCATGTTTGTAATTATATAAAATTTTCTAATAAAATTCATACTATGCTAAGATAATATTGCACAGTACAATTTAATCATATAAAGAGAGTTACAGTTAATACCAAAATCATATCCTAAAAGTTGATCTTGTATTTCATAATGACAAGATGCTTGATAAGTAAAGTAATGAAAATATATTTATATACACATATAGATATTGAATTATCTGATAAGGATGGGTTCATGCACCTCAAGGTAGATAATTTACAATATAAACAATATTAGTTTTCACTTCAACACCCTCAATTATAATAAAATTTTGTTGAAAACAATGTTTTATCTCAAAACCACTTGATGATAGAATCATCAGTGGGGCTAATAAGTGCTTCTTGCCCCATATATTGAATAAACTGTTATAAATATATATTAGATTTATTAACATTCTTATTATATCTTGAATAAAAATAAATTCACATATTATACAAGAGTTCAATGATAAACACAATATTTTTCAAAAGATTAGATTTTTTTTTTTTTGGTAAGTAGATTATTGTACAGGGTTGTACAAATTTAAGTAGTACATTTGAGTTACGTGAGTTGCTAAGGCATTAAGATTAAAATTAATTAATTAAATTAATTAAGATTAAGATTAAAAATTCAGAACATTATAATAAGTAAATTACAAATTAAAAGGAATTTTTGTTTAATTTTATAGGGCAGAAATAATTAACTTTAACACTTAAAAATTTTTGCAAATGAAAAGAAATTTTTTTAAAAATACTTTATAACTTTTTTTATAAATTAAATAAAGGGCTGAAAGTTGCTATTCCCAAAAAAAAACGTCTTTTGAACTTTCGTGCAGTGTAGCTCACAATCTACTCAACCAATCATCACGAAAATTTATATAAATGTTACTGATTCTAAGAATTAGTTACGTAATAGAACGTAATTACATGTTATAGGACGTCCTAGGGGACGTTCATTTATGAGACGTTTAGGACGTCATTTAGGACGTCCTGATATTATTTTAAAAATGTTTTGAAATAAATTAAAGACGTCTTTTAGGACGTCCAGGTATTATTTTTAAAATAAAATAATGACATCTTTTAGGACGTCTTTGAGGACGTCCTACTATTATTTATTAAATAAATAAAATAATTTTTTTTTTTATTAATATGATATTATTATTAACTATTTTTTATTAATTTTTATTATTTATTAATTTATTATTTTAATTAACTATTTATTATTATAAATAATTTTTTTTTTTTTAATACTTGCATTATTTATTAATAATTAAAAAAAAGTGAAGGGGATTTTGGGGATTCGAACCCGGGTCCTCCGAGCGCGGGGTAAACGCTCTGCCACTTACGCTATCATTGCATAACTGTAGTAAATCGAAGTTTGACAATCATATGCTGTGTATATGTATCTATTATTAACATGGAACATGTTTATAGGGAGGGGGTACTTCAGAACTTGAAAATTAAGGGGGGGGAGTCAAATTTGTCCTTTTTAAGGGGGGGGGTCAAATTTGTCCTATTTAAGGGGGGGGGGGGTCAAATAAGACTTAGAATAATTAGGTAAGTATATATAAATAAATAAAATACTTTTAAAAGACTTTGAAAAATCTAGGCTTAAGGACTTAGGATAATACAGGTTTATGGACTTAGAATAATATCGATTTAGGGACTTGGAATAATTCAGGTTTAGGGAATCAAAATAGTTTGGGTTTAGAATCTTAACAACTAGTAAGGTGATAATTAAAAATTTCAAATATAGCGAATTGTATTGTAATGTTGAGTAACATTTGTATTATATCTAGTCCTCATTTGGAAGTAAACATGTTCCATGCATTTAGGTTGTGTTTACACAAACCGGTTATAAGTTTTTATATAATGTTTTTATTTATTGGCATATTTATATACAAGATTTAATACATGATTGCGATTTAAAGAATATATTAAAAATAAAATAATGGGGTCTACTCGGAACCTACACATTTCGATCTTGCACATCTATTTTTTTACACATTTTATTACACGAAAAAAATATTACACATTAAATAAATTACCAAAATAAATCTTACACAAGTGTAGGAAAATTAATAATTAAATACTTTATATATTTTAATTGCAAAACAATATGAAAATTATATGTAACATTAATAATAAATGACTTAATTCTAGATATTAGTACTTTCATTTAAAAAAAAAATAAGTACTATGTCCCAAAAGAAAAGAAATAGCTATTTTTATATTTTTTTACGTAAAAAATTTTTAGAAAAAAATTTTCTAAAAATTGAGTATAAGATTCGAGATATAGAGTAAAAACCATACTTTCAGATATTGATACTTTTTTAGAAAAAAATTAGATACTGCGTCCAAAAATAAAAAAAATAATAGTGTTTTTTTTATTTTGTTTATGCAAAAAGTATTAAGAAAAAAATTTTCAAAAATTTCAAAAAAACCAACTTTTGCTTCATTATATAAAAAAATAAAGAAATGTTTAAAACATTATTATTAGAAACCCTATTTGGATCGGAAATTTCCCTAACTACCCGAATTTCCAAAACTTTTCTTAAAATTTTCAAGTGAAAACCCGGAAAATTGGAAAATGTAAGCCGTTCGCTTAGTGCTTTAACAAAACATAAACTAGTATTTTTGGTTTCAAAAATAGGGTCCGTTGTGCAATCCTAGGAATGTTTGTTTATAGAGTGTTTCTCCATGATACATTAGTTGGGCTTATAATTAGTTTAAAATTTCGATCATTTTTAGCTTTTTTTTTATAAACAGCTACATTAGCTGTAACTCATTACTAAAAAGGTTTAGCGAAAAATTTCCCACGATACCTCCCCCTAAAATTGAATGATCTTCAATATGAGCCAAGCAGAATTTTGATCCAAGTTACCCAGATCTGGAATCTCAGGCTTTTATAAGCCAAAAATTACAAAAATTTAACAGGTCGTATTTGTTTAAACAAATAAACATTTTCAATTTTTTTTTTTTATATTCTTGTACCAAATACTGAAAAGCATTGATTCTTTCATTAAAAAATTATTATAAATAAATATATGGCTAAAATATTCCAGTTACAAATATGCTGCGAAAAAAACATCCCGAGGTGGATAAAACGACCTTAAACACTGATTTTTTATAAAATTTAAATATCTGAATATGTTAACTTAAAAAAATGCATTTTGCAAAACAACTTACATATTTGTTATAAAAATTTATTATAAAAAATTTTTTTGAATAATAATGTAAGATTATTTTTAAATGAAACTTATATGAAACTTATGTTCAGTCTTAAAATTGATGCCATAGTATTTTTTTCTTGAAAATACTAATCAAAATAAGCCTCCATGCAAGCTTATAGCTCATAATCTCGATTTTTAGCGGCCATTTTTATTTTTTGATAAATTTTAAAATATAGCAAACAGTTTTTCGAATCTTTTCTCTAAAGCACGTATTTTATTATAAAAAAATATTTCCTCTTTATTAACTTAAATTATTTCCAATAGGATATTTCCCGTAAAATTCGATTATGGAGTCAAAAATTATTTTTAAAGTACCCATGCACGAGAAATCAGAGTTATTCTTTAATTCTAGTATAGGGCTTGGATTTCTTCTGACTTTAAATTTAAAATTTTTTCAGTAAAAAAAATAACTAATAATAATAAATAAAAAAATAGGAAAATTTTATATTAGCATGTATACTATATATATAATATATAATTTATAATTTCATAGCTCAAATAGACCTCAAACTATGTTTTGTTACTGCTTATAATAGACAATTTTATATTTTTGTCCGAAAAATAAAAAAAAGAACTTTTTTTCTTGTTTTTGATCACTTAGTTAGAATTTGAAATTTTTTAATATGACTTTGAATTAATTATTCAATTTAAAAATTTTAAAAGCAAAATAAAAGATAGGAGGAACTTTAAATTACTCTTTATATTCTGTATTTTTATTGGTCGACATGAATCTACTTTAAAATGGTGCTTTACATATTTCTTGATTTTAATTGAGCTTTTCTTTTATAGATAAGCTATACTATAAAATTATTATTTATTACAATTAAATGAAAGGTAATAGAATGATAATATTTTATAGTCACTTATAACCAATCGATCGATACTCATATATTCTCCACATTATATAATTTTACCAAATATTGTTTAAATTCTGCTAATTATAAATATCCTTTTACATACTTTCACCCTAAACATATTTTAAAATTTCATTTCAATTTAATTATTTTGTAATTATTTAGTAAAACGAAGTTTCAGAAAAGACCACCGTCTTGTTGGTGGATATTTATTTATTTATTTATTATTTATTTATTCGCATTTTATTCCAATAAAATTCGAATATAAATTAATAATAATCAATAAAAATATATCTTATATATATTATATATTACAAAGTGACGTAAGATCATTGAAACTTGGTAATCTCAAAATAACTTTTACCTTAATAAAGAGAAAACAAATTTTATTATTTTTGGTGATAAATCTCTTGATCTCAACAATGCCTCCTTCTACGTTAGTGGTACACATATCCCTGTATCCAAATCAGTAAAAAATCTTGGCCTTCTAATCATGTTCTTAAAGTATTTTAGTAAAAGATGTATCTAACCAAAAGTTCGATGGGTTAACTTGTTTTCAAAATAACATACCTTTTGAACCTAAAAATGAAATTCGTTTTTAATTTCTTATATATTAGTATCCTAAAACCTTAAAAAATAAAATATGTTATACTAATGTAGCATATATTGCTATAGGGTTAAGGGTATAAAAGCCGATTTCTGAAATAGTATAGATTTTATAGAGGGTCAAATTTTAGTATATAAATTAAAATTGAAAGCAAACCTACCCCACATGATTTTTCTTCATTTTTATACTATTTACAGCGATATTTAATTAGCAAAAACAGACTTTTGCGTGAGGAATAATAATACATTGGAAGCTGCTTTTCTTAAAAAAATTACAGGAAAACTGACAAAAATATATCATTTATAACCCTAGGCCAAGATAAAACAAATAAATCTGAGAAAAAATAAAGTGGTTTATAAATTCAAGTGCAAAGGTTGTCAATTTTAGGTCAATAAAAATCCTTGATCAACAAAAAAAATTCTATAGGAGACTATCTTCTGCAATGCTGCATATACACGATTACAAATCGTCATTAAGAATTTTCAAGACACTCAAAACCTAAAATATTTTTACAAAGATACTATAGATTTAATTAATAAAAAACTATCTTAATTAAATAATATATAAATAAAAATTTAAATTCAATAAAAAAAACTTTCTATGATTTTAATTAAAAAAATTTGTTATTTTAAACAAAAATTTATTTTTAATAAAATAATCTTTCTATAATTTTAAGTAAAAACTAAATTGTTTCTTGTTATATAAACAAAGTTTTAGATACTTTTAAAAAAAAATTTAAAAAAATATTTCTTTTATTAGAATAATAAACTCTAAACCTTATTTAAAATTCTTTCTTTCTATAAAAAAGAACTCTAAAATAAAAATTAAATTAGTTTGAAATCAATAATTAATTAATAATTATCTACAGTTGACGCGAATCGTATAGTTTGGTCATCCTGACAGTCCACCTGTCTCAGAGGACGCCTTCCTTGTCATCGTCATCTCAAAGATCATCACTGTCTGGAGTGACATTGTAGTATGGGAACACGTTGTCCAAATCTCTTTTATGAGGATCACCACCTACGTAGACTCCATCTATTTGATTACGGTAATTACCATGTAAAAACCATAACTCTTCTTTTGTAAAATGCCACCTACGTAATGCCTAAAGCTCTTTCATGGGGACCACCACCTACATAGCCTCCAACTCCTTTGTTACGGTAATCACCATCTGTAATAATCATAATTTTTTTTCCGTGGGATTGTCACCTACGCAATACCCAAAGCACCTTCATGAAAACTACCATTTGCATAGCTTTCATCTAGCAGAACACCTTTTTTGCACTGCTAACTCCTGCGGTTACGCCTTCAAATAGGACCATCGACAACTTAATTTTTTTCTTAATGGCATCTTTATACTGAATCTATGGAAATGGCCATCTGCGTTTTCCAAGTTTCTGCTCCATCAACTAAATTATCTTCTTCAAATATATCTGTCTGATTATCATAATTATTATAATTTTTTTACCCTTGGAGCCCTATGAGAATTTCCCATAAATTCTAAAAGAGCAAGTAGCTCCTCATAAGTTCTTGCAGCGCACAGCATTACCTGTAGCCGTTCATCATTAGTTGTAGCAAAATGATGTAGCTTTAATGATGTAGCAAAGGACATCCCTTTGACAATGTATCGGTCGCATCCCTTACGAAACCTTTTGCAAAGCTGCCTTCTAGACCTGTGGTTGCATTTGTCAGGATCACATTATTTTCACTCTCTATCAAAGCTTCCCTTGAATCCTGCCACTCCTTATGCCTTTGATTTTCGGCTAGCAAATTTCCGATATGCGCAATCAAGTCTTTCATCTGTGACCATAATAGATTTAAATAAACTTTATTAGCTTCGTTCACATTAACTTTTCTTGAATCGCAAATTTTATTTTCTGTCACCCTTTTTCTTCTACCCCTTTTCAATTACAGCTTTACGACTGATAATTTGGCGTACGTGAGGTTTGAACTCTTCTTGTCCACGATTTTCATGCTACGTTATGACTCTTCAGATTATCATCGTATAAGCCTTATATATGTATCGTCGCTTACCTCAAAATATATCAACTATATTCCTTATATGCAACATAATCACAACTGCTTCTTCCTGAAACTTATGAATTCAACTTGACCAGTGTCTACCACCTGCAGCTTCCTGTTACTCCTGTCGGTATCCACCTCCTACGGGAACCATGTATTTCTCTACTGGAAACTACCTCCTGTATAAATATCTCCTGCGTAACAACCTCCTACCTCATCTGTCGGAACACCTTTCCGGGACTTCAAACTCCAGCAGCGTCGCCTTAGAACCATCAGCGTCCAAGATAAGAGTTCCTAAACTTCTACTCCAAGGTACCGCTGCACCATAGTCAGCGATAAGACTTTCACTTCCTTGCGATATTACGCACTTCAGGAACTTATTTTCACTTTTGAAAACTCTAAGCCTTTTCCATAAGTAGAATCTTGCTATTCCAGTATGGACCTCCAATTTTTAAGATTTGGCTCAGTATTTTTAAATTATTAGCAACATTTTTTATTTAGGTTAAAATATAAAAAACAATATATTTATTGGTACAGACAGGTTGATTTTAAAGACTACATTTTTAACATAAATGCTTTAAGTGCTACAAACATCATATTACACATGACCCATTACAGATAACTTATAACTTGGGTTATATCACTTGTTCCCATAAGAAAAGCATTGTAAACAATGATATCAACTTAAACACCATCATGCCAAAAACGGCTTCTTTAAAAATTTTTTAAAATATGGCTCATTTTACCTTCAAAATTTTTATTCCGGTATTTGACTGTAATATACTTCAATGGCAGTGATAAAAGAAACGTTAGGTTCCTCATTAAGTATTCAGTTTATTTTCGTGTTCAAAAAAATAAAAAAAAAAAATTTTTTTTATAATTTTAGATAATTTTATAATGTTAATTTTATAATGTTATTGTTATAACTCTAAAGCATATTTTTTTAATTTATTTTTTAAGAATTTATCGATGATTAATCGAACCAAGAAATCAATTTTTGATTTATAAAACTCAACACTGCTAGGCGTACGAACTCGTCGTCTCTTTTTTTATCAAGCCTAACATGTAGTATTTAGTTAAACGATTTATTCAAATCATTATATCAAATATTAAATTTTTTAAAAATTTTAATTTACGAGAAATTAAATTTTTAATTTATAGAAAGATGTTAGATTGAAGTGCTAATCCTAAAAAAAGCAGAAACAATTTTTTATTTGAGATAAAAAAACGGGCCCTGGGAGGGATATGGACCAACGATCTCCAGTTCTGTACACTGGTGTTTTAACCAACTAGACTACCAGGGGGGCCAAAGATTCGCAGCTTCCAGGCACGTTTTATTAGCAGTTCAATCTAACATCTTTCTATAAATTAAAAATTTAATTTCTCGTAAATTAAAATTTTTAAAAAAATTAATATTTGATATAATGATTTGAATAAATCGTTTAACTAAATACTACATGTTAGGCTTAATAAAAAAAGAGCCGACGAGTTCGTACGCCTAGCAGTGTTGAGTTATATAAATCAAAAATTGATTTCTTCGTTCGATTAATCATCGATAAATTCTTAAAAAATAAATTTCATCAATACCGAACGTTAAATTCTTTAATAATAATCATATTTTTTTTAAATTTGTATATATTTTTTTTAAAAAGTTTCAGTTTTTATAACAATTTTATTTTATAATAAATTTTATTACGACCTTTTTGGACAACCTGTTTCAACCAAAATAATAAATCTCTTCGATTTATAACTTACATTTGATACGTGGATATATAATAATCTATATCTTTTTGGATTATCGTACCAAATAGTTTGCTATATTCATTAAAACGAATTTTTGACTTTTTAAATTTTGAAAAAATTTGAAAAATTTAAAAATATAAAAAATTTAAAAAAACCTTTTTTTTTTTTAAATTTTAAAATGATGCAAAAATTTTGCAATAAAGGGTTATTTTAGCTTTTTAAACTGTGACCATCCTTTATCAGTAAAAAAATCACATTTAATATTCGTATATATAATCCATTTAATTAAACCGAAAATTTGAGTTACTTGTACAAAAATAAAATTCAAACTGAAGAGAAATTAAAAATTCTCCTCTACTTTTAACATGTATGGCAATGTTCTTTTTCAAAAAACCAAGCTACTTTTTTAAGTACTACGGAAATTCGCTTGCTAATAATAACACAATTCTGGTCAATGTGTATTTTTAAATTTAATATTTGTTATTAATTATATAATTTATAATAAATTTTTTTAGTACCTAAAATTACAAGATAGTTGTAAATTTACGATTTTGTCGAAAATTTGGACAAAAAGACTCGTTACTTTATTATTTTTTACTAAATTTACTAATCGTCGCGTCGTAAATTTACGATTTTTATCGAAAAAAACCGAATTTTCTCAAAAATTTAATAATTTTTCGCAAATTAAATATTTGTATCGTAAATCTCAGGATTTATTTTAGTTAACGAGAAAATTTGTTAACAACTTTGCGTAAAACCAACCAGACAGTAAAAAATAACCACTTCTATTTGCAATGACTGAAACAATAACTTATTTAATCATTTCTAATTACTAGCAATACATGGACACTAATAGAATTAAAATTTTTCTCGCTTGCATCTATTTGGTGATAACTAAACGAACCATAATTTTGGAAGTTTACCTGGCACCTAATTCATCATAAATGAAGGGATTTCATACTCTGCTCATGGAATGTCTTATAGAAATAATAATTATCTCAGGCACTTTAAGACTTCTTCTTTCACTAATGCTATTAAAATTTTTATCGTATCAATATTCTTTGAATACTTATCATTAATTATCATTAATAATAAATAATTTAAAATTATAAATTATAGGTTAATCATTTAAGAGTGGGCGTTACAAGATAACGACTTTAAACTATAACAATTTATTTAATCGTTTTATAAAAATGTAATTATGGGAAAATTTATGGCTTATATAAAATAAATTGTGAAGTTCTTATAAAAGAGGGATAGATAAAATGAATTACGGTCACTGTAAATTTCGAACAATATAAAGTTTTCATTCGAATAGATCAAAGTATAATGTTATTAAAGTGATAAAAATATTAATCGTGCTTTTTAGTTTTTTACACAAATTTTTAATAAGAAATGAATAAATATTATTTATTAAAGTTAATAAAATTAATATCAATGTATGTTAGTCAAACAGAGAAGGATAACTTCGGTATCTTTATTTTCTTAGACAAAAAAATATGGGTTATTCATTTTAAACTCAGCACTCCATTGTGTCCAAAAATGAAAACAACCTTAAAAGAATTCGATTGCCTAAAATTAACGGAAAAAGGTAAATTTTGTTTTCTCACTGGCTATTTAAATTTAAGCATGCTAAAGTGTTCAAGGAATGAACTAATTATTACGCGGATGGTCTTGATTTCTTTGATGAGCAGCAACTTTTTAGATAAAAAAATTTGAAATATTTATCAACAATTTTAATTTTAATTTTTTTAATTTTTGATTTTGGATTAACGAACCTTCAGATCATTAAAATGAGCAGTTTACCTTACTTAAAAATAAAAAGCTAGTGAGAAAACAAAATTATACCTTTTTTTCGTTAATTTTAAATTCGAATTCCTTTTATATTGCTTCAATTTTGGAAAGTAAGGGGTGGTTAAGTTTAAAAAGAAACGCCCATATATTAATTACTCAAATTATTAAATTTTTTTTATCACATATATTTACCATCTTTTCAGAAATCAAATGGAATTTTGAATTAATATATCTAGGATCTCGTTTTTATTATGGCAAAATTAAAAACCTGCTGAGTTTTTTATTATTGCTAGCTATGATATTTCTAGCTTTGAAGTCTTATGTACCTAAACTGCATGCTTCATTACTGGCTGTACATAAGTTTTATATTCTTATGAATAATTTATTAATAAATGCAGCTGATATTGCATTTTTTATAAGATTATTTTTTCTATGTCTTCAAAAGCGTGGTAGGTAACTTTTATAATATTGAATCTGGACAAATTATAAGGACAAATCAAAAAGGTTTTGAATTTTTTCTTATAATTTTTTCAGCAAGGTTTTTTCAAACTGAATTTAATTTTTAATATGTCACGACGTTTCATTCTAATTTATAAATTAAATGATTTTTAATATATTCATTAACTGCACCTCGATTACATGGAATATCTCGTGAAATATGTTAATTGTGAGGCTTAGTATTTGTCCGACACAAAAATATTTGAAATATGGATGATCCTACACAAAAAAGTTGTGCGTAATTGTTTTGTCGAAAAGTTCAGCACAAATAGTTTGTTAATTAGAACGTTCAACACGCCTTTTTAAATGTTACTAGATTATGTTATAGTATGTTTTATGTATGTATTATACATATTTAGGTATAGTATGTTTTCATATAAAAAAAGGATTCGATTAAGTATTTAAAATTGCGTGTTGTATGTTCTGCTTAACAAAATATTAGTGTTGAACTTTTTGGTATAGATCTATTCTGCACACCTTTTTATATAGAATCATCGATGTTTCAAATATTTTTCAAGGGAAGGTTTCAAATTGGAAATAAAATAATTTTAATTTAAGGACTTATAATATAAACCGGGCTTAGGAATTTATAATAAATTCGCTTTAGGGACTTAGGATAATTTGGGTTAAGAGCCTTCGCATTTAATAAAGGTAATTATTCCAATTATAAGGTCAACAAATTGTACTATAAGGTACTAATTATGTATTATACCCAACCCTGAATTTTATTAAATATATTCCATGCATAGATGTAGGTTGTGTTTACACACACTGTAAAAAACAACTCCGGTGATTTTACGACAAAATTGGTAAATTTATGAAAATTTAGTAAATTTGTGAAAAAATTTGCGATTTTTCGACAAAAATCGGAAATTTACTAATATTTGTAAATTTGCGAAAAATTCGTAAGTTTTCGACAAAATCGAAAATTTACAACTATGTCGTATTTTACGATTTTTGTAGAAAAATTGCAAATTTTAATCGAAAATTTGCGACAAACAGTTGTAAAATTACAAGCCATATTTTTTGTTCCTAAAAACGCATAGCGAACCATTTAGAGTCATAAAATAATGTTTCTTTATTTTACACCATGAGAAAAGATGAATACTTTTTTTTTTCGCTACATTCCCGTTAGCAAATAGGTATATATAATTATTAATATTTTAAGAATAAAAAATGTTTTTAATTACGTAAAAAAGGGTAATCTGGACGAACAAGTTATTCTAAGCAAAAACAGGATGTGTCAATTATAATTTAAATGGGACATTTTTACTTAAAAAAAAAAAAAATTAAATTAGCAAACAATAAATACTATATTATATTTAACAAATTTGAAAAAAACGATAGTTGTGTATTTTTTTTTACCCAAATATAATGTAACATTATACATTGTTTTACATTATTATTAGAAACAAACATATAGGCATTTATAGTTGGTCAAAAAATTAAAAATATCTTATTAAAAAAAGTAATTATTAAAAAAAATTAGTTTACTAAAAAGGGGAGTTCAATACATTTCGAACACCAAATTATACCAAATGGTTATGGATGAGTTTTTCATGTTAAAAAAACATGCCAACTATACCCTCCGTTCATTCAAATGGGCCTTCTGGGCCTAGAAACGCAGTGCTCAATGTTATAAAATAGGGTTTTCGGGAAATTTTCAATGAAACGCCAAAACCTCGCAAGTTAAACAAAACTCTTCTGGTTGATTTAATTTTTTTGGTTTAAGTGACACCTTTCATACGCCGTAAACCACAATTTATTATCACTAATTCTCTCATCACTATAGCCAATTAACCAAACGGGTATTTTTGGGTAAAAATGACCAATTTTAAAATTGCTACCAAATTTGTAATTTCTGACAAAAATGGGTTTTATAGGTCTGAAAAAATTTGTACAACCTTCAAGTTTCCAAAACTTCTTGACTTTACCTTTTTCAATTATTTGTTAACCAGATATGATAATTTGAAGTCACAGTCCCAATTTTACAATTTTTTAAAAAAGCTCATTTTTAATGTTAACTTTGAAGAGAATATGATATATTAGAAACGAATCAAGAAAATGAGACGTGTAAAAAATTTTTGGAGACTTACTGCTTGTAGAAATTTGATGAGACTTATAAAACCTATTTCCGTCAAGATTTACAAATTTGGCACCAATTTAAAAATTGGTCTTTTTTAGCAAAAAATGACTGTTTGGTTAAGTAGCTACACGCATACAAAAAATTAGTAAACATTACTAAAATTATGATGTTGTTTGCTAAATTCAATTTGGTTAAAAGTCACTACAAATTATTAGTAAAATTTACTAATAAAATTTGTTTATAAAACTGAAACCTCAATTTTTTTAGTAAAATTTACTCATTTTTTGGTTATATTTACCAATCTATATTAATTTGCTTTTACTATATTTTTATAGGTTAATTTTACTATTCTTTTTTTTGCGTGTATATTGATGAAAGAATTAGTGATTACAAATTGCGGTTTACGGCGTATGAAAGGTGATACATGGGCCTTCTGGGCCTAGAAACGCAGTGCAAAATGTTATAAAATAGGGTTTTCGGGAAAATTACCCGAAAAAATTACACAAAAAAAGAGAACAACCAGAAGAAGAAGAGTTTTGGTTAACTTGCGAGGTTTCGGCGTTTCATTGAAAATTACCAAAAAACTCTATTTTATAACATTGAGCCCTGCGTTTCTAGGACCAGAAGGCCCATTGGAATGAACAGAGGGTAGTTGGAATGTCTTTTCAACATAACAAACTCATCCATAACTGTATTTTATTATTTACGCATACAAAAAGTTAGTAAATATAACCAAAATGTTTAAATAAAATTTACTAATCTTTTGGTTAAAACCAAAATTTATTAATTTGTATTTACAAATTTTGTAGAGGTCAATTTTACTTTTGTGTGTTTGAATATAGAATTAAGGCTTTTTTAAAAAATTTTTTCAAAACTAGGTTATGAAATCGAAAACATTTCTTTTCAAAGTTTATTTTTATAACGTTTATTGAGGTCCTCGTTGAAGTCCATAATAATTTTTAAGTACCGCATATTATATTTGTCGCAAATTTACTTGACTATTTCTAATGTCGGAAAATTTTACCGAACTTTCGAAATTTGTATTTTGTAGTTGGCAAATAAAGTTTCATAATAATAATAATAATAATAATTTTGAAATAGTAGGGGCTAAAATTTTCCATTTATTTTCATACTTAAAGTTTGACAAGAAATTTTGAATGCTTGCTCGACAGCCTTAATTCGGTAATTTATTTTGTTAGATGAACTGTATTTTTTTTTTTTAATGATCTTTACTATTTTAATTACTACATTTGATACCGTAAAAATAGATGTACATAAAAATAGATATTTTAGAGAAATTTTCACAGGTCATATTTCCAAATTCTTTTTTCAAATTCTTTTTTTTCCCCATAGTATAATATTTAAACAAATTAAACAAATTAAAATTACCAAAAATAGATCAAATCAAAATATATCATTACGTAAAATTTTCCGCTAATCCCATTTTTTAGTTGTCTTTAACTTACAATGTGTAAGACGCCAGAAAATGAAGAATCCGACTGCAGCTGCGCTAATTTTATTTTCTAAAAAGTCTATTAGTCAAAAATCCTGTAACTGGAACCAGAAAATCTTGAATGTATATATTTTAAATTGGTGAAACTTTTGGCTGGATATTTTAATTTACAAATAAGACAAAAATAGCAAAAATAGCAAAAATAGCAAATTTTTAATTTTACGATATCTTTACCAGATTTCAAGTAAAAAAGATGACTTTTTTTATTTAAGGCATTTTTTCCGAGGAATCCGAATTTTACATTATTTTTTCAAAATTTTTACATGGGTAGTTTTGGCTAAATTTGGAAAATGAAATTTGAAAAATCATCATTTACTCTCATAACTTTTAACTCTGTTAATTTTATCATTACTCTTTTAAGAATATGTGCTAACACCTTCTAAAAATTGCGGTACTTAAAAATTGTTTTGGGCTTTAAAAAATTGGACGTTAAAAAATTTAGATTATTTGAAAAGAAATACGAATTTTTATTATTCGGGAGATTCTTAAAATTCTTTTATCAATTTGGTAAAACGTATAAATATAAGGGCAAATAAACCGGCTCGGTAGCGCAGAGGTAACGCGCTCGCTTTGTAATATAGCAAAATATTATGAAGTGGGTTCGCAAACGGTTAAAGACAAAGAACGCGTAAAAAATTTTGAGAAATTAAAGCTCGTGCAATATTTTTGTAACTATTAAAACCTATTTTTATTTTAAAAATATAATTTTTGGCATTAATTTAAACATTGTTCATTTTGACCCGCAAATCGACATTTTGTTTTCTGAATGTTACGAAGAGAATAGATAGGTATAATTTTCTGGGATAAAGTAGACCCTTGCATATAAAAATTAGTCCAAACGGAAGGTCTTTAGCTGATTTAAAGGGTCGCAGGGTTTTTTCAAACATAGCCTAAAGTCCCTATAATAAGGACCCCAGTAATTCTAGATTCAGAAGGCCCTTTCAAATAAATTGATATTATAAGAGATATTCTTAGTTAATATCATAAACTATTCTAAACGTTTGAAGCTAATTGGCTCCTCAATCTCATTATCCTTGTCAGTAGTATAATTTAATGTTATAATAGAAAATATTTTATTTGTGAATATTTTATTGAAATTTTAAAAAATACTTAAAATTTTTATTTTAAAAAGATTTCAGGACAATATTAGATTTACTCAACTTTGATTTGAGGTGCTCAATAAGAAATAGGAAATTTAGTGTCAAGGAAAAACAAGCTACTCGATCTAAAGTAATTGGGAATTCTATTTACATGAATATATTTGTTTCCTACTTGAAATTTCTTCTTCACTTTTTACGAAAGAATACTTTTTCCAAAAATATTTTGACTGTTTCTAAGAATAGATCCTTATTTGATGAAGCATTCAATGCATATGATTACTCAAATGGAATTTGTTTTTTTTCAACTGATGAATCAGGAGGTATTAGAAGATTTATAGATATTTTGTCTCTGTTATAAAATTGAAAATTATTTTATTAAATGATTTTTCATATAGGTGGATATCTGAAAACTTCACATCCAAAATTCAAAAATTACGTGATTGAAGCTTCCCCTGCAAGAACCACATACGTGAGATTAATAATAATACTCGCACGTATGGTTCTTGCATGGGGGGCTTTAATTGAAGTAACCAAAGAGAATTCTACATTAGGAGATGAATCCGTAAAAATAGTTGCCTTCTGATTTAAAGATATAATTATACTACAAGGTAATTTTTTTTCTCTCTTACTTTTTTATTTCTAATAAATATTCAGTGAAAATTCTGTTCTGAAATAACATAATTATCACAATAGCTGCTAAAGAATCTGGGAGATTCTTAAAGGAGCACTTTAAATTTATTTTTACGTTCAGAATTCACAATTATCACACCAGAAATATCTTTTTTTATTACACATTAAACACATGTTTACACTATAAGCCTGCTTCTAAAACGAAAGCATATTGTACATACTGCCGTACAGGAGAAAAAAAGGGGCTTCACTTTTAACTCATTTCGAGATATTTAAAGAAATGCGTTTCGGTTAATTTTGAAAGGTTTATACATATTTATATGTTTCTAAGGTAATTAAGATATGCTCTTTTCATTGGTGAAAAAATTTTTCCAAAATTTCCACTCCTTCTATGAAAAACAAGAGATATACAAAAATTGCAGCGCCAAATTAGCACAGGAACAAACAGTACCAATTAGCCTTATAATACTGGAAAGAAAAGCATTATCGAGATATGCATTTTTATTCCTAAGAGATATGCATTCTTAATTCTGTATTAAATTTTTTTTTTCATGTGCGCTGCTGTCGTAATACATTGGAAGAAACGGGCTATCTCCATTTATTTCATGTATTTTTTTTTACCCCGTGTTAAATTTTATCAAATACAGGAGACCTTAGAGATATACCCGGGTTAGAGATATCCAATGCTAACTTCTTTGCTATCTGTGATAATAAAATAATTTTTGCCCCACTGGATAGATTTTTTTCACGATTATGCACATACAAAAATCTCATTTTTCATAAAATTTTGATATAGCCCCTTTCTTCTCCTGTACGGCAGTATATATATATATATATTAAATTAGATGTTGTATAAAATAAATAAAAATTTTGAATGATACTAAATGGTTTGATAAAATCTATTACTCCAAAAAGAACTGGTATTTTGTTTAATCTTTAAAAATATGCATTTATTTATATCTTAAAATCAAGCACCAAAACGCCCCAAATAACTTTTTTTGAAAAAGTAGTGAAATTTTAAGTTTTGCAGCCTATGAGCAATATCTGTTTACGGGTCAGAGAAACTAAATAAAATCTTTTAAAAACCCAAAAACGGTTTTTTTGGGTTTTTAGGGGCCTGCCGTGGCCTAGAGGTCTAATTCCAACGGGAATCAGTGAATTTTTTGATAACTTTTCAGATGCTAGGTTAGGTTTTTCTTATTATAAATTGCTTATAAACAATAATTGTTAATAAAAAATTAAAAAACTTTGAAACTTAGATGAAAAAAGTTGATATTTTTTCAAAAATTGATCATTTCGGGGGAGCAGGTGCGTGCCCCCTTGACTCCTCCTCTGGATAAGAACCTGCTAAAGAAACTCATATAATTAAAATTTTTTTTTTTATATTTATTGATATCCCATTTCAGTCTGGACCTTTACTAAAAAATATATTTTTATTTTGTTTTTCAGAATGAAGGGGACATCGAAGTAAATTGTTAAAAATATATATTATTAAAAAAAAAATAATCATCTTAGAAATGTATTTAGTAATAAATATTGCTGTATATTATAATTACATGTGAATAAAAGAACAGATTTTACTCTATAAAAAAATTTGGAATGAATTTTTTACAAAACCACATTGAGTATTTTGTTAATAAGTCTCTATTTATAAAAATATTTAGGTAAGAAGAGAATAGTTATTAAACTTTTTAATTAATATTATTCAAAATTATTTAAAATTTAGAAAAAATTGTATTTTAAAAATGCAATTCACGTTCCTATATGAATTTTATTAAATAAAAAAATTATTTAAATTTTCTTATAAAGATAATTCTTAAAAAGAATTATTTTTAATAAGAAAATTATGCACATAATAAAAAAATATTTTGTATGGAAAAATTTAACTACATATCTTATAGGGTAAGAAAATTTATTTTTAAAGTTTTGAAAAAGTCATCCCTATCCACTAAATAAGAATGGTGAAAGTATCTGGAATTCTTGTCATATAACGATAATTCCAGTTAAGTTTAGTAAATATGATAATTCCAAAACTATTGAAAGGGCTTGAAAGTTCATTATTAAATTTTTCTCACAAACAGTGCCATTATAAGCTTAATAAAAGGAAATATCTCAATACTGATAAATCTTACCAATTTTTTCTGTAAAATCAAAATTAATTAATTATTTTTATTATCGGCTACGTTTTACGGTAAAAATTCTATTTTAGTCTAGTCTTAATATAAATTCACAATGAGAAATTATGAAAATAAATTTTCACTTTTTAAGCCTTGAAATTATCATTATTTTTTTGTTCTATAAATTGTTAATGATCATTAAAAAAAATGGGTGTAACTATAATTTCAGCTTTTAACTATATTTAACCTTTACATTTGTCTTTTATTAATAAAATTATAATAAGCATGCCGTAATAAGATAGAATCATAGACATCAAGTTCAGTTATATTACAGACTTGTTTCGAAAGTGGTTTGCAAAAAAAATTCATAAATTTTAATTTACGAGGTTTTGGATAAGAATTTTAACTTATTTATCTTTTACTTACTGAATTAAATTACAATATATTTAGAAAATTTAATCTGGTTTAGAGATTCCAATATTAAAAAAATGGTTAAAGACAATTTAGGTACTATATTTTAATATCAAATATTTTTAAAAGCAAATAAAGAAAATAAATTTTTCAAATTTATTTATTTAATATAGATTTTAATTGGGCATTTGGATTAAATCGTCTAGGATTATTAACTATAGGAGCATGGCCTTATAAAGCAAAAAATAAAAATTCTTTGACATTTTTAATATTACCATTCATGATACTTGAAGTTTTATTTTGTATGCTATTACCACAATTATATGCATTATGTATGGTTATTAATGAATTACCTCTAGTGGTAGATAACATTTTAACAAGTTGTTCTGCTATTGCAACTTGTTTGAAGTTATTTTTCTTGTGGTATTACAAAGAAGGTAAATTTTACATTTTAACTGCCTTAGTATTTTTATTAAGCTGTAACTCGACAGCGGCAGAAATCAAAGACTAAAATAGTTGTTGAAATACATGAAACTATTGCCTAATATTTTTCAGATCTAAGATCAGTAATTGATTACATAAAATTTGATTGGAAGCGACCAAAGGAGATCTGGGAAATAAATTTAATGAAAAAAGAAGCTGCACGATCAAGGCTAGTTACAATTTTCAGTTACGTACTCATATTTGCTTGTTATTTAGGTTTTTTCATTGGTAACATACTTAAAATAAATGTACGAATCATTAATAATATCACTGATTACGGAGATAGATATTTATTTGTTCAATCGTACTATCCTTACGATTATTCAAAAGATCCTTATTTTATGCTGACAAATTCATCACAATTTCTTGGTGGAATTTTTATTGGTTTGGTTTTAATAACATCTGAAAATTATTTTGTTGCATTGGTGTATCATGTTTGTGGACAACTAAGAATTATAAGCAAATTGTTTGAAAATTGCTTTCTTCAAATTGAAAATAAACATTTGAATTTAGAAACAAAAGATTTAATTGACAAAGAATTAAAATTTATCATTATAAAACATGTTTCTCTTATAAGGTAATTTTTTGATGATTATTTTTATTAAAAATTAGATTTATTTATTATTTTTTTTTTTATTATTGATTAATTTCTTCGAATCTTCGAATCGTACTCTAGGTTCGCACAGTGGTTTATACTCATAAAATCTCCTTTCTCTTATAAACTCAGGTCTTATAATTCTTTCTGGCCGTAACTGTGAGTTTTGGAAATGTTGGCCATTTTCGGACCATTTTCATTTTTGTTTAATTCATAAAATCGATGTAAAAACGTTAAAAAAAAATTATATGTGCAAGAAAATGCTTTAGAGGATTACAAAATAGTATATTTACGGCTCGTGTCCAGAAAAGTGAAGAATGGTCCAAATCGCACGTAAATTACCTTCCGAGGCGAAGCCGAGGGTGGTAAACTGCGATTTGGGACATTCTATATTTATGGACAAGGGTCGTATAAAATTTTTCTGTGACAGTAGGTAATACCCACTAAACTCCCCACCCTCCTGCATTTATGACAGTATCATAGAATCCAGACTGGGACTCCCTGTTTAGGTATTACTTCGGTCCGGAAAAAATGCAGCCAAGGCATTTCTTCGCCATATCCCGTCAATAAAGGAGAAGAATTTCCTACGTGAAGAAACCTTCCTTTCCCCCCTTTTTTTTTAATCAGTGTCGCCTGTACGTACTCTGCCACACAGTACCAGTTCACGGTACTGCGCAGCATTTTCGGGACGACTCTTTCTGGCCTCCATAATATTTATTGGTTGCTATGCAAATATTTACATGGAGTAAGTTCTTCGCATAAACTTTCTTAGCCAAGTGTTGCTTAAGGTTTTTTTTTTTTAAATGAAAAGAGCCCCTCCCTGCTCTTTTCCGTGAGGAACGGCCACCGGAGGTCCGGCGCGAGTTTCCCCTCCGATCGAAACGGCGTATTGTCTTGAATTGGAGGTATTGGGTGCGTCACATGGTATTGCGTTTACACTCTATCATGAAATTAACTGGAATCGCTCTCCCTTATATACGATTCCTCACTAACGCACACTTGCAAAAAGATTTTATATGCGAATTTCTTTCCAGAACTTTCTAGAATGTTCGATGATATTTTATATTTTTTTATAGAAAATTCTATTACATAATTCTTTTATATTTTACAAGAAAATCAGATTTTCTTTTCTATTCTTATTTATTATATGTTATTATAATTATTTATTATAATTTTATATATTTTTATTAATAAATTAATTGTTTTTTAACTAATGAATTACATGTAAAAACCGTTAAAATATGATACGCAATATCTATTTATATATATATAATAATTTTGATATTAAACGATTGTAAATAATCAAATTAAATTATATATTAACTTATTGATAATTAAATAATTAATAATTAATTATTAATTAATTATAAAAAAATTATTTTATGTATACTTTTTATTTTATAAGAACTTAGAACTAGTTAACTTATATTTACAATATTTACAAGTTATGATTGATATCATTATTTTTTGATATGATCAATTGATAATTAATTAATTAACTAATTTAAATTTTATAAACTAAAATAGGAAGAGGAAGACTACCCAGTTAGTCTTACCCAGTTACTCGGACTAGGTTTCTTTATCTCCTGTTCTCTTTTTTTGTTTATTTACAATTAATTAGAATAGATAAAAAATTTTAATTGAAATATTTTCTTATGTACTTCGATATTCGACAAGTTGTTTGTAACATGAACTTTTACAACTGATTAAAAATTGGTAATTTAAAATTTTTTATTTAAAAAGTTATATTCTTATCTAAAAATTAATTAAATACCATTAAATACCCATTTTTTATAATTTTTCTGATTATTATTTTAAAAAAATGTATTATGTAGTTAGTTTTAAGAATGGTGTCCAAAACCTCATATATTTCATGTCCAAAACCCTGTACTTAGTGTCCAAAACCCTGGTATTCTAGGTTTTCTCCACTAGAACTTTATTTAAAATTAAAATATTGATCATATCTGGAAAATAACCGCTTATTCCTCAAGAATTATGTTCATTATTGCTTTTTAAAAAGTTATTACGTTAAAAAATACTATATTTTTTAATTTTATTCTTTAGTAAAGTCACGAATTTCCTTAAAGTGTTCAAAACCCCATCCTCGACCCTATTTGTATCAGAAAAATTTGAGAATTTTTTGCCGAAAACCATAAAATTAGTTTTATCAATATTAATTTTAGAGCTGTTAGCGGAACACCAATTTTCTATTTGATGAAGATCAGTTTGAAAGAGGGACACTCCTAGGTTTAAATCTCTATAGGGCACTTGAATATAATAAAATAAATTGTATATTTTTATATTTCTGAAGATACAGATTCTTTTTTTTTCAAAATTAATAAGTAAATATTAAACTAATTATTAATTCCTTCAAATTTTATTCTTAACTAATATTGACTAACAAAGGAAAATTTTTATTTTACCTTTAGTTACTCAAATTGTTTCACATTTCCCAGTTATATGGATCAATTTATTAAATCTGAAAGAAGCAAACCTTATATTCTATATTTATTCTATTAGACCTTCTATCAAAGAAGATATATTATTATCTTCTATAGAGGTTATTATAATTTGTTCGGACTTTTTAGACAATTTTCCAAAAACTTTTGATCTTTGGGACTACTTTATTGAAAACCCATAAACTGCGACTTTTTATTACTAATTTTCCAACTGTAATAATAAACTTACTTTGATGTTTTTCGGGCTGTTTTATTGCTAGTTTTATTTAAAAATTAGATATCCTAAATCTGCAAAATATGAAATTTCCTTAAAATAGAATACAATTTTTTTGGGGGATTGTTTTCGCATTAATTTCTAAAAAGCAGAATTAATTGCATACAATTTTTTCTATTTTACTACAAATTTGTAAAAGAAAAAAATGGTTCATATTTTTATTTAATAGTTAATGAAATAATTTATAATTTCTTGAATTGGTCAATAAGGAACAAAGACTGATGTTAATTTTACAAACTTTTATTTATTGTAAAATGTCCAAAAAGAATAATTAATTATTTCAAAATTTGAAAGGAATTATTAAAATATTATTAATTTTAATAGTTAACGAATCTTTATTTAAATTTAAGTACAAAAATAAAAGCAGAGCGTTATTTTTTTCCCTCGAAGGGGTAATTAAAAATTTTTTTCCTTGAAATTTCCTTCGATGAATTTTAAGCAAATAAAATAAATAAAGTTATTTTGTCAATTTCTTTTTAATTTTGAGTTAGTGGAAGTTTGGTTACATCGTCTATTCTAGAGGTGGCAAATAAGTGTATTATAATAGTAAGCTCTGCATAAAATCAAGGAATCAAATTTTCAAATTTGTATTAAAGCAAAAAAATTAATACGTGTATTAATTACTATAGAACAAAATAACAGAAAAGATATTGCAAAAGATTTGAAGATGCTAATCTAAAAATTAGCATCAACAAATTCCATTGTCAAACGAAGTTTGTGTTAATAACAAAATGAATATAATTTGTTTCAGAATAATTGGGATAATTAGGAAATCATTCGACTTGATAATATTATCTCAACTTTTTTTTTTAACTATGATCTCTAGCTGTATTGGGTTAGAATTATTAATCGTAAGTATTCTAAGATATATTATTTAATTTATCACAAATTGCTCACAAATTACATAAGATAATATAAGGCACACTTTTTAAACTTTCTTTAATTTTAAACAAAATAAAATATTAATCGTACTTGCATTTTTCCACGATAACAAAACCATTTTATTGGAAAATTCAGATCCCTCTTTGTCTCTCTTTTCCTCTTATAATTTCTGGATGCCTTCTAAATAGATATTTGTTTTTTTTTTGTATATTGTAAACAAAAAATGTATTAAAAATATAAATTGTAAACAAATAATGTTAAGGTAGGGGATCGAATTGGATTTTTCAAAAACTCAAAATTAAAAAAACTTTTTTTTTTTTAACTCTTTATACCTTTAAAAATTTCCTCCTAAAATATTTAGGAAAAATTCTGCTTTATAACGATGTTACACGACTCTAAATGTTCGAAATACTTGAGAAATAATACAAAAAAAAAATTTCAAACGTGATTATCTCGAAACTACCTTTTTTCAATCTGCGGATAGTTAATCTCCGGATTGGCTGGGCCGGTTTTCAAAAACTTAAGTACGTTATCTTTATTAAAGTATATTACAGGACAATTTACCATAAAATTTTAAAAAATTAATTTAAATATGCTTTTACCAAGCGTAAAAGGGCAAAAAAACGTCCATTTTTAAAAATTTTTTTTCCAGCTTGCCCTTTTTTTTATTTTTTAGGTTTTTTTTCTATTTTAGGTAAATTGTCCTGTGAGACTCATCCCTTATTCAGAATCTTTTTGATTTTTTTATTTTAGACATGCCAATTCTGAGATTAACTATCCGCAATGGACCGAATGGATTTTTTTTTTTTTTTTTTTTTATTAATTAGTATATTTCAACGGTTTGAGAACTTAGCCCATATAACCAATAGTATCACCCTTATTATTTCTTTATTACAACTTTTTCGACTTCATATTTGTATTGTGTTGTGTCAGTGTTAATGTTTGTGTAATGTCTGGGCGTTAGTTTTATGTGTGTGTGTAGGCTTTGTAACCTGTGGTCCAGGAGGTACGCGACTTCTCCTAAACCCCACGCCGGCTTATAGTGCCCTGGAAGCACTTCAGACTGCGTTATCTACATAATGTCGGGTTTTACGCCTTAATTTAACATTATGCGGATGCCTCAATCCTGGAACCCACGATAGAACAACATTAAGAATTTTTTTAAAGAAAAAAACTTAATGCTGATATAGCCGGGAATTGAACCGCGGACCCTTGGGTCCGAAGTCCAACGCCTTAACCACAGAGCTACCGAGGCTCTTCCACCGAATGGATTTTCAGCACCTGTACTTTGGCGCCCTCTATAAATATAAACTGATAACTATAATAAAGGGGCTGAGAAATTAAATAAACGCCTTTTCAATATATTTGATCCCCTATAACTTAAATCATTTTGGAGAACAGAGGAATTGATCCCTGAAAATTGTTACAAAGGGACAGAGTACGTAAGGAAGATTCTGAATAAGGAAATTAATAGAGGAGGATTATCCATGAAAACCTAATGAATTATAAGATCATCTATACGTATATCAACGAGCATTTAACCCGCCAAGTTTAATGTCCGTCTAAGAGCAAACAAATGAATAACGAAATATTTTCTTCTCCACTCCTATGAGACTATATCATGAAATGCAGTTCATGGCAATGTTTAAGATTGTTACTAGCTAAAATGCATCAAAACTCCACCTGTACATTAAGACCGTAGACCCTAACTCCTTGTTTAGGTGGTCTGGGACTGCACATCTAGGTATCATTTATTGGGAAGTTACGTGACCGATGCAACATCTATAAAGTCAATGTTAATTTTGTATTGAACTAAAGTGAACTTCCTAGACCCTAAAATAATCGAAAAATCGTAAATTTTCCTCAATTTTTCTCATTTTTTTTCAGGTTTTTGAATTTTCCCGCTCTAAATGACTCTGAATGATTTAAATAAGGTAAGATTCGGATTCACATTCCCATATTACTTCAGAACTTGAAAATTAAGGGGGGGGAGTCAAATTTGTCCTATTTAAGGGGACTTAGAATAATTAGGAGACTTTGAAAAATCTGGGGTTAAGGACTTAGGATAATACAGGATTATAACCTTAGAATAATATCGATTTAGGGAATTGGAATAATTCAGGTTTAAGGAATCAAAATAGTTTGGGTTTAGAATCTTAATAGCTAGTAAGGTGATAATTACAAATTATAAAATTATAAAATTGTATTGTAATGTTGAGTAACATTTGTATTATACCTAGTACTCAGCTGAAAGTAAACATGTTCCATGCATTTAGGTTGTGTTTACACAAACCGGTTATAAGTTTTTTTTAAATAAGATTTATAACTCAATAATTTCAAATTAAACATAAAAAATGCATTTCTAATAATAAAATATAATTTAACACTTTTAGATACTAGATAATAACTTTCAAAACGTTCGCGTCCTTCAATTGATGACTTTAATTGGGAGTGTTTTAAACATGTTGACAATCTCATTTATTGACTGCTATGTCAGTGAAAAATTACAAAAACATGTAAGTCTTTTAAAAGTTACATTAAAATTTTTTTTGCGTCTTTTAAAAACAAATTTTATTTTTGTTATATTGATTGTTCATAACTTTATAAATTGTAAATGTTTATTTTATTTAGTTTTTTCTATGAAAATATCATAAAATTTCATTCTAAAAATTTTCAAAAAAATATTTTATTGCAAAAGTCATATGGATTGTCCAAAACTTTATAAATTTCCAATGTACATTTTACATTGTTTTATATATGAAAAGTTCATAAAATTTCATTCGTCTGTCTTAAACATGAAAAAATAAAAATTTCCCAAAAAAATCTTTTATTGGAAAAGTCATATTGATTGTTCACAACTTGATAAGAGTTGAAAATTTTCAATATATATTTTTTGTAATATAAAATAATATAATAATATATATATTTTGTCTCAGATATTAAAAACATTTTTTAAATGATAAATTTTTTTGTAATTTAACGTAAATTGGTTTTCTAGAGATTTCTCTTTAATGAAAGGGTTAAATTAAAAACCAAAAAAACTTGTTTTAGATAACGCATTAACAAATACATAGCACTTTAGTTTGATCGTTTTGGTGATATAGATTTTGAGTTACGAAGTGATTAGAGTGACAACTTTTTTAGTGAATGAGTATTTGTTTTTATGAAATTTGATAAAATAATTCTTTACACAAATTATGTTGAAAAAATTTTTTTTATTTATACAAATTATGTCATAAATTATTCCGTCAATGTGGACTTAAATTAAAAACGTAGTAAAAAATAATTTTACATGACGCGTTTCAACAACATAGTTGTCATCATCAGATGATTTAGATCTATATTAACATTTGATTAAAAAAAGTAACAAAGTTTTATAAACACTTATCAAATTTCATAAAAACAAATACTCATTCATTAATTTTGTGGCTTGGATACCTAACAATCAATAATAAAAAAGTTTCTTTTATGATTACTATACTTTTTTAGTGTTTAAATTTTGATTTTTTTGGCTTCAAACAGTTGTAACTCTGAATCATGAGCTCGGATTAAAAAAAAAAAAAAAAACGTCAAATCGATAGCATTTTTTCCAAGGAAAAATTTGCACTAAAGCACGTCTCAAAAGACCTCTTAGATCCTGAGAAAAATCAATTTTGTAAAAAAATAAAAAATTTTTTTACGTTTTCAACCACTAACTTCGGAGCTTAATATTTCGGATTGAATATTTTTTGAAAATAAAAAAAGGATCCTGGAGATATTTATTTAAAGATTACTTTAAAACCACTTTCAGGTGTTTTCGTTCATTCAAAACTTTAGAAATTGACTTGTAATAAAATCAAAAATATTAAATTATTTCAATTATTTCATTTTAATATATATGGCTCATTTTCATTTTTTTTGCAAAAATAGATTTAAAAAAAATAATATAAAAATCTTGTTTTAGTGCTGTAATTTTTAGAAAACATAAAGTAAAAGTTTTTTTTATCAAAGGATCAACTTGTTATTGTCATAAAAACTAAGTAAAATTTAAAAAAAACCGATTATTTCTTGAGGTATAAAAAAGTATTTTTATGCTTTTGTGGATAAATACGTAATTTTTGGTCATATTTTAAACTAAAATAGCATCTAAAACATTAATTTAAGGTTATATAGCTGTTGGTACATCTAAAATTAAGTGAAATACAAACTTTAGAAAAAGGAAATAAAAATCCATGCACTTGTTTTGCTTAAAACACCCAGTTTTTAATAGGAACGGTAAAGGCTTTTTAGGGGAACGGTAAAGGCTTTTTTGTCATATTTTAGCCACAAATTTTTTTTTCAACTTAAAATTATGTTAATTTTTATGGTGTATGGTCAACAACTTTTTGAAATACAAACTTTAAGACAAAAAAATTTGTAAATTCTTACTTTAATCAGTATATATGACCACGTGACACAATTTTTGCAAAAAAAATGAAAATGAGCGATATAGGAGGATAGGAGGATTATAATAAATATAAAAAAGTCTAATCAGATCTTGTAAAAGTCTTTTAAACTGCCTAATTATAATGAAACAATAAATTTTTAACGATATTTTAAAAGGTCATGGGTAGCATACACTTTGAGATCAATCCTCTTATAAGTGTATACTTTGAGAATGGTTTGGTGTATACATTGAGATATGTATTTTGAGAAGGTGAACTTGTACACTTTGAGAAGTAAGCGTATTTTTTTTTAAATAATCTTGAATAATAATGAAAATATGTTGTTGTATTAAATTGTCTAAACAAAAATCATTTCCTATGATCCCATGTTCGCGATATTCCATCCACGTTTGATGCAAATAGTCAGATTTCCTTGCATGCCTGTACGGCTTTTTTAATTAAATTTGATGGACCCGTTCGATTATCATCAGCTGTCATATCTTCAACTTCATTTCTAAAAATTTCTAAGTCTATATCTTCTTTTGAACATTCATTATGGTTCCTGTGAGCATTAGATGCATTCAAATTTTTTTCACAATTTATATCCGTATAAACAGTAGCTGAACATAAATTATTCGTACACGTAAATTTAATTGCATCATTTTTCAAAATACTTTTCTCACTAAACGTGTAATTGTCCACAATGATACATTTTTGCCGCGCCGAGTTTTCGTGGTGGCTTGAATTACCAGGTCCATAATGGTTTGTATTATTTCAATTGATGCTTTGGACGATCAAAAGAATACTAATTTTAATTTGTGTAAGTTATTGAACTATGTTATAAGTAATATTATATAATTTTTAGTTTACACCGTACCATTTAGTATATATAATAAATAATAATAATAATAATAATAATAGTAGATATCAAAATAAAAGTAATAGAATTAAAAATAAATAAATATAAACAAAGGAATTAAGCATCGATCTCAAAATATACAGTGTACCGTTCTCATAGTATACATACATCTAAAAATTACCTCCTCAAAGTATACACCAAAAAAGATTAATATAAATCGGATTGATCTCAAAGTGTTTGCTACGAGGTCATGAGATCGTATACGTTAAAAATTGCAAAAATAAACGAAAAATACAGTAAAATTTAGGGTTACTGAATAAGCTCCAAAAATGTATCCTTTTTTTTCTTATGACTTTTTTTCACTTTTTGATGAACAAAAACAGTTTACTGTTTCTTGTGAGCATGATAAAAAGGTAGGAATTTTCGGTTAATAAAAATAAATGAA
This sequence comes from Anagrus nilaparvatae, assembly GCA_022575985.1. Lineage (NCBI taxonomy): Eukaryota > Metazoa > Arthropoda > Insecta > Hymenoptera > Mymaridae > Anagrus > Anagrus nilaparvatae. Next base: position 7,723,162 of record JAKSXM010000231.1, on the reverse strand, counting down.
AAAAGGACTGAAAATCTAAAAAACCGTTTTCAAAAACAACGAATTTCATAGCGAAAGTATCAAAATAATTAAATTGATGTAAAAATATAGTTCAGGGTAATTTTTACGAGGTAAGTTTACTGAAAAATTCCAATCGGTAATTATTTTGACCTTTTAAAAAAGAAATTTTTGGCCTTTATAACGAAAAATTTCAATTTTATTCAAAATAAAGTTAAAAACAGTGAATTTAACTCTTGCGCAACCTTTAAATGTTAATATTTCACTACAAAAATTTAGGCTTTAATAATTTAAACTTTTTTTTCGATTATCCAGCTAAAAATTCAATATTTTGATTTTTTTGAACACCCCTAATGAACATGTTCCTTGCTAAAATCAAAACTTTCATCCTGTAAAACTTCCTTCCATTCAGTAAAAACTGCCTGTAAAACTTCCTTCCATTCAGTAAAAACTTCCTGTAAAACTTCCTTCCATTCAGTAAAAACTTCCTGTAAAACTTCCTTCCATTCAGTAAAAACTTGCCAAATTATTAAAATTTTATAACCAGTCTTATTATTAATATAATAAAGCATACCTATTAGGGTAGTTAATTTGTGAACTATTACAAAAAAAAGTGTTTTAGACTGAAAAATTTTGTATAAGCTCTAAGTTTTGAAAAATTTTTTACTCATTCCTTTTCAGTTATTGTTTATTTAGCAGATATGATAATTTAAAAAAAGAGTCTCAATTAAATTAAAAAAAAAATCATATTTTATCACTCTCTTTGTAGTTTGATATCTCGGAAACGTCTGTAGCAAAATCGTCGAATAAACAATTTTTAGAAAGTTAGAACCAGTACAAAATTTTCGAGACCGACAAAATTCATTTTCATCAAAAATTACAAAAAGAGATAATTGATTTTATAAGACTAAAAGTAAGGGAAATTATTTTTTTAGTATATACTTCAGACGAAAAATATTTTGAGCTCTATTAAAAACTTGACTATGCAATTCATTTTACACTTCAGAAATATTAACTTATATAATTATTGACTTTTACAGATAACAGATATTTCTATACATATATTTAACAGTCAATGGTATCTAATACCCACTAAAAATAAAAAGGATTTGATGTTAGTTATTTACATTTCTAACAAAATGAGGACATTAACAGCAGGAAAAATATTTTCTTTATCCTTAAAATTTTATGGAATCGTAAGTAATGTTTTTAAAATAAAAATTTATTTAATAATCCTTGAATAATTTGTTAATAAAAAACTTATAACCGGTTTGTGTAAATACAGCAAAAATGCATATGTGCATTTCTACGAGAAAATCCTTTTTATGAGCACCAAAAATGAAGAAAAAAAAATTTACTAGGCCGCGACTGCCACTATGATTTTCTGGTAGTTTGAACCCTATAGAATGGAAAAAAAGCGTGAACACGAAATCGGCGATGGATGCCAAAAAGAATTTGCCACTTTTATGTGAAAAACCGTGTTTTTCGTATCTGAGCTGCCCCAAATTTTCAAAATAACTTTTTAGGTAAATAAAATAGATAAAAAATCTAATTGCCAGGGAAAAACCACTCCTGAAGAAAAAAAAACTTATCTTTTTTCTTCTTAAAAAAGATTGAAATTTTATTGAAATAAGCCTATTTCTGAACTTAAAATATGCATTACTAGCTTGATTTTCATCGTAAAATAATAAATTTTTTAATGTAGAAAATTATTTTTTATTATTTTCTTATTTATAAAAAATAAGAATGTTAAATAAAAATATAACGATCAGAATGGAACAAATTTTTTTATGAAATGTTATCTTTATTTCATTGACGTTTCGAAAGACTAGCTTTCCTTGTCAAAATCTGAAAAATACATTTGAGTTATATAAAAAATTAAAAAAAAAAAAAACGAGGTGCTTCTTCGCCCCCCCCCCCCCCACCAAATCGCATTTTTTTCACTAGAAAATTATTCTAAACGACTAAATTAGTTTTAAAAAAACGTTTTTAGGTGGGAAAAACACTTTTAATTGAAAAAAAATTGTTTTTTTAATTTTATTTTTTTATTTTTTTGACCCTTTTTTTTTTTTTTTTTTTTTTTTGAATAATAATATAAGCTTAAACATAATAATACAATTATTTTTTATTCAATGGATAAAATGATTGTATGTCTTCCAATATTTGCAAAAATAGATCAGAATTTTTGATAAAGAAAAGAGCAATTTAAAGAAAAAAGCAATTTAAACCTACCCCCAATGCTGTACTCGAACCTACCCCTAGAATAAGAAAAATTCTGGGGGTCGAGGGGGCGAAGCCCCCCGTGGGGGTATGGGGGCGAAGCCCCCAATAAAGGAAAAAGCAATTAAAATCTACCCCCAATGTTGTACTCGCACCTACCCCTAGAATAAGCAAAATTCTGGGGGTCGAGGGGGCGAAGCCCCCGTGGGGGTACGGGGGCGAAGCCCCTTAATAAAGAAAAAAGGAATTTAAACCTACCCCTAGAATAAGCAAAACTCTGGGGGTCGAGGGGGCGAAGCCCCCAATAAAGGATAAGCAATTAAAACCTACTCCCAAATGCTGTACTCGCACCTACCCCTAGAATAAGCAAAATCCTTAAAATTTTTAACAAATTTTCAAAATTATTAAAAATTTTTTTACTTTATTTTTTTTTTTTTTGCATTTTTCCCACCCAAAACTTATTGTTAACTTCATTTTAAGTGTTTTTAAGCAATTTCCAGCAAAAATTTTAGCGATTTGGTGGGGGGGGGGGGATAAACGAAGAAGATCCAAAAACGATTCTACACTTTTTTATAATATTAGAAAAACTTACATTTAAAAGACAAAATTTATTTAAAATTTTAACTTTTATTTTTATTCTTAACATTAATGAGTCTGCTGTTAAACTAAATGTTATTTTTGATTTTAAATTTAATAAGTCTAGAAAAAGAGTTTTTATATAAAAAAAGGGGGAAAAAAGGAAAAAACTGCTTATTACACATGTAAATTATGAACTACCACTTATAAATTATACTATTGGTTCCTCAAAGAGGAACCATTGTGTTAGGTCAAAATTTGATTTTCTATTTTTTGGCATATAAGCACGTTTTGGGACCCCAGGAAGCTAAAAAACCTGTTTTTAAAAAAAGTCTGTATGTGTGTGTGTGTGTGTGTGTGTGTGTGTGTGTGTGTGTGTGTACGTATGTAATCGGTGATATTTCACAAATATTATGGAATTAAGACCTAATTTTTTTTTCAAAAATTTTTTCACCAAAAAATCTCGAGGTACTTTTTTTTTTTTTTGATTTGGATGTAATACCTCATTTATTTCCATGAAAGTACTTATATTTGAAAGTATGGTTTTTACATGATATCTCGAATCGGATACTTAATTTTCTGAAAATTTTTTTTCTAAAATTTTTTTCACAAAAAAATACAAAAAATACAAATTTTTTTTTTCTTTTTGGACGTAGTACCTAATTTATTTCCATGGAAGTACTAGTTTTAAGAACCTTGTTTATTGCTATTTTTTGGATCTGATACTTAATTTTTTCAAAATTTTTTCTGTCAAAATTAAAAAAATAGAAAAATAAAAAAAAATGCAATATTTTTTTTTTTTTTTGGTGTAATACCTCATTTAATTCTATGAAAGTACTAATATATGAAAATATTATAACTAGTGATATTTCAAAACCATTATCGAATTAAGACCTAATTTTTTTTTCAAACATTTTTTTATCAAAAAATCTCAACCCCCCCCTTTTTTTTTTTTAATTTGGATGTAATACCTCATTTATTTCCATGAAAGTACTTATATTTGAAAGTATGGTTTTTACACTATATCTCGAATCTGATACTTAATTTTCTGAAATTTTTTTTTCTAAAATTTTTTTCACAAAAAAATACAAAAAATAACAATTTTTTTTTTCTTTTTGGACTTAGTACCTAATTTATTTTCATGGAAGTACTACTTTTAAGAACCTTGTTTATTGTAATTTTTTGGATATGATACTTAATTTTTTCAAATTTTTTTTTGTCAAAATTAAAAAAAAATAAAAATAAAAAAAACTGCAATATTTTTTTTTTTTTTGGTGTAATACCTCATTTAATTCTATGAAAGTACAATTATCTGAAAATATTGTAACTAGTGATATTTCCAAACCATTATCGAATTAAGACCTAATTTTTTTTCCAAACATTTTTTTATCAAAAAATCTCAACCCCCCCCCCCTTTTTTTTTTATTTTGGATGTAATACCTCATTTATTTCCATGAAAGTACTTTTACTTGAAAGTATGGTTTTTACTTGATATCTCCAATCTGATACTTAATTTTTTGAAAATTTTTTTCCTAAAATTTTTTTCACAAAAAAATACATAAAACACCAAATTTATTTTTCGTTTTGGACATATCTAATTTATTTTAATGAGAGTACAAGTTTTAGAAATTTAGTTTATAGTAATTTTTTGTATCCGATCACAATTTTTTTTTTAATTTGATATAAATCATAACACACAAGAAAGAATGATGGAAATCTTGCCTCTTTTTGACTTCCTCGGATTATTTTGTTCGTTGCTATGTTTATTTATGTATGCAGCTTAATGAAATTATAAACAATAATAAACAGCCTAAAAATATTAAATGGTTATGTTTGCATTTTAAAATTAAGATTTAAAAGTTATATTGGTATTTTTTAAAGAATCAAACAATTTAAAAATCTTGAAGCAATTAATGTGGTTATTTTTTTAATTACAAAATATTATTATTATTATTATTATTATTATCATTATCATTGTTGCGGAAGATTGGTCAAATGCAAGGAGTACACTGAGAAAATAAATTATAAGAAATTATTATAAATTCTGGTAAAAAATCCTATCTTTTTATGATAATTGAGCGAATATTTGTAATTTTCGCATCGTTACCAACCACTTCTTTTATAAAAAAAAATAAAATTAGCTTTTTTTATATTTGTCTCTTTTTAATTATGCAAAAATGATTTAAAATCCATTAACGCCGGCGCGACCAATCCATGGACGCTAGAATTTTCACTTTAATACCAAAATGATCTTAATAATCTACTTTACCAGCTACTAAAAACGAAAAATGTATGTATAATTGCATGGTTGTAATCAATAATATTTGTTGTAAATTAAGATTACAGCCCATTTTTTGAGGAACCTCAGTGCCAGCTAGTTGGCAGGGTATTTTTTTAAGTGTTACGTTATATATTTACAAAATATCTGCTTTATGTTATGTGACATTAACTTTGATTTTAATGTAATTTCTTTGAAATTGGCCGAGTAATACAAAAAATTTTTTTATAAAAATAAATATTTATGTATAGATATATATATGAAGAACTAGTTTTTATGACTTCAATTTTTTAAGGGGGAATTTTTTTAAAAAATAAAGAATTTTTTAACCGTTGACGTTAAAAAACTTATTTATTTTTTAATTTTTATTTTTTATTAACATGTTTGAACTAAAATTTATTGAAAATCTTTTGATAGAAAAAAATTTTTTAATTTGAAAATAATTATTTTGGGTAAAAAAATTTTTTTGGAAGGTATATAATTTTAATAGGGATCAAAGGAAAAATATTTTTTTATAAGAATTTTTAAGTTCTAATTAGTAATATGTTAGCGTCTTCTAACTCGTTTTTTTATCAGATTGATAGTGTTTTTTAAAAAATATTTTAAATGTTGAGTGTCTTGTTTTTTAAAATCAATTAATTTTTATTGACCAAATTTCAATTTTTAGGTCAAAAACTATGTTAAGTAAATTTTGCTACTTACAGTTATCAAAGGCTGTTGACCTAAAAATTGAAATTTGGTACATGAAAATGATTTTTTTTCATAAAAAAATGAATTTCCAGGGAAAAATACATCGATTTTAAAAAAAAAATTATTGTTTTACGATGAAAATCAAGCGAGTAATGCATATTTAAAGTTCAGAAACAGGCTTTTTTCAATAAAATTTCAATCTTTTTTAAGAGCAAAATCTTAAATTGACAATAACGTACTTGGCTAAATTTCATCAGAAAAAGAAAAGTTTTTTTTCTTCAGGAGTGGTTTTTCCCTGGCAATCAGATTTTTTACCTATTTTAAAAAAATTTTATTTATCTAAAAAGTTATTTTGAAAATTTGGGGCAGCTCAGATACGAAAAACACGGTTTTTGACATAAAAGTGGCAAAATCTTTTTGGCATCCATCGCCGATTTCGTGTGCACGCTTTTTTTCCATTCTATAGGGTTCAAACTACCAGAAAATCATGGTGGCAGTCATGGCCTAGTAAATTTTTTTTTCTTCATTTTTGGTGCTCATAAAAAGGATTTTCTCGTAGAAATGCACATATAATATCTCGATAACCAACCTTCACATACCAATCCATGCTATTCTAAAAAGGAGTTATTAGTGGATATGGCAGTTGTGTATAATTATAACTTAGGAGTCATTCTAATTGATTACTGAATTTGAGTATTATTGTACAAATACAAACTTTCCAAAATTCTTTTCTCGCTCTTTTTCTATTATTTGTGTTGTTGGTTGTGATAATATAAAGTTAGCATCCCAATTTAAGGTTTTTAAAAAATTCTTTTTTAATTACTATCTTTGCAAAAACATAATATCCAAAACTGAAACTAAACTTGCATAGATTAAAATTAGAAATAGTTAATTTACTTACATAGTCTTAATTTCTGTTGAGATTACTTGGATCGAATCAAAAGGTTTTGATAATGAGTTTATCATATTTTTAAAGGAAAATAAAAGAATGTGGTATCTTGAATCAACCATGTAAAAATAGTGGGTCATAAGATCCCCAATACGGATATCCAAGAGCGTATGACCCGCGAAGTCTGGTGGTCAACCCTAAAAGCTGAAGGAAATTATTTATACTACAAATGTATTTTATCTTTGACAATTGATTGGTTAGTTCTAGAAGCCCACAAATAAGTATAACTGAGAATATCAACCCCTATTTTCGTATCTCCTGGAAACTAGATCATAAAACGTGGTTCACAAAGACCTGTCAAAAACACCGAATCCGACAACTGCACTTTAAAATCCCAGACCGAAACTCCCTATTAGAAGTATAACTATTTGGTCTGGGGCATGCATTCTAGGTAGTATTTTATTTTCCCTTGTAGAAGAATTTTTATTGCCCTCCTCTTTCTACTATCTCATAGTAATCTTTACGTACTCTGCCACTTTGTATTAATTTCCGGCTTTCTACATTGTGCAATTTTTTCTCTGATCTCTAGAGTTATATTATTATTTTAAAATGAATGGTACACTGTAAAAAAACAACTCCGGTGATTTTATGACAAAATTGGTAAATTTACGAAAATTTAGTAAATTTTTCAATAAAAATCGGAAATTCACTAATATTTGTAAATTTGCGAAAAAATAGTAAATTAACGATTTATTTTTTTGTAAATTTTCGACAAAATCGTAAATTTACAACTATGTCGTAATTTTACGATTTTTGTAGAAAAATTGCAAATTTTAATCGAAAATTTTCGACAAACAGTTGTGAAATTACAGGCCATATTTTTTGTACCTAAAAACGCATAACAAACCATTTAGAGTCATAAAATAATGCTTTTTTATTTTACATCATGAGAAAAGATGAATACTTTTCTTTTTCGCTACATTTCTGTTAGCAAATAAGTATATAATTATTAATATTTTAAGAATAAAAAATGTTTTTAATTACGTAAAAAAGGGTAATCTAGACGAACAAGTTATTATAAGCAAAAACAGGACGAGTCAATTACTTATGCACCTATACCAAAAATTATTAACAAAGTTAATAAGTTTTTAAAAATAAAATATTCGATTATATAATACAAAAAAAATAAATTATATTAGGTATGAGTCTTTCTTTGCCAAAACAGCAATGGTTGACAGGTGTGGTCGTCCGATCAGCTTCAAATTTTCCCCATTTTTTCATTACACTAAGGCAGGAAAATCCTGAAATTTTCAGCCCTCTAGGTCTTAAACAGCCTGAGTTATAGCCAATCAAACTCATTGGGTGGCTCTCAATCAGTGTTGGTGCTTTTTGGGAAAATGCTAAAAAATTATAAAAAATAGCTTGACAAAATATTCTTAAAAAGTATATATGTAGGAAAATCGCCACTAAATCGATTTCTGACATTAGTTTTTCGGAAAACCCCCTGAAAACTCCGGAAAATGGGAAAACGTGTTTTTGGAAAAACCGAAATTTGCCTCTTTTGCCACCATTTTTTTTTTAAATTTTTTTCAACCGAAATCCCATTGAACTAGATATAAAATATTTTCTATTTTGGCCAATAAAGATCGATTTTAGTCTGTTTTAGATTATTTTTACATTTTTAATACTTACATATGTAATAAACCATAAAGGGTTACATAAATTGTCTTTTTATCTTTCAGAATCAAGTAGCCAGGGAAAAAGTAGCCAAAAAAAAAATTTTGCTCTTTTCGATGAAAATTAACCGAGTTATGGTCAAGTAAAGATACTGACAAAAACTACCATGTTTATACTGATTCCAATTTTAGGATCCATAATGACATTATAACTTGAAAAATGCATAACTTGCTTAAATTTTATCGTAAAAAGAAATGTTTTGGATTATTATCAAGTATTTTTTCCTTAGCTATTCTTTTATCCAAGAAAAAAATTAGTTTAGTCGATAAAAAGTTTTTTTTTTGGTCAAAAACGATTATAACATGTTAAAGACTTTTTTTGATTATCATTTTTTAACAAAAAAAATAAATTTCTTTTAATAAAATTAATTTTTTTCTAGGATAAAAAAATAGCCAAGGAAAAAATACTTGATAATAATCCAAAACTTTTCTTTTTACGATAAAATTTAAGCGAGTTATGCATTTTTTAAGTTATATTGTCGTTATGAACCCTAAAATTGGAATCAGTATAAAAATGGTAGTTTTTGTCAGTATCTTTACTTGACCATAACTCTGTTAATTTTCATCGAAAAGAGAAAAAAATTTTTTTTTTGTTTTTAACTAATTTTTCCCTGGCTACTTGATACTGAAAGAAAAACAGTCAATTTATGGAACCCTTTATGGTTTATTACATATGTGTAAGTATTAAAAATGTAAAAATAATCTAAAACAGACTAAAATCGATTCTTACTGGCCGAAGAAGAAAATATTTTATACCTAGTTCAATGGGATTTCCGTTGAAAAAAATTTAAAAAAAAAAAAATGGCGGCAAAAGAGATATTTCCGTTTTTCCAAATATTAATAATTCTATACATATTTGCTATCAGAAATGTAGCGAAAAAAAAGTATTCATCTTTTCTCATGTAGGTCTACAGTTCATTGGTAAATGGTCATATCATTTTGTCAAGTTTTTAACTTATTTAATTTTGTTGATTAAAAAGTAACAAAAAATAATTGCCACGTCTGGTAGAGTACCGCGGTTGCGTTTGGCAGGGACATGGTGCCAAACATGTCAAAAAAACAGGCTGACTTATATCATTTTGTCAAAGTTGATTTTTTGGGAATATGTTCCCATTACTCTAGAGACAACAAAAAAGCAATCGCCAGACAGCTCTCACGTTGTTTTGACAGTGCCAGATGACAATAAACATGTCGAACATTCAGGTCAACTAATATCATTTTGTCAAATTTGATTTTTTGGGAATAGCTTGCTTTTGATCTATAGAAAGCAGAAATGCAATTGCCAGACAGTTCTCAGGTTGTTTTGACAGCGCCAGACGACCCTAAACATGTCAAAATTGACATATTAAATAAAATTACCTAGTGACTTATATTATTACGCCAGAGCTAATTTTTTGTCAATAAACTCATTTTGACTTGTCAACTGCGATGTAACTATTTTCAGATTTATTCGGCGGTTCTTTGACAGTGGCATATTGTCAAATATGCCAAAAATTTGTCCCAACTTATACCATTTTACAAAAATTTAATTTTTTGCTAAGGTTTACTTTTGTTTTAGAAGCAACAGAAATAAAATTGCCAGACAGTTTTTCCGTTTTTTTGACAGTGCCAGACAACTTTAAAGATGCCAAAATTAATATATCTAATCCCTGGTCGATCACTGGTAGACATCGCTACCATAATGCGGTAGTAGTTAACAGGTATTTTTATAGTATTTGTTTTTTATGTTAAAGTAGGAATAAATTTAGGGGTTATTTTAACCCTCCAGAAATATATGAATCTGAAACACGGCATTTGATTTAAAAAAAATGGTATATCAATTATCAAGGGCGCAACAGTTTTGGTACTAGCGTGAACATTATCACGAGTGATCACAGTAGTCCCCCATGGTGCAAAAAATATTTTTTCCTATCTAGGCGTACAATGAGTATAGAAAATTACGTGTCAAGTTTTTACGCACGAGTTTGACGCCCAGAAGGGCAAGAATAGTGAAGAATATTACGAGCTCGTGTCCAGAAAAGTAAAGACTGGCCTAAATCGCACGTGATTTGGGTCACTCTTTATTTATGGACGAGGGATGTATAAAATTTTTGACTTCGTCAGTGGCGAGAAAACTCGTCTTTTCTGACATAGTTTTACATATAATGGGCAAAAAAGCAGTCTCCCTTGGGCCAAATATAGTCTTTTTTTGCCCTAGATATATTAAGTATCAAGGGCGCAAAAGTATAGACACTTGCATGAAAACATATCACTCGTACCCGGCTTCGCTGAATACTCGTGCTAGTGCTCACGCTAGTGTCTAAACTTTTGCGCCCTTGATACTTAATATACTATACTTTTTCGCGTAGATATTACTAAATTTTAATCAAGCATTTTAATTATAAGTATTTAAATTATTGTAATCTCAAAAAAACATTTGTTTAATAATATTTTTTTTTGTATTTAAGTTAAAAAAAGCCTATTACATGACCTGGTCCTCACCTCTCAAAAAAATTTGAATAGATAAGTTATAAAAAAATTAAAATATTAACCTATTTGTAATTTTTTCAAATCTAAAGTTGTACAAAAACTGGCAGAACTGTCTGGGAATTGTATTTCTGTAAAACAAAAGTAAACTTTAGTAAAAAATTAAATTTTAGTAAAATGGTATAAGTTAGGTCAAATTTTTGGCATATTTGACACTATGCCACTGTCAAAGAACCACCGAATGTGTCTGAAAGTAGTTACATCGCAGTCGACAAGTTAAAATAAGTTTATTAACAAAAAATTAGCTCTGGCGTAATAATATAAGTCAGTAGGTAATTTTATTTAATATGTCAATTTTGACATGTTTAAGGTCGTCTGGCGCTGTCAAAACAACCTGAGAACTGTCTGGCAATTGCATTTATGCTTTCTATAGATCAAAAGCAAGCTATTCCCGAAAAATCAAATTTGACAAAATGATATAAGTTGACCAGAATTTTTGACATTTTCGTTAATTTACTAAATTTTCGTAAAGGCTATGCCCGGATCTATATAGTGAATCGGCCCACGAAAGATATTTAAAAACTAATTATATTAGGTCAAAGTACACCTAAAAAAAAAGGATCCTGAAGTTTTCAGACCTCCAGATGCCTTTAGCTCTGATTGGCGGCCTATTAATGACAAAAAATAAAGTACATTTTTAGCGACTTTTTAGTCAACTTTCTGATACTCCCGTGATCAAACGATTCTGTCAAAATGATCTTGCGACTTGTCATTCGAAAGGTTAGACGATATACTTTGAGGTAAAATTACTTTTGGAAGTGATTTTAGTGCAACCTTTTGATTGCTAGACCATAAACCGTCCAAAATAAATTTTTTTTCTTCTTAAATTTCAACTTTGGCAGCGATTTAAAAAAAATTGAGAGATATGCCCATTCTATTTTTTTTTTTGCTAATCAAAATTAAAACAAATTTTCATTTGCGACCATCCGCGCTTAAAAATATTTGGGGCAACATGGTCAAATACTTAAAAAACTGAAATAACTTTTGTTTTTAATTTTGCGATTTTTCGAAAAAGGGCCCCGCCCAAATGAATAGGAAATGGCCGTTCGATAAAATTATATGAATTTTTTGTATGCTTTAGATTTTATTATTCTGAAAAAAAGTCTCCATTGACACGAAGCTCCATAGTCTCAACTTTGGCTGATACGGAGGACTGTAAGCTCTATAGCTCTATTACACAGGCACAAAAAAAAAATCATGTACCAGAGGGATATAGACCCCCTATTATGGGGGTTTTTGGTGGTGCTAAAACCGAACATGGCCATAGAAATGTAATAAAACTAGCCAATTTGTTCCCAGGGCCCCCTTAGCCCCCCCCCCCCCCCAAGGAGTGAAAAAATGTTTTTTTTCGAGAAATGAAAATTGAACTATATACTCATATTTTTTGGGACGCTTATACCAAAAATGTATACAAAAAATGTTTTTCACCAACGTTTAGCCTTGTAGACGACCCCAGTTCCCCCATTCATACCCCCCCCCCCACCAAACGGTTAAAAATATTGTTATTACAAAAATTAAAACTTAATATGAATTCTTATATTTTTTGGGACTTTGAAACCAAAAATGAATATAAAAAATGTTTTCTAACAATGTTTGGCCCTGTAAACTGGTCTAATGGCCCTATGCTCCCCCCCCCCCCACCAAAACGAGATATCAAAATTTTTATTACAAAAACTAAAACTCAATGTGTATTGTTATCTTTTTTGAGGCACTGAAACCAAAGATGAATATAAAAAATGTGTTTAACCAATGATTGGTCCTCTAGGCCACCCCAGTGCCCCCATGCATCCCCCCAAACTAGTTAAAAATAATTTTATTAGGAAAACTAAAACTCAATGTGTATTCTTATGTTTTTTGAGCCTCTGTAATCAAAGATGAATATAATAAGTGTTTTTAACTAATGATTGGCTCTTTACACGACCCTAGTGCCCCCATTCACCCCCCCCCCTCAAATGTTTCAGTGTCCAAAAAAAAAAAAAAACACCTTGAGTTTTAATTTTTGTAATTAAAATATAGGGGTAGTGTAGAGGGCCAAGCAAGTGTTTTGAACTAAGTTAAAAACAATTTTTATATTCATCTTTGGTTTAGAGCACCTCAAAAAACTTAACAATACAAATTGAGTTTTAGTTTTTGTAATAAAAATTTTTGTATCTTGTTTAGGGAGGGGGGGGGGGGTGCATGAGGCCACTGGGGTGGTTGACAGGGCCAAACATTGGTAGAAAACATTTTTTATATTCATTTTGTGTTTCAGCGCCTCTAAAAACATAAAAATACACATTGAGTTTTAGTTTTTGTAATAAAAATTTTTTACCCGTTTGGGGGGGGGGGGTATGAATGGGGGCACTGGGATCGTAGACAAGGCTAAACGTTGGTGAAAAACATTTTTTATATACATTTTTGGTATAAGCGTCCCAAAAAACATGAGTATATAGTTCAATTTTCATTTTTCAAAAAAAAATTTTTTTCACTCCTTGGGGGGGGGGGGGGTGGGGGCTTATGGGGGCACTGGGAACAAATAGGCTAGTTTTATTGCATTTCTATGGCCATATTCGGTTTTAGCACCACCAAAAACCCCCATACCAGGGGGTCTACCCTCTGGTATATGATTTTTTTGCCTGTGTAATAGAGCTATGAAGCTTTCAAGCTTCGTAGAGCCAAAGTTGAGACTTTGGAGCTTCGTGTCAATAGAGACTTTTTTTCAGAATAATAAAATCTAAAGCATACAAAAAATTCATATAATTTTATCGAACGGCCATTTCCTATTCATTTGGGCGGGGCCCTTTTTCGAAAAATCGCAAAATTAAAAACAAAAGTTATTTCAGTTTTTTAAGTATTTGACCATGTTGCCCCAAATATTTTTAAGCGCGGATGGTCGCAAATGAAAATTTGTTTTAATTTTGATTAGTTAAAAAAAAAAAATAGAATGGGCATATCTCTCAATTTTTTTTAAATCGTCGCCAAAGTTGAAATTTAAGAAGAAAAAAAATTTATTTTGGACGGTTTATGGTCTAGCAATCAAAAGGTTGCACTAAAATCACTTCCAAAAGTAATTTTACCTCAAAGTATATCGTCTAACCTTTCGAATGACAGGTCGCAAGATCATTTTGACAGAATCGTTTGATCACGGGAGTATCAGAAAGTTGACTAAAAAGTCGCTAAAAATGTACTTTATTTTTTGTCATTAATAGGCCACCAATCAGAGCTAAAGGCATCTGGAGGTCTGAAAACTTCAGGATCCTATTTTTTTAGGTGTACTTTGAGCTAATACAATTAGTTTTTAAATATCTTTCGTGGGCCGATTCACTATATAGATCCGGGCATAGCCTTTAACAATTTTGTCGTAAAATCACCGGAGTTGTTTTTTACAGTGTATCTTTTATGTTAGATACACTAAGAATTATCCATATTATTCTTATGTAGTAAATAACCATACACATTTTTTTCAGATTATCAAAACGATTGCAGGGTATATTTCTATGATATTTGCTGTAACCAATAAGTAATTTTTTTACAGTTGAAATAGTAAGATAAAAGAGCATTTACGTTGTAATATAAAGTTAATTATTTATAAATAAAAATAATATTTATCTTTATGTTTATTTATTGTAAGATTTTTTATTTTTTAACATAAGCAAAATTGTTCGAAAAATCTCAGTTGAGTAATTATACCTTGGGCATAATGAATCAGTTTACCAAATTTTAAAACGTTTATATTTATTTAAAGTCGGTAAACTCTTGCGGTACGTCAAAAGAGGAGCGCAAATCAGGGGTGCAAACTTAACGTAAAAAAAATACACATATTTATTTTAATTTGTCATTTAATTTCAATTGGCGCCACTACCACGGGTCTCTTGAAGAGACTTTAGGTTTCACAAAAATGGGAGAGTTTTATAGAGACCAAATATAATCAGAATCAACTTGACAATCAAAATTTCAAAAAAAAACAAATATTTTTTGTGCTTTTTATAAGTTTTTTTGTGACAAATTTCGATTATTTAAAGGCTTGAATTTTAGGATATGTTTAAATATTAGAAAGTATGAGTAAAAAACAATATATTTTTAATAAAAAAACTATCACATCAAGCCATTAAGCCAAACATTTAGCCTTTAAATAATCTAAAATCGTTAAAAAAAACCCCATATTAAACGTGACAAATTTTGGTTTTTTTGTAATTTTGTCGGTATCAGCGCAACGGTTTAAATTTGTTCCAACTGGGCACATTTTAAAGGTCTTTCATAGGCAAAAAACATTCTAATGTAAGAGAGAAGCAATCTTTCTAAAACAAAATACTTGAATTTTAATGTTAAATTTTTAAAATTAAAAACAAATTTAATATTAAATTTTTAATTTTAGTTTTCAGTATTTTTGCATTTAAGGCTGCCTGAAGTAGACAAAATTAATTTTTGAATTTTTCATGTGAAAAAGGTAGCAAGGACGAATTTTTGAAGATCTTGTAGACCTGTTTGGGTACTAAGGAACCCAAAATATGAATTTTTTTTTTCAAATGAAAAAAAAAACGTTTATGCTAATAAGAAGAGAACTACGATCGGCAAAACCCTAATATTTCAGGGGATGCTCAATATTATTTACGAGAAAAACCGCAAAAAGGAGCAGATCCGATCCCCATATTTTTTGTGAAACCTAATGCCTCTTTAAGAAACCCGTGCATATGACCAGGGGAGTTTACCGTATGATTGTAGAATATGCCTGAGAAAGATATGACTGCACGGAATGCATGTCTTAGTACTTGTACACCATGTCTGCTTGACAAAAAGCCCTCTCCTTTAAGTAAAATTCCGTTCCACACAAAAAAAAAAGTTTTCCTCAAAGAGTCCCAAAGCCTATAAATTTTTATCTATTAAATAGATTTTTACGTAATCAAATCATAATTTACAACATAATGGCGTGTCACCAATAGGTCAGTACAAAAAATCTACCACGGTATGCGTCCATCGCGTTAGCTTTACCATTTAATTCAGTACAGCGTGCAACCTAGGGCTCTGAACCTAAAATCTATTACGGATATCTCTGAATAATTATCCGTTGCGTTAGACTGTCACCTAAGGGTCAACAGTCCAAGACTATCCCTGGAATATCTCAGGATAAAATTATCGGTGTAAAATAAACCACATTATTTCACCCATCTTTGTGAAGATTAAGATTTCAAATTGCCACGAAATCCACCCATTACGTTTAGTAGTTCCACCGGATGAAAAATTGCTCATACCCCCCCCCCCCTATCACTCCAACTTCATTCGCATTTACCTTACATACTTGCAGCTTCTTAGTAGAATTACTGGCCAAAGCATAGGTTGGACACTATGGCACCTCGGTGCCTTGGCTTAAAAATAATAATTTTTTTAAACCGATTTAAACATGTATATGGATTTATTTAAAAGATCTTATGTTGCTCAATTTCAATATTATTTTATTTTTTTTATTCATTTATAGTTTTTTATGCAATATCAATCAAAATTTGTTAGACGTCATTCGTTCTTTCTAAGTAACTTTTTTATTTAATACTAATTTTATTGGAATGAATTTAAAAATTAATAATTTCTCGATTTTGCTCAGTAGTTAAAAAAGCTTAATTAGTATTTACTTATTTATGATAAATAATTATAAATTATTTTATTAAACTGCTAGTAATCATGTGCGCACATACTAAAAAATTCTAGTAATTAAATAGCTCTGATGGCAATAGCAGAGTGATTGCCATGCTTTTTCTGAATTATTATTTCTGTCATATAAGGGTGTCACTAAATCAATGTTAAATTCAAAAGCTTCCATAAATGACGTCCACAATTTTTTTAAAGGTTTTAAAGACATTCCTGATAATAGTTTCTATATAATAATTAACTGTAAATTTTTTTTTAAATAATTTAAAATATTTTTTGTTTTAAAAGTTTTCTTTTTAGAGACGTCTGTTTCATTTATCATACCTTATTCTTTGTCCAAAATGTTACATTGTAAGATAAATCTTATTGAAATCTGTGAGCTGCTGGTTTTCATGCTTACTTTAAATCCCGCTTGCACTTTCTTCTCTTCTTGTAACGTAAAATCGGGATTAATTGGTTTGAGTACGTTGGCTACGTATTATCGCAAATGCACAGACACCAACAGTCTACTGTCAAGCACCTATTTTCCCTATCCTTCACCATCTATTATTAGATGAAGATCAGGATTGAATTTTTGAGATGAGGATGCTGTCGTACTACATCATTTGAGGTCTCATCCACTCTTGCAATAACTTCAGTCATCTATTGATCCAAGGTGTGGGGCCGTAATTTGTTTAACTATGAGTTCTTAAAACAACTGTTGATCCTCCTGGTTAAAAGATAGCTGAAGGACTTTTTTCTGCTATTTAATTATCGACTGATCATGGAGTTATTCTCGCCATCTAGATAACATTTTGAAATGATATAATTGCAATTTTTTGCAAAATGTAGTATGCAAAAATTCTTTAAGAAAAATTTAGAAAATAGCAAAGATTTTGTATTTTTCAGACCCATGAAAGCCCTCTATTGACCTTGATCTTTAAAATTGTAATATGATTCATTTAAGATAAAATATAATAATAATAATTAATTTGATAATTTAAATAATTAAAGGAAAAAGACCTCTATCATATTACAAACAAAATTTATTAGATGAGACTCGCGGTATAAGAAAGGTTTGATTTAATAATGATCATATTGAAATGCCGTTTCTTATTCCACGTGCTCAGAGGGGATTCGTTAAAATATTTTATAACGCAATAATAAATTATTTTAACTATGACGGCAAAGTCAGGAGGCTTCTGATCAATGCAATTTATTACAAGTATTTAATAAAAATTAAGACTCAATTTACATAGACTTAGCCATATACATTAAGGTGCTAGAATTAGAAAATGAAATAACAAAAATAATAATTAAATATAACTTGAATATTTATTAACGTTATTGAATTTTAATAATAATCGAATATAAATTAATGTACAGAAAAGCTTAACCTAAAATTATAATGTGATAGGCGCGAAAACACGCGACGCAATGCGATTTTATTAAATTGTTTAATACTCCATTAATTTCAATTAATTTACGACGTATTCATTATAACGCGGTAGAGAGAGAGAGAGAGAGAGAGAGAAAATTAAGATTCGCTAGGGCACTTTTGACTATTAATTAATTACAATAAATGATAAATGGAAACTAAATATATTTTAAAAAAAAGGAAACGGGAAAGGGATAATAAGCGGTATACAATCTTCGAAGAATTTATACTTTTAATTTAAAATGATATCTTCTCTTGATGTCTTCGCCAATGAATAATAAAAATGGATGTATCAAACTTTGATTTATCCGAATTAATATATAAAAATGGCCAATCTTCACTTTCTTCAGAATTCAATAATCATAAACAATAGGCGCTGCCTCGTGGTCAATACTTCAAGACGTCAAACCTTCAATAATGAATTAAATACTCATTGATCACCAATTATTTTAAAATAAACTCAATTTCGCTAATCCAAATTATATCCAAAAATTATCGCCAATAACTCAAAACAAATAATTCAATAAAAATTCCACATAAAAAATATCAAACTCCAAAATAACTTCAATAAATGATTTATGAAACCACGCGTGATGATGTTGACTCAAGCACAATCATTGACGCTCTGCCTGTATATTTTTTTGGGGGAAGTTAAAGAAAGGAAGTAGAGAAAAAGGGAAATACAATAATTCTCTCGAATTGATCTCTCTCTCATTTATCGATACTCGCGCAATATGATTTGATGATCGTTATGTAAGCATGCGCCTATGTGTTAAAAATATTTTGGAACCGATTTGAAGACCTAAGAATTAAGTTCTCATACACTTGAGGAATATCAACCTATATCAGAAATATTTTCTTTTTTTGAAAAAAATTAAGTACTAAGTCGTAAAATAAAAAATATCGCTATTATTTTTATTTTTTTATGTAAAACAATTTGAAAAAAAGAAAATTTCAAAAAATTAAGTTTCAGATCCAAAAAATTGACTAAAAAATATTTCTAAAACTAGTTTTTTTTTTTTTTTTTTTTTTTTGGGGCCCCTTCAAGAAGGGGCCTTTTTCGTAGGACGAGGAGAATGCATTTACGCATACCATACACCGCGTATTGTATGGTTATGTGGGACTCAACCTCAAATTTGTATCTGGGGTTGCCCAGATATACACAATTGAGGAATTACAATACCCACTAAACTCCCCATCCTCCTGCATTTATGACAATATCATAAAATCCGGACCGGGACTCCCTGTTTAGGTATCACTTCGGTCCGGAAACAATGCAGCCAAGGCAATTCTTCGCCATACCCTGTCAATAAAGGAGGAGAGTTTCCTACGAGAGGAAACCTTCCTCCTTTTTTCCAATCAGTGTCGCCCGTACGTACTCTGCCACACTGTACCAGTTAGCGGCACTGCGCAGCATTTCCGGGACGACTACTTCCGGCCTCCATTCATCGAAGGGCGGTCGCACTTCAGCGAAGCGAGGACACCCAAAAAAGGTGTGCTCAGCGGTATCCAGCTCGCCCGGGCAATGCAAGCATTCCGGAGATGTCACCTTGCTCCACTTGAAAAGCATATCGCGGAAATAACCGTGACCAGTTAGGAACTGTGTGATGTAGAAGTCTACCTCTCCATGATCACGGTTCATCCAGCTTTCCAAATCGATGATAAGGCGGTGCGTCCAACGTCCTCTCGGGTCACCATTCCACCTATACTGCCAGCATTCCAGTGTGTGGGAGCGAGCGCGAACGGAAGCTATGTCGCGCTCTTCCTCCTCACGGTTATAGATCGCCTGCCTTTCCAAGGCAAGCAGATCGATGGGAATCACTCGAGCCACCACCTGGATCGCTGGCTCTGATACTGTCTGGTACGAGCAAGCGATTCGAAGTGCCCCCTGCCTCTGTACTGCCTTTAGTTTCTTGTAGTACTTTTTTATGCGGACATTGTCCGCCCACACCTCTGCACCGTAGAGCAAGATGGAGTTGACTGTCGTCATCAACAGCCTCCTCTTCTCTGATCTGGGACCGCCGGTGTTCGTCATTAGCCACGAGAGGGACTTTGTCACCCGGTCAGCCTTTTCACAGGCCTGCTGGAATTGTCTATTTTAGGTCAACTTGTTATCCAAGAAAACCCCCAAATATTTCTAAAACTAGTACTCCCATATAAAAATATGTGGTACTACTTTCAAAAAGGAAACAAAATTTGCTGTTTTTTTTCTTTTTTTATGCAAAAAGTTTTGAGAAAAAAAAGTTCAAAAAATAAAGTGTCAGATTGGAGATATCGAGTAATAACCATATTTTCAGATATTGGTACTTTCATAGGAAAAAATTAAGAACTACATTTAAAAAAAAATATTGCTACTTTGTTCATTTTTGAAGCATTTTTGTCAGATTGGAGATATCGGATAATAAGCATTTTTTTAGATAATGGTACTTTCATAGTAAATAAATTGGGTACTACATCCAAAGAAAAAAAAATATTGCTGTTTTTTTATTTTCTTTTACAAAAAAATTTGAGAAAAAAATTAAACAATAATAATGTATCCGAATCGAGATATCGAGTAAAAACGAATTTTATAAACACACATTTATACACAAACACACACTCACATACAGACTTTTTTCAAAAACCGGTTATTTAGCTCCCTGGGGTTTCAAAACCTGGGGTTTCTATGAGGAACCAAAAATCATTTTCTATTATTAGATGCAAATGTTTTATAAAGGTAATCATTTCTGATGCATACATCGATATACTTTTTTTTTCACCTGTGCTTCTGTTATAATAGAAGGTTTATCACTATCTTCTGGTCCATAGTTAAAATTTTTTAATTTATAATTAATTTTATCTAATGAAAGAGCTGTTGAATTTATTAATCCTAAGATCTCTTCTGTATATACCTAAAAAGACATCATGCATTATATCAGGAGTAAGGTTTTTGTCTACATGAAAATGCCACAGTCGAATGTACTATCCATGTAAATTCCAGTGTGGGAACAATCTTTAATCAGCACATCGCCATCATAATTTTCTTTATTATGAAGGACAATTTTAGCTTTGTCAAAAGTATAGTCAAATTTTTTATTGGTTTTTTTATCAAAGGTTTTATTGGTTTTTCAATATCAGCATGGAAAATTTGCATTAAACCCTCCAACGAGATCATGTATTTTATGAAAAGACAAGTTATTTCCTAAAAATAATCCTAAAACAAAATAAACCCTTCCAACTTTTAATTCAATACCTTCATTTTCTAAATCTTTAAGATCATCAATTAACTGTTCAAAAACTATTTAATTTTTAAATTCTTCTCGATCTTTTGTTAAAAATAACATAAAAGTAAAAATTTGATAAAAACCAATATAAGGTGTAATAAATTGCTCCTATTTTATTATTTCCTTTATGAGAACCAAGAACATCATTTATGTTAAAGTCATCAAAATACATGATTGCTGCAAAAACTGTTTTATTTTCAAATTTTTATTGAGTATCTAAACATAATTTTCCTTGACAAAAATGTTTTAGATATTTTTTTCTTCTCTGAAACTATTTATAAAGTTTTGGCAATAAAGTAGTTATCAGATTTCTGTAAAAAAAATTTTATAACATCTTTTATTGGAATATACTGATCAGTTATTGGAAATGGTTTTAGTTATCTCCTATTTTGCTTTATTTTAACCAGTTTTATTCTTTCACCAAGTATTAAAGTTTTTGGCCTCACATAAGCAACTATTTTCCAAATATTTTAATCGAAGATATAACGATGTTTCCAGATTATTAAAAGGATTACGCATAACATCAAAA
This sequence comes from Anagrus nilaparvatae, assembly GCA_022575985.1. Classification (NCBI taxonomy): domain Eukaryota; kingdom Metazoa; phylum Arthropoda; class Insecta; order Hymenoptera; family Mymaridae; genus Anagrus; species Anagrus nilaparvatae. The sequence goes on along the minus strand of JAKSXM010000231.1, from coordinate 7,701,422 downwards.
ATTGGATCAATAATATTAAGAGTATTTCCATTATTATCGGCTATATTATTTTTAATTAAATGATTTATATTTCTTTCGATAAGATGAAAAAAAGACCATTTACAAATGAATGTACAGCATTTACAATATCTTGTTCTGTCGACCTTGGTAAACTTGATTTGCAATAAAATTTTAGTAGCAAATTGAATGCATCTGTTTTCATTCAGTCTTGTAGTGTATGTTTGTTAAAGTCTTCAATGGGAATAAATACTTTATCATTTTCTTCTAAAGGTAAATTTGAGTTTTTGAATTCAGTTTCCATATAAGTCATAATCTAAGCTTACGGTGATGTCATTACTGTACTCTGAATATAAAACTAAGCTATTAGATTTATTTATAGAATTTGAGTTAGAATTTAAACTTTCATCGCTGTGAACAGACATCTTAATATTGCCATTTAAGGTGAAACTAAATTGTTAAATTCTTCTGCGAATTCAAGTCAGAATCTAAGGTTTCATCAATAGCTAAATTTGAAATAGAAGGAGCGGTATTATTATTTTCTAAAAAAAATCTTGATGAAAAACTAGTTCTTTAGAACGTTCACTTAAATGATTCTAAAACTTTTGTTTGCATGAAAACTTTCTAACGCAACCTTTTTATAGAAAATTTATAACAAGAAACAATTGAGCAATGAAAAATTCAACTTAGATTTAATAAAATAAAATTACGCTTATGCGTTTAAAAAAACAATATACAATTAGAAACTTAAAAAAAATGCATTTTAGTATTATTTTGGACTAAGAATTTTTTAAGAACTATGTTAAACATTTTCTAACCTTTTATATGTAATAATAATTTCAGGTGGATTTTTTTGATTTTCATGCTTGAAAATGTTTTCACAATCTATATTTAGAAGAAACAAGTGCTTTACAAATTATTCAACATTTGTCTTCCTATTTTCCCTAGCGTAAGGGAGGTTCTAATAATTTAAAATTTTCGGAAATGGAGAAAACGAATCTTCATACGCATGATATAGTTACAGAATTTTGAGAATGTATTGTGACAATAAATAAATAACAGATTTTGAACTGTACTAATAGGTTATATAAAGTTAAAAAGGACATGTGCCAAAAAAAAGAGTACCCTAATGGATTACGTTAGTTGAAATATAAACCAATTGGTTGACATTCGCATTTAATATAGAACCAGAATTCGTATATTGAACCAGAAATTCAAGCCAACCCAAAATTCTTATTTAATATATGACAATTACATGACAAAGTCAAAATATTGACAGCGAATATTTCTATAAATAATAAAATCAACATAAAAGTTTCTGGTCTTTGCAGATGCCATTTACTTAAAAGCTCAACCTTAATTGATGCAATTAAAATATTTCTTAACCAAAATCAACATATAAAGTTTTAGGAGACTTTAATATTGATTTAATAAATACTTCTGAAGACTCCGAGAATCTGCTTAACAACTTTACAGAATTTGGTTTTGTCTCATTAATTCAATCAATAACTAGACCCAATGATAGGCCAGATAGGAAAACCATTGGCTCCTGTATTGATCATATTTATGCTAAAACAGATTTCAATACAGATTCTTTCATATATTCATGCATCTATCCTGATCATTACCCGATATATTGTTCAATTGACCTACAACAAAATCAAATTGAAGACAATACATATGAATACATAAATTACAAAAAATTTATAAACAACATCAAAAATCTTACTTGGAAATCGGTATATCAACACACTGATCCTAATTTAGCCATGAATGAACTCATTCATATAATTAAAACCAACATTAATAAAACAACCAAAATTGCTAAATCCAAAAAAATATTCAGAAAAGATTGGATGACACCTGGAATCTATAATTCAATATTATATAAAGAATTCCTATGGAACATATACCCTGGTGCAAATGTTAACGTTAAATTTAACGTTAAAATTTAACGTTAAATTTTAACGTTAATTTTAACGTTAATTTAAGGTAACTTTAACGTTAATTTAAGGTAGATTTAACGTTAATTTAATGTTAAATTTAACGTTAAATTTAACGTTAAAATTATCGCAGAAAATTAAAGAAAAAAAATCTTCATAATTTTGCTAATCCAATTGTACTTATTATGGAAATTACCCTGATGCTTCTAAAATTTAGCATCATTGATATTTTTTCACAACTAATTTTTTTGATCATATTAATATTCGTTCTAACATTAAATTTAACATTAAATTTATTATTAAATTTAATGCTAAAATTTAACATTAAATTTAACACTAAATTTAACGTTAAAATTCAACATTAAATTTAACGTTAAAATTCAACACTAAATTTAACGTTAAAATTCAACATTAAATTTAACATTAAAATTCAACACTAAATTTAACGTTAAAATTCAACATTAAATTTAACATTAAAATTCAACACTAAATTTAACGTTAAAATTCAACATTAAATTTAACGTTAAAATTCAACATTAAATTTAACATTAAAATTCAACACTAAATTTAACGTTAAAATTCAACATTAAATTTAACGTTAAAATTCAACACTAAATTTAACGATAAAATTTAATGTTAAATTAAACGTTCAAATCCGATATTAAATTTAACGTTACTTTTAACGTAAAAAAAGCATACAACATAACAACCAAAGTTTTAGAAACGTTTTTGAAATAAGCCTTTATAATGTTTCAAATGTCCGTAGAAAAACGTTTCCAAACGTTTTATTAATATTTCAGGATGTTTCATCGGCTCCGACTTTTTTCCCTTAAAAATTGCTTTTTGGCGTATTTACGGACATTTGGTGAAAAAAAATTAAAAAAATTTAGCATTTTCTTCATTTTTTTATTTTATTAACAGATCAATACATACACACAAACACAAAAAAATTGACAATTTATTAAAACTTTGTTTCGATCAATAAACTACAGCTGGTTTAGTAATTTCTGTAAATAAAAGAAAATATAAATTTTTTAGCTATTATTCTCTATAAAAGTTTAAGTATGAATAAATTGCATTACCTCTTTATTTTTTCAATTATATTGTATGATCGTTTTAATTTTTTTAAAATGTAGTCTGAACCTCAAAAGTCAGCTATTATTAACTGCAGATGTGAAATTTTCAATTTAACAGTTTCGATCAGAACTCCATCATTTCCAAAAAAAGTTTTATACCAGATCTCCAATCAGACTCTCAAAAATATTCATTTTTTCTTGAGAAAGTAAATTTCCAATCTCTGAAGTTCAAAAAAAGTAAAAATATAGTTTTTTACACTGTCAGATTGTTGCGCTCAAATTTTTCTTAAAAATTAAGCAAATTCTTAAAAATGGGTAATTTAAGGGACAGTAAATGTTTTTTTGAAAATCAAATTTTTTGTGTGCGCATAAATCACATCATATACACTGTGAAAATTCTTGTCCGGGTAATTAATATCTGGGTAGTAATTTATGCTACCGAGATAAAAAGGTTACTACCTATATAGTAATTACCAGATTTTACACTATATGTATCAAGAGTATCAAGTATGTGTAAAAAAATTTTTTTTTCTTTGAAATCTCCTCTTTAATTTTTAAACGCGATCTTCTCGAAGCAGGCTTTCTTAAATTGACATGCAAGTTCGGGCGATAACTATTCCACCGATTTACTTCAAGTTTGATGAGTAGTTAAAAAAATATATTAACATGGAACATGTTTATAGGGAAGGAGTACTTGAGACCTTGAAAATTAAGGGGGGGGTAGTCAAATTTATCCTATTTAAGTGGGGGGTAAAATTTGTCCTATTTAAGGGGGGGGGGGGGGTCAAATGAGACTTGGAATAATTAAGAGACTTGGAAAAATCTAGACTTCAGGACTTAGGATAATACACGTTTATGGACTTAGAATAATATCGATTTAGGGACTTGGAATAATTCAGGTTTAGGGAATCAAAATAGTTTGGGTTTAGAATCTTAACAGCTAGTCAGGTGATAATTATAAATTATAAAATTAGAAAATTGTATTGTAATGTCTGTAAGATTTGTATTATACTTAGTCCTCAGCTGTAAGTAAACATGTTCCATGCATTTAGTTTGTGTTTACACAAACCAGTTATAAGTTTTTTTGATGGGCGGACTTCGAATTTTTTTTTTTTAAGTTCTCGAAAAGTTTTTACAGCCTAGGGCCGAACTTAGCTAAGTTAATACCTGAATCAAAAATAATCTGTAATTCCCTCAAGGACGCACTGGCCAATGAATTTCCGAGTCATGCTATATTTGCATTTCTACGAGAAAATACGTTTTATGAGCACCAAAAATGAAAAAAAAAAAATTGAGTAGGCCGCGACTACTACCATGATTTTCTGGTAGTTTTTACCCTATAAAATGCAAAAAAACGTGAAAACGGAATCGGCAATAGATGCCAAAAAGATTTTGCCACTGATATGTCAAAAACCATGTTTTTCGTATCTGAGCTACCCCAAATTTTCAAAATAACTTTTTAGGTAAATAAAATTTAAAAATCTAGATAAAAAAATCTGATTGCTAGTAAGGAATTTTTCCAGAAGAAAAAAAAAATTTCTTTTTACGATGAAACTGAACAAAGTTATCGTCAATTTAAGATTTTCTACAATCAGATTAAAAAAAATTATTAACATGGAACATGTTTATAGGGAGGGGGTACTTCAGAACTTGAAAATTAAGGGGGGGGGGGGTCAAATTTGTCCTATTTAAGGGGGGGGGGTCAAATAAGACTTAGAATAATTAGGGAAGTATATATAAATAAATAAAATACTTTTAAAAGACTTTGAAAAATTTGGGCTTAAGGACTTAGGATAATACAGGTTTATGGACTTAGAATAATATCGATTTAGTTATAATTCAGGTTCGACTTGTTATAATTCAGGTTCAGGGACTTATAATAATTCAGGTTTAGGGAATCAAAATAGTTTGGGTTTAGAATCTTAACAACTAGTAAGGTGATAATTACAAATTACAACAATAGAAAATTGTATTGTAATGTTGAGTATCATTTGTATTATATCTAGTCCTCATTTGGAAGTAAACATGTTCCATGCATTTAGGTTTTGTTTACACAAACCGGTTATAAGTTTTATTTTACGATGAAAATTAAGCTAGTTATGCATATTTTATGTTCAGAAACAGACTTAATTAAACAGGATTTCTATCATTTTTAAGACAAATTTCAGCAATAATATGCATAATATTTGCTTGATTTTCATCGTAAAATAACAAATTTTTTTTTTAAATCATATTATTTTTCCCTGAGTATTCATTTCTTTAAGGGGAATTTTTTCTTTGAAAATTTATCTTTAAAAAATTAAGGATTAATTTTCAAAGAAAAAATTCTCCGAGCAAACAAACTATAAAAAGACCCAAACCCACAGTTTTGAATCCACCAAAGTCTGGTATAACTGGTTTGTGTAAACACAACCTAAATGCATGGAACATGTTTACTTACAGCTGAGGACTAAGTATAATACAAATCTTACAAACATTACAATACAATTTTCTAATTTTATAATTTATAATTATCACCTGACTAGCTGTTAAGATTCTAAACCCAAACTATTTTGATTCCCTAAACCTGAATTATTCCAAGTCCCTAAATCGATATTATTCTAAAAACTACCAGAAAATCATGGAAGTAGTCGCGGCCTACTCAATTTTTTTTTTTTTATTTTTGGTGCTCATAAAACGTATTTTCTCGTAGAAATGCAAATATAGCATGACTCGGAAATTCATTGGCCAGTGCGTCCTTGAGGGAATTACAGATTATTTTTGATTCAGGTGTTAACTTGGCTAAGTTCGGTCCTAGGCTGTAAAAACTTTTCGAGAACTTAAAAAAAAAAAATTCGAAGTCCGCCCATCAAAAAAACTTATAACTGGTTTGTGTAAACACAAACTAAATGCATGGAACATGTTTACTTACAGCTGAGGACTAAGTATAATACAAATCTTACAGACATTACAATACAATTTTCTAATTTTATAATTTATAATTATCACCTGACTAGCTGTTAAGATTCTAAACCCAAACTATTTTGATTCCCTAAACCTGAATTATTCCAAGTCCCTAAATCGATATTATTCTAAGTCCATAAACGTGTATTATCCTAAGTCCTGAAGTCTAGATTTTTCCAAGTCTCTTAATTATTCCAAGTCTCATTTGACCCCCCCCCCCTTAAATAGGACAAATTTTACCCCCCACTTAAATAGGATAAATTTGACTACCCCCCCCTTAATTTTCAATGTCTCAAGTACTCCTTCCCTATAAACATGTTCCATGTTAATATATTTTTTTAACTACTCATCAAACTTGAAGTAAATCGGTGAAATAGTTATCGCCCGAACTTGCATGTCAATTTAAGAAAGCCTGCTTCGAGAAGATCGCGTTTAAAAATTAAAGAGGAGATTTCAAAGAAAAAAAAATTTTTTTACACATACTTGATACTCTTGATACATATAGTGTAAAATCTGGTAATTACTATATAGGTAGTAACCTTTTTATCTCGGTAGCATAAATTACTACCCAGATATTAATTACCCGGACAAGAATTTTCACAGTGTATATGATGTGATTTATGCGCACACAAAAAATTTGATTTTCAAAAAAACATTTACTGTCCCTTAAATTACCCATTTTTAAGAATTTGCTTAATTTTTAAGAAAAATTTGAGCGCAACAATCTGACAGTGTAAAAAACTATATTTTTACTTTTTTTGAACTTCCGAGATTGGAAATTTACTTTCTCAAGAAAAAATGAATATTTTTGAGAGTCTGATTGGAGATCTGGTATAAAACTTTTTTTGGAAATGATGGAGTTCTGATCGAAACTGTTAAATTGAAAATTTCACATCTGCAGTTAATAATAGCTGACTTTTGAGGTTCAGACTACATTTTCAAAAAATTAAAACGATCATACAATATAATTGAAAAAATAAAGAGGTAATGCAATTTATTCAGATTTAAACTTTTATAGAGAATAATTGCTAAAAAATTTATATTTTCTTTTATTTACAGAAATTACTAAACCAGCTGTAGTTTATTGATCGAAACAAAGTTTTAATAAATTGTCAATTTTTTTGTGTTTGTGTGTATGTATTGATCTGTTAATAAAATAAAAAAATGAAGAAAATGCTAAATTTTTTTAATTTTTTTTCACCAAATGTCCGTAAATACGCCAAAAAGCAATTTTTAAGGGAAAAAAGTCGGAACCGATGAAACATCCTGAAATATTAATAAAACGTTTGGAAACGTTTTTCTACGGACATTTGAAACATTATAAAGGCTTATTTCAAAAACGTTTCTAAAACTTTGGTTGTTATGTTGTATGCTTTTTTTACGTTAAAAGTAACGTTAAATTTAATATCGGATTTGAACGTTTAATTTAACATTAAGTTTTATCGTTAAATTTAGTGTTGAATTTTAACGTTAAATTTAATGTTGAATTTTAACGTTAAATTTAGTGTTGAATTTTAATGTTAAATTTAATGTTGAATTTTAACGTTAAATTTAATGTTGAATTTTAACGTTAAATTTAGTGTTGAATTTTAATGTTAAATTTAATGTTGAATTTTAACGTTAAATTTAGTGTTGAATTTTAACGTCAAATTTAATGTTGAATTTTAACGTTAAATTTAGTGTTGAATTTTAACGTTAAATTTAGTGTTGAATTTTAACGTTAAATTTAGTGTTGAATTTTAACGTTAAATTTAATGTTGAATTTTAACGTTAAATTTAGTGTTGAATTTTAACGTTAAATTTAATGTTGAATTTTAACGTTAAATTTAGTGTTGAATTTTAACGTTAAATTTAATGTTGAATTTTAACGTTAAATTTAGTGTTGAATTTTAATGTTAAATTTAATGTTGAATTTTAACGTTAAATTTAATGTTAAATTTAATGTTAAATTTTAGCATTAAATTTAATAATAAATTTAATGTTAAATTTACTGTTAGAACGAATATTAATATGATCAAAAAAATTAGTTGTGAAAAAATATCAATGATGCTAAATTTTAGAAGCATCAGGGTAATTTCCATAATAAGTACAATTGGATTAGCAAAATTATGAAGATTTTTTTTCTTTAATTTTCTGCGATAATTTTAACGTTAAATTTAACGTTAAATTTAACATTAAATTAACGTTAAATCTACCTTAAATTAACGTTAAAGTTACCTTAAATTAACGTTAAAATTAACGTTAAAATTTAACGTTAAATTTTAACGTTAAATTTAACGTTAACTTTTGCACCAGGGTATAGAGAAAATATGACTAATGATAGGCTAAAAAAAGAATATAAAGACTATGATAAAATACTATATAAAGTCATAAAAGCTGCTAAAAAACTCCATGAAAATAAAGAAGCCAAAGAATCGTGTTCTAGCTCGAAGAATATTTGGAATTTTATAAATAAAGTTATTGGAAATAGCAAGAAAAAAAGTAAATCAAAACAGGATATTCCATACTTAAACAAGGACAACAACAAAATAACAGATAAAAAAGAAATTGCAAATACATTCAATGAATATTTTACAAACATAGGATCCAGTCTAGCAAAAGATATCAATAATTTGAAGCCGAACGTCAAACTAGACCTTCCAGATTTCAATACAAACTCTTTCTTTCTTACTCATACCAACAAAAATGAAATTAAAAACTTGATCATTAATCTTCCAAATAAGACAGGTGGGGTAGATGGTATCACAGCAAAAACATTAAAAATCATCAATGAATATATTTCTGATCCATTAACATATGTAATTAATCTCTGTATTGATAATAGCATTTGGCCAGACTGCCTTAAACAATCTGAAATTGTTCCAATATATAAAGGCGAGGATAAGCATACAGTTGGCAACTATCGCCCAATTTCCCTAATATCAAACTTAGCCAAAATTCTTGAAAAAATAGTTTACAATAGATTAATTAATTTTATTGAAAAAAATAAAATCATATCAGATACTCAATACGGTTTTGTTAGAGGTAAAGGCACTAAAGAGGCACTTACTGAACTTACAGATAAATTATACTCAGAAATAAATCAGAATAATGCAATTATTACAACTTTTGTTGACCTCAAAAAAGCTTTTGACACAGTAGATCACAAAATCCTAATAAAAAAACTATATAGATATGGTATCAGAGGCAATACACTTGATTTAATGCGAAATTATCTGCAGAATAGATCTCAAATAGTAAGACTTCAAAATTTTAAGAGTACAGCAAAAATAATAAATATTGGAGTTCCTCAAGGGACAAATTTAGGTCCTATATTATTTATATTATACATCAATGACCTATTAACAAAGTACAATTTTGTCGTTTCATATGCAGATGATACTGTAATAGTTAGCACTGCTGATACATGGAAAAAAACTGAAAAACTTATGAACTCTAGATTACTATTAATCACTAAATGGTTTAAAAGTAACAAATTAACAATTAACATCAACAAAACATATTATATGACTTTCGGTTGTTATCATGACAGTGTTCCTGAAAAAAACGCTATTACAATAAAGATAGATGGAATAAATATTGAAAGAGTATATAATGTCAAATATCTCGGAACTACTTTCGACTACAACTTAAAATGGGACTCACATATCAAGAATATTATAAAAAAGCTGCGATATTTCCTATTTTTATTATACAAACTAAATCACATAGACACAAAAATTAAAAAAATAATGTACTATGCTTTGTGTCATAGTATCTGGACGTATGGCATAACAGCATGGGGTGGTGCCTATAATAAAGAAATCAACCCATTGCAAAATCTTTTAAACAGAATACTTAAAAGAATTCCAGAACTAAAAGCAGAAATTCTTGATGTCAAAAACACCTTTAAATTACATTCACTTTTACACCACTATAACAAATGTTCTCAAGACTACAACAAATCAACTAGTAAAACAAGAAATAAAAGCCTAACTATTCCTGATATCAATAAAGAAATATTTAAAAAAAGCTCCCACTATATAGCCTTAACAAGTTTCAACATGTTAAATCATGATCTTAAGAATATAAATAATACAACATCTAATAACAGCAATTTAAGAAGAGCAAGAAAATCAAGACTGAAAAAACATATTATATCCTCAAAATAATTATACGCATGAACTTTAAATAAATTAAAATAAAATATCTTACTTAGTGATAAAGTAAAAAAAGTTTTTTGAAAAATAATTATATTTAAATCTTATAAATTATTTTATATTGATTTGTTATTATATTAAATTGTTATTAGTTTTATATTGACTTAACTTAATTAAATTTTAAATTTATTAATGTTATTATATTAAGCAAATTTTGATGAAAATTTATTTTCAAAAATAAGGCTATGACATTTTTTGATACTGATTTATCAGTTCGTGTTATTTTTAGCCTTATTAAATTTAATAAAACTTTGAATGTAATTTTTATGAAATTAATAGAATAAAAATGCCAGCTGTATTTAAATTAGAAAGAGAAAACTAAACTTCTCCTTTCTAACGGTATACACAAGCCAGCATTTTTAGTCGTTTTGAAAGCATGTTCGAGGCAAGTACTTACACAAATTTAAAAAAAAAAAAATTAATTTTATAATTTTAATATTTTTTGTTTTTTAAATAATTAAACGGTGTCTAGATAAGGTGTATTAGGAGTCTACTGACGAGCCAACCTAATACACTATGGCGAAACACTGTTACGTTCCTATTAGTTTAAAATTAACCAATTTATTGGTTAAGGAGTTAGGAGGGTAAATAGAAATATCCACATTACCGACGCTATTTTTTTTTTTAAATTTGCAGTTTAAAATAAAATTAGTCGTAAAAATATTTAAAAAATGTGTATATATGTAATATTATTGCAAAAAAAAGTTATTTTAATTTTATAAATTATGAAAAAACATTATTATTTTAGGTTATGTTACTTACTAAAACTTGGTTTTTACCGAATAATTAATGATTGAATGTGGTAACCTAGATAAAATAAATTGGAAATATAATCTTTGACAATTTATTTATGGTATTTAATTAGTTTCATCTCCCTGTGTCATCACTATCATACTTTTTGTAAGCTCCAAATATGAATTTCCATAAGAGCAATGTTAAACTGCCTATTTTTAATTTGCAATAAAATGAAAATTAATGTGGTAACAAAGGTAAAACCAAGTTCTATTCAACTTTAAAAATGTTTAAATTTAATAATTTTCCAGTTTCATTCAGTTCTGTCATCATTTTTATTTACCCTCCTAACTCCTTAAATTAATAAGAATATCATATTTCAAATTATTGTAATAATTATATTTAATGTATATATTTTTATTCTACACTATTGTAGTATCCAGAATCCTTACACAGATGGGGTTATCCCGTCTCTTAGGAAAATTTTTTGTAATTTTTTTTCTGATAATAAATAAATAAAAAAAAATAAATATAGTTTTGAGAAAGTGAAATATATTGTGAGAAAATTTTAAATATTGAAAAGCTATTGTTTGCTCGATATGTAATAAAAAAATATTTTTTCTTAGTAAAGTAAGAACTAAAAATTTGTATTTAAATTTACCGGTACCAATAAAATATGACTTTTTATATATTTTAGGTCAAATTTTTGCGGTTTTGACGTCGAAAATTTTATACATAAAAGCAAATAATTGAGTGAAAAAATTAATCATTGATAAGTATGAATTGAATTAATTTATCGATCTAGAGAACTTTTGAAGAAATGAATGATTTCTCAAATTCGGCATAATACGTGGATTTCATTTGCAATCACTTTGATTATTTTTAATATTTGAATAAATTTAATCAAGCAGTTTTATATTTTTTTAAATTGAAAATAATAAAAATATTTAAAATAATCAAATAGATTATTAGAAATGATTTTAGCGTTCGTAATTTTTTATAAGTAATTAATTAAGTGGTCTATTCACGAACGAAAGTTGTTATAGCTGAAAAATATTCATTTTATTATATTACTAAACGTGGTATACCTTTAAATACTCACATCGTAAATATCAGCATTATTGATAGAAAATGATTGAAAAACTTTTTATCAATTTTCCAAGAATTTTTTTATCAGAATATTGTGTAATGATGTTATAAACACAAATAAATTAAAAAAAAGTGGATTTTATAAATATTTCTCGAATTGAAAAAAATGCCAGAGCCGGTAGGATTCGAACCCACGATTCTTTCATATCTAGTGAAATCGCTTTAACCAACTAAGCTACGGCGTCTGGGCCAATCCACCGACTTTATTTTGACATTTTCTTCAATTCGAGAAGGCAACTATTCGACCTAGTGCCAAATTTAAATTAGAAATACTCTGGCATTTTTTTCAATTCGAGAAATATTTATAAAATCCACTTTTTTCAATTTATTTGTGTTTATAACATCATTACACAATATTCTGATAAAAAAATTCTTGGAAAATTGAAAAAAAATTTTTCAATCATTTTCTATCAATAATACTGATATTTACGATGTGAGTATTTAAAGGTGTACCACATTTAGTAATATATTAAAATGAATATTTTTCAGCTATAACAACTTTCGTTCGTGAATAGACCACTTAATTAATTACTTACAAATAGATTATTAATAATTAATTAATAATTTATTTTATTATATAAAATTTTAAACAATTTAAAACTGCTTGATACGTTAAAAATAAAAAAAGTGATTGCATATTGCATCAACGAATGTATCATGTCAAGTTTAATAAATCATTAATTTATTTAATAGCTCTGTAAATCGATAAATTCATCTAATGAATATTCTTAAAAAATTTTGAGCAATATTTTGCTTATATAGCAAAATAGCCATATCTAAGTATTATTAAAAAATATTCAAAATTGACAAATATTTAAAATAAAGCTTCATCTCTTCTAAAGAAATTTCAAGAAATCCAATCCGAAAATTTTAAATTAGTAGAACCTTTAACATGCTTATAAGAGGTTCAATACAAAATGTGGCGTAAGCAAATATGAGGAGAATTAAAGGCTATTCCCGGATAAGAAGGACTTCCGAATGCCCTTCCTTACGTCCCTAACCTCAAAAAGTCATTTTTTTAGGTTTTTAGCAAATTTAATAAATTTTCGATAAATTTTACTACATTTAAAGACACGTAAGATGTAGGGCTAGTTAAAAGCGACTTTTTTACACATAAAATAACTCACTTAAAGTGATAGATAATAATTTTAAAGCTTAAAACAGTTTTTACAAGCTGTGTTATGTCATTTTTTTTCAAAAAAATCCTAAGTTTTTGTTATTTTTCCCTTGTTTTCTCGGAACTGGTGATAGGTACACTCTTAATTTTTTTTTTGGTAATATATTTTAGTTGTACAAGGTCACCTTGAAATTTTCAGACAAAACGGTTTGGTGCAACCTACTTAAAAATCCACTCAAAGTGGAGTTTGCAATTTTCGGTTTTTAGCAAATTTTTATTTTATACGATGAAAATGGTAAGTAATTCTGATTTATCAGTGAAATACTTTTTGATTTATTTCAATTTTATACTTTTTTCAATATATTACACTATTTTTAATATTTTTCATGCTAGACTGAAGAAAATATTTCAAAAATATTTCATTTAAAAACGAAAAAAATTGCATTCATTTTGTTCTAAATGAGTAATGTTTTATTCTTTCTGTCTGGAATATTAATATAAGTTCAGAGATGGCAGTTTAGAGGGCAAAAAAAGATGAAAGATAGGCCGCGTCAATTGTTTCACTGTATGACCGGCTGAATAAAATCGGCTAATTATGATTTCATTCTTTTCTCTATATAATCAGGATTCCTCGTAGATAATTAGGCGCTCTCAATAAATAATATATAAGTTTACGTTAATAATGCATGGAGCCGGCTTCTATAGGATTATCTAATATAATATTTTCGGAATATAGTGTCTTTCCGAAGGCCTCCGAGAGCGCCCGATTTTGTACGAGCCATCCTGATTATAGAGAAAAGAGAATCGAATAAACTATGACACTATATTGGTTTTCTTATTGGAGCTGACGGTGGTAAAATTCATTTGCAATATTTTGATTCTGTTAAATTAAAAATTCGACTAGGTTTTTGATTATGTTAAAGTTTATTTTTATCTAATATCTCACATGATTACATTTTTCTGAAACATCATCTGATACTCAAATTAACTGAATAACGCTTTTTCATCGCATTCTCAAAGATCTTTGTTAAGGTTGAATCAGGTGGATAGAAATAGCATTTTTTAGTAAAAATTTCTGGAGATCGAAACTTCTAGAATGTTTAATATTTTTAGCCATTGATCATGTTATGTGTCCCTTAAAATTAAAAAAATAATTTTGAAAATTTATTGACTACTGACGGAGATATTAGCGCTTGAAATTTCACTAATTTTTGAGGGACATAATTAATCAATACTAATTAAAAATTTCAATTTTTAACAATAATGTGAAATATATTTCAAGTTTTTTGATTTTGAAGACATTTTTATAAATAATCTGATTTTAAAAATGAACATTGAATTTAATATTTAAGGCATTATTTAGCATCGATTCATTAAAAAAAATTTTTGATTTTCTACGTTTCGCCACGAATAAATTGAGTTTTTGAAAAATTTAGGTTAGGCCAAAAATCAAAAAACTTGAAATATATTTCACATTATTGTTAAAAATTGAAATTTTTAATTAGTATTGATTAATTATGTCCCTCAAAAATTAGTGAAATTTCAAGCGCTAATATCTCCGTCAGTAGTCAATAAATTTTCAAAATTATTTTTTTAATTTTAAGGGACACATAACATGATCAATGGCTAAAAATATTAAACATTCTAGATAAAAATAAACTTTAACATAATCAAAAACCTAGTAGAATTTTTATTTTTTTTTTTTTTTTATATAACAGAATCAAAATATTGCAAATGAATTTTACCACCGTCAGCTCCAATAAGAAAACCAATATAGTGTCATAGTTTATTCGATTCTCTTTTCTCTATAATCAGGATGGCTCGTACAAAATCGGGCGCTCTCGCAGGCCTTCGGAAAGACACTATATTCCGAAAATATTATATTAGATAATCCTATAGAAGCCGGCTCCATGCATTATTAACGTGAACTTATATATTATTTATTGAGAGCGCCTAATTATCTACGAGGAATCCTGATTATATAGAGAAAAGAATGAAATCATAATTAGCCGATTTTATTCAGCCGGTCATACAGTGAAACAATTGACGCGGCCTATCTTTCATCTTTTTTTGCCCTCTAAACTGCCATCTCTGAACTTATATTAATATTCCAGACAGAAAGAATAAAACATTACTCACTTAGAACAAAATGAATGCAATTTTTTTCGTTTTTAATTGAAATATTTTTGAAATATTTTCTTCAGTCTAGCATGAAAAATATTAAAAATAGTGTAATATATTGAAAAAAGTATAAAATTGAAATAAATCAAAAAGTATTTCACTGATAAATCAGAATTACTTACCATTTTCATCGTATAAAATAAAAATTTGCTAAAAACCGAAAATTGCAAACTCCACTTTGAGTGGATTTTTAAGTAGGTTGCACCAAACCGTTTTGTCTGAAAATTTCAAGGTGACCTTGTACAACTAAAATATATTACCAGAAAAAAAATTAAGAGTGTACCTATCACCAGTTCCGAGAAAACAAGGGAAAAATAACAAAAACTTAGGATTTTTTTGAAAAAAAATGACATAAATCAGCTTGTAAAAACTGTTTTAAGCTTTAAAATTATGTTCTATCAATTTAAGTGAGTTATTTTATGTGTAAAAAAGTTACTTTTAACTAGTCCTACATCTTACGTGTCTTTAAATGTAGTAAAATTTATCGAAAATTTATTAAATTTGCTAAAAACCTAAAAAAATGACTTTTTGAGGTTAGGGACGTAAGGAAGGGCATTCGGAAGTCCCAATACAGGTGAAAGGTGATCTTTTGGTACCCAAAGTATGCCCTGAAAATTTCACGGCAATCGGTTTCGTGGGCCGGAGCCCCCTTCATATTCGGGAATAGCCTTTGTAATCATGCGAAAGGAAAAAAGGCTAAGTAGGTCAAACAACATATGCAGCAAAATTATCTGCTGAAACAATTTGCACGTAAAATTAATTCTTTCTTATTGTTTATTTTTATTTTAAGGCCCTCGTGAATTTATAATTTGCTTAAATCATGCATGAAACGATTGAGTATTTTAATAACTCCAGATTTGGATATATCAGCTGCAATACATATAGCAATTAAATGAATACTCGACAATGAAGAATTAATATTGGGCATATTTTGAATGGAAACATAAAAAACGCTTAATTTATGGGCAGCTGTTTTTTTACCCAAAGGGTTGTTAATAACTATGTTGTCATTATAAAATTGCAACCTAAGAGCTGTAGGATATTTTTGAAAATCGGATTTTCCTTAAAAGATTCTGCATCTCAATAATTTGTGTGAAAACCGTCATTTCTACTTTTTTCATTCTGTACATAATCGTAAACTTCTGTATTTGATAATACTAGTTTTAAAGTTTCAATTATAAGATTATACATAAAAGTTTCAGGGATTTCTTTCAATGTATATACAAAGTTTACTATTCTGTATTCCAAGCAATAATAAATTTCTTTAGGCTCTACATATTTATATTCTTTTTTAAGAGATTTAACTTGCCCTCTATGCGTTCTATACTGTTTAAAACAATCTGGTATTTTAAATTTTTAAAAAAATTTTTGAGTTTTTAACGAAGGAGTATAAATACCTTCTTCACTCAAAAAATCAATTACTATATCTTGAATGTCATATAATATTATTATTATTTTAAAAAATTCCAGCAGATTCAGAAAAGTTATCAGCAATTGAAGCATTGGTAATGGAATATGCAGCTTTAACATCAGCAACTAACTTGCAAACATGTTTTGAGAAGTCAATATGGTGTTCATTTTGCTTAGTTAAATTCGAATACTTTATATCATATTTATTAGTATTATTAATGTATAGAATATGAAAATTTTTCAGATGAAAGTACCAATGACTTAGTGTTGTAAATTTTTTTTTCTCTCGTATTTTTTTTATTCTAGTTGGATTGTGAAGATGGCAACGCTGATCGGTTATGCCAAAGAAATATACAAAATCATAATCTAAATAACATGAATTGTATAAATACTGTAAGAACTTGTACTTGGCCAAGGGAACACAACGCATCTTAAAGTGCAGTGAAAGTTGGCCAGCGTGGGCGTGACTGGACTTGGTCCAGTCAGTGTTTGTACTTCCAACTCCAAGTATTATTTATTGTATTTGTATGATTGAGTGTGCGAATGTGTTATGTTTTAATTAATCTCTGAGCAGCATCAGCAAGCACCATAAGGCCTGCCCTTTTCAGGGCGGGCATAAATATATTAAACGTAAGGACTGCTGCTCAGAAAACGCCATGTCAAGTTTCTTTCTTATTTTTTAATAAATTTTTAATAAAGTGATCCCTTCTAATTCTTTTTATATTTCCTTTCTAATTTTTTTATACTTAAATTCAATGTAACTTTCTTTTAACAATATACTAATAAAATTTACTGTCCACTATCAAAAAGAGCTTGAATCTATAACAAAGTTTCTGATTTTTAACTGTTCTCTTCGTACACAATAAAATATATAATAATCTACAATACTCTTCTAGTTGTTATATAACATAAAAATTAATAACTATTAGTTTCTTAGGTATCCTTGCAGCAAGCTCATTGGTTAGCTATAATTATAGGTACAACGTCTCAGCAAAAATTTAATTTATAACAATATGTATAATTTAAATTAACTCTTTACTTATAATAAAGGTAAATAAATAAATCGATCTATCCAAGTAAAATTTTGATCTTATATATTTCTAATTGACGTTTCGTCGATCCATGTCGACCTTATCAAAACTGTAATAATTTTTTTACAAAATAAATGTTATAATATATATATATATGTATAATAATGTACACTACTTACAATTTTAATATAAAAATAAATTCAAAAATGAATTATGTCATAATTAAACAAAGTTTAAAATCAAGATAATAGAAAAATATGATAATATTTTATAAAACAATAACAAATTATAAATTAATATAAAAAATGTTGACATGACTATTTAATAACAATTCACATAATTCTAAGAAATTAACAGCTGATAAAAAAGTATAATCATAAAAGTTATTGAAACAAAAACGACATCTACAACTATTGATTGATAATGGAAAATGTGATATTTATCGATAAATCAGAAAACTAATATGATATTATATTGATAAGGTAGTGATATTTAATATTATTGATTTTGAAAAGTATATTTATTTTGTCTTTTTTTCATTTTATGTAATGAATGTAAATAAGGCTTAAAGAGCTGTTGAGAATCCTATTTTTTATTCAAAGGATCATCTTGGATGTTTATATGTAATATTTCAGAAATGCGTCTTTTGCCAAATGAAGGTTCATGATCTAAAATTTAAAAATTTTTCCAATCAAAATTGTGATTTGTCTTCTTAAAATGTTCTACAATCACAGTATCATTTTCACAAACTTCCATGATATTTGAGATTTCACTTTCAAGACTGTTATTATTTTTCTCAACAGTTTTTAAGCCTTTAGACCTTGTTTTCATACTATGTGTATTAGTGATAGATAAAGTACGTGCTTGATGAGCTTTTTTAATTTTATTGATTTTATTACTAATCCTACTTATACTACTTTCATGTTCATCAATTCGAACAATTGCTTCTCTTTTTGTTTCCCCTACATATGATTTGTTACAATCATTGCATTCAAATCTGTAAACCACATTGGTTCTATTTTCCTTATTTAATTTATCTTTGCCTTTGACAACGACATTGCTTAAGTTATTGGCAATTATAGGAATAGCAATAATGTCATTCTTGCTTAAAACTTTCTGAATGCCATGAAAGTAACCATCAACAAAGGGTACGCAAACTTTGGGTTTTTTAGCAATTATTTCATTGTATATATTACGAGTATGAACATCACTATCTTACAATCTATACTTTATACTGTCTAATCTTTTTTTGATGTAATAATTAATAAAATTAAAAGGATAATTATTGTTTGTTAAGAATTGTTTGACCAAATCTAAATTTTCAGTATGAAACTTAGAATCAGATAACAATATGGCTTTATCAACAAGAGTATAAACCATGCCAATTTTTTGATACTTTGTATGGCCAGAATTGATATTTTCCAGGTTTACTAGGTATATAATGGGTAAAACTGGTACGCCCGGGCGCGCCCCCGATATGAAAAAAGCTGCTTGTCAATAGTTAAATTGTTACTTATTGGGGCAATTTTATCACAAAAAATACCGATTGCACTGTGTTTGGTATGTAAAAATATGGTTACTGGCTAATTTTTAAGGCTCTAAGTGGCTTGGTTGTGATTTGGCAGCTGTTTTTACAATTTTGATTCTTTTTGAATTCTCAGCCAGCCGTATGCTTTTTATTTTCTGGACGCCCTAAATAAGCCTAAAAAATATTTTCTATATAAAGCTAGGTAGTAAAAATCCCCGTCCAATCCGAATCTGACCATATTTTTTCGGTAAAACTTCAGGAAAACCCGGAAAATTGGAAAAACTAAAGGAAACTTTCAAATACAAAGTTCTCAATAAGCGTAACTTTTTTTTATTTTTTTTTTTTTGGTTACTTTGTTTTTGTTTCTTTTGCAGCGTCAATGAGGCCTATAAAATTTTACACAGGAGATTGTCAACGTAAAATTTCCCGAAGAATGCGAAAATAAAGTCAGATTTTGGATTTTCTATCAGGAAATGCGAGAAAATCGGAAAATTCAGAAAATGAAAAATATTCAAAATCATTTTTTTGAGCCTAAAATTAATTTTTAAGCATTTAAAAGGCAAATGCGACAAAAAAGGATTTTACCACCATAAAAAGTATGGGAAAACACATTTAAAAAAAATAAAAAAAATTTTTAAAAAATGACGCGTTTTGAGAAATTTGTATTTGAAAGTTTCCTTTAGTTTTTCTGATTTTCCGGCTTTTCCTGAAGTTTTTCCGAAAAAATATGGTCAGATTCGGATTGGACGGGGATTTTTACTACCGAGCTTTATATAGAAAATATTTTTTAGGCTTACTTAGGGCGTCCAGAAAATAAAAAGCATACGGCTAGCTGAGAATTCGAAAAAAATCAAAATTGTAAAAACAGCTGCCAAATCGAAATCAAGCCACTTAGAGCCTTTAAAATTGGCCAGTAACCATATTTTTACATACCAAACACAATGCAATCAGTATTTTTTAAATTCAAGACATTGACCTCAGACTTGGGTAAAAATTGCTAAGAACTACCGAATTATATTTTATTGGTTTTATCGTTTTTAATAATCAAATATTGAGTTTCTGGTTTTGAAATAATATATATATTTTTTTAAATATTATAGTTTATGAAAACAAAAGAGTGTAAAATAAAATTTGCAACCTAATTAATTTTATTAACAAATATAAAGATGTGGGTACACGGGTACCTCTGCCAGCCCGCAGCGTAAGTAAATCCTGCCGGCCACGCAAGGGTTAAATCTTTTTTCAATACTATTTTTGACTAAATCAATAGGTACGTAAGTGAATAAAGAAGTTGCATCTAGACTGATTAAAATATGATTATTGGGTATGGAAACTTCAGAAATTTTTGTAATAAAATGTTGACTATTTTTAATATAGGAGGCAGGTTTTTTGATACTTGTAGTTAATAAGGTACTAATAAATTTTGCTAAAAAATATGTGGGAGTGTTAATAGTAGACAAAACAGGTCTTAATTTATAATGTAATATCCCGTTATGATCAATAATGATTTTGTCTACCTTAGGAAGTCCATACAGTCTCGGCAATACCGTATCAGTTTGAGTTAATGCCCAATCATGGTAAGATTTATTGAAAAACCCATTGATATTCCAAACATGTAAAAAATTTTGAGTATCTTTTCTTAATTGAATTAAAGGATTAAAATCAAGTCTAGTATAAGTAGACTTGATCGACGAAACGTCAATTAGAAATATATAAGATCAAAATTTTACTTGGATAGATCGATTTATTTATTTACCTTTATTAATTTTTTATCAAGTGATAAAACTTCATCAATTATCTTTACTTATAACATAGGCGTTACGTTTCAATTGTTTTTAAAAATGCATAATTGCAAAAAATTTCTAGTATAATTTCCAGACTATAATTTTTTAAACTATAAATGCAAAGATCGAATTAGATAATAACCTCATTGATAAATAAATGATTAATTATATTCATACGTGTGTTTGAAAATTATTTTATAAATAAAATTAACATAACGTTTAAATAGTTTTCGTCAACTGTTTCAGATAATTCATTTTCATTTTTATTACTCTTCAAATAACACAAACAAATAATCGAGTATTAAAAATTCTATTGAAAAAATTTATAGGTTTGTAAATCAATTCTACTTATCAGAGTTATTATTTTTGATTATTAAAATTACTTTTTCATTCAATTTAAAAGATTTTTCTTATATTAAAAACATTGGTTATTAATGATTAACTAAAATGTTGCAAGACAATTGAAAACTTTGCACATAAAGGTATAATAATAATTAAGAATCAATAAGGTAATGCAACAAAAGCGGGAAAAGTAATTACATCACAGCTGCGGGGGAGTCTATATGTGAAGAGTCAAGGATTGTTATTCAATAGAGAGCAGTTCAGATTCAGATTAATAGCGGAAAGTTTCTAAATTAAAAAACACGTTATAAAAATATGAAAAATAATTATTTACTTAAAACTATTATAAATTATAAATACTAAATACAAAACTCTCGCGACTGGCGTATCATACAGGAGAAAATGATTCATTTAAAGAACATGTTTAATGTTGTATTACGGTGTCCAAGTCACTAATTAAACTATATATTATTATTACCTTATATATATCCGTCTAGTGACTTCGTTGAATTACGTCAATACCAATTGATAATGATAATAATAATAACGACAATAATAATGATAACAACAATTATAATAGTGTTCATAATAATTTTTTTTTTTTTTTTGCACTCGGGGCAGGGGGGTGAGAAGGCACTTACGCCCGAACAGAACCGGTATCTGAACAGTGTCGGACTCCAAGGGGCAAGGCACTCTGCAAAAGACAGATGCCTTGCCCAAAGCATACCGACAAAACTCACCCCCCATTCTCTGCCTTATATAAGTCACACCCGGAACCGTTTATCACATTACATCGGGTTGACTTAGGCCATGTATCCTCTTTAATGAAGATCCTTTCTTTCTTTTGTCCTCTCATCCTGGAGGTTCCTTATTTCTCCTTCTTGTTATTTCGCCATGTCGTCAAATAGATATATACATAGGTTTATAAATTAATAAATATATAAATATATAAATAAATAAATAAATAAATTAATATCCTTGTACGTCCTGCATTATCCCCCCATTGGTGCCGCGTGCAAGAACCGTCTATTTTGACTGCTCCTACACGCGGCTCATAGTTAGGGTGTCGTCAATAACTTTTTTGTACGCAGAATCTCCTCCACGTACCTTGCCACGACGCTCCATGATTCCTCGTTCTGGAGCATTTTTCCGACTATGTTATCGGGTGTGACTTCTTCAAACTCTGCTTCCAGCGCTCTCCTTTTAGTTATCCAGCGGTCACACTCGAAAAACGTGTGTCATCTCGTTTGTCGGGACAAAATACATATTCAGGGCTCACGACCTTTCCCATCCTGAAGAGATAAGATTGGAAAAGCCCATGGCCACTGAGGAACTTTGTCAAGAAGTAGTTTACCTCTCCGTGCCCTCTCTGAGTCCAGGGCGCGACCTTTTTTATGAGGCGCCTGGTCCATGCACTGTCTACGCGGTTCTCCCAGACCAGTTTGCCACGCCAACATTGTAGCTCTCCTAACATCCGCTTTAATATATTCTAGGTCTCTCTCATTTTTCCTTTCGTATGTAAGCTTGCGCTCTTTGGCAAGTAGCTGAATGGGAATAATTCCTGCGATAACAAGAACTGCCGCTTCCGAGACAGTCCTGTATGCGCAAGAAACCCTCAGAGCACCCTGCCTCTGCACTCTTATCATACCTTTCGAATATATATCCTTATCCAGTGCCTCACTCCAAATCTCCGCTCCGTACAGTATGATGGAGTGAGTTACGGACATTAGCAGCTTTCTCCTGCTGGACTTTGGTCCACTCATGTTCGACATCAGCCTGCTCAGAGCTAACGTCGTGGTACCTGCCTTCTTGACCCTTTGAGAAATATGTTCGAAATAGGTCCGCTTCGTATCCAAAGCTATTCCAAGATATTTGGCGAACCTTTTCGTCTCTATAATGGTATCCTCGTCAACCCGTATTGGAATAACGGTATTGATTTGCTTCCCCGTGAACATCACGATCTCGATCTTAGCGACTGCCAGACTTAATCCGTGCTCTTCCATCCATACGTTTGTCTTTAACATGCAGACGCTCAAGCTATCCTGTGCTTGTTGCACGTTCCTTGCTATGATCACGAGGGCAATATCATCCGCATAGCCTATCATAAAGCAGCCATCCGCTAGCTCCATCCTCAGGATACCATCATAAGAGATGTTCCATAGGTCAGGTCCCAATATGGAGCCCTGAGCTGCACCAGCTGTCACTTTCCTACTTCTCTTCCCTTGAAGAGTCTCGTACAATAGTACTCTGTCACTTAGGTAACTCTTCATTACCCGCATCAAATAATTTGGTACTGCAAAGTCATTTAGTCCTTGAAGGAACTTTGTCCACTTTGTAGAATTGAATGCGTTCTTGACGTCCAGGGTGACCAAAAGAGTAATTTTACGTGAGTAATGATTACCCGTTTGGGCCCTGGTTATCGCGTCAACAACCTCCTTCACAGCCCCGATCGTGGACCTCCCCCGTCTAAATCCGTATTGCCGAGGAGATAAATCCCCTGCTGCTTCTACTGCGTTTAAGATACGCGGTTGTAGCATTTTTTCGAAGCCCTTTCCAGCTGTATCCAGCAGTCCTAGTGGTCGCGGGAGTGTGGGATCTCCCTTTCCTTTACTGATAAGGACCAACAGTGCCTTTTTCCATCGCCTACTGAATACTCCAGCTCGTAGGCACGAGTTGTACATCATTAACATCAATTACTGACACTCGTGCGCAGCGATTCTTATAATTTCGGCTGGTATGCCGTCTGGGCCGGGGGCTTTCTTATTTCTGAGAGAGTCTACGGCAGCGAACAGCTCTTAATGCGTGAAGTCCGGGATTTCGGTTACCCTAATGTCCTCCTCTTGATCTATTCTCGTCGGGTGCATCGGAAACAGAGCATCAACTACTGTCCTTGCTTCCTCTTCGTCCATTAGTGAGCTAGCAGCAAATCCCCTTAGCTTTTTCGTGACTATCTTGAAGCGCAATCCCCAGGGATCGTTGTCCACTTCAAGGCACAGATTCCTTTCGCAGCGGATATTACTGGCATTGATTGCCCGCCTCAAAGATCGCTTCTCTTCCTTATGAACTCACATCAGTTCCCTTGTTTCTTCGCGAGACTTGGCCCTAGTTGCTCTTCTTCGCGTCATGTGGCTTTGCCTGCGTAACTCTGCAATTTCTGTGCTCCACCAATACACAGATGGGTTTCTTCCATTAAACCTTTTTCGAGGCATGGAAGCGTCACATGCTTTTTTGAGCAGCGTCATTACTTCCGATACTACATTCTACGCGTCTTCCTTACTTCCTACGCTGCGGGGTTTCATTAGAATTGCCCTTTGTCCCGTCATTAAAACTCGTATAAATTTTTCTTTGTTCAGCTTATTGAGGTTCCAGCCTCTTGGTTTTGGCCTATATGCCTCTCCAGGGGGCAGTCTCTCATGCTGAATTTCGAACGAGATGTACTGGTGGTCGCTCGCAGTAAAGACTTCCATAACGTGCCAGTTATTGACTCTCATACTCAGGCCTTCGGATGCGAAGGAAACGTCAATTATTGTTTCAGTGTAGCTGGGCCTTCTAAAAGTGTTCATAATAATAATAATAATAATAATAATAATAATAATAATAATAATAATAATAATAATCCCAGGAACACAAGGATGCTAAACACCGGCTGGCCAAAGCTATCCGTCAAAGCAAGGCTCGATGCCTGCGTTCATTACGCGAGGATGTAAACAAAGACCCCTGGGGTCTTGGTTACAAAGTCGTAATGGGCAAGTTGAACCGGGGGTCTGACAACATGATGGACGCAGTTTCGACCGAACGAATCATCGGCGCTCTCTTCCCTGAGCGGCCTATCCGGGAAAACCCGGTAGAGGCGATACCCAGGGAGGAAGTGCCGTTATTCAGCGAGGACGAGATGGTGAAGGCCATCAAGGCAATGAAAAATGGCAAGGCGCCGGGGCCGGACGGGATACCAGCGGAAGTGCTCAAACGAGCGGTCAAAATAATCCCTGGTATCCTGTTAAGCATGTTCAATGCATGCTTGGTGGCGGGAGTGTTTCCAAAGCAGTGGAAGGTGGCACGTCTCGTGCTCTTGAACAAGGGTAAAGGTGGAGCCCCGGACTCTCCATCATCATACAGACCCTTGTGCATGTTAAACACCATCGGAAAGGTGATGGAGAGCATGCTCCGGGCAAGGTTGAGAAGAGCTATCGAGGAGGGCGGTGGCCTTTCCGAGGAGCAGTATGGATTTCGTGAGGGGCATTCCACGATAGACGCCATCCGGCGTGTCGTGGATACCGTAGAGGCTGAGAGGGAAAAGCGGCCTGCAATTCGCAAAGACGTCCTTCTTGTAACGTTGGACGTCAAAAACGCTTTAAATTCGGCCAGGTGGGATGACATGATCCGGTCTCTCGAGTACGATTACCGGATACCCAGGTATCTGGGTAACGTAATAAAGGACTACCTACGGGACCGGAGACTGCTCTACGACACGCTCGATGGCAGGCGACAGAGGGTTCTGAGTGCGGGCATTGCCCAAGGTTCGGTTCTCGGACCAGACCTGTGGAATGCCTTTTACGATGGCCTGTTGCGCGTTCACCTCCCGGAAGGAGCTTCTCTGATCGGGTACGCGGACGGCGTGGCTCTGACCATCACTGGCAGGGACATGCAGGTAACCCAGGAGAGGTTGAATCTAGTCATGAGACAGATCAACCTCTGGATGGGCGAGCACGGGCTCCAGCTCGCGATCCCAAAAACGGAGATCGTACTGCTGACCCGTCGAACAACAATTTCCACGGACATCGATGTAAATGTCGATGATGGTGGAAACCCTCACACGATCCAAGCCAAGACATCGGTTAAGTACCTGGGAGTTCTGCTTGATAACAAGCTGAACTTCTGGGAACAATTTCAGAGGTCGAGTGAGAAGGCCGCGTCGATCGCATCCTCCTTGTCAAGGCTCATGGCCAACATAGGAGGGCCCAAACCCGGGAAGCGAAGATTGTTGATGTCCGTTGTCAACTCTGTCCTGCTTTATGGATCTGAGATCTGGGCGGATATCACCAAATTTGCCAAGTACAGACATAAAATATCGTCTGTGCAGCGGCAAGCGGCCCTGAGGATCGCCTGCGCGTACCATACGGTATCGCTCGAAGCGATCCAGGTAGTAGCATCGGTCATACCCATCGACCTGCTAGCGTTGGAGCGGAAATACATTTACGATAGTGTAGAGGACCGCGAAGTGGCATCCACTCGCGCCCGCTCCAGCTCTATGGGAAAATGGCAGGAACGGTGGAAAAAGGAGGAAGAGAAAAATGCCCGATGGACGCGCAGACTGATTTCAGATCTGCAGGCATGGACTGGACGACAACATGGGGAGGTGGATTTTTACCTCACCCAATTCTTGACTGGACACGGGTATTTCCGTGCAATGTTGAAACATTGGCATAAGGTGGCAACAGAGGAGTGCTTGCACTGCCCAGGCGAGAAGGATACAGTGGAGCACACTTTCTTCGGATGTATGCGCTACGTGGAAGGGCGCCCGCCCTTCCCGATTTGGAGGCCAGAGAAGGTGGTTCCGGAAATGCTACGGAGTTCTGAAAATTGGAACAAAGTAGCAGAGTACGTAAGGGCCACCTTGTTGAAGAAAAAGGAGGAGGGCTTTCTATCGTAGATTGCTCTCCTGTCACTAGGCTGGGGGAAGGCAGCGGCCAGTTGCCTAGGCTGCGCGTCCCAAACTGAAGTTATACCTGAAAAGGGAGTTCCGGTTTGGGGCAAACAAGCGCAGGGGGGTTTATAGTGTGTTTATCCAGTAAGAATCTGGGGCGTAGCCGGCGACCGCGTTCGCCGGTGGTCTCCCAGTTGTACACTTTGTGCAACTGGGCGGTCATGGAAATTTGCGGGCCTTTAAGGCCCGCAAACACTCCATGGCTGATGTAAGATTCACAAGATTCCCTTGACAAAAAAAAAAAAAAAAAAAAAAAAAAAAAAAATAATAATAATAATAATAATAATAATAATAATAACAATATCAAAAATAATAATAGTAACAAAATAAAAAATTTGAGAAACCAGTTTTTCCATAACGTTAAAATAATTAATCATATAAAAAAGAAACTGAAAGATAATAATGCTCTCATCACTAAAGCAGATAAAGGCGAAACTGTAGTTGTAGTAGGCGCTGACACCTATGATAAAAAAGCACAAGACTTTCTTATAAAAAATAATATTCAGGAATTAGACATGGATCCAACAGAAAATTTTGTGAAAAATCTAAACTCTAACATCGAAGAAAGCAGTTCTATTTTTAACAGCTCCCACAAACGCTTTCTTAAGCCTATCAAAGCATCCACACCTGAATTTATTGGCCTACTTAGAACACATAAGGATGGAATACCTATTCGTCCTGTCGTAAATCGTAAAACTGCTCCATCTTACAATACTGAAAAATCTTTACTACATATTTTATCATCTAACATTAATATTAAAAATAATCACAGCATAAAAAATAGCATAGAATTTGTGAATAAAATAAAAAACATCAACATTCAGAAATCTTATAAAATAGCCTCCCTTGACATAGTAAATTTATACACGATGATACCAGTGAATGAAACCATAGACATCTTAAAAAATGAATTACACCAAAATAGCTGTCTCAGCGAATTGGAAATAAAGGAAATCATCAAACTTCTAAAAACCGTTTTGTCACAAAATTATTTTACATTTAATGATAAATTCTACTACCAGAGTAACGGTTTGGCAATGGGATCACCTTTATCTGGATTTTTCGCTGACATTTACTTAAATTATTATGAACAAAAATATCTTTTTTCAAATAACAATGTTATCACAAAAAATAATATTTTCTATACACGTTACGTTGATGATACTTTCATCATATATAATGGTACCAACAGGCAGCTAGATTCCCTGAAATCTTATTTAAATAACATAAACAGCAATATACAATTTACTCTTGAAACAGAAAATAACAATAGCATAAACTTTTTAGATATCACTGTTACAAAAAACAATAAACAATTTGATTTTAATATATACAGAAAGCCAACTACTACAGATCATGTTATACCTGTTGACTCACATCATCCTCATTCACAGAAAATGGCAAGTTTCAATTCATTTATCCATAGATTACTAACAGTACCTTTAAATCAAGAAAATTAAACCAATGAAATACACACCATAAAATATATAGCCATTGCCAATGGATACAATAGTAATATAATTAATAAATTAATTTACAAACATAAAAACCGCATAATAAAACCTGAAACCAAATATGTGTCAGCAATATATGGAAATTACACTCCGTTTACGTTAATAAATACTTTCAGGAACTTTAATTATCAAGTGGGCTTCAGGACGAACAACAAGTTATCTAAATTATTAAAGAAGAGAAAACACACACCCCTACATCAGAAATCAGGAATTTACAAGCTTAATTGTAATGATTGTGACTCCTTTTACATCGGGCAAACTGGGAGGAAATTTATGGCTAGATATCCGGAGCATGTACCACCTAAGAATCCAAGAGCTCCTATAGTTATAGAAAATATCAAATCTAATTTTGCTAAACACATCATCAGCAAAAAACATAACTGTACAAGCCTAGAAAATAATTTAACCCCCCTTCATATATGCAATAAGGGAAACATCATGAATACCTTAGAAGAATTTGAAATTTATAAAGCCTTCAAAATCCAAGACTCAAAAGATAAAATATTAAATGATCAATTGCATTTTAAATCGCATGCATTATATAATACAGCAATAAATATTCTACAAAATCAACAATAACAAGAATAATAATTGTACAATATTTACATCTAAACGTAAACATACGGCATAATATTCTTTAATTTTGAAAAATAAAATTTATTATATTAAAATTTAAAATTCAAATAAAAATATTATACCTGCCAGTGCCACGCCGGCTATCTTTGCGCGCGCTTGTTATGTTTGCAAACGTTATGTTCGCTTATAAATATGGTATTTTAAGTGTTTTAAGTGTTTTAAACGTTATTTATTAACTTATGTAAATATATTAGTGTTTTTTAAACCCTGATGATGGAATTATTTAATTCCGAAACGCGTCGGTATTGACGTAATTCAACGAAGTCACTAGACGGATATATATAAGGTAATAATAATATATAAATGATTCATGTACATATGGAGGTTTTTCTCATTTAAAAAATTTCCGCACTCAGAGCCTTTTTTGGCTAATCTACAGTTTTCCATATAAGGAGTGGAAGATCGTGAAAAATTTTTTCAAAAATGAAAAGAGCTGGTCTAAGTTTAATTATTAAATAAATTGAAACGCGTTTCATTAAATATCTCAAAATTGTTAAAATGTAGATATGGAGGTTTTTGATCTGTACGGCAGTGCAGTTTAATGTTTAATTCTTCAACACTCTTATACTTAGTAAGCTATTATCTGTTAAATGGTGGGCTTTAATTCAACACATCTCTCATCAACTAATTATTAACACATAATAATTTTACATCTCATCTCATCTTAATTTATTCTTCTCTTAATGATCTTCTAAAACTTTTCCAAAATTTAATCCTATTTCTGTTATTTAACGCATATCTAATCTCATATTTAATTCTCATTTCTAATATCAATTTCCCCTCGAATAATAGTTATGAAACAACTAGCCTTAAATGAGGGCAAAAATTATCCTTTAGCAGCAAAATTTTTTGACCCTTTGGACTGGTTAGCATCAGTAAGTATCCCAATTTTAAAAAAAATAAAAATTAGTAAATGGTTAAAATATATACCAAGACCTGAATATATTTTGCAGGCATTTCAAAATTGGCATATGCGGCTTGCACTTATCTTAAAGTTATTCATAAGGGCAGAAGTACAGTACATTCAGTTTCAACTAAATCAAGGGTATCTCTTATAAAATCTGTGCAAACAATATCAAGGTTAGAACTCAACGTAGCCTTTTTATTAACAAAATTAAATAGAGAATTAAATTTAGATTCGGTTAAAATATTTTTATATACAGACTCCATAGATGTACTTCAGTAATTAAAGGAACATTCTTCCAAGCGGCCTACATTTGTGGCTCATAGGTGTTCTAAAATACATGCGTATCTCCCTGATGCCTCTGGAACAACGTCAGCACGCACGATAACCCTGCTGACTGTGCGTATAGAGGCAAACTTCCTGATGATTTGGAATCTTTTTATTTGTAGTAGGAGTCGTGTTATTAGAACTCCTCGTAGCACTAAAAATGGTTTTCAGTGTAAGTCGGACAATGTTGTGTCGTATAATTGTAATTTTAATTTGAATAAGAATAAAAAAATAAATCATTGGAATTTGTTAAATAAATATTTGGATCTTCAAAAACTCTTAAAAATAACGTCATATATCTTTCATTCAACGTCATATATATTTCATAGATAAACTGTTAATAAAAACTAAGACAAAATTTAAAATAGGCATTAAAAAGAGCTACAATTATTTAATAGTTGCTGGTTTCAAGTTATATATCAATTAAATATTTTTTATAACCCCTTCTGTTTCTGAGTTGGTCAGAGCTAAATTAATTTGGATTTTTATTGTACAACAATCCCATTTTAAAAATGACATAAAATATCTTGAAAGTGGTTGGGATATAGAAAATTCTAATCGGCGTAATATAGATCTTTGTATGGAAAAAAATTTAAATTAAAAGTCGGTGGTAGGGTACAAGCATCATTATTGGACTCCGATAAAAAATGTCAATTGTCAATTTTCTAACTTATTAATTGGTTAATTTCATGAAAAGAAATTGCATGTTGGGATTAGGCTAACTCATTCAACAGTTAGGCAAAAGTATTGTGTAATTAAAGCTAAAAGATTGATTAGGTCTTATATAAATGAATGTTATATATACGCTTTAGTTTAGCCTCATATCAACACATTCGTTATACAGAGGTTTCCACTAACAACAAGCGCCTGTAGTTCCGGAACCACAATTAATATACTTTCTCAGTTTATTCGGACATACAAATAAGAACATGTATCTCACTTTCTATTTTTATCTAGAATACTGAGAAAGCTTAACTGCCAATTACGAACCTACCGCTCAATTGCCAGTGAAAAACGAGGGAGAGAAGAAAGGAATGAGAAGGGAAATATGTATAGGGAAAGATCCAATCACTAATACCAAGGAGTATTTATACACTTCCTGATACCACCATTTTTATAAGGGTATGGTTTCTCCCTTGGATAAGGACCGGTAATTTTAGGGAATCATGTAACCGATTCCAGTTTATAGTGGCGCGAAAAAATCCATATATATGGAGAAAAAACGCCCACTTACATGATATACGGTGGCGCCATGTAGAACCCTCTACATCAACACGCCACCTGGAGTTTAGTAGCGCGCAAGAACAAATTTCATTAATATATAAATTTTTTTATTTTTATATAAATAAAATTTTGCCGAGGCTGGGAATCAATCCCGCAATCTTTATGTTAAGAAGCGGGAACGTTACCTCTGAGCTACTGACGCTCTTTTAAATGAATGTAATATTTGTATTTAATATAGGGCTGATACAGTGGCTCAAAAGGTGGAGATTTTACCTGCAGTTAGAGTTATTAGACCTGATAATCTATTCAGGCATACGGGTGTTGATTACGCAGCTCTAGTGGACATTTTACGTTTTAGAGGACAGGGTAGTCACACTTATAAAACATATATCGCGGTTTTTGTTTGCATGGCTACAAAAGCGGTGCATCTAGAGTTAATTTGTGGTTATTCTAGCGAAGACTTTATAACCGCTTTCCGTAGATTTACCTCAACTAGAGATCAGCGCTATGGTTTGCATAGTGACCAAGGTATGACATTTGTCGGTGCCGATAAGCTCTTAAGGCAGATGTACATGGTCTTTGGACTACATGCAGAAGCTGGTTGGCTCATTGGCTGATGAAGGTACCTCTTGTGCGCCTCATTTGGGGATCTGGAAAGCGGCCGTAAAGCCTATCAAACATCATATTAGAAGGATTTTGGGAAGAAATAAAGAAATTCTATACCCTTATCAATCAGATCAAATCCTGTTTGAACTTTAGACCGTTGATACCTCTAACTAAGGACCCTTCAGATAACCAATTTTTATCCCCTTCTTTAATACTCACTCAGGCAGAGTCCAATATCCCCCTTAACCATATCATTTGAATGAAAAAATACTTCCTTTGCAACGCTATAAGCTAGTGCAGCGGATGATCCAGGACTGGTAGAGACAGTAGTCACTGGAGTATCTCCAAAAGTTGCAACAGTGACATAAATAGCAAAAGAAAAATAAAAATTTACATGTCAAGGATGTGGACTTAATTGGCTAGGAAGTTTCTAATCAAAAATACTACTTTCATTCATTAGTCCAATACTTGTTACGTGCGATAACACCTCCATATAGAATTTAGTAAAAATCAGAGTTACAGTCCAAGGACCAAACATATTATAGTAAAAAGAGGCTATGCCAAGTAGTGCATCGAAATAAAATCAATTCTTAAATTTGTCGGAAAAATCTGGGGGAAAAATGGGGTGAAAATGCCCCCCTTCATTTCCGCAATATTTTCTTCCGGCGTTTTTGTATTAACATCTTCCCGAAGTGAATGCAAAAGGTTTCAGATGGATTTGACCTTTTTCATAATCAGGTAGAGGTTTGGCCTTTTTTTAACAGATAGCCCCGCTCTATTATTCTAAGTCCCTAAACCTTAATTATTCCAAGTCGCTAAATCGATATTATTCTAAGTCCATATTCCTGTATTATCCTAAGTCCTTAAAACTAGATTTTTCTAACTCTCCTAATTATTCTAAGTCTCATTTGCCCCCCCCCCCTTAATTTTCAAGTTCTGAAGTAACCCTGCCTATAAACATGTTCCATGTTAAAAATTAATACAAGAAAACCCTTAAAAAGGGGTAGTTTTGCTGCTTAAATGGTGTTCCTTTATCTCCCAGCCACTTTGGACCTCGGATTCGAATTCAACGGCACAAAAAACTTATGGTAGACCTTTACTTAAGTCCCCCTCATTATACCTGGAGTAAATGTATGTCATATGCTACTAACTTAAACAAATGATGCTTAATTGGCAAATTGTTTGATATGAATCTAACATAAATCGTAAATGACCGCTAATAACATTTTTTTTTTAATTCTGCATGAAAAATAAAAATTGATTTTATGGTGAATGTTGGATAATTTTTGTTCCCAGTAATTAAAATCCGTTGGTCATAAAAAGTTAATGTGATTTCGCCTCGGTAGGTAATTTACGTGCAATTTGAGCCATTTTTTATTTTTCTGGTCAAGGTTTAAATTATAATTTAGTATACTAATTATCAAGGGCGCAAAAGTTTTGGCAAAAGTTTTGGCACTAGTGTGAATGTATGATATGATATGAGTTCACGCTAGTGCCTAAAGTATTTCGCTCATGGTATTTACATTATTTTTTGTCTACCTAGGCGTAGAACGAGTGTAGAAAATTCTTTGCAAAGTTTTACGCACGAGTTTTACGTCTAGGAGGGCAAAAAAGAGTTTTATTGCGTTTATAGACCATTTTTCATAGTAAAATTATGGAAAGAAAACTATATTTATACTGTAAAAAGTAACTTTCTAATATTAACAAAAAAATTAGAACATTTTCACGGAGAAAAATATTTTGTATATTTTACAAGGTTAATTTTAGTAAAACGGGGGTAAAACATGTAGTATTTAGTTAACGATTTTTTCAAATCATTATATCAAATATTAATTTTTTAAAAATTTTAATTTTCAAGAAATTAAATTTTTAATTTATAGAAAGATGTTAGATTGAACTGCTGATCTTAAAAAAAACAGAAAAAATTTTTTTATTTGAGATAAAAAAACGGGCCCTGGGAGGGATTTGAACCCACGATCTCCAGTTCTGTACACTGGTGTTTTAACCAACTAGACTAACAGGGGGACCGCAGATTCTCAGCCTCCAGGAACGCTTTGTTATCTCAAATACAGCTGTTACGCATCCAAGCTGAATTTATAATTATTTTTTATGAATTTAACGTTCGAATTGATGAAATTAATTAATTTTAAGGCTTTTAACGATGATTAAATTGATTTCATTTGTTCGGTTAATCATCGTTAAAAGCCTTAAAATTAATTAAAATGTAGTTAGTTTAATAATTGAAATTTAATTAAAAAAAAAATAGATTAAGAGCATAAAATTATAAATTTATCTGACTTTGTTTGTGCTATAATTTTTTAATAAAAATATCTATTTGTTCAACAAGGGTAAAAAATAGGATTTGGCTTTCAATGCAATTGTATTGTACATGAGTGTGCGTAGCAAATTACATTTTATCCCGTGTACAATACACACCAAAACGAAGATTGTTTTTAATACTACTTTTTATTAAATTTTGTATTTAATATTCTAAAAATATTAAATTTAAAAATAAATCTTATAAAACTATTTAATTTCATTTTCAATCTTATTGTTTTTGTTTTTTCATGAAAAAGATTTTTTTTCGAAAAAAATATTTTGGAATGAGGTTATGAGTATATATTTTTTATTTTTATCTTTTTATATTTTTATTTTTTAAACTCAAGTTTGTTTATCGAATTGGTTCGGTTATCAAAATATGCTTAATTCTTTTTTAATTTAACGTTATTAATGTTTAAAAATAATTTAATTACTTTTATTTAAATAAATAGGCGTAAAGTGATAATTCATATTTTTTTCAAGTTTAATTAAATGATTTATATTTTTAAATTAATTAATGATAATTTAGCTTTATTGTGCTTTGCTGTGTGCCTTAAAAACCTGGATTAAGTTGAATTAAAACCCGTTAAAGATTTTAGTTTTAGATGATAAGCTATGTTAAGAAATTGCTTGAAGACGAAAGTTATAAAGAATAAATGAATATAATGCAATATAAATGTGTTATTAAAATAAAAAATATACAATATAGCTTTCAAAAAACGCTTTTAAAAATCCTTGAACCTCAAGATATTTACCTCAACTACAAAAAGTATTAAATATTATACCTTACGCTTATTTAAAATAAAATTAATTTTATTATTTTTAATTATTAATAACATTAAACTAAAAAAAAATTAAGTATATTTCGATAACCGATCAAATTCGCTAAACAAGCTTGAGTTAAAAATAAAAAATATATACTCATAACCTTATTTAAAAATATTTTTTTCGAAAAAAAATCTTTTGCCTGAAAAAACAAAAACAATAAGATTGAAAATGAAATTAAATAGTTTTATAAGATTTATTTTAAAATTTAATATTTTTAAAATATTAAATACAAAATTTAATAAAAAGTAGTATTAAAAACAATCTTTATGTTATAGATAGTTTTTAATTAAAAGCGAAAAAAAGGTCGCCCAAAAGTAAGAGAGCAGATCTTTTTTGCATGATGTAATGAAAAAATATTAAAAAAACAGTTTAAATATGTTGACAAATGAATATTAAAATAAAAAGATCTTAATTTTAATTTCAGTTTATTTGTAAAAATAACATTTAAATTTGATCTTTATTATTTTTTTGGCCATGGAATAAAAAAATTCAACCTTGAAAACTCATTATTTGTCATTTTTAGAATTATAAAAAAAAACTTCTGAAATTGACGGAAAATTACAGTTTTCCAATTAAAGATCATTATTTAGTTCCAAAATCTTCCCTTCATCTATGAATTTTAGCGAGGCAAAACCATTTTTATAAATCTGCTATAAAACATTTTTTACATTATACCTATTGATTGAGAATTATATTTTTATTAAATTACCTATTTATCTACTAAAAGCTTTTTCTTTTTTACCTACACCATTCTAAAGAATTTCTAATATACTACAAAACGAACAGATGTCGTGACATTTTTCTTTATTAAAAAAATATATTATTCAAAAGAAAAAAAAAGGAAAAAAGAATGCCTTTCTCTAGATTTCTGAAACTCAACTGAAAAAAACTTCTGCATCAGACCAGGCAGATCCAATAAGGAAAAAAATTTTAAATTATTTGGAGCATTTCCAAATTACTTTATTGATTATAGTGAAAATCTAAAATATTATACGCATGAGTTTCCTTTTATATTTATTTTGGAAACCAAACGATCGACAATTAAGTTTAAACAGAAAATACGTCCAATGTATACTATAAAAAATAATAAAATTTTAAGAAGTCAACATTAACTTCGTACCCCTTAAGTCTCCGAAAGTGAATAAAATCAATGCATCCCAACCTTGAGTCAGCTGACGTATATTTGCTAAAATAGCTGTATTTTAGACTCAGGTCAACTTAATATTAGGTTGAATCCCGTAACTATTTATTTGACTTACATATTAGTTATAACTCCCTGAAATTTCTAACATCTCCTCAAATACCTTCGGGATGAAAATGGACTGTACGAGGGAAAACTCATTTCCTGTAGGCAAAATTTTTAATTTTTCATCCGAAACAATTTTCCAATTTTCCAATATGGCGGACCAAAAAACATGAAAATAGAAACTTTTTAAAATACTCTGGGTCAAAAAAATTCAAATTTTCATTAATAGAAACGTTTTTGTCCACCTCGAAAACCCCCAGGTAATGTAGAAAGTTTCTATTTTCATATTTTTGCTCCGCCATATTGGAAAATCGGAAAATTGTTTAGGATGAAAAATTAAAAATTTCGCCTCCAGGATATCAGTTTGCCTACGTACGGTCTATTTTCATCCCGAAGGTATTCGAGGAGATGACAGACATGTCAAGGAGTTATAACTCCCCAAATCAGGGAGTACATTAAATTTACGGGCTTGTACTATATTTTTTTTTTATATATAAGATAAGCTTGAATTTATTTCAATGTTATATTTGGATATAACAAATACGAATTAGCTTAAATTAGCCCAATTACATTTTTTGCAATAAGTTAATATTTTGCTGAAAGAAGCTTGCTTTCAATTGAATCACGTGATCTCCCGTCAAGTCACTGTTTAAGTTGATTCACGTAAATATAGCAAAATTAAAATTGTTAAGTTAACCACTTAAATCTTTGTTGAATCAACATAGTGTTAGATAAACCAACAACCTACAACATTAATATGATAATTTTAATAGTTAGGTCAATTGCTTTTGCTTTTATATTAAAATATTTATTCATTCTTTCTCTTTCTATCCTATTATGCTCTTCTCTTTCAGCAGCGCGCTTTTGTTTATATTATTATTCAATAAAGAAATGGAATTTCCTAAAAATTTTTAATGATAGTTTTAAGTATTATTTTTAAATATAAATTTCACTGCGGGTATGCATAATTTACTTTTGCTTATATTATTATTCATTATTATTATAATAAAGAAATGGGATTTCCTAAAAATTATTTATGACAGTTTTAACTATTATTTTTAAATATGCATTTCGCTGGGTATGTATAATTTACTCTGCATATAATTTCGAAAATTATTATCTGTAACATATAGTACTTAAAATTTTTTTATTAAATACAAGTGTCCTGTTAGCAGAATGGATAATCACGCAGTCTCGGAAGCCGCAGTACTCAGTTCGATCCCAGTAGCAGTCAAAATTTTTCTTCGGTTTTTTTTAACAGATTTTAAATTAATAAATATATACCTATAAGTACATAAATAAATATAAAAAAATAATTATAAAAAAAAAAATAATTAATTTAAAAAAAAAAAAAAAAAAAAAATAAAAAAATAATTTTTTTTAAATAAAATTTTCACTCTGTTTGAATCAACTAAGTAACTATGACAATTCAACAAATACTTTGTTGGCATATTTCAACAAAGTTATTTGTCAATACAACTTAGAATTTTTTTCCGTGTAGGGTCAAATTAGTATAAAATAAAATTGAAGACACACGTACCTACCCCTATACATACCCGACATAAATCTTCATCGTTTATATACTATTGGTACCCGGTTTTCTGTAAAACACCGATTACAATTAAAATTTATTATTTTATATAATATATTTTAACTATTTAGCCAAATATTATTAAAATAATCGTTCGCAGTCAAGTGGTAAGCAGTATTATAAAATTTTAAAATACTTTAAAGAAAAATAGAACAGTCCTAATTTATGCTCTAACTGGGTTTTTTCTGCAGTTTTCTTATATTATGAACATTAATATATTCATATGAATATTAATATTGACAAGTCGGGGATGCAGCCGTAAAATAAATAAATGTATTTCCAGTTCATAAAATAACAAAAATTTAAATAAAAAAACTTCTGGAGAAATAAAAAGTCTTATTTGATTAAATTGAGTGCTGCTCTTCATCATTTTTTATCTAAGATGCTAAATCTACATTTTTCCAATATCTTAATATCCTCTCATGAATATTCAGCTGCATTCTCCATTGTAAGTGCATCTCTAAATTTTGAATTTATTTTAACATTTAAAAAACATTATCAAAAACTAGAGTAATGTTCTAAAGTTAATATTAATGTTTTAAATATTGATATATATTAACAATTATTTTTTTCTATATGAAAAACATTTAAAATTTTATCTATATGCATATTTGATAGGTTCAATTATTTTTCTAAGCCCTCACTGAAGACACCAATAATAAAACTAAAAATAACAACTAAATATTAAAAATTACTTGTCTTTTGTTTTGTAGCACATCTGTTATTTTCATATTTCCAATACATACTTACTAAGTTTTAATAAATGTCCAATCCCTATAATATATTTAAGTTTTTTTTTATATTCTACAGCTTTCTAACATAAATGAGTATTTTTAACGTTCTGCTCAAATATTATTCGGCTAATTTTTTTTTCTGGGGGAAGAACATAAACGGACAAGGGAAATATACAAAAAAATTAAATAAAATTAAACTTATAGTCGCTGTAGTCATAAT
The DNA here is from genome assembly GCA_022575985.1 of Anagrus nilaparvatae. Classification (NCBI taxonomy): domain Eukaryota; kingdom Metazoa; phylum Arthropoda; class Insecta; order Hymenoptera; family Mymaridae; genus Anagrus; species Anagrus nilaparvatae. Next base: position 7,662,137 of record JAKSXM010000231.1, on the reverse strand, counting down.
ATGTTATTGCAATACTTGAAGTTCTACATGGAATTCAATCGATAAAAATAGGTATTTATTCATTTTTTAATACACTGAAAAAAAAATCTGTTTGCAGTAAGTGAAATTCCACTTGTGGCTAGCAACATTTTTTTTCTTTTTCAAACAAATTTTAGCAAATTCAAGCAAATGACTTGGAATGTAAGGAAATTTTTTTTTTCTTTTTTAAAAAATTATTTTTTTCTTATTATATTGTTGCGCGCATATTCAAACAATTCCACTAGCCGCAAGCGGATTTTTAGTGTACACAACACGAAGAAAAATAACTGTTAATCAGAACCAAAAATGCTAGCTTTGTTTAATAAAATTTTATTACTCAAAAAATTATGTGAATATAACCAATTTTAGCATAATTTTAGCTTAAAATTTACAAAATTTATTTGCTCTTAAAACTATCTAGCTACATTTTACTAAAGTAACCTTGCAAAATTTACAAAAAATTTTTCTCCGTGAATATAAGACAATAAAAGATAAAAAATACAAGCGCTGCGATTGATTAAGAAAATTATTCTTATTTCGCATCATTTAACTTTTTTCTACACTGGAAAAAAAATCCATTTTCCGCGAGTGGCAATATTCTATTATTCATACTTGCAGCTAGCGGAATTCCACTTGTGCCTATCAGAGTTTTTTTTTCTTGCTCAAGCGATTGCAAATAACCTAAACTGTAAAGAAAATTTTTAACCATATTATTTTTTTTTTAAGCAAGCAGAAAGAGGCAAATAACATTCTGCTTGCTGCAAAAAATTTCTTTAATTTTTTGAATGCAAGTTGACATTTTTGTAACTTCAATCTATCAAGGGTTCTCATTTATAAGATAAATATATTTTTGTTCGTATATTGATACAATAATTTTAATTTTCTCATAATCGTATAATTAATTAAATTTAATTTTTTTTAATCTTCATTACGTATAATTAATTGTAAAAAATGTTCAATGATGTTTTGAAATTACATGCAATTTCTTTAAAGTTGAAATAAATTTTTCAAATTACTTTAATAAAGTTAATTAAACCTGCAAGAAAAGTTTTTCTAATAAATAATTCAATATTCTGATATTTTCCCCTCTCTCAGACAACTATTATCAACTTTATTAATTCTATAGAAAAATTGCAAAAGTTTATGACATAGGATAATATGTAAGCGATTTCTTGGAAATCGTTTTTACCCCAACTTTTTTACAATGTAAGTACATATCTAATTAAATATAAATGCGTTTAGTTGTCTTTTCTTTCATGTTTAAATAATTAATTTACTTCGACGTTATTTTCTTTGCTTTTTTTTTCTTATTTTTCAAGAGACAACGAAAAAATCTATAAAGCGTTATTAAAAGTTTATTTGATCGTAAACTTTCATATTAATATTAAAGTAAAAATCATACGATGTGTTTATGCGATTTTGAATAAAAAAAGGAGGGTATCATGGATTATTTTGGTTTAGATAACTTTGAGAGAGCTAAAAAGTGATTCTTCGTTGTAATTAAAATGTTTCATAGACAAAATTTGAAAAAATCCGTTTTTAGTCATTCCCGATTTTTTCAATACAAGCAATAACAAAAAACTTGAAACTTGGGATATTTCCAGTGGATTCATCTAATGACGTCGTAAACTGAGTCAAAAAGAAATATATACTAGTAATTTTTCCCGCAGAAACAAATTCACATTATATTTTTTTCGCTTTTTAGGATCCCAATTTTCAGGTAAGCAATTTTATAAATTTTGTAGTTTTGGAAAGAAATTTTTCCGAGAGTATGCTGAGGCGAGACCGATAAGTCGTTTTGTGAATCTCGCAGTCTCACCTCGACTCGTCTCGTTATGATATTTTGGCATTAACTTTTCTTTACGTATTTACACAAAAGTTTAATTCTTTTAGTGTAAAAGGGAGGGGAGTTATACCCATGAGAGGGTTAAACAAATAAAAAAATCCTTTGAAACGTTTACACAAGTTTTTGAAAACTTTTTTAAACCTTTCTGAAACTTTATTAAAACTTTTTTTGGAACGTTTTGAAAATGTTTCAGTAACGCTTCGTCCTATGTGGGTATACGTACACCATCATTTCCACGATATTCAGCCTAAAATCGCAACACTTAATCGACTTGAAATAAAATATGAAATTCAAAATCTCACAGATCCATGCAATCCTTCCTGCCACACGGTACTCAAAAAGGTCGACCGCGCAATCCACGCAAATCTACGCAAAATATTAGTAACAGTGATGTTATAAATTCCTTCTGAGAAGGGGGGCCGAACTGTAGATCCCGTGCGCCAATACATTAAGTTTATTTTTTTATGCAAGTGAAGAGGTCATAATATATAGGACTTATATGTGAGGTCATTTATTACGCCGTTTATTTGCATAATAAAATAAACTTAATGTGTTGACGCAAGGGGCCTACGGCCCCCAATTTCGACAATGCCGTTAATTACTTTGCGTGGATTGCGTGGCAGCGGTGAATTGCAGCGAGGGATGAAGGGGACTATCGCCCCCTCTTGAGAACTAAAAATTTTCACGTTTTTTTAATAAAATTTTGTATAATTTTAAAAATTTTTATGAAAACTCGTAAATTTTTAATGAATTTGGCCCTCCCTGAGAAAATTTTTGGATCGCGTGAATTTGGTAAGATAAGAATTTTTGATGCGGAATTTTACGAGGACCGCGTGGAAATGATGGTGCACCTCGTGGTGCACGTAGTCACTTCATTGATTTTAACCGATTGTTTTTAAAATAAAAATAAAAATTTGTAGCTGAAAAGGATAAAAATAACGTAAAATTTATCATTATAATCTAATAATTATGGTCATATTGATAATTTTCATTTTAACATTTATTTTTTTTGCATAGGTATGGTAAATCTTCATTCAAATAATTTTTCTTATAAAAATAATATGTATTTCAAAATACTTATATATACGCTTACAGTGTGTTTTTAGCAATTGTATCAACACTTTATGAAGCGGCTAAAAATTCGCGGCACGTTTTATAAAGCGGCATAATGATATCCGCCCCCGGTCATTAGCAAAAAATTTAATTTAAGCCACAGTGAATAAAAAAAATTTTTTTTTAATTATTTAGAGTACTGCCTGAACGCCACTTTTTTAACTACAAGCCAATCCCGTAAAAGGACGCGTTCTCACCTACTCATGGCTTCAATTTTAATTAAAATAAAAAAAGAAAAGCAAAAAAATAATCTCCGAAAAATTCTAAAGATGGGACAACTTTGCCCGGTCACGGAAAATTTTCCTAAATCAGTTTAATAAATAAAAGAAAATTTTGTATTAAAAAAATCGTCTGCTCTTCCATTGCGCGCGGAGCAGACGATTTTTTGATACAAAATTTTCTTTTATTTATTAATTTGTTTTATAGGAAAATTTTCCGTGACCGGGCAAAGTTATCCCATCTTCAGAATTTTTCAGAGATTATTTTTCTGCTTTTCTTTTTTTACTTTAATTAAAATTGAAGTCATGAGTAGGTGAGAAAGCGTTCATTTACGGGATTGGCTTAAAGCTGAAAAATGGCGTCCAGGCAGTACTCTTGAGGGCTGCTTGTCAGCCATTTTTTCAACTATCGACCAATCAGAGACTAGGTAAAATATTAATTTTGGACACCAAAATGCGGCTTTAATTTTCAATTAAATTAAAAAAGAAAATTGCCAAATTAATCTACATAAAATGAAAAGCATGGCTCTGCTTTGCTTAGACTTGGAAAAATTTTCCTTCTCAGTTAAAAAATGAAAGAAAAGCTGCAGTACATTCTAACCAAAAAAATGAGTGAAGCAGACGACATTGGGGTTGCAATTTCATTTAATTTTTTGAGGAGAAAGAAAATTTTCTCAAGTCTAGGCAAAGCAGAGCCACATTTTTCATTTTATGCAGATTAATATGGCAATTTTTTTTTTTAATTTAATTGAAAATTAAAGCCGTATTTTGGTGGCCAAAATTACTATAAGTAGTACTGGTAATTATAAAAAAATAAAATATCTATAGCTAGCACATGTGCATATATTAAAATATTATAGTTTATTATAAAAAAGAAAAAAATTCTTTCAAAAATGTGATATTTTAATCTTTGAGTTTAAAATTTTACTATTTTAATATAATATCTTTTAAAAACGTAAAAAGTTATACCCTCGTGTGTCAAAATTAGCTTTATTTTTTAAAAATGGCCAAAAGACGAAAATTTAACCTCAGGAGCTAAAGAATGACATGGATGCTTATTTTAAGTATTATTTTTCGTAATAAATACTTTGGAACCGATTTGAAGACCCGACAATTAGTTTCAATAGCTATTTTTTAAACAAAAAATATTGGTTTTGATTCTACATGCAGTTGCAGACAGCATGCAAAAGTCGAACCCCATATTTTGTCCTGTGATTTAAAACATAGTTTTGCATATAATGGGCAAAAAAATAGGTCTCTTTTATCCAAGATATGTAAATTTGGTTCAAAAGTGCCCCAGAGCTGTGCGAACTTTATAACACGTAGTCAGTTCGTTTGAAACCGGAAGAAGAAATGTTCAAGGCATGCAAATTTTAAATATTTTAAATATATTAAAATAATTTTAAATTTTATTAGGAAAATAAATAAATGATACAAATGTTATTCAAGATATTAAAAAACATAATTGATTTTAAAAAAATTATCTTAATATGGTATACATTAAAAAATTAGTGACGATTGAATTAGTAAATAGAGTTGGAACGTCATTTATTTAAAAATATAAAATTTAGGTATTTTTTGAGGTCCAAAATCTTTTTATTCCTTATTATCTTATTTGTCGTTTTTAGCCTGATCCTCGATCTTGTCTGAAAAAAATTTAAATATTGTAAGTTTTAACGTGCTAAAAAATAATAAATATTTATAAAATTTTAATTATATGAGATTGATCTATTTGATAAAAGGACCAAAATAAGTTTTACCAATATAAGTAAATAAACAATTTTTTATAAAACTTACTTCTTAATGACCATAGTAGTCTATCGCTTAATCTTTCACTAGAATTAACAATTTTTTCAATGTCTGGATAATCTCTAAATGCATCTCTATTTTTAATTACAAATGTAAGAGATTTACTCAATAATATTTCAGAATTGGAGGCATCAGCCGTTAGAAGAATTTTCCCAATATTATCGATACTGATTTCATCGCACAACGCCTCCTCGCAATGTTTCTTTAAATCATTGATGGCATATTTTTCGGCAGCTACAATTAACTCATGGGCTATTTCAAGCAAATTGTCTACTTTGTTGATGTATATAAATCGTAATATTTCTTGCATTGCTACAAAATTCGTATCCGTTATTTCTATGGAATTCGTTGATGCTTTTTCTTTTTTTAAAATTTCTAAAAATACAGGACTTGCAGCAGCTAGTACATTTTTGTGAACTTTGATTTCTTTTTTACCAATAATTAAAGTACAATCAGTAAATAAAGTATCTTTATACAAATTTTTCCACGTGTTGCTTACATTTTCTAGCACAGCCTTTGACGATAATGCAAATTCTGTAGCCAAATTATTATCTATATCTGATAATTTAATTGTTTTTGAGTTAAAATCTTCCACTAAACAAGCTTTAATGCAACAAAGTAGAATAAGCTTATCATTTTGTAAATATTTTTTAAGATCCTCTTTCTTTATAAATTTTGGGTAACCGTACCCACTATCATCTTTTTTAAATAATTTTTTAGTAATACTTTCCGACTTCCGTAATACATTTTCTTTATCAAATAATTTAAATGAAAATTTAGCTTGAATTGTTTTTATTGGTTTTGAGAATTTCGGACATAAATAAATAGACACGTAATCTTTATTTTCATCTCTAGCTCCATTAGGATATATTAAAATATACCAAGAGATACTGTCATTCCCTTCCATTTTAAAACATGGACTGCTTATGCTCAAGTTTGTACTTAAATCATTTTTTTCACTAAAATCATGAATTATGCAAAGAAAATTGCAATAAAATTCATTAGCAGTTACAACTTTGTCTTTCATATACCAATCACTCATTTGAATTTTTGTACCATTTTTACAGAATTTTTTGGCAGCCAAAAGAACATCTTTATAATCTAAAGCACTCATTTTTTGTCACTGCTTTACAAAATTACCTAATATATTCACAAAAAATATTCTCGTATATGATTGATAAATTTTTTTTCTATATTTAAAAAATATCGGAACAACCCCGAAACAAAATTTGTAATCCGTAAATAACAATCTATAAATTAAAATACTTATTATTCAATTGCGTCCAAAAATATTCATAACCCTGCTGTACAGTGTACACGCACTTATTGTCTTCTATACTTATTAAAAATACTTGATATTTCAATATATACACACAGTTCACTTTAATTTTTAAGTAAATAATTTTGAATTTATATTAAATTTTTATGAAATTGTATTGTGGTCCTGCTGATAACTTAATTATTTGATTAAACGTTAGTTTACAGAAAATATACGTAATTGGTTTTTTATGTTTGTAAATAATAGCACGTGCTCTTCATTCGAGTTTTCAGCTTTCTGCTACTTCTAAGATGTATATAGATGGTCAAGTACGTGCTCCTGTGATCCTGAGCCAGCGCCACCTTATGAGAAAGGCTTGGTACTTTATGTATAGGCACGAGCACTGAAGCATGACTGCAGGGGACGGGGTCTTAAATTGAGGACCAACTATAGAAAAAGTCTACTACACTCTGAGAAAAAATATCCTTTTGTCGCAAAAAGTTAACAATTTTAAGTTAAAAATTTTGCTGCAAATGGATTTTTTATTTGAGACAAATATAGCTCTTGTTGCCTCAAAAAATCAAGTTAATTAAGGCGAATAGAAAATAGTTATAATTTGTAATTTTTACACTCAAGAAAATAATATTTTCCGAGATAAAAAATCATTACTTCGCAATTTTCGTAACTTAAAACTAATTTAGGCACTTATATTGTTAATTTAAGCCTTTAAAAGCATAATTAAGTAAAAAATGAATTGTATATAATAAACTAATAATTACTAGAACATTATTGTAAATTACTATGTAAAGGATCACAATCTTGTTTAATTTTATCATCAATGATGTTAAAATATTACAATAAATAAATAAATAAAAAGAATTTTCTTGCTAAAGAAATGATAATATTTGGTTACTATAAAATGAGTAATTAAAATAATACACTAATATTTATAACTATTTTTTTTTCACAGAGAAAACGATGTTTTGGCGTCAAAGGAATCAGTTTCAAAATCAAAAGGATTTTTTCCTTAGTGCAGGTTTTTTGGGCCGCCTAATTTGGGGTCCAAAGAGGCTGGAAATTAGGGTAAAACACTTCAAATCAGTAAAAACGGGTTGTTTTCTCTTTGGACCCTTAACAAGTGGTAGATTTTGATTTAAGGGTGTTTCCTTAATTTTCAGCCTTTTGGACCCTAGAAGAATAAAGGATAAGACCCTAGATTCAGATTCAGTACTCAAGATACAAGACCTTCTCTCAAGTGGATACGCAATTTCTACAAAAAAAAAAAGAATATTTTGTAAATTACACGGAGAAAAATAACTGTTAAAAATAACCAAAATTGCTGGTTATGTTTACATCATAAAGTTTTCTTATTTTCTGTTCAAATATTTTGTAAATATAACCATGTTTATAGTTAGAAATACAATATTCTAACTTCATATTTGTAAAATTTACAAAATTTTTTTGTTCTTAAAACTAACCCCGTTTTACTAAAATTAACCTTGCAAAATATACAAAATATTTTTCTCCGTGTAATCTTGAAAAAATGGCATTTGTTATATTATTGATCATCTTAGCTTCAGTTCGAAAATATTGCATAAAAAAAACCCTCAAATAGGGTTTATTAGTCAGTTTTTTGGGAAAAGTTCGATAAAAGCTGGAAAAGCAGAAAAAACTGATGCAACCTTCAAATGCGAATTTCTCAGAAACCGATACTTTTTTATTCTTCTAATTTGCTTTGAAAGTTTTTTTTTCCTTTTGCGACAAAAGGATCAGATTCAAAATGATTTTTCTTTTGAGGAAAATAGAAAATAACTTGGTGACCAAAATTAAAATCCTTTTTGCCTCAGAAGGATTGTTTTCTCAGTGCTAGTTTTTTTGACTACCAAATCCGGTATCAAAAGTTGCTGGAAATTAGGATAAAACGCTTTAAATCTATAAAAACTCCCCCATTTTAAAAGTTTTTTTGCAATATTTTGTAACTAAAGCTATAGGTGATCAAAAAAATGACATTTTTTAAAGATTAATTTACAAAATATTAGGTTTTTTTTTGTTAAAGTAACAAAATTGCGTATTTACTTGAGGTCTACAATAGTTTTCTTGGGTCGCTGATACCGAATTCGGGGTCCAAAGTGGCTGAAAATTAGGAAAACCCCCTTAAATCAGCAAAATCTACCCCTTGTATTCTGTAACAACTTAAAACAGCTAAAACAAACAAAAGAATGTCATTTTTTCAAGATTATTTGATATATTTATAGAGCTTACTAGATAAAGTGTCAAATTCGGGTTATTAGGGCGAATTTTTGGGACGTAAAAACTACCTCCAAAATAAGAAAAAAATGAATAAACATGACAATATGACAATTATCCACCTTATTTGCCCCTCCCAAGGGGATTGAAAGTATATTAAAGGTACCCCTAAAAGTTGATGCAATAAAAAAATGTATAGTAAAATTTTTTCCCAACTTTTCTAATTGTAAGCGAAAAAGTAGCAGCATTTATATTATAAAAAAATGTTTCTTTCCCAGGGAGTGAATACTACTCCTAAAAAATAAAAATAAATATAAATATATACAAATAAATAAATTTTAAAATATTGAAAAAAAACGCCGCCCGTAAATTTTTTTTTTTAACTTTTTGTTTTGTAACCGGAAAAATAGCAACCTTTAGAGTCTAAAAAATGCTGTCAAATTATTAGCACTACGGTTCCTCAAGCAATAACAAAATATTCGGGAAAATGCATAAGAACCAAATATTCTTAATGGTCTATTTCATTTAATAAAGTACAATATAACTAAAAAAACTGAAAGGTTTTGTCTAGGGACAAAAGGGTGAAGTTTACTTCTTTCTAAAACAATTTTTATAAAAGTAAAATTTAGAAATAAAAATTTTAAAAACTCTGCGATTGATTTATTTTAAATAACTAAAAAATTTAACACCGAAATCATCCGAGCGCCCTGGCTTACAAGATCGCGTCTATACCGGCGAACGAACTCACCCGAAAGCCTTCGCTTACGGTCGGATTTACCAGGTAATAGTAGGGAGAACTTTCCAATTCCTTTATCCACGATTCTCAATCAGAATATCTCGCGTGATGATTTCAACGTTACAAATTCGACGTGACGATTTTTTCATTTTTAACTACTAGTAAAAAAAAAAAAAAATATTATGTACCATGACAAGAAAGAAGTAAACTTCAAAAATTATTTTAATTAATGGTTAGAAATACTATTGAACAAGAAATTTTCAGTGTTTCTATGCTTTAATGGCTTTGTTCGTTATAATCATAAAACACATTTATGTGTCTTGGATTTGTCAAATTCAAAAATTGAGTGAAAACGATGTTATTGGTTATTATTTAATTTTAGTTTTTACTTACGTCTCACGTACTTAAGTTTTCCTAATCTATTTGTTATTTTAAAAATAGAATTTTTATTCTGATCTTCTACAATCTGGTGTTATAGAGCAAAAACTTATGAAAGTATTCTCCCACGCAGTGCTCTTCCGGGTTTCATAAACATAGGCGCGAAATATAAAATTTCAAATTTTTATTTAGCGCGAATGAAGTTCTGCTAAATAATTAATAAATTAAAAATATATAAACTTTTTTAACCTATTAAAATTGGAAAATAAAGTTTATAAAAGAATTAAAAACATTGATTAGAATTATTTTCTTCATCGCGAGTCAAAAACACTTTTTTCGTCCTGCGGCTTGATCGAAAATAGTAGATTTCTTTATAAGGGTGCAAAGTAATATTTCGCTAATCGAAAGAAGAAAGAGGGATATAGAGAGCTATATGACTCTTTCTTCTTTCGATTTGGTGATTTATTACATTTGCACACGAATAAATAAATGAACTTTTTTTAATGACGTCGTCAAAGTTTAAGCCTTTGCAAATCGTAATTCACGAGATAACTGGATTTAAATAATACATACAATCTAATTTTTTTTTTTAATATTACACGTTTTTTAAAATGATAAAAAAACAATTCGTATATATATGTAAAAGAATAAAAAAAGAATGAAAGAAAAAAAATTTTTTAAAAACAAATATAAAATAAAAGGATCTGAGTCACACTTATTGTAAAGATCTGTGCGGCAAAGTCAAGGCCAGCTTTACTTTCTCCACAGTTCTCATCAAACTGTGAGCAAATATATAAAGTATAAAGAAATCACTTTGTCTCGTGAATTTGGTTTGCAAAGGCAAGCTTTGACGACAGAATTAAAAAAAAGTCGTTTTCTCCCAGCTAAGAAAGAAAAATTATTTTTTGTCTATGGGGGCAACGGAAAAAGGCCCCAGATCGCCGTTTATCATCTCGGATGATTTACGTGCGATCTGGACCATTCTTTTTTTTTTGCTCCCTTGGTTAAAAATGTGTTATTAATAATATTATTTACTTTTTATATGTAATTACGATAATAATTTATTTTCTATATTTATATTCTTTGTTTTTTATATTATTATATTATTATATGTTATATGATATAAAATTTAGATATTATTTCATTATTATTGTTGAATATAGACGCAGGGTATATAGCATGCTTATAATATTAAAAACGGAAAATAACGGTTAATATTGTGTATTACAAACGCAAATGAGCTCCTGAAGCTATATTTAGTCGTACCTGGCTGTAAAATAAATAATTTTGATTTTACTGAGAAATTCCACCAAAAGATTGCGCTTATTATGGTCAACCTTTTGAAAAAAAAAATTTGAAGGCACACCTTGCTAATACGTTTTTTTACGTTCCTTAGATCATATTATATAGTCACAGAAAAGCGATGAACAGAAAAAATGTTGCGAGTACAATAGTTTTTTTTGAGTTGGAAGGCTCAAAATCACGTTTTTTCAATATTTAAAAAAATCAATTTTTGAAACTTTTTTAAAATCAATTAAAATCATTCTAAACGATATATTTATGTTTTTTAACTTGTATTGTACTCATAATTTACTAAAAAAATCGTTTTTAAATCGTTATAAAAAAATATCACAAATTTTTAATTATTAGTGTCTTAAAGCAGCTCAAAAGTTAAAAAAACGTTTTTAAAAATAAAGATTGCTTATTTAGCTTTTAAAACTTCTCTTAATAAAATTATTATTAAAATATAGTTAAATTAAATATAATTCTCTAGTTACGAGATTTAGAAATCACCTAAAACAGCTGAAAACAACTCCAAAGCTAAATTAACCAATTTTGGATCATTTTTAAAATAACAAAATCAGTCTCGTTTTTAATGATTTTGTTTATTACTAAATTTTTTACAGAGTTTTTTATTATTTACTTTAATTTTACATATTTTGAAGTATTATCTTTCTGTTGAAAATAATTTTTCTTTTAATTTTAACGTCTTAGAGCAGCTCAAATTTTAAATATTGGGTTTTTTAAAAATTCATAGAATTTGGATTTTTCTAACAGATTCAAATGATGTTATAAACTGGACTAAAAGACGCATTCCCTAGTAAATTTTCCCGTACAATTCGAACTCACTATTTATTTTAACATTTTACTACGCTTTACAGGAGAATAGTTCAGTTTTTTAGTTTTTTAGGGTACCAGTTATGGGGGACCGATTTTTAAAAGTTTCGCAGTCTTCAAGAAAAAATTTTCTGAATAATATTTGCAAGAGTTAGTTATATATTTTTTCCTCAGGAATGAAACCACTAGTTTTTTTATCTGGGAATTTCCTTAGCCATAAAATCTTATGTTTCTATTTTTACCAGTTTTGTACAATCTTATACATTTTGAATTAGTAGCACATTTGAGCCTAAAGGGTTTGGAATATTTAAAATTATCTTTAATAAATAAATAGTCAGGGAAAAACTACTCGATAAAATGCTAAAACTTTTGTTTTTTTTAATAAACGCGTTATCGTTACTTAAAGATTTTGCAATAATTCTCCTATAATCTCAATTACACGTTACTTGAAGTCCAATAACTTAAAAATTTGATAAGTCAGTGGATTTTCATGATAAGACTAAACGATTTTGTATTTTCTTAAGCAAAAACTAGTGGTTTCATTCCTGAGGAAAAAATATATAACTAACTCTTGCAAATATTATTCAGAAAATTTTTTCTTGAAGACTGCGAAACTTTTAAAAATCGGTCCCCCATAACTGGTACCCTAAAAAACTAAAAAACTGAACTATTCTCCTGTAAAGCGTAGTAAAATGTTAAAATAAATAGTGAGTTCGAATTGTACGGGAAAATTTACTAGGGAATGCGTCTTTTAGTCCAGTTTATAACATCATTTGAATCTGTTAGAAAAATCCCAATTCTATGAAGTTTTAAAAAACCCAATATTTAAAATTTGAGCTACTCTAAGACATTGAAAATTAAAAGAAAAATTATTTTCAAGAGAAAGATAATGCTTCAAAATATGTAAAATTAAAGTAAATAATAAAAAAATCTGTAAAAAAATTAGTAATAAACAAAATCGTTAAAAACGAGACTGATTTTGTTATTTTAAAAATGATCCAAAATTGGTTAATTTAGCTTTGGAGTTGTTTTCAGCTGTTTTAGGTAATTTCTAAAGCTCGTAACTAGAGAATTATATTTAATAAATGATAAATTAATTAATTAATAAAAGTTTATTTATTTAATAAAGAGTCTATATAATATATAATGATAAACGCGTGATCTTTACTCAACGAGGGGACTTACATGACTGACTATAAGAGTGGGAGTCTACCGTGCGTCTACTCACATATATACACACATATACATGTATCTTATATTTAAATATTCCCAACACTCACCCTATTTAAATATTTTCTGAAACATCTTTTAATAACAAAGTATTAGTTCAGTGACTTTATCACAAAATTTAAATTTACATATTTATTAACAATTATTTCAATATATCAATACTTTTACATACAATTTCCTTAAATTTATTAAATAATCTAAAATTTAATGCTTTGGTAAACCCATCAGCTAATTGATCAACTGTAGATACATACTTTGGTATTAAGACTTTACGCCCACAACATTCCCTAACATAATGATACCAAACATCGATGTGTTTGCTCCTTTTATGGAATTCAGGATTTAATTTAATTAATCTAATCGCACTTTGATTATCAACATGTAAATCAATTGGACCTTCACATCGATGTCCTGTACTTTTAACACTCGCCTCAACCATACAATTTCTCGAGCTGCTAAGCACGCTGAAACGTATTCAGCTTCCATTGTACTTAAGGTTACTAAGGGTTGACGTTGTGACAACCAAGTTACTGGACCACCACCTAACCAAAAAATAAAACCTGAGGTGGACCTTCTTAATTCAGGATCAGTAGCATAATCAGAGTCACAGTAACCAGCCAAAACTAACTTGTTACCACTGTAACATATGCCTAAATCACAAGTTCCTTTTAAATAACTTACTACTCGTTTGGCTGCTTGCCAGTGACTCTCATTATAACAATTAAGAAACCTACTGAGATAATTAACTGAAAACGCAATATCAGGCCTCGATACAATAGAGATAAACATTAACAATCCTACTAATTCTCTATATGGGTAATTCTTTTCATTCTTACTCACATCACCCGATCGTAATAATAAACCTGACACAGCAGGAGAGTTACATGGATCACAATCACTCATACCAAACCGTTTTACTACATGCTTTACATACTCATTTTGATGTACAAAAATTTGTCTTTTTAATCCATTTCTTACAATCTCCATCCCTGCAAATTTACTTGGTTCTGATACAACAATTTTAAAAACATTCTTCATTTCTTTTACAATTTTAACTAATACATTAATATTCTTACGAGTCCATCGTCAACAAATAACAACAAATAAACATTAAAATTCTGAATATTAGCAACATATTGTGAATTATCAGCCGTACTTGGCTTAAAATAAAATTTTCTAAGAAAAGCTGAAAACGTTTTATTCCAACATCGTGTTGCCTGTTTCAAACCATACAGGGCTTTATTCAGTCAACAAACTTTTCCTGGTTCGCATGATACACCTTCCGGTATCTTCATGTAAATCTCTTCTTCTAACTTCCCATACAGGAAAGCAGTCTTGACGTCAAATTGCACCATCTCGAGGTCATCACAGGCTGCAATGGCTAAAAGTATTCTAACAGTATCATACCTAACTACTGGTGCAAACGTTTCATTGTCGTCAACGCTATATTGTTGAAGAAACCCTCTTGCACATAGCCGTGCTTTATACCGGTTGACTTCGCCATTTTTGCTAGCCTGGATCTTCAGAACCCACTTTGAATCAGTTACTGGTTTGCCAGGAACTTTGTCTACGATGGACCACGTGTTGTTGACTTCATGAGCATTTAGCTCGTCTTGTTTGGCTTTTTCCCATTTTTCAGCATCTGAACCTGTTAACGCATCACGAAGAGTAACCAGCTCTTTTTTCTCACATTCAGAAAAATTAACTTTATACTTAACTTCATAATCCTTGTGCCATGATGGTGGTTTCTGTTGTCTTGGAGGTAGTGAAACTTCTTCAGGAGCTGCGTCCTTGTTTTTAACTGCCTGGCCAACCTCAAGTGGATATTCCTCTTACAAGTCAAGAAATTCCTCCTCCATTTCAACATCTGTATCGTCAGATGACGAACATCGGCGGTCCCAGATCTACGGAAGCTTGTATCCGCCACCATCGGCAGTGTCGATTGTCGATAAATTTTTCAATCGTCAAACGACATTGTTGAAATTTAGTATTGTTGAAAAATAGTAAAAAAAATTTTTTATAAACAAAATATTGCTAATAAGTATTCTTATATAGTACATACTAAATTAGTTTTTTTAAATACTAGAAGTGTTTGCGCGCGCAAGCGCGCGCTATTTTAAGTGTTTTTTTAATTCAAACTTTTAATCATTATTGTCAAATAATTAAATTTTAGAAAATATAATTATTACTATAAAAATTATTAAAAAAATTTCATGGTCGTCGAACTAATTCTTCCTCTTATTCCACACCACGCGCTTTATTCCTTTTACTCCTGTCAAAATGCAGGAGGGGGGGGGGGTGTCTGTCGACAGGCTAAGATTTGCTCTATTATATGTTTTTTGGGTCGCTGAATCCGAATTCTGTGTCCAATAGGGCTGGGGATCACCCTTAAATAATAAAATAGGGGAACGCCCATAAATCAGCAAAAACTACCCCTTTTTAGGGTTTTTTTTTTGCAAAATTTCGAAAGTAAAGCTAATATGGTCAAATATATTTCATTTTTTGATGATGGATTAAGAAGATATTGCGATTTTTTTATAGTTGACCAAAATTAGGATGTATGGGCTAATTATAGAAGGTGAAAACTACCCCCAAAATTTAAAAAAATATTTAAAACATGATAAAAGTTTATTTTTTTACTTTTTTTCGTGGAGCAAGTATTTAAAAGTATTTTGAACCATTTTATCCATCATAAAATTTATTCACCCCTCCCCCCCAGGGGGTTAAAAAGAACCCCTAAATTTATGTATACATAGAAAACATTGTGTGCCATTCACTGGTCATAACTGTCGTTGTCCATCCGGGTCAATTCTTCTATTTTCTAAGATTTTTTGAAAACATACCCATAAATGAATTTTGCAGAAACATTCAATTTCAGATTCGTAAAATTAAAATAATTCAAAATTTAGAATAGGATTATTACTGAAAATCATTTTATGAAACCTTGTACTTCATGCTTTTTACAAATAATAACTTTTGATATTTCTTCAAATTTGAAACTAATTAATAGGGATTCTGACGTATCCATTTTTCAATCCTTATAGTATTTATTATTTTGCAACAAAAAATTCTTATAAATAATTAATTGATGGTAAATGGTCTATTCACGAACGAAAGATGTTAGCTGAAAAATATTCATTTTATCATTTTACTAAACGTGGTATACCTTTAAATACTCACATAGTAAATATCAGCATTGTTGATAGAAAATTATTGAAAAATTTTTTTATGAATTTTCCACGAATTTTTTTGATCCGAATATTGTGTAATATTCTTATAAACACAAATTAATTGAAAAAAAGTGGATTTTATAAATATTAAAATGTATTCACCTTTCCCCCAGGGGGGTTAAAACAACCCCTAAATTTATACATGCATAAAAACCATGATAAAAATTTATTATCAATATTGTTGTTGTTTCTATCGCCCATGATTTTTTTAAATATAATATATCTATTATTTTTTTTACTTTTTTTTTGGAATAAAAAATAAAATTTTATCATGATTTTTATGAATTTATAAATATAGGGGTTGTTTTGCCCCCCCCGGGGGGTGAACACATTTTATGATGGTTGAAATAGCATAAAATATTTTTAAATACTTTACTCCACAAAAAAAAGTAAAAAAATAAACTTTTATCATGTTTTTTCTATTTTTTTAAATTTTTGGGGTAGTTTTCACCCTCTATAATTTGCCCATATATCCTAATTTTGGTCAACTATAAAAAAATCGCAATATCTTTTTAATCCATCATCAAAAAATAAAATAGATTTCACCATATTAGCTTTACTTTCGAAATTTTGCACAAACCCCCTAAAAAGGGGTAGTTTTTGCTGATTTCAGGTTGTTCCCCTATTTTCCAGCCCTTTTGGACACTGGATTCGGATTCGGCGACCCAAAAAACATGTAGCAGAGCAAATCTCATCCTGTCAACAGATTACATCCAAAGTGTTACAAATATGATCTTGCTTTACAAAACATTTTATTTTATATTTATTAGCTTTTCTTGAAGCTTAAAAACTATCTTTTCATATGTTATTTAAATACTAAATATGTTTTTCATTAAAACATATTATTATGCAAAATATTTTATTTTTATGAATACAATATAACAGCATTTAGTTCATACATTAACAATATTTTAAGATCAATATGCAGTTTTTTTTTAATGATTAAATAAATTTAAATTTTTTAATTTTTTATTAAGCTTCTTTTTCAAGTTTGAATCAATTTATTTTAATTTTGTGCGACATCTGTCTTACAGTGTATGAAAACTAATATTCATTACTTTTATTTATTTTTTATTTGTATAAAAATATTCATTTCTTGCATTAATATACTTGCAATATTTGCTATTTTATCGAATAACACTAAGTAAAATTCATTATAATTTACTATAATCTTAAAAGTAATTTATTATACTTTGCATGAATAAATATTAATAAAAATGCATATAAATGCTAAAATTTACTTTATTAATTTTATTAATTTATATCTTTTAATGTAACCATCTTTTTTCCTTTGGTTACTGAAATAATATATCTTTATTAATTACCTTTGGCAACTGTAGTTTTTTAATACTTTACTTATTCATATTACGTTAATACAGTTAACATTATACACTCAGCTTCTACTTTAATGTGGCTAAATATTCTTTGAACCTTTATGAGTTTACTTAATCTAATGTTACTAACTACATTAAATCTATATAGCATTAAGAATAAACTAATAATTTTTTTTACTCAACAAACAAAAATTTAAACTTACATTTTATTAAAGTTTTAGTATCTTCTATTTTCACTCCAAATTTCAATAAATGCTTAAACATTATTAAGAAGCATAACTATTTTTTTAAATAAAATTATCTAAAACAACGAATAGAAAAATAAAAATATAATAAGTTTTAATCAGCTTACTTAGTTTTTTTTTTAGCTTTCAGCCTCATATATATTTAATATTTCTAATGAGTTTGGTCTTTTCGTTGGATCATAATTGAAGCATTTGTTAATAATAACTCGTATAAAGTCAGGTAAATCTATAAAATTAGGTTTTTCTTTTTTTTTCAATTTATTTTCCAGAATTTTTGATGCGACTTGCTGCTGGTTGTAAATTTCACCCCATATAATTTTTTCGGTGTATAATTCAAAAATTGTGTAAGCAAGGGACCAAACATCTGTTGCTGCAATATAGCTGTCACTAATATCCTCTTTTAAATAAATTTCTGGTGCCATATATCTAGGAGTTCCAGGTCTGCTATTTAAACTAATTGTAGTGGCAGACATTTCATCTAATATCAAATTTATTTTTCCAAGTCCAAAGTCAACAATTTTTACTGTCCATTCAATGAAAGCATTTCATTACCTGGCTTTATATCTCTATGAAAAACGTTCTTACAATTGTGAAGAAAGCTTATAGCTTTGCAAATATCAGCTCCAATTTTAATCTTTTTCTCTAAATCTAACTCATACTTTTTTAACAAATCCTTATCAATAAGAATGTCCCATAAATTATGTCCATCTAGAAATTCCATAATAATGCTAAATTTACTAGCGTAGAAAGACACTCCATAAATTATTACAATATTCTTATGAGTGCACTCACGTAACATAGCAACTTCTTTTGCAATAATTTTTGGTTCAAGAAAAAAACTTTTAAACGTTTTCACAGCAACAGGATTGCCACCCCAATTTCCTTTTCTTACTTCCCCAAATGATCCAGCTCCAATAACTGGGCTTTTTTCCAAGTCGACATTTAAATCTGCAAAGGGGATTTCTGTAATCATGGGGACCTTTAGTTTTGGTATTTTATTCAATCTAAATTCAGACTTCTCCGCTATTATTTTTTCTTCATTATGTTGTTTACATTTTCTCTTATTTTCAGTATAATTATCGAAATTACTTAAGTCTATCAGCTTCTTCTGATTACTATACAATATACATATTTTTGGATTCTGAAATTATTTGCACATCATCGTTATTACTATCATCAACTTTATTATTTTTTACTTCTAAGAGCTTTTTTTTCATTTGTTCATTTAACTGTATTAACTCTGATAAACTATTAGGTTTATTATCTGATAAATTTCTATCAACAACTTTATGAGGTGGAGAATCAAATTTTGGTCTTTTATTTTCTCCAGGATTATGTTTTACTGTTGTTAACTTACTAACGATTCTTGATGAATTGCTGCTTTCATTCAAATTGTTTTTAGAATTTATTTTTAAAGATGAGTTACTAGCAGTTTCAGATTCGTTGTTGCTTTCAATAAATTTTCTTTTAGTAGACTCCATCGAACTGGTAGTGCTAACATTTTCAATGATCGTTGTGTATAAGTACACATAAATCCTGGAGTTCGTAATTTTTATGTAATCATAAAAAAATTACCAAAAATTGCTTGATCGACTGGTTACAAAGGTATCTAACACTTTAGTGGCAGTACCAATTTCTTTTTTAGATTTTAAAAAATAATTTTCATTATATTCATCCTGAAATATGCTTACTGAAAAATCTATAAGATACTCAATACTGTAGTCTTCACTTCTAATTAGATTTCTTTTCTCCACGCGACCCATAGGCTTGTGATGACTATTGTTTTTACCCTTATGCTTCCAAGCAAAGTGGACTTGCTTCTGTTCTACATTACAAACTTTTTTTCCTATCTTAGGAGTGCTCTATAAATTGGTTAAAAACAATCGTTTAATAAGTATTTAAATTATTTTTAATGAAATAGAAAAAACTCACTGTTTTTTTTTCTCTTCTTTTAAATCTTTGCCAACTTTTTGTCCTAATGACTTTTTCATAGCTGGAAAAGTTTTAATTTGATCTTTGGAAAGATTTGGCAAAGACGAAAAGTCTGAAAATAAAAATGCAAACAAAAATTTACGAACTTTTCAATATTTATAATTGATTTTATTAATATTTCTTTACCTGTTGGAAAGCAGACTTTGTATTAAAATAATTTTGATAATTGTCTCCAATTGTAAACATTTAATAATAAAATTATAAAACAATATTTTTTGAAAAATATTATATTTATTGTCCTTCTTTATTTACAATTATTAATCATTTTTTTTAAAAAATGTCAGACTTTGTAAATATCAACACCTGTGACAATATCTAAAGTGTCATCAATGAAATCCAATTCTACGGTAATTTCCTTATCTTCCAACATATAACTTAACCCACAAGCACCTCTCAAAAACTGCTGAACTGTCTTCAATTTTAATTTATTGTTTGTTATAGTAAAATGTTTAGTGCACGGATTGACACCTTCCATTTTTACTGCTACAGTTCGCGGGATCGGCATTTTTCACTAATTTCATTAAAGCTATAAAAAAAAATTTGTTTTGTGGTAAGTTTCCAAAAATTTAATAAACTGTCTCAGAACGTGTATACTTTTATTTCAATTGTGAAAATCTAAATTGTAAGTTAAGTTATATACGCTTGCTTAACTTTTATCAATTCATGCATTAAATTTTATATTTATTTAATTATTATAAATTATTTTATTAATTAAAAATTATTAACTTACCTTTGGCTGTATACTTTTTTAATAATTTTTAAATTTTTTGTGAATTATAAAATTGAAGCAAAAAAAAGGATATATTCGCGTGTTTTATCATAGAATTTTTCGCCGTCAATCAACAATGTCGATTGACGATTGAAAAATTTATCGACAATCAACAATGTAGAACTTTGGCGGATACAAGCTTCCATGCAGATCAGAGAAGAGGAGGCTGTTGATGACGACAGTCAACTCCATCTTGCTCTACGTTGCAGAGGTGTGGGCGAGCAATGTCCGCATAAAAAAGTACTGCAAGAAACTAAAGGCAGTGCAAAGGTAGGGGCACTTCGAATCGCTTGCTCGTACAAAACTGTATCAGAGCCAGCGATCCAGTTGGTGGCTCGGGAGATTCCCATTGATCTGCTTGCCTTGGAAAGGCAGGCGATCTATAACCGTGAGGAAGAAGAGCGCGACGTAGCTTCCGTTCGCGCTCGCTCCCACACAATGGAATGCTGGCAGTATAGGTGGAATGGTGACCCGAGGGGACGTTGGACGCACCGCCTTATCATCGATTTGGAAAGCTGGATGAACCGTGATCATGGGGAGGTAGACTTCTACCTCACACAGTTCCTAACTGGTCACGGTTATTTCCGCGGCATGCTTTTCAAGTGGCGCAAGGTGACATCTCCGGAATGCTTGCATTGTCCGGGCGAGCTGGATACCGCTGAGCACACCTTTTTTGGGTGTCCTCGCTTCGCTGAAGAGCGAATGCCTTTCGATGAATGGAGGCCGGAAGGAGTCGTCCCGGAAATGCTGCGCAGTACCGCTAACTGGTACAGTGTAGCAGAGTACGTACGGGCGACACTGATTAAAAAAAAGGAGGAAGGCTTCCTCTCGTAGGAAACTCTTCTCCTTTATTGACAGGGTATGGCGAAGAAATGCCTTGGCTGCATTGTTTCCGGACCGAAGTAATACCTAAACAGGGATTCCCGGTCCAGATTCTATGATATTGTCATAAATGCAGGAGGGTGGGGAGTTTAGTGGGTATTGTAATTCCTCCTCAGTTATACTGAGTATCTGGGCAACCATAAATTTGAGGTCGAGTCCCACATAACCATACAGTACTTCTTGAAGGGGCCCAAAAAAAAAAAAAAAAAAAAAAAAAAAATCGTCAGCACCCTCATGATTATACAATTCTTCCAGTGTCTTAAGTTGACCTTGAGTTGCCTCTTCTCTGCTTCCTTGGCCCTCATCCATTCGTTTTACAGCAGCTGCATCATCAGCTGCCCGACTGCCTTCTTTTTTCTTCTATGCTGACTTCGCCCTTTAAGTTCAAGTCAATACATGCCACATTTTCACCGCCATTTGGTCCATCCAGTTCTATATTCTTTGAAAAATCGACATCAAGTGCAATAATAACATCTCTGGCTTCTGGTACGTAGACTCGGTAGTTGGCTGCATCCCTTTGATATCCAACCAGGATACTTTGTCATCCAATTTTTTTCTGAAATTCTTTGGAATGTGAGCGTGGACCTCCACACCAAAAACCCGGAGATGAGATACTGTTGGCTTCCTGCCCATCCACTGCTCATTAAGAGATGCGTCGTTTCCACCATTGCCGTACTAACTACTTCAGCCCAGAGGAATTTAGGAACAGACCTGGCCAGCAGCATGGTCCTGACCTTCTCGACGATTGTCCTGTTTTCACGCTCCGCCTTTCCATTCTGCTTTGGAGCATACCCTGCTGTCAGCTGGTGTTCGATACCACGTCGTTCCATGTACTGCTTCATCACGTTGCAAACGTACTCCCTTCCTCTGTCTGACCTTAGCATCTTCATGTTGGCTCTGAATTTGTTTGACACCATTCTCTCGAACTTCTGAAAACATTCATATACATCAGACTTGTGTTTAACTGTATAAATACTCCTATAGCCAGATTCATTATCAATAAATGTTAAAAAGTAACGTGCACCTCCCAGTGAGGTGACTTGCATTGGTCCACACAAGTCTGAGTGAAAAAATTCACCCACTTTATAAGAAAGTTTTTGTTGATAAATGTTTTTATAAGAAATTCTAATTGTTTTTATATTCACATGACCTAACCTCTCATGCCAGAGCCTCACCTGTACTTCTGCTGCATTTACTTGAATACCTGCTTCAATTCGTAACGAGTTTACTTTCATGTCCAATACATAAATGTCATTATTTTGTTTATGTCCTTTTAATACTTTTAACCATAAAAAGAAACTTCACGAGAATTCGGCGTACACACACCAAAAGAAATTAAATTTTTCTTTAAATCCGGCACATACAACACATTACTCAAAGTACCGGGCAGCCATTGATTGTTGACTGCTCGCAGTATTTGCACCGAGCCGACGCCTTTCACTTCACAGCTTCTATTATCACCGAGCACAACACACTCGTTGTTTGTTCTTGTGAAGTCTGCAAAATAGTCCATTCTGTACGTGATATGTCGCGAGGCGCCACTATCTAGAAGCCACTCCTCATTATTTTCCCCTGAAACACTATTTACTACACTTATAATTTTTTCAGGGTGCGCGGCCCCCACTGTCCTATAAGATTCAGTATAAACTTTAATTATAAGCGCCACCATGTCGTCAGTACCACTACTACCAGAATTAAACTGTGTCTTCTGTCTCTTACTATTTTCACAATCTTTTGCCTTATGCCCCACACTTTTACACTTAAAACAACGAAAAGGCTTTTTTCCTTTATATTTATTCGACGCGTCACTTTCTTTGTTGCTCTCACTATGAATATTCTTCTTTGCGCATTTTTGATAATTTTGACTCTTGTTGTACGTAAATAACGCGGCACATTCGCCGTCATTTTCTGTCAACCTATTCTCCTCTCGTATCAATCTTTCTTCTAATGCCGCCATTGTCTGATTATCGGCGGGAACACTATCCCAGGATATGACCAGTCCATCGAACTTCCGCGGTAAACCACCTAAAATTTTCGCCATTACCATAGCTTCCGATTTCTTCTCACCAATCTCCTTTAAGTTCCGGACTACATTTTGCACTCCCATAACCGACTCCGAAGTACTCATATTGATACTATGAAATTTTTGCAGCAAATGTAACTTACTATTTTCTGACTTTTGCTCGAATAGTGATGACAATTTATCCCATTTTTCCTTAGATGTATCACAAGCTATAAATTTTTCCGCCTGCTTGTCGATCCCCGTGAGTATCGCCTTGGCACGTGCATCGTCCTTCAAAAATTTTGAAATTTCTTCTTTTTTGTCGTTTTCGTCTTTTCCTACCGGCTTTGTTCTTGTAACATCTACCACGCCAAGTAAATCGTTCACAAACAATAAATTTTTCATTTGGAATATCCACAACTGAAAATTTGAACCATCAAAGCGTGTTATATGGTTCTGTAAACTATTATGATTATCTGACATGGCTTTTAAAAAAAAACACAAGAAAATTCACCGATCACCGAGTAGAAAAAAAAAACTCGAAGAACTCTTATTATACACACACGTGACAACCACGTTTTTCTCATAAAACTTATAATGGCGCGCGCAAATCTCGACTCCTTTTTTCTTTTTCGTTAGCACTAATCACAAAAAAAAGAATAAAAAGGGACCATAACCTATTAAGGATTAAGGCCAACACAATAAATGATAAATTAATTAATTAATAAAAGTTTATTTATTTAATAAAGAGTCTATATAATATATAATGATAAGCGCGTGATCTTTACTCAATGAGGGGACTTACATGACTGACTTTAAGAGTGGGAGCCGTGCACGTCTACTCACATATATACACACATATACATGTATCTTATATTTAAATATTCTCAACAGCTTCTGTAATAGATTCAGAGTATGTTTGTAAATCAATCACTAAGTCTTCAGCTTAAGTATATTATGGATTTCAGGATCAAAGTAGGATTTTGCATCATTAATGTACAGAATAAGCTAAAACCAATCCTTGTGAAACCCCAAGAGGTCAGAACAAGATGTTAAAATCTTCTTAGATCAACTCCAGTCTTGAATTATTCCGTAGTTACTTAATTTAAAATTAAATTTTAATTTAAACCTCATTATTTACCATAAAAACTCAAAAAATGACAAAAGTAAAACCTTCGCCCTTAAATGGTCTATAGATTTATTTGAATTTGGGGCAATAGATCTTAGAATAAGATGAATTTTAAATCAAAACTTAAATTATACGTGAGTTGTACTATTTATATTATAAAATAAATGTGATACATAAATTTACCTTATTTAAAAAAATGGGCGTACCAATATTTTCAATTTTAAACTATAAATCTTTAGAATAATTTTATAATTTAAAATATAGATTCATTAATAGTATAGATAGTATTTATAATATTAAATTTAATCGAAAGAGGGGTATTGGTAGTATAGAAAATTTATCAATAAGTTACAAGAAACATTTATACATTCTAACTTATGAAGTCGTAGTTAATATTTGCAAATTTTAAATCATTTTTTTTTTTTAAAGATTATAAATTTTTATAAAATGTCAAATTATCTAATCAGAAAAAATAAAAATGAACCAATAAAAAATGATAATTTAGGTACTAAATATTTTATAAAAATAATTAAATTGAAAAATTAAATAAATATTTCAATGTTTAAGATTTCAATTGGGCTTTTGGATTAAATCGTCTAGGATTATTATCAATAGGGGCATGGCCTCCCGAAGAAAAAAGTAAAAAATCTTAAAATTATTTGATATTACCTTTTCTGATACTTGAAATAATGTTTTGTGTCTTACTGCCGCCAGGATTAGCACTTTATATGGTTATAAATGAGTTACCTCTTGTTATTGATAATTTGATAACAAGTGTACCTGTCATTACGTCTTGTATCAAATTATTTTTCTTATGGCGTCATAAAGAAGGTAAGAATTTTTTTAATATTCATAGATTTTTTTAAAATTTTATTAATATTTATTTATTATTTTAAGATTTAAGACCTGTAATTGATTTTGTCATTTCTGATTGGAAAAGTCCGAAAGAGAATTGGGAAATAGATTTAATGAAAAAAGAAGCTTTGCGTTCTAGATTTATTACAATTTTTGGTTACTTTTTTATCTTCTGCTGCTATTTAAGTTTTTTTTTTGGTAATATTTATCAGATAAATATTCGCATCATTAATAATATTACTGATTACGGAGACAGATATTTACTTCTTCAAACGTACTATCCTTACGATCATTCAAAAGATCCTTATTTCTTTTTAACCAATTCATCGCAACTAATCGGTGGAGTTTTAATTGGCATGACTTTAGTAATTTCAGAAAATTATTACATTGCCTTGGTTTATCATGTATGCGGTCAATTGCAAATTTTAGGTGAAAATTTAAAAAATTATATTTCTGATGAAGATAGCAAACAATTAACATTAGCTGCACAAGATTTAATTAATAAAAAATTAGGGCTTCTCGTCAAAAGACATACTTTCCTCATAAGGTAAAGTTTATTTCTTAAGCTTTTTTTAAATCCTACGTACATTTTTTTTTTTTATTTACATGTATATATTTTTGTTTTGTATTTAAAACAAATAATCTTTATCTTATCATATCTTATCTTTTTAAAATATTCAATAAAGAATGTATTACGTAATATTATAATAGTTAGTTTTAGTAGTTTTTTTAGTTTTTTTTTTAAACTTTTTGCGTCTTCTCGAAAGCAACACTTCAATTAGTTTAGTTAAAAATTTTAATTTTCGATTTCCAAAAAAACCGCTTTTATAAGGGTCAAATTTTAGTGTAAATTAAAATTGAACCAAAACCTAACCCAAGTGAATTTTCTTGTTTTTTATAATATTAAAAAAAAAATTTACCAGAGAACATGGAAATTTTCATGTGGCATAAAATTGGCAAGTTTTTTGGTAAAAAACAAAATTTTTTATTACAATTTTAGCATAAATTCAAACAACAGTATTTTTTAATAGAAAAACTTTTAGAAAAGGTACAATTAGGGAAAATTTGACAAAAATATATTACTATGTATACTTCCAAATAAATTAGTTTTTTTTCCCCAACTAACAAGGGGATTTCAATACATTTGGAACACCAAATTACCCCCAAATGATTATGGATAAGTTTATTATGTTGAAAAAACATGCCAACTGCCCTCCGTTCATTCCAATGAGTCTTCTGGGCCTAGAAACGCAGGGTTCAATGTTATGGAATAGGGTTTTTTGGTTATTTTCAATATATCACAAGTTACTCGACATGTTTTTTCAAAATAATAAATTCATCCATAACCATTTGGTGTAATTTGGTGTTCCAAATGTATTGAACTCCCCTTGTAAGTTTAATATTGTATATTTAAGTCTGGAATTACTCCAAAATCCTGTATTATTTAATAGGAAACATTTGTTATTTCCGGGGGAATACGTTAGTTTCAATTATTTCTGGGCTGTCTAAAGATTTAAATCAATTTTTTATGTTCAAATTATATATTTTACTGTAATTTCAAACTTACATATAAAAAATTTAATTTATTTACGAAAAAAGTACTGATTTAAGTTAAAAAGCCAATAAAAATTTTGGGATCTTTCAAAGCTTAATTATCGCTTGCTGATGGGTAATTCCATGGATTAATAGCACAAAGTTATATGCGAGGTCTCAAAAGTAGGAAATTTGTTTTTTTTTTTTCGATAAAACAACTTAAAAATAGATGGTTCTCCGAATCTGAAGGTTTTCATAAATTTTGAAGGGTGTTATGTTTGATTTAAAGTTTTTTGGTCAAATTTCTCTCCACAGCCACTATTTTTGAAAATCCCGTAAAAAAGCTCTAAAAAACGTTAAATAAAGAAAAAAAAGTAGGTTATCGATGTAAAATTTGATGAAAAATTCAAATTTTCAGTCAGATTTTTCCTACTCAATGTCAATTAGCGGGAAAATTCAAAGTTGTGTTAAACTTTAAGTGAAAATAACTCAAAAGTTTCCCGCTAAAAAAAAAATTTTTTTTTTAAATTTTCCGAAATTACATATATTTTACTGAAAAAAATTTCCCGAGAGTAATTTTTGTTTTAAGCGAGTAATACCGATTTTCGTTTTTTTCAATTTTGACTTGTTACTTATTTTGCTGATTTCCCGCTAAGTCACGTGACCAAATGAAAATCTGACCAAAAATTTAAATTCTGCGGGAAATTTTACAAGGCTATAGTTATTTTGGTATTCTTTGAATGATACATCTCAATTTGACAATTTAATTAAAATGGTTTATTAAAATATAGAAAAAATGAAAACTTATAAAATGGTATTTTATTGATTTTTAATACATTTCTAACTATTTATAGACATTTTGATAGAAAATAAAATATAAACTTTAAAAAAAACTTGATTTTAATTAATAATAGACATAACTTTTGTTTTCCCAAGAAGTATTTTTATTTTTAGATTTTACATCATTTTCAGGCTAAAAATGTAAAAAAATCAAGAAAATCCTATTTTATAAATTTTTATTTTTTCTATATTTTAATAATCTATTTTAATTAAATTGTCAAATTGAGATGTATATTATTCAAAGAATACCAAAATTGCTATACCCTTGTAAAATTTCCAATTAGAATTCCAATATTTGGTCAGATTTTCATTTGGTCACGTGACTTAGCGAGAAATCAGCAAAATAAGTAACAAGTCAAAATTGAAAAAAACTGAAAATTCACCAAAATCGGTATTACTCGCTTAAAACAAAAATTACTCTCGGGAAATTTTTTTCAGTAAAATATATATGTAATTTCGGAAAATTTTGAGAAAAAAAAATTTTTTTTTAGCGATAAACTTTTGAGTTATTTTCACTTAAAGTTTAACACAACTTTCAATTTTCCCGCTAATTGACATAAAGTAGGAAAAGTTTGACTGAAAATCCGAATTTTTCATCAAATTTTACATCGAAAACCTACTTTTTTTTCTTTTTTTAACGTTTTTTAGAGCTTTTTTACGGGACTTTCAAAAATGGTAGCTGAGGAGAGAAATTTGACCAAAAAACTTTAATTCAGCATAGCACCCTTCAAAATTTATAGAAAACCTTCAAATTCGGGGAATCATCTATTTTTAAGTTGTTTTACCGAAAAAAAACCAAATTTTCTAATTTTTAAGACTTTGAATATCATTTTGTGCTATTTATCCATGAAATTACCCTGATGTTTTCCCGTAGAACTACCGCAAAAGGTGAAATTTCTAAATCAGACGAACATTCAAAATATATATTGTATCATAGGTTTTTCATTGTGGTGAAAGCGAATCTTAAATCAGAAATTGCCCATTAAAATTTAATCAGCCCCGACTCCAACAAGCATCCCCTAGAACTACTCCACAGCATCAAATGTGTAGATTACATTACGAGTTACGGTCGTCTGATAACGAGGAAGTAGGAATCTGATTTATAAAAATGTAGGGTAAGATCTTCAATTCAAATTTTTTTTTAATTTAGAAACTTGACCTTTTGGAGGGGAGCTGGATGGGTGCTGAGGCAAAACCTAAGGGTGATGAGTCAATTCGGACCCCAGATTCGGTTTTAGCACACCAAAAAAATTACCAGAAGGTACTTCTCTTATCAAAAACAAAAAATTTTTTTGCGAGCCTGTGCTATATTTACCAATTAAAACTACTCATGAAACAATATTTTATGTTTCCCATACATATACCTATCAAAACGTTTTATAGTTATATAAACATTTATTATATAAAAATTTTAAATATGTAGCTTAGGTTTTATAAAATTGCATGCTAAACTCTCATTTAGTTTATTTATATTATTTTTTAACATAATTAATTAATTAAAACATCTTTAATAAGTATTCAAAATTAAATAATAATTTTAATTATTTTTTCCTTTTACCATAAACGGGTTCCACTTCGGACAAACGGAATCCCGTACGGTAAAAGAAAAATATTTTTACTCGTAATACATATTATACAGAAAAATATTTATAAATAATTTTTTCTACAGAATAATCGGCATCATTAAAAAATCCTTTGATTCTATAACGTTGGCTCAGCTGTTTTGTCTGACTATGTCGTCATGCTGTTTAGGATTAGAAGTTATATCAGTAAGTTCTTTTAATAATGCACTTATTATAAATGAGAATTTCTGGTGTAAAATAAATATACCAGAAATATTTTTCTGGAGGATCCTCCTTGATTTCATATTTTTATTATTTGCATTTTAAATATTTTTATAAGTTTTAATATCCTTAACAAAGTCAATGATGTAAAATCAATTTTTGTTACTAAAGAAATTACTAAGAAGCTAAGGTTATTACGGAATCATTCAGTACTTAAACTATGTGAAATCTTATAAGCAAATTTTACAAGTTTTAATATCTCTTTGAGACTTTTTCAATAAACTCTTACTCACTGACGTTCAAAAACTCTTCCCTGTAAGTCCAAAAATCGCTGTCCAAGTTTAAATTTTGATAATAAGACTTGTTTTTCCATTGCGTATAATGTACTATTTTTTTGGTAAATTGCAGCGAAATTTTTGATACCACATTCTCTTTTCTATACTCGAAATTTCTTAACCTTACCCTACCTCGAGAAATATGTACGCTTTAAAAAAAATATTCACATCCTCTATTGTCATCATAAATTGAATTAGCCCCTTTTTAAACATAAACTTGCGAAAATATCTGTGGAGTTTTGAACTGGTTGAAAGTTGATTATGTGCCAGAAAATTTTTTTTCTACATCCTCTCTTAAACTATAGAAATGAATTTGAGAATTTTTTTTAATATTAATTAAATAGTCTCAACAGATTTTTTTAATTAAGTAATTTGGCGATCATAAGTTTTAGAATAATAACTTACAATAATAGTTTACAGGTCAATAAAATCAAAATAATAATATATATTTACAGTTTTTGTTTTATATTAATGTTCATTTGCCTAGAAATCAGTTGAATCTGTTCTAATATATTTGATTCTTTATATTTTTAGATACTTGAAAGTAATTTTCAAAAAGTTCGAGTATTTCAATTCATGACTTTAATAGCATCTATTTTATGTGTAATGACAATTGCATTTATTGACTGCTATGCTAGCGAGAATCTAAAAAAATATGTAAGTTGATTAAAAATTTTACACAATATTACAACAGATCATTTAGTATTTTTACTAGAATTTAGTAATATTACTACAAAAATTGTGAAATTACTACTTATAGTAAATTAAAAATTTATTGATTTTTCATCCACACACGACTCAAATTAGCTTCAAGAGAAAATATATGTTTGTAATACATAATAATTATGTTATATAAAATATATTTCCAAATATCATAAGCATATTATGATCAATTCAAAATTTGGGATAAAATATTCGAAATCATGCCAAAAATACAGACTACTTGAAATATAAGTTTTTTGGGTTGCAGAATTTTGAAACTCGGGATTTTGCAACGTAAAAGTGGTCTCTTATTTAATAATATCTCCTCTAATCTACCCCTATTAGGTATCCAGATTTCTTTAAAGTTGGCTTGAAATAGCTATTTATTAAACAAGGGATGAAATACGTGTTCTAAAATATAGTTTTACATATAATGGGCAAAAAAGCCATCTCCCTAGGGTAGAAAATAAGCTTTTATTACCCTAGATATGTAATCTTTTGTATAAATTTTCGGTTTTTAATTTACTGAAACTCGGTTTGAAAAAGTATTTTTTTCGAAGAAATGAAAAATTATTTTAAAAAATTATTTTAAGTTTATTTTAGAAAATTTATTACAAATCTACCTCAAAAATTAGCAAAAATCGAAAATTTTATTATTTTATTTTTTGTGACTACTGAAGTGGTTTTCCCCCCTAATGCAAATTTTGACTATATGCAGGTAGGTAGGTAAGTGTTGTGAGAAATGTAAAATTCTTTAGTAAAAGTAGAATCTAAAAATTTTATTTATAAACAGTTCTGATTATATTAAGACATGCAATGAGTTAAAATACAATTTTAAATTTTTAAGAAATCGTTTTTTGAGCATAGAAAAATATACCATCCTTAATTTTTTTTTATTGTCCTGATGAGGTAAGAAACAATATTTTTTAATTTTTTTAAAAATCTCTTGAAACACATTCTTTCTACCGCAGTTTACCCGCACTTTTATAAATGCGATAAACCATATGTTTTCTGAAAACTTTTACTTAATTTGAAAAAAAAACTTATAACTATTTAGCTTGTTCACTTACTTCAACCAACGATCGTGGAACATGTTCACTTATATAACAGTTTTAATTTACTCCCTAACTATTATAAGTCCTAGAACCGAAGTTATTATAATAAGTCCATAAATATAAATTATCCTAAGTCCAAAAAACCTAAAGTATTAAAATTTCTTGTTCTTATCAGACCCTGATTAGGCCCTGACTTCCATTTCAAATTATTCTAAATCTCTAAATCAAAAATATTCTACGTCCATTTGATCCAAAAAATCAAGTAAAAACAGTATTTCTAAAACTAGTATACTTCCATATAAAATAATTAGGTACTACGTCCAAAAATAAAAAAAAATAGGGTTTTTTGTATATTTGACGGCACAAATTTTTAGATAAAATTTTTTACAAATTTAGGCTTCATATCGGAAAAATCGAAAGTACTACTTTTTTTAAAATCTATACAGAAGTTACTTATTACAGTGTGGCTAAATCATTGTGGATATCTGAATGTTTAAATTTTTTTTAGTTGTTTATCATGAGATCATATGCCCCTGATCATATGGCAATTCATTACACATACGTATTACCAGAAACAGCCTAATTTTCATAAGTATAATTATAAGCACTAAAGCCTTTTGACCCATAAATTTTATTATCATTTAATATGTTAAACTTAAAAAAGTATCTAAACATTTTATATTTAAATACATTAGGCCCTTTTTTCCTTATTATTGAAGACTTAGAAGATTTCTTTCTTTATTATACAATTAATTTTTTTTACATTTGATATCCAGCCCTTTTTTGCCCAAAAGGGTATTTAGGGCAAAAAGCGCCCAAAAATTTTTACATACAAATTTTCTGGACACCCTAACAAGCATTTTCCGCTATTCATAATAAAAATACAAGATTGATAACAAAATTTTTGGGTTTCATAGTTTGTGAGGCTTCAGAACTTACACTTAAATTACCATCCCTGGTTTTAACTTCTAGCTTAATAGCTGATATTTAAATTATTTTTCTGGTCTGCGAGCAGAAAGCACGTATTTTCCGGACGCTACGCGTCTGGCAAAGACGTGTTTGCTCGCCACTGACACAGAAAAATGTTATACGACCCTTGTCAATAATTAATAAATAAAGAATGCCCGAAATCGCAGTTTATCATCCTCGGCTTCGCCTCGGAAGGTAATTTACCTGCGATTTGGGCCATTCCTTACTTTTCTGGACTCGAGCCGTAAATATACTATTAATAAATTGTATGAATCAAATTTTTTTCAGAGCACAGATATTGCATTTAAAGTATATGATAGTCTATGGTATATTGGACCATTAAAAGATAAAAAGTATTTGATGTCAATTATAGATTTGTCTAACAATATGCAACAACTGACGGCTGGGAAAATTTTTTCATTGTCTTTGGAATCATATTGCTATGTAAGCTTATTTTTAATTATAATATTTTATTATTTTTGCAGTTGATGCATGATTTTGTAATTTTTTTAAACTTTTAATTCACAAACTTATCGAAAATAACTTACTGAAAAAAGGTATATACCTACACGGCCGTGTAAGATTTCGAGAAAAAATCTGCCTACCTACTTTTTGTGATAAAATTTAGGATATTGTTGATAAATTTTGAATGAAGAAATATAGATTTTATTTTAACCCGAAAAAACCCATTATCTTAAAAATTAAAATTAATTAATATAAAATATTTATTTTTTGGTTTCAGATTCTTAAAACAATTGAAGGCTACATTTCTATGTTATTTGTTGTCACCCAAAAACAATAATATTTTTAAGGATATCTAAATATAGTAAATTTGAAATAAAAAAATTTATAGATCAAAATACTTATTATAATGTTATATATTGCAAATTTAAATAATTAAAAATATTAATATAAAATATAAAAATATTTTTTGGATATTTATGCTTAATCCTGCCTTAAGACTTTAAAAAAAATAATTAAAAAAAAAATTCTTGCATTTATTGGATATTGTACTATAATGAGCCATCAAAGTGAAAATAATAAATTAAATGCATAACTTCTTCCAAATTTTTAAAATCTGCCTGCAAAACCAATATAATTTTTTTTTGAACCTGTGAAAACCAAACATTGAATAACCGGAAAAACACAAAATTTTATGATAATTTCTTTTTTAAAATCTAAATTAAATTTCATTTTTAGCATAAATCATCTCAGATAAAAATGATTAATTACCCCCCGATATTTACATTAATTATAACTAGGCAACCTTAAGGTAATTTTTGGATTTTTTTTTAAATTCGCAATTGTTACTTATGTTTTTTGGATCATTGAACACGAATATGGAAGCTGTTATACTAAAAATGATTCTGGTGCCCATAATAGGCAACTTCAGGCTATTTTTTGATATTTTTAAATTATTTTATACTGTTATTTATGTTTTTTGTCTAAGTAAGCATGAAAATGATATCTGTTTTTAACAATTTTGGTCTAATGGCCCACAATAAGCAACTTCACGTTACTTATAAAAAGGTAATAAATATAAAGGTCATAAAGACCGTATGTAATTTTTTTTATTAATTAACTTTTCAACCCCTAAATTAAAAAAAAAAATTTGATTACATTTTTATTTTATTTTGAAAAGATAGATTTTGAAAAAATCGAAATATTTATTACGGCTCTTTTTTAGGTGTAGAAAAAAAATTAAAAAAGAAGATGAAAAAGAAGGAAGCCCTCCTTCCAAGGTTTGTATATAACTAATTTTTTAGATTATGCATCCTTTGCCATCGATGAACATAACGTTGCCCAGTTCTCAATCCCTTGAAGGTGTACTTAGAGGTTGACGAGACTGCGAGACCAGTATCGGTATCGTCTCGAAATCGAGACGAGACCGAGACGAGAGCATTTGCTGAAAATTCGGGACGAGACGAGACATTCACATCGAGACTCTCGGGAAGTCTCGTCTCGAAAAAAAAAGTTATTAATATATTTAGTTAATTTAAATTTTTTTTTATTATAGTCAGTTAAATTTAAATTTTTACATATTTTTTATGAGTAAAAAAGCATTAAAATTAATATTCTTATTAGGACTCTATACTTGAAACATAGTTATAATTATAGTTTTAATATAAATAATAATAATATATAATTTTTTTTAATTTAAAAACATTAAATAATAAATACAATTTACAGATAAAATTATATATTTACTTCGCATATTTCTTTTCTCAATGATGATTTCATCCACATATTTGTACATAAAAGAGCTGTTGCTGAATCATCCCCTAAACTTGATCTCTTTTTTGTAAATATAAGTCCAGCTTCAGAAAACATTCTTTCCACTGGTACAGATGTTGGCTACAGATTACAGGCTAAAATGTCTTTCGCCATTTTTGAGATGCGTGGAAATTGTTTTTCATTATTTTTCCACCAAGCTAAAATATCTGTTGATGCATCGGGTCTTGGGGAACTCAAGTAACTATTCATTTCACATTCCCAGGATTCTTCTTTATTTTTTGAAGTTTTGATATAAAAAGTATCAAAGTCTATAGAAAAATCATCTACTTCTTTATCATCATTTTTGTCTGTTTTTGTATTCTGTCCATTTTCTGGAACTGCACTCTCTAGCTCAGAATATTCATTTTTTAATAATTCTTTGAACTTTTTATTACTTTCGTCTTTTAGCTTCTTACTCCATTCTTTCATATCAAAAGCTTCTAGTTTATGCCTAGGATCTAAAATTAAGGCTACACAGTAAACCCAGTTAGTTTTTTTGTAGTGCTTTATAATTTTTTTTCTTCCAGCTTGCATAGCTAAAAGAAGAATCTCATCAGCTTTACTTCTATTTACGCAATTATCTAATTTAGAAATTAATGTTTCAATATTATCAAGTAATAAGTTAATTGTAACAACCACAAATGGCAGAGTAGGTTTACTTTCACTGGATAATAATTTACTTATGTGTTTAAAATTTTGTAAAAATTTAATTATATAAAGTACACTATCCGATTGGCTGTCAGATATTTCAAATGTTTTTAACTCAGAAGAGTTATTCCAAAGCAATTTTAAAGATACTAATAAAAACACGTTACAGTAATTTATTGCAGATAATAGCTTTTTCTTCAAATGTATACAATTTTATTCAATATCAATAGTTTACAAATGAATAACTGCTTAATAAAAATTTTAAAGTTACTTTATCAGCTCAGAGGGCGCTTAAGTGTAGCGGGAATTTATAAATTTGTAATTGTATATAAATATTTAACAAATTTATTTTTATAATTTTTCTGAAGAAAAACTTTAATTTTTTCGAGTTTTTCTCGAAAACGAGACGAGATCGAGACAAGACCAAGACGAGACCGAGACGAGACTGCAAAATTTCGAAATTTTCGATACCGAGACGAGAGAAGCCTAAAGTCTCGGTATCTTCTCGTATCGTCCACCTCTAGGTGTACTTGCTTGAAATTTTTATTACTTTTTATTAAGTTATAAAATGCATTTTCTTGAAACATGGTTCACAAAAGTATTTTCCTTTGCTTAAATCGCGAATTTTACATATTTTTGAACATCGAATCCCACAAGTTCGTACTGAACAATGAGATCTTTCAGTTCCTCTTTCATGTTTATATTGAGCTAATAATTAAAGTTACAAGTAATAAGTACTAACTTCAACAGCAAATTTCTTTATTGGAAGTATTTAATTTGGATTTTCAGTATTCCATAAAACAGTAGCATTGGTCAAAGTAACCTTATTAAAATAATCCAAGTCCATTTTTTGGATCTAAATATTGGTAAAACTCTACTGCAGTACTGGTTATGGATGTTGACGCTACCCATGAATTTGTTGTAAACTTTAAATGCATTAAAAAAAGGAATATCTTTTTTCGTCTTACTTTTCTTGTCATACCTTTTAACAGAACCTAGGGGAGTTACACCAGCTGCAGTAGATATAATGGAAACTGATTTTGAATCTTGCTCGGTAATAAAATTTAAACCACTATTAACCTCATGTTGCACTGCATAAGTTCCTCAAGAAGCTTTCTTGTATATTTTTTTTTTTCTGTTATCCTGCTTTCCCTTACTGTACCTGTACCAGGAAGTCCGTATTTTTTCAATGAAGTAACAAATCGGGGCAACAAAATAAATTGTCCATGTAACGTGATAATTTGTAAGTTTGCGATTTATAAGTAAGCACTGAAGTTGTGCCACCTTGTGCCACTTCCTCAACATGTCACGGAAGTATCCGTGACCTGCTAAGAACTGGGTGAGATAAAAATCTACCTCCCTATGTTCGCGTCCCGTCCAAGCTTCCAGATCCTGAATCAGTCTGGCGACTACCGGCCACTCTTGTCGCTGTCCCATCGTCCCTGCCATTCAATCATAGCTTTGGAGCAGGCGCGGATGAAAGCCATTTTGCGCTCCTCTAAACTTTTATATATGGATTTGCGCTGCAATGTTAGCAAGTCAATAGAAAGGACACTAGCTACCACTTCGCTGATAGCGATACCTTGTGGTATGCGCTTGCGATCCTGAGTGCCGCTTGCCTCTGTAAAGAGCAGATCTTATGCTCTCAACATATCCCCTCTACATTGCTACGTAAATAACGGAAATTTCGGTGAGTCTTGTCCGATTTGGGATCGTTCGTGAGTTTTGGCGCGTGACTTGTATACATGAAAATTTTGGTTTGCAAATTTACGGGCTATAAACAATGCGGATCGATTTTTTTTTTTTTTTAATCGATCAGTAATGCAACAAAGTACATAAAAGTGAATTTAAATAAAAATTTACTAGCGGTGTAGTTGTAGGATTATAGAATTATAGGCAGTATAGAATATAGGGCATAAAATTTTTTTATTTGAAATTATACCAGGTGGAACGCAATTACCGCAGATTTTTACATTTCTTATAGTATACTGCCGTGCAAAAGAAATACCTCGATAACTACATTTTTATGAAAAATGAGTTTTTTATATGGGCTTAATCGTTTTTGAATACTCTATCCGATGGTGCAAAAATTAATTCTTTATCAGTTATCATTAGCAAAATCGCATGGCATATCTACATGGTCTTAAGTATTGATCAAAATTTTACATGCATTAAAAAAAAATACTTAAAAAAATGGCATATCTATATATATTAGGCGCTCACCTAATACAAGAGAAAGCGCCTTCCGTATTTTGCGATATTTAATACTAAAAAATTGGCCTATCTACAAAATATTTTAGTCTAAAGTGTTGTATATTTTTTATAATAAATTTTAATTAATTATATTTTTACTAATTAAATTAAATTATTTATTAAATTTACTAGATATACTAATTTTTAATTATTATTTAATTTATTTAAAATACAAAAATATTAACTATATAAAATTATAAAAAATTTAAAAATTAATAATCTAATAAATAATTTAATTTAGTATTCAATTATTAAAATTTATTATAAAAAATATGCTACGTTTAATAAAATATTTTGTACACTATAATAAATTAAAGGCTAATTAATATAATAATAACTTATGTTATAATTATTTAATAATATATGATAAATAATTAAATTGCTAATGTTACGTCTCCTCTAACAAAAATAACCACGTAGTCTGACTCCCTCAATTCATGTTTTAGAGAGTTAACTCTCTGATTTAGGGAGATAACTCCCTGATTTAGAGAGTCCGACTCCCTAAATAAAATAAATTAAAATTACCTTATTTTGCAAATACATGTTAAAAATTAGACTAAGGCAGTTTAACAATATTTACCATAATAATTTGGTATATGATAAACCATATTGTTGAACCATATTTAACCATAATAATAAACTATGTGGTTAATCATAGGTATATTAATATACCTTATACCTATATTGACCCAAAAAAATTTCTGTCATCTCCTGGAAATCTTCGGGATGAAAACGATCCGTTAGGGGGAAGGCTGAAACCCTGAAGGTAAAATTTTCACCTTTAACTATTTTCCATTTTCCAAGATGGCGGATCAAAAAACAGAAAAATGGAACTTTCTATATTACTTGAGGGTTTTCGAGGTTGAGAAAAACGTTTTTATTAATGAAAATTTTCATTTTTTTCAATACTGAATATTTTCCGATTTTCCAAGATGGCGCATCAAAAAATAGAAAAAGAGGAACTTTCTATTTTACTTGGGGATTTTCGAGGTTGAGAAAAGCGTTTTTATGAATGAAAATTTTCTTTTTTTCACCCCTGAATATTTTCCGTTTTTCCAAGATGGCGGATCAAAAAACAGAAAAAAAGAAACTTTCCACATTACTTGGGGGTTTTCAAGGTTGAGAAAAACGTTTTTATTGATGAAAATTATCATTTTTTTACCCCAGCATATTTTCCGATTTTCCAAGATGGTGGATTTAATAATTTATTATAAGTTTTATAGAGTGGGGATGAGCGTGGGGATAAATTCTTTCTTACCTGTGCGCAAATAATGATCAAGAGTATCAGATTATTTGTTATTGCCAACTATTATTGCTAATTAAATTATTTAATAAAATAATTAAATTAATTATATTGTAAAAATATATTATTTTATTTCATTCAGTGAACTATTTTTCTACCGAACATCACTTTTTTCAAATAATTAAGTAAGTATATATTTATCGGAAGTTATTTCACTTTATTTACTTTTTGTATATTTGCTTATTTCGACACGTCTGTTTACTAAATAATATTATTTACATTTTTTCGTTACAGATTTATTATGGCTGAAATTGTAAAAAATGGAAATACATCTTTTCTCGCATTGAATGGTTTTTTATATTATTTTCTTTCGAATGTCAAAAATAGCAAATATTGGTGCTGCAAACAAAAGAAAACGTGCAAAGTTCGAGCTATTACCAATAAAGGCTCACACACAAACTCATGGGCACGAGCAAAAAGCACACGAGCACGAGGAGAAGTGGTATATGGTAGGAGTTAGAATGGAGGGGTTAAAGAGGATAAAGTAAAAATATTACCCCCACTTTGTTCAATATTGCTCGTGCTCGTGTGCTTTTTTGCTCATGCCCAAGAGTTTGTGTGTAGGCCTTAAAAGTATTACCAAATAAAGTGACGATAATGCTACTATCATCATAAAAAAATGTAAAGAAGAAGATCATCAGCATACACCTGATAGAGACTAGATTGAAGCCATCGAAGAAACGTTGAATATAAAAAGGCAAGCAGTAGATCAACCTGAAGCACCCCCAGCACAAATTATTCGCAGATTACTTACATCGTCTGCAACTATATTATCTCATATGCCTCAAAGAGAAAGTCATCGTAAAACTATTCAAAGAAATAGGAAAAAAAATATGCCTACTATAATCCATCATCACCTGACGATTTTCAAGAAATCGCTGAAGAATATACAAAAACTTTATCTGGGGAAGAATTCCTATTTTACGACTCCTTAAAAGATGATAGTTATAATGGAGGAAGAGTAATAATATTTACAACCAAAGAAAATCTACGAAAATTAAAAGCATCAAAAATGTGGTTCGCAGGTGGAACTTTCAAATCCTCACCACCAATTTTTTTAGTTACAGTTAGATACAGATTTTGAGCCACCAGAAATGATAATGACGGATTTTGAGGTATCTATTATTAATTCTGCACGCAAAATGAATACTCAAGTAAAAGCCTGTTTTTTCCACTTGCGGCAAAATGTGTTTAGGAAAATCCAAAGTGAAGGACTGCAGGTGGCATATAACGACGATAATGACAGGACTATAAAAAATGCCGCTCAAAAATTGTGTTCGTTAGCATTTGTTCCAGAAGAAGATGTAGTTCATAGACAAGTGTCGCCAGACGATAATATACCTATGATTAACCACATAGTTTATTATTATGGTTAAATATGGTTTATCATATACCAAATCATTATGGTAAATATTGTTTAACTGCCTTGGCCTAATTTTTAACATGTATTTGCAAAATAAGGTAATTTTAATTTATTTTATTTAGGGAGTCATACTCTCTAAATCAGGAAGTTAACTCTTAAATCAGAGAGTTAACTCTCTAAAACAGAGAGTCAGACTCTCTGATTTAGGGAGTCGGACTACGTGGTTATTTTTGTTAGAGAATTGCATATAAAATTTTTTTTATTATGCTATTTCTAAATATCTATTTTTGGGTTTCTACGCGTAATATTAAATTAGTCCTTGACTTATCTTTTTCTGAAATTCGAACTCATATAAATAAGACTTAGTCTATTTTTAATTACTTTGACAGGTCATAAACAAGACTTAGTCTATTTTTAATTATCCACGAAAAAGACTTAATCTATTTTTAAATATTTGAACAGGTCATAAACAAGGCTTAGTCTATTTTTTAATATTTAGACAGATCATAAATAATAATTAAACTAGGATCCAAAAATAGAACAACCAATTATATATAAACCCCCAAAAGGGTTCACTCAAATCAGTCTAGATTTTTCGAGCATCCAGTTAAGTACGTCTTAACATCTCTCTCTTTTAACCAGTCTAGATTTTTCGAGCATTCAGTTAAGTACATCTTAACATTGCTCATTCTTTTAAATCTATATTAATAGTTTATCGAGCATCTTTGTTAAGTACGCCTTAACGTCGCTCATTCTTTTAAACTTTTTCTCTCTTTATCTAGTATTTACATTATATTCATTCACCAGTTTTAAGTGCAATTCAGGAGTTTTAAATGAATCAGTGTATATCTACATCTGTTCAAATTATTAATCAAGGTAAATAATAAACAAATTATTTTATTCTAAATCTGTGTTCTTTAATCTATAAACTATAATTTCTAATCCTTTCCAAAAGTTATCTAGACATATATATATATAAAGATAATAATTACTTAATAAATATTCAATTTATTATAAACAAATTATTAATAATATCGTTTTTAAGAAATGGCTCTCCAAACTTAACATTAAAAATAAGTTTTTTTAAAGTTTTTTTAAAAGACATAAAATTGGGACTCCGACTTCAAATTATCATATCTAATTAACTAATAATTAAAAAAAATACAGTAAACAATTTTTGGAAATTTGAAAGTTGTGGGAATATTTTGAGATTTATAAAATCCATTTTCGTCAAAAATTACAAATTTAGAAGCAATTTAAAAATTAGTCAATTTTAACCAAAAATCACCATTTGGTTAATTAGCTATAGTAATGAGAGAAATAGAAATAAAAAATTTCGGTTTACGTCGTTTGATGGGTGATACTTATACCAAAAAAATGAGACTAACTAGAAAAGTTTTGGTTAACTTGTGAGGTTTTAGCATTTTATTGAAAATTACAAAAAAACCCTATTCCATAACATTGAGCCCTGCGTTTCTAAGCCTAGAAGGCCCATTGGAATGAAAAGAGGGTAGTCGGCATGTTTTTTCAACACAATAAACTCATTCATAACCATTTGGTGTAATTTGGTGTTCTGAATGTATTAAAATCCTCTTGTTATTCGTATCTGGCTGGAAAAAAAAATAAATTTTTTTTACTAAAAATAAAATTAAATTGAGCCCTGCGTTCCTTCTTTTATTACTACACTTGTAGTAATATCACTACACTTGTAGTTATATCACTGCACTTTTTACTATGCAGTATACATTAATGGAATGCAAATAACCGCGGCACTTGTGTTCCACCCTGTATATACATTCTTTATTAAAAATTTATTGGTTAAATTTTTATACAATACATTTTTTAAAAATAATATACACTATTATATAAGAAGTCAACAATCTTAAATTATTGCTAATTAATAACATTATATTTCTTTATTCATCGATTAAATCGATTTTAACTAAATCAGGTACATTTACAATTAGAAATGTTTGGCAAAAATAATTTTAATTTACACATTAAGTCAACAAAATTAAATTAATGGTATTAAATAATATCGTTATTCATTATTGGCTTCATTAGTTATAACTAAATTTCCAGTAGAAATATTTTTCTAAGATGATATTGAAGTTGGAGACATCAAAGGCCCTAAATTAGTCAAAATTTTAAGCTTTTTCACTTCCGGAATACCACGATCACGCATTATATATGCGGGTTTTTCTAAATTTTTTATGGTTGCGTTGTAACATAAAATTTCGAGCTTTTTAAATAGGCTATCAAAACTATTCAAAAGAATATGCTAAGACTTCACTGTTTTCGCGATAATTTTACCATTGCCATATCATGAATGTACATTAGTGGAGTAAGTTTATTTAATTTGTGCTCAGAATATAAATCTTTTCATTCAAAAACTTTTTCTACATTCATTTCTAAAACATCAACTTGACTTTTTCTATACGACCTCTTACACTTTCTGTGTAATCAGGAAAATCATAAACTTTTTCTTTGTTGTTTAAGAATTTTTCTACTGAATGGTGAAAACTATCGGCACTCGTAAATTAGTGGCCAGCCTCAAATTAATTTAATTCAAGACTCAGCATCAATCTCACAAGAGTATGTAAATTAAATAACTGAACAGAGTCCAATTTTTATTTTCTGAGCAACATTTATCTAGCCATAGCTTGAATGTTTTCGCTAGGTCTTTGATACAAGAAAAACTGATGACAACAATTGACTAATTCTTCTTTTTTACGACCAGCTATTGCCTCATGCCATTAAACAGTTACTGGGTTTAAAGTTTTACTTGAGTTACCTGCAGGTACAAAACTCTCATTGAAAGCTATTATTCGTTGTGTAAAAATTGTTTTTCTAACATC
Organism: Anagrus nilaparvatae; assembly: GCA_022575985.1. NCBI lineage: Eukaryota > Metazoa > Arthropoda > Insecta > Hymenoptera > Mymaridae > Anagrus > Anagrus nilaparvatae. The sequence goes on along the minus strand of JAKSXM010000231.1, from coordinate 7,618,811 downwards.
TCCGATCTAGATAACATTATTACTTTTTGCATATCAACACTAACGCAAACATTTTCCTTGTCCCAAGTTTCCTCTGAATCTATAATCATAACGCGAATTTTAAGTCCTTAAAATATCCGAATATACTAACTATAACATGTAAAACCCTCTGTTTGTTCTTGTATATCTGAAAAATCTCTGTTGTGCAATTGATATTCTTCGCAGCTCTCTCACTCTTCATGCCCTAAATGAGCAAATTATATTTTCATTTCTCGTACAACCAAGTTTCTTTTGAACATTTAAATTTCGGAAATTTTTCTTAGAGGTTATTGTACATACATATAATTGAAATATCTGAAGGTAAATATCTACGAAATGGTGTATGTTATACAATAGTACACCAGCAGTTTCAGGGTCCAATTTTTTTGGAGTTGCTACCACATTACATTTGCATTACATAGCTAATCTATAATAAATTTTAATGAAATAAATCTGTATTGATACTAAGATAATTGGAGTTTCACTAATAAACTATTATAACTATTAACTATCTCAATTATGAAAATTTTTTAAGCTAATTCATTATTTCCAAATTCCTTTGCCATTGTTGTTGATGCTTATATCATAGACTCACAAAATCTGTTTTTTTCTCATAAAACATACTATATAAGCAGGCACGTATCCAGAAACATTTTTCGGGAAGGGTTAAAATATTTCGGAGGGGGCCCGAACCTAATAATATTAAAATTGATGGTTAAAATTTCGTACATATTAATCAAAATTTTTTTTTATTTTAAATTGTTTATAAAAAATTTTAAAGTTTTTAAATATCAGGTAAAAAATTTCTCTCCACGTTTTCAAAATACGTTTGCCAAGATCAGTAAAAATCCGTTAGAATCTAATCCCTAGGTTATAGAGTCAATTAAATAAAAATAATGCCATTTCCAGTCCAAAATCGGGTCATAGTGAATGATGGAACGCTTCAATTATAAAATAAATTGTTTCAACATATTTTGGAGGACAAAATACGTTTGCAATTACCAATATCCTCCGCAATAATCCAAAACTTGTTTTTTTGGGCCATAAATTAGATCTTTGTGGCTGAGTCAAAGAGTAAACTTTAGGATTCTGACAGAGATGGTTGCATATTTTTAGGGAAGTGAAAATACATCACTGGAAAACATTTTTGCTCATATATATAAAATCCCCTTTCCACAATGCCCATTGCACTAAAAAAAAGGTTTTTCGTGCCGTAAATTTGGTTCCACCGGATAAAAGAACTCTTGGCTCGTAAATTAATTGCTCGCTTCTTTTTTAACAGGTAAAAATACAAAAGTTTAAGCAAATTTTTTTTAGTTTTCTGATCACTTGGATAGTAATTCAAAGATCATGCATGTCAAAGATCTGAAACCTTAGCTTGCTTCACAACAGTATTTTCGGGGTAAATAGTCCCAAATTTGATTTTATGTGATTTGAACTATAGGTTCACGACTAATTGTTTATATTGACAAATTTTTTGTACTTAAGGTTATAAAAAAAGTATACACAAAATTTTCAATAAAAATGAAAATATTTAGTTTTGACTCCAAAAATTCCAGTCAAACAATAGTTTTCAGTTCCCCAGTCCAAATTAGGACCTTTGCACTCTAGAAGCGCTCCCTGCACAAAAACTGGTCGATCTTACCGGTTTCTAAAGTTTGAAATTCTAAATTTGGGAACTGAACGAAGTTTTTATATCATAAAAAACGATCCTGTATTTTCTTTCAACGATATTTTTCTCAAAACCGTAACAAAAATATTAGAAATCAACTGAAGAGTACAATCGTCACAGACTTGAAATAAGAAATTTTGATCATGGTATAAAAAAAAATAATTCAATAAAAAAATACGTTTGCCAAAATTTTAGTCTCTTTTATTATATTTTTAGAAATGCATAATCAATCTTATTTGATTCCTCTTTAAGAAACTGTAAGAATACAATATTGTTGCGAATATTGATTTTTTCAATGAAGCTTTTATAAAATATTAGAAGACAAAGCTAACGTTTCCTATAGATACAAATTTTTGATTAAATCCTAATTTTGCGTTAAAAAAAATTGAGTAATGCAAAGATGTAAAGTATTAAAATTAAAAAAAAAAATTAATTTTCACTTTATTTAAACTTAAATAAGTACATTGAAACTTTGTTTGGTGGCGCTGAGTGGCGCCAATAATCTACTCAAACATAATATTCAAAATACACAAGCAAATATACCGGGCTGTACATACAGTTGCCGACATATAATAATCTTGTCCGCCCGGCATCCTCAGTCACGCACGAATCGCCGACGAAGGAGGTTCATTATTCTCAATTTATTTTGCAAATTCGGTACTGCTAAAAAAAAAAATAAAATTTCTATTTTATTATAATTTACATAGATATATGAATAATTTTGGAGACTCTGAAAATTTCTAAAAAACTTTCATCCATGATTTTTTGTTTCGCGCACTCTCAGTTTAATATCAGATTCCTTGCAGAACACCCCCGCATATTGCACGCCTTCTATTTCGCGTTCCATTTCCTTTTCGAATAAAAAAAAATAAAACCTTGATAAAGAGAAAGAAAATTATTAATTATATCTATGTACGTATATAAATTTTTAATTATAAGGTGTTAATCATTCTGTATTATTATTACATACTTAAGGAGTGGTGAATTTTTATTAGCCGGTGTTTTTTTTGTGCATGCTAAAAGAAGATAGAAAAAGAAGAAGAAACTATAAAAAGCCGGCGTTTGTTGAAATTTTTGATCAATTTTCTATTACAGAGTAAGTGAGTTAATTTTTTTATAAATAAATAATTTTTTTTTTCTGCTAAATTCCATTGGGCTTCGATAAGGTAACGCGACACGCTTGGGATCGAGAAAGAGGTTTTTCAAGGATGAAGGATCTTCGATCTCTTGTCGAGACAACAATTTTTCCCTTTTTTTTATTATTTGACATTATTGAATAAGCATTTTATAAATACTCGTATCGCACACGCACTTTTTTCTCCATTAAATTCTTTAAAATACGAGTTTTTTTGCAGTTTCTACCTTTTTGATAAAAATAGAAATATTTTAAAAATAGAATTATTTATATAAAAAATCTCCTTAAATATTACACGTAACTCATCATCTAACATGTCAATCAATGCCAAAAAAATATAAAAAATAACTTTCTCTCTCTCTTTTTTTTCCTGAATTCCGAATATATAATACTCGAGATTTAAAAAAAAAGAAATTTTAGAATATTTTCAAATCCAAAAATAACTTGCATCACACAGAAGCCCTACTTTTGCTTTTTATATACAAATGAAATAAAAATTTTTTTTTCGTCTTAAATTTAGCTCATTATTTTTTTCTCGTGAAAAAATATTTTTTTAATTATTAGGTAAAAATTTATTTTTATCTTTTATTTAATCCATAAAAAAATATTTTACGTCTTTCTTCGTTATTTACTTGGTATTATTTAAATTGGCACGTTATTTGTAGAAATTTATAGATCCAAAGATAAGCACGAAGCTAAAGAAAATTTTCTCGATATTAATATTCACGCGAGTTAGCGATCGCGCTAAAGAAAAATTATTTTTTAAAAAACGGCGGTAACTAAGAATTTGAATAAAAAAAAAAATCAAAAATTGCTGCGGCATTTAAGTATGAATGAAATAAGGTGCCTAAGAGTTTGTTGACCCAAGCTCGTATGTGATAAGGCTTATTTAAGATAGGGAAAAGTTTAATAACAAGGGGTTCTAAGGGTTATTTCGCACGAGTCCTCAGACGATGTCATTGATTTCCCTTTTGTGGATGCGGCTGCGCGCCCTTTTTCAAGGTTAATTTAGCGGTATTGTTGGCTCGTGAATAGCTCTGATTAATCTCAAAAATGTTTATAAGAAAAATTGAAATGAAAAATCCGACAAGTGCAGAAAGGTTAAGTTAATATTATTTATCGGTACGAGATCTGAAAACCTTGACATTTGCTGGTTTTCTTTGCGGTCTACAGGTCAATTTATATCGTATTATTAAATTATAGTAAATTTTTTTAAAAAGATACTTCAAGTGCGTGAGAACGATGCAATTTTTTTTTTCGCGTGTGTATTCAGTTAGACAAAGTGTGTGTATTCCCTTCTTTTTTCGATATAATTACTTTATAGTGTCTGTGTGCGGGGGAATTCCAATGGGGAGAAAATTTTTTATAACAATTGATATGTTATTTTTATAAAAATATACTTTTTTAATCTTTCCCAAGCAATCAAAAAAAAAAAGCTTTTCATTTGATATAAAGAGAATAATACTAGTGATCGCGTGTGTGTGTGTGAGTATGAACCCTCTTTTACTTTTTATTGTATTTTTTGAATATTTTTATCTTCTATTCATTGACAGAGTTCACTTGAAAGTAATTTTAATTAAAAATATTCAAGGTTTAATGATTTGCGTTAATCAAGTGATACGAATTCAGTTGAGGTTCTGATTCTGTATTGACATGATCGAACTTAATTTTAGTTTTATGTATTTTTAAATAACAAGAATTATTATCAGCCTAGCAATAAACTAAAAATTGATGTTAAAAAAATTATTTTTGTGCGTATAAACAATGATTAGATTAGATTAGGATTTTTATTATTTTAACAATTTGGTATAAATTTTTGACCTGTACATGGCACGTTTGCAAATTTTCTGAAAAATTGAGATTTTGAAATAATTTTATTTTACGTATACCAAAGAATTTTGACCAATTTTAAAAGATGAAATTTGCATAAAACAAAGACTCTGTAATCGTAAAACGCACAAGATAACTTTTCTAATAAAATAAATTTTTCAATATAAATTCGCATAATAAAAAAATATTATATCATAAACTCGAAGCTGAATAAAAAATTTCAATTAAAAATATAAAGAGTAATCTTACCCAGCATGTGAGCTTTTTATTATCACATTGTATGGTAAATACTCTTGAAATAACGCGTCTCGACATTATGGCATCTGAACCCAAAAAAAAAAGTTTCGACGCCGATATTTTCATAAAGATAGCAGTTTACTTATCAGAAATTATGCGTCATAAGCGAATCTAATACCAAATACAGAAATTATTTAGTAAACAAAAAATCTTCACCTTGAATCTTTAAAAGCCATAAACTTGTTTCTTACAACGTTTAAAGACAAAAAAAAATAGTTAATCGAAAAAACATTTGGTATGAAAAGTATAATAAAAAAAGAGGGATCGAATAAATTGGATGGATCCCAAAAAATAATTCTAATAAAAGAATCTAACTGCGTATACACAAGAAATTCCATACTGAAAATTCTTACTTTTATTATCTAGTAATAATCGTTAATAAATAAAATAGTCGAAAATCTTAAAAGATTTTTTTTAAATAAACCAAAGTTTCAAAAATTTTAAAACTAAATCTCAACTATTTAATAAATGAGGGATTAATAATTGAAAATATTTATTTATTAAATTATTAAAGGGTTATAATAGTAGGTGACACATAATTCTTCTGGGAATTTCTATTTTTGTTCTTGTAATTTAAGAAGTACAGTAGTCTTCTTTTCACATAACGTTATTTTTGAATATAAAATGTATACCAGTTAATTTTCTATCTCATTTTCTTTGCCAACAACTTTTTTTTCTTTTCAAACGTAAAACTATTTTTATTTCTATTAGACTTATTTATTCCTTTGAAATATTTCACTTATGGTTTTCTATACCATAGAAAAAATCAATATTCTGCTCTATAGAATATTTTTTATTCAAATAATATTAAGGCAATTAGGTGTAACGAGGAGTCGTGTTCTAGGGCTTGCGGTTGCTATTGCAGAGCTTTAGCTTATAAGTCTCTAGCTTTCGAATTAACTGAAAAGTTATTTTATGTGCAATTTAATTTAATTTGTGGTCTGACCTTATATAACAATTTAGAGTTTTGTCTTCAGGGAAAAATCTGCGTTCTCTAACCTAAATTCTACTTGAAATAAAAAATTAATCGGGACTTCGAGCTGGGTTAAGCAAATTCTATAGCTGAAAAATTTAGGCATTAAGCATCTTGTACTATATAAGCTTTTACTTCTTATTCATGTTTTTGTAATTTAAAAAACCCCTTTGCGCTTGAGAATCTTAGCAAAAATTATTTTTAATCGAATTTTCTTGAATTTTCAAAAAATAGCGAATTTCAAATTTTGCAACCTAACACCGTGAGCACTAATTCATGATTGTAATTCCAAACAGCAAAGGCAAAGAAAATTAAAAAAAAAAAAATGTGAATCCTACATTTAAGCACCCAAGCCTCTAAGAAAAAATATAGCAAGGACAAACATAATAAATTTCCTATTTTGATTTTTCCACAAGCCATTTAAGTTGGAACAAAAAGGAATAAAAAGACAATCGATGATTACCTCTATAAAATATTAAATTTTCATTATTATTTTAATAAGAAAAAAGATCGATTTAATGGCTCATTTAACAATGAAATTTTTTATCTATTAAATTTATTAGGTTAATATTTAATACGAATAAGGAAAATTTATATCTTTAAAAAAAACCTTGAGTAAAAAATTCTTAATTGTATATAAATTCATGATTAGACGTAATCCTCTTAGCAATAAATAAGAGCGTCCACCTCCGTGAATTACAAGGGATTTATTTGGTTACTTTTAGAAAATTATAACTTTGTATAAAAAAAAAAACGGATGCATAAAAAGTTTAATTTGAATCGGACAGTACGTAAATGTGTGCATAAGGCAGCATACTTTTCACGCGAGAATGCTCTCGTCTTTGTCCGGTATGAAATGCACATACCTCGTCCTTCGCAATGGCATTAACAACATATTATGTACTAGGGGAGAAAATTTTTATATATTTGCGTGTTTCTCTATGGCTTCTCAGCCTATATTAATTTATTTTTTACCTCTCAAGTAGACCGAGAGAGTTTTCTTGTTGTATTTACTTTCTTGATGCTAATTTTATTGTTGTTAAAATTTACAGGAAATAAAAAATTTTTAATTCTTTAAAGAATGCATTTAAAAATAAATGTTTACTTGATAATTTTTATTTATCTTAATTAAAACATCATAAATAAATCGAGGATTCAGAGCCAAAATAAAAAAAATTTCTTAAAAGCTTATGAGTAGGTATTAAATTACAAATTTTTGCAAAAGAATTTCGTTAAAATAAACAATATTTTAAATAAATGACTAATGCAGCTACAGCTGTGTAATAAAATTGTTAAAATTATCTTATCAGAACGAAAATACTATTAAGTCATAATTATTGTACTGTGAATCAGAAGGTGTATCGAATTGACATTTGTTATACTCTTCGATGATTTTCGTTTTTTTTTGTCGGTTATTTATTTATTTTTTTGTTAATTATTTTTAAGTTTTATTTGTTATCTGGGAGTTTAGTTTTAAAGAGCTGTGAAAAAGTTTTGTTATTCTTGTAATTTTGTTACGAAATTTTCATGTGATTTTAAAATAATTGACAATTCGAATAAGCACGAAATTTTGAACAGGAGTGTTTTTTTGGCTAAAACAACTTAACTGTAAGTACTGCAATAGCAAAATAATTTAAATTCACAGTTTTAGGGTCAAAATTGGAACACGGCATACGAAAATTTTTGACCTCATTTTATTAAAAACGAAAGATTTCCTAAAATAGTTAGATTTCGGATCAAAAATTTTGAATGTGAATTTTAATAACTTGTTCAAGTATTGTAAAATCTTGATATCTCTCCTAAACATTTTTACTTCCAAAAAGACACGGGAATAAAATAATTAAAACCAATTACTCAAAAATTAAATTCCAGTTTAAAAAAAGTCTTTTGACGTAAATTGTTAAAGAATTTAATGGTTAGCTGAACTGTAGGGAGAAAAATCGCATGAACGATCAGAAAAAGCAGAAAGAAAGTTAATAAATTGATGAAAATTTTCAAGTTCGTTTATTATAATAAATTCGAATAGAAAATTTGCCAATGTTTGTTTTCATGTTCTGAAATTAAAATTTTTGTCCATGTCTTTTAAATATAAAAAGAGTCGAATGATATATTGGAATAAATTCTTGAAAATCCAAAACTTTGAAAATATAGATTTCTTGAATAGTAGCCAAAAAATCAACTGGTGCTTCTTTTGATATTAGTAAATATTTTCCAATATAAAGAATTTTTAATTTAAATAACAAAAAACAGTTGATTAAATATTGATAAAATGAGTAAGTTAATAAAATATTTAAATGGAATTTAAGGAATGCCAAAGTTTGGTATTTAGTTTACAAAGTGTTAAAAATTTTATTTTTAAAACAAGACAATACAGTTAGCAGATGTTGCATCTATTCTTGTGCCTCTGTTCTATAAAAAGAAAAAATATTTTCCTAATGTTTTTTTTCACTTAACTTAACAAAAGAATAATATTAATCATAATTAATGTACTTGTTATTTTAACAGCTTCCTTAAAATCTAGATTTTGTTTTATGATAGGAAAACAGAGTATTTTCATTTCTATTGAAAAATAAATAACGAGTTGATCTATTAATTATTATTTTATTCTACTTTTTTTAACCTTATCGGTTTCTTTTAATCTTTTTAGCAAGAAACATGTTACTTTTATTTGTTTAATGTAATTATTAATTTTTTATCCACTTGCGAGAGAATGTAATGTTTTGGAATTTTTATAATTTCCAACTCGATGGTTATTGATATTATTTAGATATCTTTTTTATGCTTCTTGTACTATTGAAATTTCACTTTTTTTAGTGAGTGAACAGAAAAATGAATTGGATGGGTTAGGTTACATAGTTAACAAAATTTATTGTTTGTTTTGACGAGACTTTAGGGTTTGAAAATTTCTAAAAGTTCATTAAACTGTTCGTAATATTTGTGACTTTATATTGACATTCTTAGCCTCATTAAAAACTTTCTTTGAAGCTTCAAGTATTTTTTTATTTTTTCTATATAGATTAGAAAATAAAACAAAACTACTTTAAAATTTTATTTACACGTTTGAGCTTATTGTTAAAGTGTAATGTTAAAAAACATTTAAAAATTTATTTTTGGTACCAGTACCCTGCTGAATAATTAGCAAATAATTAGTTTAGATCTTCATTAAATCTTTTTATCCTAAATACTATAATTTTTGACTTTTCGTAGTAATTTAACAATAGCCCCTTTTCAGCAACTAATTGACGTTTAGATTACTAACTGCGTGTTATAAAGAGAAAATTAATGATAGAGCAGAGGTAAAAGTGAACCCTCAATTGAATTATCCACCAGTTTTTGAGTGAAAAACATAAGATAATGCCTTCTTATTCTAAGCCCAAAAAATCAACTGAGGAACCTGTCTTTGATGTATTTCCTATAAAAATTAGTGTCATTTTGATGACCCAAAATCCTGCCCAAAATGTATTAATTGCCTCCAAATGGCTTATATTATTATCTACAAAAATAGTAATTTTCTGTACAAAGCTTGTTATTTCAATATTTTAAATGTAATAAGATCAAGTTCTAATAAACCCCAAGAATCCGAAACAAAATATTTTTGATATACCATCAGTAAAATTTCAGAACAGTCACCTAGAAACGTCGTCCGAGTTAAAAATACTTATTTTTAGACTTTCTTCGTGTGCTGCTATTTCACATTTTAATGAATCAGTTACTGTCGATTACATTTTCTTAATTTCAGACCAACTTTTGTATACTAAGACGTACTCTGTAAATTAAATGCTTAATGCTTCAAATTATTTTTGATGATTTTAAAAAGAAAACAACTTTTATTTGTTTTTTGTTTTCTCTCTCTACCTATTATCCAATTTTGAAATAGGACATGCAAAAGAAGCAAGATCGACTCTTTACATAAAAAGATTGGAAATCAAAATATTTTTATGCAAAATTTTCCGTTAAAAACTAAACTAGCAGATTCAAATTTTTATTTTTTTGTCGTTTTTTTGCCTTTACCAAAAATATCGTAAAAATACATATGAGAGATTCCACTGAACCCAAGTGAGGTAAAAGGAAATCTGTCAAAAATATTTTTTTTACCAACTAAAAAAAGTCCTTCTTTTATTTTTTAAGTAAAAGTTGAGTTTTGATAAATAAGATAGCGGAAATTTTCTCCTGATCTCTAATCCCAAAAATTTACTTTTATAAGCTAGAAGGAAACTTAAAGAGGGCGAGATTTTGTCAATCATTATTTTCGGAGAGAAGCTCTGAAAAAATCCTTATGCATTCTTTAGATTTTTTTTATAGGAAGAAAAGAGCCTCTTTGTTCCTTAGAAATAACCCCCGAAGAGCGCGACGCGAGCGTTTGTATACGAACGCATTGTTCCTCTCCAAATTGAAACAACGTTTACTTGACGTGGAGGTGTAATGCGGATTACTCAAATGAGCATGACCACGTATCTGATAAAATAGGTGTGCTTGGCAGCTAGTTAGACATGACAGCGTTTGTGAAAAACCCCACGTGGGGAAAAAACCATTAAAAATTGTGATATATGTGCATTGCTTAGAACGCCCCTGCATCTTATTTATACATTCCGTAGCACATTTCTCTTTCGAGAAACTATAAAAAAATTGATAACTAAATAACAGTTTAACTCAAGCATTAAAAATCATTGCATATTTTCTTTGAAACGTGTATAACGTTTTAATTAATTAAAGTTGTTATTATTTACATTTAATATCATATTATTTAGAATATGAAATATTAAATTATTCCTTTTTCGTATTAATAATCATAAAAAGAAGCGTAAAAAGATTATCGTGTATGGAAAAGTAGCATTTTTAATAAAAATTAAATAAAAAAATAATTTTATTCCAGACAGATGGATATTTAGTTTCGTCAATTTATTGCGTTACACTTAGCAGCGCTCTGTTATACAAGCAGGCCATCGAGTACATTTTGCTTCTGATTGCACGAAACAACATTTTTTCTTAACTTTTATTATTCTTTAAGTGTTAAATTCTTGATATAAAAATCTTGTGTTGGATAATTTTTCTTTTCATTTATTTCTTCGAAGCTTTTTATGCGAGAGATGAAAAAGCGTACATTATCTCGTGATTTTAAATTCAGATAAAATGCGCAGAAACTTGTTAAAAATTTTTTTATTAAAAAGAACACACTTTTTATTATTAAATTAGAAAAAAATATTTCTCATGAAATAATTCTTACAATTAATTATTCTCTTAAATAAAATGTGACGCTGATTTATTGGGTGTATTTTATTAAAATGATCAATTGTACTATCTTTAACGTGATTCACTTATCAATTTCTCTTGCTTTTATTCTCACATAAATAACTAATTTATTATATATTATTTACATAACTTTTAAATGAAATATTTTTTTGAAGAAAAAATCTAAATAGATTTAAAATGTCTGTACGTTTTTGTAATAAAACTCATAAATTTATTTTATACAAATTAATGTCTTATTTATTGGTAATAAATGCTTCATGCACCCACATGAAAATGTCGTGATTTGTTAACAGAATTCATTATCTAAAACTTATTTTGGAAGGTCAAGTTAACTCATTGACGTACAATCAACACATGAGTATTGAAAAAATCAATATTTTATGATGAAGATTTCACCTAGTAGTTAATTACCTAGTAGTTAACTGTTCCTTTTATTTCTGAAGTCCGTTTTTACGTATAACTTGCGATATCATCTCTTAAATGTGGGCTAAATTGTATATAATTTTTAGGCGATTTTCAAGTTGATACTGTGCGCAAAAAAAAGATCTGAAAGCATAAAAAACTCAATTTGAAACTAACAGTAAAAAAAAAATAAATTTATACCAATTTAATAAGTTCAAGGGGGTGGATTTTTGGAACAAAAAAAACATGACTATTTTCGACAAAAATTGTCATCTAGTAGGTATTTTCGCCCGCTATTTTCATTTCTAATGTATGTTTCACAGACTCTCTTAGTAAATAAGATATCATCCTTTAAGAATAGGGCCTGGAATATTTTAAATATAATTACATTTTTTTTTTCGATACAAATATACCTTATATTTAGGTGATGAAATCTTAATTACTAAGATTTGTAAATAACTAGATGATATTTTTATTCCGAAATAGAGATTTTCTCATTAAAAAATATTAAAATGGCTTAAATCTGTTGTTAGGGGTGGATTAAGATAAAATAATGAAATAATAAGAAATTATAATTTTTCAACCCACTCTATAATATAGCATATTAAAAACACCAAAATTTGTATAAAAACTAATAGTTCTTATTAATGTTTATATAAGATTTTTACTACAACAAATGTCCAAAAAATCTCTTTAATTACATTTAAATTATGCGTGAATAGCGGTAAAAAACGATCATTTTAATAATAACATACCAATAAATAAAACATCAAAGCAGTACTTTTTAAAAATGAAACTAGAGCAGAAAAGCCATGTCTTTTGTTAAAAATTATTTTATGTAGTTGCTTTTAAACTACAAAGAAAATTTGCTTATAAATTTATCTATTGAAATAATTGCAATTTTAAGACTTTGCGAATTATACACTGAAAATTTAAGCAATAAAAGAAAAATTTATAATAAAATCAATTATTTTTTTTGTTTGATAGTATTAATAGATATAGCAAAATCACCCCCTTAAGGGTAGTTTTACCCCCTTAATTTATTCTCCGGTTAAAAATTTTATAAATATTATCAAATATTTTAACTACAAGTAGATTCCATCATTTTTTTGCAGAATTATAAGATTAAAGTGGAAATATGGCAAAAACACCCCCTTTTGGGGAGGTTTTCACACCTTATATTAAAAATTTTATTGAATAGGACTATACACTAAAAAAAAACAGTAAATTTAATTGGTTTTAGACATATAGTAGCGCACAAAGTGAAGATATAGCAAAAATAACTCTATTTTGAGGTAATTTTTGCAAATTTAAGGTGATTCCAAAATTTCTCAAAAAAAATAATCCGATAATATTCGTAATCAGCAATCCAAAAAACGTATAGTAGAAGAAATCAGATGCTGCACAGTAAAAGTACCACCCCCCCCCCCTTCGAATCTTCAATGGAGTATACCCATGACAAAAAAAAATTAAAAATGTCCCAATTCGCACAAAAATTGAAATAATAAAAATGGTTTTTTTTTCAGTGTATGTGTATACCGAGGTGTATACTTTAGCAAGTTCTTTGATTTTGAAAGATTTTATTAATTGTAAATAATGCATAATCAATTTATTCTATTTTAAAATACTAAGAAAAAATTTTTTTTCAATTTTACAAATAATAGAAAATTACCTTTATTCTTGCTTATATAAGTTGTTCAAAAATAAGTCGAAGTAAAATAAAAAATTGTTTACCAATTAACAAAAAATGCATACCTAATATTTGGAATGTCTTAAAGATTAACTCACGTAATATTTATATTTTACAGCACAATAATTAGTATCTTTTTTTTAAAAAATTTTCTTTGCAATAAATAAGCTGTATTGATATAAAATTATAAAGTTTGAAATTTATTAACATTTGTTACTTTAAAAAAAAAAATTTGAAAATACTGAACTTTGAGTACCTATCAAGTTAAGAGCCCCTTAAGCACTTATCAGTAATATTCAGTGTTATCAAATTCTATATTACCCCAAAGTAACTGATAAATTGAAACGAAAAACAAACAGACTTTAAAATCGCAAGATTAATAAAATTGGCAAAGAATTCGTCTGATGAACTATAAAGAAAATAATTTATATGGTTATAACAAAAAATATTTAAATTGGTACAATTCCACTGACCCAGTGAACTGTCTTTAACACAAATAATTCTATTTTAAAATAATTTTCTTGTATTATGCAAAAAATTAATAATTTTAGCATCAAAGCTAATTAAAACACGTGTGAAAGCAATTGTTTAAAAAAAAACATAACAATTGTAAATGTCAAGTGTTCAAAAGCCCATTATGTTGAGGATATTGTTTTATTTTTTATTACTCAAATGAATATTGTTTTTGTAAAAAGACAATTACAGTTTTTAATGGAAATTAAAATAAATAATATGAGAGACAATCGTGTGTGTGTGCAGTTTTAATAAAGAAAAAATATTCACTTACTGAGTAAACATCAATTTTCGTGTTCGTTAGTCTGATTACCGAAGAGACAAAAGAGGATAATTGTCAAAATGAAGAATTTTACGTTAAAATAAAAAAGAGTAAAATATTTGGCTGAAATTAAGTGTTGCATAGAACTTTCAACACAAACTTTAAAAAATATGACAATTTAATTTCTAACAATATTTTCATGCTTTTAAAATTTATTTAATGTCATATTTTCTCGGTATTTCCTTTTCTACTTCAATTTACGAGTTTATCAAGCTAGTTTTATTCGTGTGTAAAAAATTTTTTTTTCAAATTCAACCGGAAATACCAAAACGACGGATTTTACATTATTAAAAATTACATATTTTTTAAAATTGATTGTTTTTTAAAAAATTAAAATTTTTGTTGGTTTAAAAGAAATTAGTACGAGTTTGGAATTTTAGAACGTTGAGTTGTACGAGTAATGTTTAGTATTTCGTTTTATAAAAATAATAGATATCTAATAATAGGGCAACGCATTTGGCATAGTAGCAAATTTTAGTGACCATGCTTTTTATATAAAGCTTTAAAAAGTTTTATAACATTTTTTCTTGCTAACAAAATTTTGCTCATAATTTTTCGAATAAATATTTTTTTAGATTTATTTTTAAAGAGCAAAACAAATTAATAAATTTTAAATAACAAAATTATATTTCACTTTTTATGATTCGTTTGAAATATTCAGATTTATATATGAACGATTTCGTGTCAAATTAACTTTTTGGAAAAGAATTTTTTATTCGAAGAAGAATCTAGAATTTTCATAGTTTAAAACTTGCTTTTTCTTTCAAATTTTTTATTAGAAAAATCTTTTTATTATCCAATTCACGATTTTTTTTGGTTTTCTGAAGGTTCAAAATACTTTAATTGTTTTTTGCATGACGAAATTTAAAAACTTATAAATGATAACGAAGTGAAAAAACTTGCATATATTTTACTTGGTAAAAATAAATCGTCGTATTTAAATATTTGCAGGTGTGAATGAATAATTGGTGCCTCATATTTCGAGAAGTTACCCCCGTGTTTTACTGACTCGTATTAGACACTGGTCTTTTGTCTACTTATTTAATAAACATTACTTCTAAAATGACTTTTTATGTAATTGAATCTTATTTAACTGCCTACAGTCCCTACAATTTTGCATCACCTACTGTTTAACAACCCTTTTGCAATAAGACAAATGCACCGCTTAAAATTTGGTTTACCTTGAAATTACCCATATAGAAATGGTTTAATTAACAAGTCTTTAAAACAAGAACCTGTAAATGAATAAAAATAGTACTGGCCATTACTTTTAATATTAAAAAATAAAATTAAGTATTTTATAACCTTGTTTATAACTGAAATTAAACAATACTTGAAGAATAAAAAAAAGGTTAACGAACCAACATAAAAAATACTCTCCTACAGTATAATATATAACACTTGTCAATTAAATAATATTTATAATATAAATTATTTAGTTGGCAGTGAATTAAATTCTTACATGCTAAATTTCAGTAAGTGCACTGACTCATGACTGATCATGAAATAATATTAACCTAATTACTTGTTGCGATGACAATTGTCGCCTCTGGCTTCCCTTTCATGTAATATTGATTTTCATTTTTCTTTATTATCGCGTGTTTAAAATGATATTAAACATTGTATCATTTTATCAAATGCATAACGATATAATTGTGCAGATGCATTTCTATGAATTCGCATATCAATGTTTATTTTACAATCTGACTTTTTTAATTTAATTTGATTGTTAATTTAATTTTCAATTATTAATTAAAATTATTTTCTTTTCTATTTTAGATTGAGAGGTAAAAAGGATCCTATATATTAACAAAAGTTTTCCTGCCAGGATGGCGGACGTGGCTACGAAGAACAAGTCCATGAACGTCGTAAGTAACAATTCAAATAGCTTAGGGATAACTAATGTGAGTGATGTGTGCAGTGTGCAATCTAACAATGGCTTAATAGACTTGGATAGCCTTACTGCTGGTAATAATAAATTAAGGGCTCTTAACGATCAAGACCAAGACGAAGAAAATCTTGTTTATGTTAAAAATACTCGTAACGACGACAAAAGCCTACAGGAACTTATAGAAAGTGAATTAGCGCTTAGGATATATTCCAATGACAATGATACTGCTGAAATTGAAGAAGAAGAGCCGATTGATATTCTTCCGCAGCCAGAAATCAGAAAAATAATACTCGAACCGAGACAAGATGTTATCGACGTTAATCTTGATTTTATTGTTAATGAAATTGACCATTATACTTTAATAGAAGAACCCTATCAGTTTTCTAATGGTCACGCTAATCACAATGGCCAAAGGACTCTGGATCCTATGGATACGAACGGACACATTGACCATGACGAAGAGGAAGCTTTCGACGGCCAAACGGAAAATACAGAGACTGAACCAACGACTACTACTTCTGGGCCATCCCTTATTTCTGCTATCGAAGCCAATGTAGATTTAGAGGAGTCTGATAAGCAGGAAGAGGATTTATCCGTAAATACGATAAGCGATACGTGTGTCATTGAAGAAGTCAACGAAACTCATAATCACATAGCATCAGGATCCCCTGAAAAATTTATCCAAGAAAATGAATCGATAGATTTGTGTGATAACGTGCAAGTCGATGAATTTATCAATCAAGATGATTTAGAAGTCGATTTATCAGTAGCTAGTGATACTGCGGAAATAGTAAGTGAAGGGAGCTTCCGTAATAATCCAAGGTGCCAAATAGCATCCTATACTTCAAAACTCGTAGAATCCGAAATTTTTGAAGATAGTTTAGAACCCAATACTGTTTATTGTGTTGAAGAAGCTATTTCGTTAAAAGAAGCTTCGGGTGTAGATGAAAAAGCATGTTCCTTTTATTCAACAGCATGTAGTCCCGGAGTTGATATTGATAATGGAAATAGCCTTGTTATTGATAATACTAATTTAGACGTTACAGATTTTATAAGTAAAGAAGAAAACTGTGATAGTTGGACAGCTGTGGGTGAAGTTATTGTTCAAAATGAAGATAGTTTACGTGATAAAACACAAGAAAATACTATTGTGTCAGAAAGTCAGGGTAGTTTAGAAGTAGAACATTATTTGGAAAAAAGTTTTAAAGACGAATACCTTGCACCTCTTGCAACTCCTGATGAAATCAGTGATATTTCTAATGCATGCGATGATGTAAGTGTGGTTTTTCATTGTCAATAACACCATATTCTTTTTTTTTTTTATTATTATTTTTATAGTAAAAAACGTCACAAAAATTATTTCAACAATCTCAAAAAGGTCATGTCTTTATAAAATATTTAATGTGCATCATATAGTTTGCGGTTTTCCATACATCTGTTTTTTTTGTGTTTTTGTTATTATATTTTAATGGCTGTTATGGCTTTATTTGCTTCAGAATTGAGTTTTTTTTATTAATTAACAATGTTTTGTTTGATTTTAACCCAATTTTGCACAATACTCGTAATTGCATTAACACTGTTCCGTATGTAAAATATTTTTATAAGAATTTTAGTCTACGAGTTTTTTTGAACCCTTAGAATTAAATTAGAACAGTTTAAATAATAATTTTAAAAAAATGAAGTTTTTGTAAATAATTTAGATTAGCTATATTTATAGGTTCAAATAAGCCCCAATAATTTTATGCATTGGTTTTGACTCTATTGGTTCATAATTTAAAAATATTTAAAGTTTGTTTCTCACAGATAGAAATAGAAGAATTTTGGGCAGTTTTTGTTTTTTAGACTTCCACAAGAGTTACTGCACGCAAAAAAAAGAATAGTAAAATTAACCTCAACGAATTTAGTAAACACTAATGAATAAATATTGGTAAATATAACCAAAAAATTAGTAAATTCAACTAAAAAATTGAGGTTTTAGAATAAACAAATTTTATTAGTAAATTTTACAAATAATTTACAGTAACTTTTAACCACACTAAACTTAGTAAACAAAATCGTTATTTTGGTTATATTTACTAATTTTTTATATGCGTGTGTTAATATTTTTGTATGAACTTGTAAAAAAAATTGTCAAGGAATTTAAAAAACGTAAGATTATTTTGCTTGGGAATTTCAGAGCCCCTTATTTTTAAATTGTGCATATTAGAGTAAAAAATTTCTTCTATCATTTACTTGACGAAATTTTAAAAATTTGATTTATATTTGAAAAGTATCTTTTCTAGGATTAAATATGGTCATGCACCTGAATAAATGGCCTTCACTCACTAGCCAGACGTTAATCATATATACAAATTTCAAAGTAACTTCTTATAAAATTACAAAATAAAATTGTTTATTTACCAAAAGTAAGCAAATTTTCAACGATTTTTTAAATTTTGACCAAATTTGTAATTTTACTAATTTTAGCAATTTGTGAAAAAATTTTCAAATTTAACAAATATTTTTTGTAAAATTAAAATTCTTTTTCGTATAAAATCGTGAAACAAAATATTAGATTTTTTTACCCAAATTGGTCACCAACATTTTAAATGCGTAAATTGGTTGAAAATATTCGATTTTTTTACAGAAATTGGTTAACAACACAATATGAAACTCATAAGTTTTCAATATTATTTCATTACTTCTCATACTTTGTGGTAATTAAACAATAATTATTTCTAAATAATGAATATAAATTCATTTATAAATATACAATTCTTAATTATTTCTTTCAAAAACACTTCAAATATTCAAAATACTTACACTGTAAAAAGTAACTTTTTTAGATTTACAAAAAAATTAGAATTTTTTCGAAAAATTAGTGAATTTTCAAAAAATTTTGTAAATATTCGATAAAATCGTAAATTTAATAAATTTAGTATTATTATCGAAAAATTCGAGAATTGCCGATTTTTTTTGTGATTTTACGAAAAAAGTTGTAAATTCACAATATTTTTCGAAAAATTACAACTATTTTTTGTAAATTTTCGAAAAAAAATTGGTAAATTATCAATTTTTTTTGCAAATTCATAAAAAAAAACCGAGAATACTAGAATTTTTTGTTAATATACTAAATTTAGTAAATTTACTAATTTTTTTCGAAAATTTACAAATTTTTTTTAAAAATTTACTAGATTTTCGAAAAGTTTCTAATTATTTTGTTAATATAAGAAAGTTACTTTTTACAGTGTATTTATCGTTGATAATGCGAAATTTTAAAAATATTAAAGATCTGCCATGGACTGTGTGAAGTTCTTTAGTCTATTTTTAAACTTATATATTTGAAACATATGTTAACAATCTTTAAATAAATGTGTCAATACTTTTCGGGATCCGGAACCCTCTTTAAATTCTGTCATTTTGAATATTTTAGTCTTTTCTAAATCAGTAAAAACTACTGTAAATTCAGCGAAAAGTTATCGCATCAAAATTTGAGACCAGCAATTTTTAAAATTTTGTATAAATAATGATAAATATTTTTTGAATAATATATTATTGAAAGTAATAATTAAAAATTGTGTGTTTATAAATGAATTAATTTCTATTACTCAAGAAATAATTATTGGGTGATTGCCACAAAATACGACAAGTAATAAAATAATATTCAAAACATACTAGTTTTATTTTGTGAGCAATTAACGCTATAGAGTCATCCAAAATGTTTTTCACCAATAGAAATTTAGCAAAAAAATCGAATATTTTTGACTAACTCACTTAGATTTTTGGAGTCGCAGATCACACATATCGGGGTCTTTTCTATAAGAAATTGGTGCTTCACCCTTAAATTTACAAAAACTACCCCTAAATGGGGTATTTTTTTGGTATTTGCTATGTGAGGGTCTAAATTTTGTCTAAGTAGGTTTTTTGAGTAGCTGATCACGAATTTGGGGGTCCTGTCTACAAAAAACGTATGCAGACCAAATCTGGACACTTAAATAGCAAATACATAAAAAATATCCCTTTTTGAGGGTAGTTTTTGCAAATTTAAGGGTGAAGCGCGAATTTCTCATAAAAAAGATCTCTATATGCATGGTCAGCGACTCAAACAACCTATAGTTGACCAAATCTGATAACTGAAAAGCCCTCCTCCACGATTTGACTAAAGTATATCAGTTATTTTAAAAAATCACTTGCATTTTTTATTACCCATGGGTGAAACTAATTGTCAATTACCAAAAAAATAATATTCTCAAAATGATAGATTTAATAACTTTTAAATATTGCCACCGAGCATGAAAATTTTGAAAATAACATTGTTTTATATGGAGCCAAAAATTTGAATCATAATAGCCCATGCATTTGGTGGTAATGCTTGGTAGTGTTTAAATAATCTATAACTTTGGGAATTTAATTTTTTTGTAAATGCGGGTAAATGCAATAAATTTCACCCGGTGATTATCAAAGCAACTTTTTCAACATAACAAACTACCAGACAATAGTCTGTAGTATTATCTATGCAAATTGATAATACATATAATAATTTATAATTTTGAAGGACAAAGTTGTTGTAATCCCAAAAAGGCTATGTTATCAAAATAAACTTATCTAAAATGGTTCAACTTCTTCAAAAAAATTTTAAAGTAATATAAAACTAATGGTCATCTAAATATCCTTATTAGCTTCAGATTTTTTATTCAAGTTTTTTTAGAAATAGGTCGATAAGATAATTCAAATATCAGACATAAGCAAGACAGAACTATCCTAATAGCTCTGGCACCTTTCTTTAAAATAAAAAAAGTATTAAGTAACATAATAAATTAAATTTTAAATGGAACACTTGTAAACTAAAATTAAAATTTATTTCATTCAGTTTTAAGAAATAATACTACAAAATTATTGCAAAAAAAACGGAAAATTGCATCGGGTAACTTGGTTCCTTAAGTACGCCAGTGGGTAAAACAATATAGAGAAATAAAGGGAAAGAAAAAGAAAGAAATAGTTTGTTCCTCTGTGCGTTTACCAGCCCATTTAATCGCCTCAAGGCCGACTCGGTCACCGCTGCGCCGTGCAGCAGTCAAGTCGCTTGGCCACTTCTTCTTCTTGTTCTCCTCTTTCACATATATGAACGCATATCGTATTCACAACCGGCCGGTCAGCAGCTTATTATTCGTTTTTTGGCCCCAAAGTTGAAATATAATAAAGAAAAAAGAACATAATGTAATTGCTAGGTTCCTTTCCTTCCTGGTATTCTCCTTTTTTTTTGTACGAAATTTTGGGACTATGCGAATATAATGGTCACGTGACTAACACCTGTTGATCTTCCGAAAATTTAAAGCGGTAACTGGCTTATTATTATTAAAGTATAAGCGGAAGTTATTTCTTTGCACACTAGTGTGAATACGTATGGGATTCTAATGCTGGCGATGATGGTACACATTAGAGAGAAGAGAGAATAAACGGGTAACGTTCCTTTAGCGCAGCTCATGGAGTTTGTTGAACTCCTTTCTGCCACGTTCTTTTCCCTTCCCTTCTCTTCTTCTCCTCGGTTCTTATAACTCGTCCTTTCCAAGCCTAACTCTCTTCTGTTCCAAAGACATTGTCTCAGCACGCGTCTCTCTCTCTAACATCAGTTTTCAAAAATTTTCCATCTTTTTGGACCAGTAAAGTTTAAAAGTGAAAAAAATTGAATGTTTTTTAAATAAAGTGTTTTGACTGTGTTTGTGTGTTTAAAAGTTTAAATAAAATAACGTGATTAAAATAAAATCAAACTTGTGGAATTTCATTTATCTCAGTGTGATTCTTCTGCGCGTATATCCGGTTTAGGTCAGTCGAACTAGTGCATCGCAAATACATAAGAGTTTTTTATAATATACGTTAAGTGAAATTTTATATCCGGACATTTTCTATCTAGAAAGGTTATTATTTAAAAAATTGATTATTTATTTTTTCTCAACACTCATTAATTTTAAAAAATTTAAGTCTTATTTTTTTTCAAAGCTTAAAGATAATTATTATGTTGTTGCCTAACTAGTTATTTTGAACGGGTTTTTATGAATTAAGTCTTTTATTATTAAGGATGAACTAACGTTAAGATTGAGGGGAACTTTTAATTTTAGGTAATAATAAATATTTGTCTTTAAGATTATAACTTATATTTTTGAAAAATCAGTGTAAGAATTTAAGTAATTTAAAAATTCTATTACTCAGCAGTTCGTAATACAAAAAAGTTATTGTTTTATATGAATCTGAACTTAGCTATTGTTCGAAACACGCAGTGATATTTTTAATACAAAGTAATAATAGAAAATAGTAATCTTATGCAATTGTTTATGTTTGTAATAATTTTAAACTTACGGTTCTCTTAAATTACATAAAAGATAAATTTTTTTTAAAGAATTAATTTTTATTGTGTATGCGGATTAGAGTTTGATGATAAGAAAACGGTAGCTATAAAATATTTCTGCCTTCTCGTCATAACTTTTGAATTATTAAAATAAACAGTTTTTAATGGCTCTTAGATTTGAAATTTATAGAAAAAAACGGGTTTTTGAGGAATTATGATTATGTAATGTAGCTAACCAATTTAAATTTTAAGCTGATTATTAAAATCGTCAGAAAAAGAAAAGATTGTTATTTTAACTGTTAATAAGCATCTAAATAATCTCCTTGCTGTTAACCTCATTTTCTGCGTCTAGATTCCAGACAAACTTAAACCACAATAATTTATAACTAATTCTCACTTAATAAAATCCATAAACTGAAATTACTACTTCTTTTAAGGTAATTGTGAATTTAAAAGCGATTCTTAGAGTTGGAATTTAATTTGTTTATTGCCAATTTTTACATTAAATTGTAATTGCCTCTCAACTAATTAATTGATTTTCAATTATTGGTTAAATTTTTGAGCAAATAACATATTTGCGAATCAAAATAAAGATAGAAATGATGTTTTGCATTGTTTATGGTTTATTTTACTCTCCCAGGATTCAGTATTAGTTTATATTTGATATTTTAGGAGTTGAGTGAATATTTAACCTAATCAATCTAGGCTTTTATAACTTTCGACTTTCCATTCAACAATGCATGAAAACCAACTTGTCAACTAGAATCACGATTAGGATTCTAAACTTTTCTCCATTGTTCATGATTTTACATTAAAAGCAAAAAAATAATCGGCTGAGGATAGAAAATATAGTTCATTGCTTAAGAGTATGGTGAAAACAAATTTTAATCCAATCTAATTTTGTGTCTTTAAATAATGTTCAGCTGAGGACAAAGAATTTTTTTGACACCATTGAAATAAATGTAATGCTGATCTTAAATTATGATCAGGATTTATGAAATAGATACGTATGAAATTAATATGATTATGGTTAGGCAAGTAGTTAACAGATATTTGAGAAGAGTTCGATATTATACAGGTGTATTGGATCAATGGAAGAAAAATGTTAAAGGAATCCAACTAACTTAGAATAATTTTATTTATAATTCATGGCCAATTTCTACTATTGTCTTATTTTTTTTTCATGAAAACTATAGCTTTTTCGGAAAAATGTGGTAGAATATAAAAATTGGGAAATTTTCTCGGCTTGCATTTTTCTATTTTATTAATTTTAAATATCTTTAATCATTTTTTAGATATTAGCGAAAGACTTTATAAATGGGGATTTTGGGCTAAATATGTCAAGAATGGCTGACCTTTGAGTATCCCCTCCCAAGTATTTTTTCCAACAATAACCTTCAGCATTTAGAATTTTCTCGGGGTTAAACCCCTTTATTTCTTGAACTAACCCCCATATTTTGCCTATATTAGTAAGCACTTCAAAGCTAAAATCCTCCAGAAATTAAAAAAAATCAATTAGATTAAGTTAATTCAAATATAAACCACACTTAATTAATTATTACTAAAAACCCGTTTGCTATCTTGAACAAATTTTCAGAAATTTTAAATCCAAAATTTTATTCTAATCAAAAACTTTCAAGGTTCTTCAAAACACTAAATTTCGTCATTCTGAATTTAAATAAAACAACGTAAGACCAAACCAAAAATAATAAATAAAATTATAACTGTAACGATTAAATTAAGAGAAAGATGCTTATCAATGAAAATAAAATTATAATTTTTTAATATTTACAAAAATAAATTGATAATGATCTGCATATTAAAAATATTGCGTTTATATTTTTTAGAAAGTTATATTTTTATCAAAATACTCTTCCTCTGATTACAGTGTTTAAAGCGATATAACTGTTTTTCAATTATATCAAACAATCAAACCAGATATAAAATTGTATATTTAAGAGAATGACAGTTTCGAATAATATTTTATAATTAATTGTCAATAATAATAAACAAAGTTTAATGCAGTAAAATTAAGTAATTATTTTTCTGTGAATCACGAAGTAGTTACAGCATTGAGTAGTATTATTGTTGATAATTAACCATTATAATAATATTATTTGTATTAATATTGTACACGCAAAAGAAAATATAGTTAAATTAACCTCAATAAATTTATTAGACACAAATTAGTAAATTATACTAAAAATTTATAGTGATTCAAAACTAAACTAGTTTTTTGTATCAGTGTATGTGATTAGTTATCTAGTTTTAAATTATTATTTGATTTTTTGCCTGGATTGGGAAAAGGTTACTCTTTGGTACAGCTGATTTAACTTTGAAGTACTTACCACCTCAACATATTATTTATGGTACTCATTCTAGTACCCTCTGAACTAAAAAAATTTTGAATATGATTTACTTTGACCTAGATATGTCAGTTTCTTAAAAGTCCCTATTCAAATTAGTCTCTAAAAATTCATAGCATCGTTTTTCACCCTGCACTTTTTTCTTAAGAATATTAACCAATCTCTGCAAAGCATGTTTGGTACCGAGATTCTCCGATTGCTAAAAGATATTGAAATAGTAATCAAGTTCACATTATTTTAGATTATTTTAGTCTCACTACACTTAACGTAAAATGGGCACTACATTGGGAAAAAAATCTAGCTGCTGCAAAAGGATTTTTTTTTGTTCAAAAATTTTCATTATACCGCATTTTGAATGCGTAAAACTAATTTTTTTAACAATTTCTTTACATTTCAAGACTTTTGCATCCGGCTGCCACAAACAGATTTTTTTTTCTGTGTACAGATTTAAATTGACCCGCGTAAATTTATTTGGTTGAGTTTTTCAGAGAAATGGTTTCCCATATTGGCTATTTAGCATTTAAATTAACGATAAATTCATTAGCTGAATTCCTGAAATTTTAGCAAATTTTGTAGCTATCTTTTTCTGGCTATGAACCATAATTCACGCATCGAGATACTTACTTATACCAGAGATTAGCTTATACTTACCAAAGTAAAAAAAAAATACGATAAAGCAACAGAATTTTGGGTACCTTGACGTATTTTAAACAGAAATTCGGCGGCTTTCTTTTCTGTAACTAAATTAACATTCGTTTAGTAAAATTTACTGAAGAATTTACCTAAAAATCAAGTCATTTTCCGAAATTTCCATCTGAAAAAAAAGGATCTCAGAAATTCTGTTGCTTTGTCGTACTTTTTTATCTGGAGTACTTTAAAAATATATATTTTTTAGACCATAGACCCAAATTTCAAGACACTTTTTACCCCTTACAGTTTGATAAGATTTTTCATTGACATTTCGTTAATTGGGTCGCTGAACTTAAATATTAATAACTGTTTTCACGGGAAATGATTCATTTGTCCAAAACAAGAATTTTTAGATTATGTTTTTCGGACTTTTAAAGATTTTTATTGATTACTTGCAACTTTTGGGTTACTCAACACGCATTGGATATATGGTTTACCCTAAAATGTCCCGATTGACCATAAAAAATAACCTAAATTAGCTTATTGTTTGAAAGTGGGCTTAGAAGAAAAAGTATTTCATATTCGTGTTCAGTAAGCCAAAAAATCTTGAAACCCGAAAAACATAACCTAAAAGTTTGGGTTTAAAAAAGGTATTCATCACCAAAAATTAAGATCTTAAAATTTTGAGCGCTTAAAGATGCTGACAGTTGGGTATTCTGAAACAAAATTTTGCCAATCATTTTCCCATAAGAGACCTTGTAAATTATTTTACACTATTTTAAAGTTGGTTTCATGAACCATTAATCCATTTTATATCCGTGCAGATAAAAAATAAAGATATTATCTGAAAAATATATGACAGTAAGTTATATTGAATTACAAACTTTAAAATTGTTAAGGGTTTTTTGTAAATATTACCTGCCATTATCAATATACCAATTACTGAAAGTTCCATTCCTGTAGTAAATAAAATCTGAATCAGAATTTTAGATCATAAAGTCACTATCAAGTACTTGTCACAAAAAATTGCATTGTTTTTCAAAGGCAAGTGCAAAGTGCACTGATATTTCAGCTATTTGTCTGTACTTAGAAACAACTGAGTCAGTTAAAAAATTGAAGATTATATTTATTTGAGGTAAACCATAACTAATACTACCAACATGAATCACAGTAACTTTAAAATATACCTTACCAATTCGTTTATTGAGTCTGACCCTTCCCCACTCCTTGTTTAAATTTAGGTCCGGCACCAATGACAGAAGTTAAAAATTAGCGCTGTTAACGGAAATTTCTGTAACTTTAGGTCCGGAATTTAAATCTGCCAATGAGAGATCGATAAAAATTTCTTTAGAGTGGGGAAGGGTCGGACTCAATACATATATAAAAAACCCACTTGTCACAATTGGTATTTCATGTCAGTTTATACAAAAGAATTAATGCAAAAATTCAGTTACAGTACTTAATTAATTAAATAACGAAAAATAATTTGTATGCACACTTAACTTTAATTGTTTTTTGGACATAAAGTAAAAAATGTGAATTAAATAATGAAATTTATTCATTTATAAAGATAGAAACAATCGCAAATTAATTAAAATAAAAAATAAAAAAAACATTTTAAATAAAAGCTTAATAAAAGAAAAAAATGTTTAAGATTACTTGAGATTGTTACGAGTAGTTGCAGCTAATTAAATTTCAACTCTTCTCTTCTGAATAGTTATGCCGTGCTTTTATAAAAACATATAAATGATACATAAATGATATAAGAATCGCATACAAATTAAAATCTTCTTTATATTCCTACTCACCAGGTTTCTCTTATTTATTACTACAAAGTTATTTTTTTATTTATTCAAAAGTTGGTAGCCATGTTCTTTTTATATTTACGAAAATATAACCTTAAAATAAATTTCATGCAAATTCCGGAAACTGACCTCAAACTTTTAACAATTAAAAGCAAAATATATCGTTCGTTTGATCTTTTACATTTCTGTTAAGCAGTTTTATCTTGAAATATAAATTACAGAAAAGTTTAATACGAAATTATCTGTATTTAAATAATAATTTAAATCGCTGAGCCATTAAAATATTAATAAAACTTGTCAAGTTCTTCTCTCCGACAAATAAATTTAAAGTTAAATGATTTTTTGATGCTGCTAAAAGTTTCTTAAGCGGATTAAAAGACTAAAACTGCCAATACCTTATTTTTAAGAGTCTAGTAACTTAAAGAGTTAAAAACCAATCGCATTTTTAATTTTAGGTTAGGTAACAATTTTTTAACAATAATAAACATTAATAAAATTTTTTTCTATTTAGAGCGAAAGTCATGAAGTAACGACAAGTAGCACAGTTGTCACTAGCACAACAAAAAAGAAGAAGAAGATCGTTGATGGAAATACTGGAAGCGATGCCACGACGAATCACACGAAAACTAAAAAAACTAAAAAAAGTAAAAAAAGCGAGCTTGAAAAAGAAAATATCTCCGTGGTAAGTTTTATTTTAATGAAAATCTAAAGAATTTTAAACGCGGCAAATAATTCATATTCTCATAAAAATTTCATTGTTTTTTAATGTTGTTGTTGCATCATGAATATACTTAATTATAAATTTGCTTTAAAAAAATGCTTACTATTTAAATAATAAAATAAACAAAATTTAAAAATGCGCTGTACGTTAAACATAAATGTTTTTTATTTTAAAAAAACGCTTAGCTTATTATTTGTTTTATTAATTTGGCAAAAATCTAGAAGAAAAAAATAAAAAAAAAAGTTCGAGATTCAAGTATGCTCACAAGTCCACGTCAGACGTCTACTGAGATGATAATCTCTGGTGAGGACGATCTGTCGAATGTCAACGTCAAGTCATTGGTAAGTCTTTGCTTCGTTCGCTTATTTTTTTGCACAAAACTACTTTATCAGCGATTTTTATTGACGTTTTGCCTAATTCCATTTGTCGTTTTCATTAAATATTTTATCATCTTTGCATTTCATTTCGTTCTACTGCTTTACGTTTTAATAAGAGTGCATTGACATTAAATTAAGCTTAAAAATAACTTTTTACATTACCAAAATGTGTTGATGTCTGTTTGAATAAAAAAAATGAAAAGAAAAAAATTTGTGGGTGTTTTTTGACACGCAATGTGTAATAAATTTAATGCCGAACGTATAATTTTTTCTTATACACTTTCAATGACCTAAATCCTTAAAAAAGATTAAAAAAAGAATTTTTTTTGAGCATGAAAATGATTGTGTTAACATTTTTGCACGTTTAGACACAAACTTACGTATCCGAAAGAAGTCGCAGCGAGTCAGAGAAACCCAGCAAGGAAATAATAGCCACTGGCATTTCAATAAAACAATTGGTAATGACTAATTTGTTTTTTTTATTAGCAATTAAAATTTTTTGCAATTTTTTTTTACTAAAGCATGGATTTTCTTTTTTTTTTAATACTAAAATAGTGCCGTAGTTTTGGAGACGTTTCGAATGTTAATGGTGACGACAGAACGGTTCTTGGTTCCTCAAATAATAATAAAGAGGTCAGTATAATTTTTGAAATTTTATTCATTTTTTAAACGTTAGTTTTGTGAACTTAATTTTGAGAAAATTTCTATGTAGTTTTAGTTTAAATAGTTATTTGGATAATAATTTATTTAGCTTAACTCTTGATAACTAGAATGAAATTCTTTACGTTAGTCAAGGCTCCAGCAATGTTTAATGCTACCGAAAATTTTGTTTCAACTCAGTGAATCCGTATTTTTAGTCGCCAAAAACGGTTTTAAAGGTTTCATCCATTTAAGATGGCCAGTTTTGAGTATAATTAACGATATTTTGCCCAAAATAAGCGAAAAAATTTGCGAAAATTAAAAATTCTTGGTGATCAAACTGAATCTTGGTAAGCGTCTATGGGTTTCACGGTCGCTGAGTCCAATCCTGGAATCAATTAGTTTTCTAAAATTTTAAATTTCAGACTCAAATTCTGGTTTTCTAAGTTTCTAACCTCAAAATTGTTGTTTCAAGTTATTTCAAGTATTTTGACGTTGATTTTCAAGTTTTCTTTGAACTTAGGATTCATGAATCCGAATCCACTTAATCCATCTAAAATGTTTGAATGCATATTTAACATTGCTAACGCCTTGACTTTATTAAAAAAAGGGCTTTTATAAAAAATAACTAAATTTTTTAAATGTGTTTTGCTTATGAGCAAATTACTTGATTAGACTAGTAAAGTAAAAAATAATAAATGAAAATGAGATGAAGGAAATAATAATAATAAACTTAGGCATTATTAACAAAACTAACAAATCTGCTGAAATAGTTTTTACATTATTTTAATTATTTTTTAATAAATGGACCCGGACTAACCAAAAACAAAAAAACAAAACAAACCTAAACTAAAAAAAAAATGTAGAGAGCAAAATCTACTGGGGATTTAAGACTTGGCGAAGAAGAGCGAACAAAATTATTTCCTAATTATCGCGACATTGTTTTTGCCACTGTTTCTGTCAAAGCACTTGTAAGTACATAATAATAATAATAATATTTTGTAATTCGATACTTCTCATCACTAAAATATATTAATAATCATTTAGTTTAAATTATTTGTACATTGCACAATAAATTTATACACTTTCTATAGTCATTTTATTTTATTCTTTCTTATATTATATATATATGGACGATTCCAGAATAAATTGGTCAGGTTAACCGAGTTTTTACGATTTGTCTTTGATATTACAAGTCTATGGTTATATCCCGCTTCTTGATTTTAGCATATTTTGATTAAGGGTGTCAGTTATTTTGAGTACTTTCATAATTCCTTTAGTAAACCATGGTT
The DNA here is from genome assembly GCA_022575985.1 of Anagrus nilaparvatae. NCBI lineage: Eukaryota > Metazoa > Arthropoda > Insecta > Hymenoptera > Mymaridae > Anagrus > Anagrus nilaparvatae. The sequence continues at coordinate 7,588,666 of JAKSXM010000231.1, read as the reverse complement.
TTATAATAAAAATCTGAATCGCGATTTAATAACAACCGTCAACAGTTGTCGATCAAGGCACTACAACTTAAATCAATCGTTGCATTAAATTAAAGTAGTCCCTGATCCTTCATGTTCATGTGCAGTGAAAAACCTGAACCAGGTAATCTGGAAATGCCCACGCTTCGACCAAAAAAGAAAATCTCTTGTTTCTAAACTAAATCAGAGTGGATATCAACTTCCAGTAGATATCACAGAATTCTTATCAAAGCCAAACATAAAAATGATGAGTTATGTGAATAAATTTTTCAACAACTGTCATATTAAAATTTAAGTCAATTATAATTACTTTATGATGATTGATTTTTGTCTAGTTAGTAAAAAGGAAGATTTCTTTAATCTGTAAGTTGTAATGTTCTAAACCACACTTTAATATGTTGAACTAAGGTAAATCAAACGTACCTGCATAGCCTCAAAGAAGGCTCGAAGCTTCATATAAAAAAAAAAAAAAAATCTAGTTAAAGTTGATTTTTCTGAACTTACAAAGGGAGACCGGAACATTTGGGTCGCCAAATGACAGTCTATAGTTATGGATGACTTTGATATGATGAAAAAAAACCCAAGATACCCTCCGTTTATTCTAACGCGCCTTCTGAGCCTGGAAACGTAAAGCTCAATGTTAATAAAATAGGGTTTTTTGGCGATTTTCCAAATAACGCTGTTGTATTCCAATTTCAACCAAAATACTTCCAGTTGTTCTCATTTTTTTTGTATAAGTGTTACCTTTAATTCCCCGTAAAACGCAATTTTTTATCACTGATCTCTCATCTTTGTGGAGTAATATCTTGGAAACGTCTAAGACAAATAGACGAGTAAAAAATTTTTTGGAAATAACTTGCAACTTGTAAAAAATGTTTGAGGCCTATAAAACTCATTAAAAATAACAATTTTTCAAAAGTGTTTGTTTTACTTCAAATTATATCTTATGATATTACATACTTTTATAATAAAGTTGTATTTATTATAAAATAATATTCTGATTGTTATAAGCAAATTTCTTCATACTAGCATTTCTACCCCTTGAACTTTTTAGCAACGGTTTGCAAAAATTAAAAGCTTTCACTTGAATAAAAGGTTCTTTATAAGCATCTTCTTAGAAAGCGCAGGAAATTCTAATCCAAAAATTTTAAACTTAAATTTTAAGCGATCTTGAAGACTATTTTAAAAATTGCTTATTTTCATAATTGTCGGACACGTGGGGCAATATTTACCCATAATTTGACAAAACAAATGAATTTTCCTTATTTTTACTTATGTAGCATATTGATTGTACAAAGTATCTTACAGGGTCAAAACTCACCCCATAAAATCCAAATTAATTGAACTTAGCATTTAAAAATTATTTCATGAGTTACCTCATATGAGCAAAAAAACTTATAATCGGTTTGTGTAAACACAACTAAAATGCATGGAACATGTTTACTTACAGCTGAGCATAGACATACAAATTACAATACAATTTGCTATTTTTAATAAATGTTAAGGTTCCAAACCCAAAGTATTCTGATTCCCTAAACACGTATTATCCTAATTCCGTAAATGAAAAATATTATAAGGCCCCAAATCAAAATTATTTTAAGTTCCTAAACTCAGATTATTCTAAGTTCCTATTTGACCTCTCCCCCTTAATTTTCAGATTTCCAGGGTACCCCCTCCCTATAAATATGTTCCATGTCAAAAAGAGCAAAAATTTTTGGCATTTCTATTTTTTAGGTAAATAACAATTTTGACTCACGATAATTAAATGAATCAGAGCAAAATATTAAAATAACTGTCTCGGGCTATAATAAATACGGTTAATTTTTTAACAGAAAGTGTTACCATCCCAAAACCTTAATTTATTTAATATTAACAAAAATTGTAAAATAATTTTTCATTCGCTTCGCACATAACATAAAATTTATTAAAATTAAAATTCTAAGATTAGCCAAAATAATACTTGCAAGTGCTTTTTAATCCTTTTAAAATGACAAATAGCGAGCTTCGTTCTGTGATTTGGCAAATTCACGGAAAATAGTTAGACGAAGGTCAAGGTCCCTACATGGGCCGAGAGGCAGCATTTTTGAGGTAAGAAAATAACGACTAAATTAATCTAAAAGATTTTTTATGCCTTCCATATAAAAATAATCTCTTACACTTGATAATTATAGAAATCTTTGCATGGGCACGTTTTGGTTTATTTCTCAGCTTCATTTTGGTTTTAGACTTTTATAGTGATTTGATTTATTATATTTGAAGGCGCCTCCTATATCTGATTTTTTTTTAGTTAACTCAATATAAAACTAAATTGGGTTGCGTTTTTTTGATTAATTTACTGCTTTGTGCATGCTGCTTTTTGCTCGAATAATATTTTAAAATTATAACAAGGTATATTCAAAATAATTATTTATTTAAGATATATAGATGTAAAATAATGTAAATTTCAAAATATTTTCTGATAAATTATCAATTTTACTCATTTTTCTTGTTTAATTTTATTTTTTAGAAATCAAGTTTTAACAAATTTGATGCACTTAGCAAAAAACCTGTCTTACACGTCAGATCAGTTGATGCTGGAAAGGTTCAACAACAATTAAATTCTGTAAGTAATCAAAAATTTTTAGTCTTAAATATCAAATTTATAAATTATTGTCAATTGCTTAGATCGTTAAAATCAGAAAAGCACCGACTTTAAAATACGTAAGGATTATTTTAGAAAATTTTATTTCCCTGTTCGTTTCTGTCAACAGTCTTGTAAATGTTACCTAATTAATTGACTTCCAATTCCTTTTTAAAAATTCCTGGGAAAACCCGATAAAAATGGGTTGCTAAATCCTGTTAAAAAAAATGTAACAATTTGTTGTCTATAAATAATTTCTCTTTTAATATATTTTGATAGCTAAAAACGATACCATAAATTAAAAACTTTTTTAACGATCGTGAATAAAATATTTTTTGTTTATATGACCTAAATACTTTTGAAAATAAAATCTGTTTTTATGGCTTCATATTAAAAAAGTAAAAAATTCGGTTTTAATAACTTTCATTAAATAAAATAAAATGTATATGAATAAAAAATTATGTTAATAAAAACGTGTTTTTTAAAAAATTCTTAATACTGGTTTATAAAATATATAGGTGGGCCAGAATGGTGATGCGAATGCAAATTGTCGTAGTTGTGACAAGGTCGTTTTTCAAATGGAACAAACTAAGGCTGAAGGTTTGATTTGGCATAAAAATTGTTTCCGATGTGTTCAATGCAGTAAACCACTTAATGTTGACAATTACGAAAGTCACGAAAGTAGACTTTACTGTAAACCTCATTTTAAGGAACTTTTTCAACCTAAACCTGTTGAGGAATCGGATCAAACAAGTAAGTTTCAATATTTTCTTTACTCAATTTTTATGTCAACTTTTTTACAATTGTAATTGATAGGATGAGTAAGACAACGAATGAAAATTTGCGTAATTTTTATTGTAGGGCATTTTTATTGAAATGATTAATAATTTATACATGAAAAACTCCACCCCAAATGGAACCAACTGAGACTTAAAATATTTTTTTCTCAAAAGTGCAACTGAAAATAAGTTGTTGCAAAAATTTTTAGGCTGTTTCTAGGTTTAATTTTTAAGTTTATGGCCTATTGTTTTGAATATTCTCGCTTATTTTGACTGCCCAAATACTTATTATAAAAATAAAAATTTCGAAATCCAAAAATTTATTTAGCCTGCGTATGTGCAAGAAAACTATGATTTACATTTTTGAGCTAAAGTGTATCCATTCAGTTTTCACCCAAAAAAATAATATCAACAGCACAAACTAGTCTAAATGCTTCAAATAAAAAAATTATGATTTCTAAAATATAACTTTTCACTATTTTAAAATTTACTGCTAAGCACTTAACCAAAAAAACGTCGGATCTTTAATTCGGGTAGCCCCGGGAAATTTAATACAATTATGGTAATTTTAGTGTCTTTCGAATGGTTTGTTTCAAAATGGCGAAAAATGCATTTGCACATTTTGAGACTTTCAGATCAAATATGATTTTCTTGCGCATGCGCATTCCAAATAAATTTTTAACTCTGTGAATCAAATTATGCGGGAAATGTCTTATTATTAGTAAAGGAAAATATTTATCTTTTTAAAATACGTACCTACTTGTCGGAAAATTTTGAGAAAATTCAAAACAATAAGAGGAAATCCTAAAAATGCCTGATAAAAGTAAAAAAAGTAAATCTTGAAACTGTAGCTACATAGTCGAAAACCTAGCGTATCAATCCGTATGCACAAAATCCGATCCAGTGTTTAATTGAAAGGCATGAAGCGGATTATAGTTTTTTGACCCGCTGATTCTGAATCTCAAGTTATTTTTTCTCTAAAACTGAAGCGTTCGCCACTAAAGGGCGTTTGGGGGGGGGGGGCAAAAACGCTATTTTTCTTACATATCTTGGAAACTACGCACCCTAAGATACTTAAAACCAAGTAACTTTGAGGTTTTTAACCCAGTGATTCCAAATCTTTAGTTATTTTTTATCTAAAACTGAGGTGTTTTCCGCTAGAGGGAGTTCAAAGGGCGCGTTAAATATATACGCGTATCTTCCGAGATATTTGCAAAAAATAATGTTTTTACTCCCAAAACGCCCTTTAGCTGCGAAATCCTGGGATTTAGAATAAAATTAACTGCAGATTCGGAATCAGCGGATACAAAAACTATAATATACTTGGTTTTCAGTATCTTTGGACGCGTAGCTTTCAAGATATTTGCGAAAAATAGCTTTTTTACCCCTTAAACGCCCTCTAGCGGCGAACGCTCCAAATTTAGAGCAAAAATAACTGCAGATTTGGAATTAGTGATTCAGAAACCTGAAAGTTACTTGGTTTTAAGTATCTTAGAACACGTAGCTTTCAAGATATCTAGGAAAAATAGGAATCTAACCCCCTAAACGCCCTTTAGCTGCAAACGTCCCAGTTTTAGAGAAAAAATAACTTAAGATTTGGAATCAGTGGGTCAAAAAACTATATGTTACTTGGGTTTAAGTATCTTAGGACGCGTAGCTTCCAAGATATGTGCGAAAAATAGCGTTTTTACCCCTCCCCCCTAAACTCCCTCTAGCGGCGAACGCCCCAATTTTAGAGAAAAAGTAACTGCAGATTCGGATTCAGCAGATCAAAAAACTATAATCTGCTTGGTGCCTTTCAATTAAACATTCGATCGGATATTTTGCATACGGAATGATACACTAGCTTCTCGACTAACTAATTTTTGCAAAAACTTATTTATATATTATTTGCACTTAAAAAAAAAATTTTTTTTTATACTTATCTACGTGATCATTCAGTCCAACTTGGGCTCAGTTGACGTGGAATCTATCATATCTGAAATTATACGGCCCTTGTCCATAACATGATGGAGGATGGTCCATAAATAAAGAATGGCCCAAATCGAAGTTTACCATCCTCGGTTTCAACTCGGAAGATAATTTACGTGCAATTTGGGTCATTCTTTACTATTCTGGACGAGAGCCGTAAATATACTATTTTGTCATTGTAAATTATCCCGAGCAAAATTAAACGTACAGGCAAAAGACGTGCCAGATGCCGGCAGAAAATATAATCATGTCCGTGGAACTTTACGAAACTTTATTTCTGCTCAGTATGCTGTAGATAAACGTAGAAATTTCTTATGAATATCAAAGTTCCGTAGTAAAAAAATTATAAAAAGGATTCAATCGAGAGAAATTTTCAATACGCTACTGGTAATTTGGAAAATCGAAAATATTTACTTAAAATCAGAAATTTTAAAATTACGGTGTAAAGGTTGAAATAACTTATTTCAAATTAGTTCCTGTTTGAGATATTTTTTTAAGAGTATTTTTACTCTTAGATCTTTTCCTAGCAGGGCAGTAATAGTTTTTAAATATTTTAACAAGGAATTTAGTTTACGGTAACCAAAAATCCGCTTGCAGGAAACGGAAAAATTCTTCTTGCGTCTCCTTTGCTAGAGGAAGTGATTTCTACAATTTTTTATAAAAAACTGCAATCCTAAAAATTTTTTGAAATTCTTTAAATTTTTTGAAAAATTGATGTATTTTCCTTTATGAAATTGAAATGATATTTACATTGGGCAACCCAGTAACCTCAATTATTAATTAGTAATTATAGATAGCAGTTATAGTTATATAATAATTTAAAATCTGAGTTTATCGTTGACCATCTGTTTTTATTAATATTTGATGAAATTTTCGAAAAAGTAAAAATTAATTTGTAATTTATTATTCAAGGTACTTTCTACAATAGAAACGTTTAAATAAAAATAAAATAAAATATTTTTGGACGTGCGTTATTAATTTACAATAAAACAAAAATTTCGCTCGATTTAAAATTTAAAATAATAATTTTTTTGTAGATTATCTTCAGAGACGTAACGCACGGACAAATGTATCAAAAAACGTAACATTTATTGTAGAAGGTCCTTTAATTTATAAGTACATGGACGATACAAATCAATACATATTTCTTTATTCAGGTATATCAAGTTTGCGCTTGTTTAATTTTTTTTTAAGGATTAATCTCAATAACTAAATATAGCTTTTTTTATTCAATTAAATTTTTATCAACAAATTTGTCCATTTTAAGTTTTTTTTATTGCGTATCAGAGTCCTTGCAGTTTAGCTTAGTCAATAACTTTTTTTATTTTTATCAATTAAGGATTTTTTTTCATATCTCTGAATTATTGTTTCTCAATGAAAATCTATAAATATTTTAGTGCGTCCTCGCAAACCGGAAATGATCATACGCGAGAATCAACCAAAAGAGTTGCCTCCGGATGTTGTTAGAGGTAAAATAAAATGAAAACACCGTGTTTTTTTTTTCTTCTTCTTCAAATCGATGTTGCATTTTTTTTTAATAACAAAATTTAACTTTGATTTTATCTTTTTTTTTTGTTATGGTTTTCGCGATACATTTAACAAATTTAACAATTAATGCTTTTTAAAAAAAAGCGTGTAATTTTTATGGTATTTTAAAAATTGATAATAAAATCTTTAATTTTTTATTACGTCAAATTACAGCATCAGACAAACCGGACCTTGGACTTGAGGAACTTTCGTCATTGAACGTGAAATCCCGGTTTGAAGTTTTTGAAAAGGCTAACCACACGGACTCTCATTCAAATGAAATTGAAAGATCTCCTTCACAAGTTGCGGTCAAAAGGTCACCGAGTATTCTTAGTAAACTAGCAAAGTAAGTCATTTTTATTCTCATAAACGGCAATTTTTCAGATACATAAAATTTTACATTTTTTAACCCACAGATTCCAAGCAAAGGGAATGGACATAGGAGTTCAAGACGAATCTTTAAATGGTATCCCGTACGAAGAATCCAGTGAAAGCGACGAGGAAATCGAAGAAGAAACCGAAGGTAAATAATTAACGATAATTTATTAAAAGATTTTACTTCAAATACTGTAATTTAAAATTCCTTTCAGAAACTATGACAGAAATTGTAAAAAATAAACGAGGTACGCGCGAGAGGCCAATAAGTTTCGCAAAAATGGATGACATAAAAAACCGATGGGAAGTTACAAGTCAACAAGGAAGGCGAGAATCTCAACGGGAAGCAAGAAAAGAAGAAATGGCCGGCATAAGATCAAAACTTTTCATGGTGAGAAATAAGAAATTAAATAGAAATGTGAAAATAGTCGAAATCCTTAAAATAAATTTCTTGGCAATTAATCTAAATTTCGATAAGCATAAATGTGTATAATAGACAAATGGCTTCTTGTCGCGTGCCGACAGAATATAATTATTTTCTGGGTCGAATTTTAAAATTTCTATTTTCGACGTCATTTAACTATTCTATTTTCTTATCAATGAATCTAACCAAATTTTATTTTAAATGTTATTAGCGTCAGTTTAATTAATGAATCTTTAAACATACGATTTATTTTTAGGGAAAACAAGGAAAAATGAAAGAACTATATCAACAAGCAGTTGCTGACAGTGAGCGCGTGACAAAAATAAATGCGGCTGAAGAAATTCAGCACGCGACGAACGCACGTTCGATAAAAGAAATATTTGAAAAAGGTAAACCAATTCCTCATTCGGATGATGAAGATGAATCCAAAACTAAGGAAAATCCAGACGAGGATGTTTTTGCTGCTGGTAAATTTTTTTTATTTAATACCGGAAGCTTGGATGTGATTATTTCTATTTTAAGCTTACTTACATTCAAAACAAAAATAGCATTTTTAAGTGGGTCAGTCAAGTATTTCGAACTTTCGGAAATCGTTTGTTTTTTTTTCTTCTTTTTTTTTCTTGATGAGTGTATTACAAATCTGTTATGTAATTAATACCAATTACATTGTACATTTGTTTTAAATAACACGCGTATTTTCTTAAATTTTAAAGCGATAAATTATTCAAAAAACTAAAATAATTCAAAAAATTTAAATTACGTAAATAGTTTTTAAACAAGATATTTATTTTAGGAATCAGTAAGAAGTCTCGTTCATTGTTTTTGGAATTGGATGCAACGGCTGCTAAAACCGGACGTCCTGTTACACCAGTTAATCAACAGAAATCTGTCACTGATTCTTCTTCGAGAAGAGCAAGAGATGTAAGTTTAATTAATTAGGTTTATAAATAATTTTGAAATATTTTTTTTTTTAAATTGCGATCAATGGAATTATAAATTTAAAAACATAAAATAAGGCATTCATGGGTCGACAAGTTTCTGACGACGTTATAAGGAGTACTGACACAACAGAGGAAGTCCACGTTGAGACTTCCGATATCAGCAACAAGTTTAAATTCTTTGAAACGTATAGGGAGCCGGAAAAACAACGAAGACAATTTAGGATCACACCACCCAGAGAGGGACAAGTTAAGGTTCGATGAACTTTCTGAGACATGGCTTTTTTGACATTTTATAACCAAATTTTGTTTTAATGTTTGCTAAAAAAGGAAGTTTGGACATTGGATGTTCCCTTGTTATAATCGCGTCTGAAATAGCAGTTTTATTATTAGTGTAATTCTATATAATTAATGTTATCTTATTGATCTTGACTGTCAAAAGATATACAAATGGGCATTAAGTAACTGGAGATTTTAGTTTAGAGGAAAAAGTAAAATTTTTTAATTTATGATTATTGTTAGGTTAATTTAAAATTAGGTCAATGAAATTTTTATTCAATTTTTTTAGGCTTATAGTTCCTACAATACTTTTCAGTGCCAAATTAGTATTTTGATTGTAAATTAAATATAATTGTATAATTATGAGTTGTGATAATGTTATTAGTTTCAGATAACTGAAAATTTGTGCTCTTAAGCAAAAAAAATGAAAAATTTTAAAACTTGTCTTTGAATTCTAATGTTAGCATTCAAAATGATAACTCTTTTACTATTCAAAATAGCACCTAAAAATTTTAATACACCTGATTTGATTGTCAAAATTCTAATTAGTCTCATTTAGTTTCATTTATTATTGAAACAATATGTTAAAGAAAAATATAAGCACATTTTCAATATGCTTAAAATATTTTCATAGGTAACGAACAATGTTCAAAGTTTCTTGAAAAAGTAATTTAAAAAATATTTTTCAAAATTGACAAAATGCAAACCAGAAAATTTATAACTTTAAAATTTTTAAGGCTTATAGGGAATTTAAGTATACCCTTAATTAATTTAAGGACAGATTAAGAATGAACCAGTTTCTCAAATAACGAAATACAACAGAGTTAGAACCAATGTCGGATTTACCATAATGTATGTTTCAGAGCAACTAGTTTTCAGTAGTCAATCATGATTATAACTAGATAATTTGTCTCTCTCTCTCTCTCTTTCTCTCTCTCTCTCTCTCTCTCTCTCTCTCTCTCTCTCTCTCTCTCTCTCTCTCTCTATTTCTCTTTACTTGTACATGATTGGTTTTCATGCTAGTTGATCTGAATCAGACTATATAGGCACAGATAGACATGGGCTACGGGCCCCCACAAATTTAGCCATTATAGAGAGCCCTCAAAAAATTTTTTTAATAAGAAGCCTAAATCCGGTACTGGTAAAAACTGCTAATAGATTTATTAAAAAATACTTTTTTTTGAAAAATCTGAAAGTTTTGTCAATTTTGAAGAATAATTCCTTCCAATTTTTCGTCCAACTAAAATGTTAAAAAAGTGTAAACAGGAAGTTCATTAACAAAATTTGTGTGACTTATTGACAAATTAATCCGTTTTTTGTGCATTTTATAAAGAAAAAAAATCAAACCAAATGAGTAAAAAAAATTAAAAAAACATTTTTTTTCAGTAACAAAATAGTTAAAAAAAAAAACAAATTAATAAAACTAACAGTGTGCAAATAACTTTTAGCTGCTATATTCCTAACGCAAACAAAAAAAAAAGTAAGAAATAAGCGTCTAATAAAATAATTGAGTGTGTTGTAAATTGATAAAAGAAAAAAAGATAATGGATATTATTTGCAGAGATAATTGTAAATAGTTATTACTGAGTAAAAGTGTTTACTTAAACGTTCCATTTTTTCTTCTCTCTATTATCGTTAAATAATAGTTTATTTAATAATATTTTTTATTGCATAAGAAAAAATTTCTGTTAAACGTTTTTTTTTTTTTCATCTATAGCAGCAAGAATATGCAATTATAATAATAATAAAGGTTTTTATGATTGAGCGAATAATAATAAAGAGCGCAGAGCAGTAACTTTTTAAAACTCGTAAAAACATCGCCATAAAAAAGTCGTACAGCGAGCTTATTTCATTGTGTCTCAGAAAAACAAGGCTGTTTATGTATTAACCGAAAAATATAAATTGAAGGCCATTTTTGCCAATAAATTACTTTTTATTTATATTTTTAAAATCTGCAAATCGATATGACAGGTTATTACTTCAAATCTTTTAGTTTCTTCTTTTCTTTACTTCTTCGCATTCACCGAGATTTGCATTTAAATCTAATTTTTTTTTCTTTTGCCTTTCGCGTTTTAACTGCAGCATATTCTTAAACGATTATGGCTATTTGAAATTTTTTGGTATAGTAATAAAATTCTGGTCAAATGATTCCTTTGAATCGAGATTTTCAAGATTATTTATGAAATTATTAACTTTAGTGTTTTTATAGTTTGAAGACTTTTTCAATTTACGTTGAATTTACATTTCTTTTAAATTTAAATTTTTATATTAATAAAATTTTGATTTACATATTTAATTCAAATGGTTCAAAGAAGATTACTGATTTTTGAACTTCAAAATACTTTGAATTTTAAAAAATATTAAATATTATACTGTAAAAATATATTCTGCAATTCCAATAGTCTATGATCCGAGCAATTCTTACAAGGGAGTGTCAACTGTTTGGAAACCCTATTTGTTTCTGAAGTTCTGGATAGATTGTAGTAGTTGAAAAACTCCTCCATACTCTCAGCTCAAATGGTCTTTAAAATTATAGTTTTTTGGAAAATCTTAAATTAGGACTCAGACTAGTAGTTACTAGAAACGTAGTTACTAAAAATGCGTAGACGTAGTTCCAAGGGTTTCAAAAATACAATCTTAGACGAAAAAAGATGGTATTTAGGTAAATTATCAAGTATTAACGCTTTTTAGAATTTAGCCTATAAAGTCCTATCTTTTACAACATGTATCCCTGCATTTCCGGGCCTATAGGAAACCAATTCAGACAAACTGAGAGTATAATTATGATGTTTTTTCAACTATACTACACTGAGAAAAAAAATTACTACATTCAAAAAAATTTGCTTTGTTTCAAGAAAATTATTCTTTTCAATAGTGCCTAAGATACGTCTTTTTGACTCAATGAAATCTTACGCATTGAGTTAAAAACATATTTTCTCTATTTAAAAAAATAATGTTTTGGGAGAAAGAAATATTTCTTAGAAACAATAAACAGTTGCTTAGCGACAACATCATGAGTTTTTGGTACAATCAAATAATTAGTTATGTGAAATAAATAAATTTTTGAATCTATGAAATAATTTTTTCGATCGAAATTGTCAGTAAAAATTTTTTTTTTTTGCAAAATGCAAAAAATTATTTTTTCCTCGTTTTATTTTTTTTTTTTTTATAATTTTTTAATTTTTTTATTATTAATCTTATTTTTATAAATTATTATTATTGATTTATATATATATTTTTTTAATTATTTTTTCATTTAATTATTTTTTTTTTTTAATTATTTCATTTTTTTATTTTTTTATTATTTTTTTTTTTTTTATCAAATTAAATTTTAAATTTTGTCATACCCGGAATCGAACCCAAATTGCTTTGACTGTGCAGAACTATACGCATCGTAACCAATGGACCACGGCAGCATCTAATTAAATAGAAGTTAATTTTCAAAGACTATGTAACGAAAAAATTATCGATAAAGCAGATTCAAAAACATAAAATAATGCATCAAGTTTTTAAAAAGAAATTAAAAAAAAATTTTTATTCAAAGCCAGATGGAATTAGCAGGTGGTAATAAACATATGAGTGAATTCTTAATGTCATAAAAATAATTATTTTTTTTTAAACTCATGAGTTTAGGAAGGAAAAAAATATTTTTTCAAAAACTTGAAAAATGTTGTTTGCTCTAATTATCTAAAATATTAATCTTTTTCGCAAAAACTTCTATTTTTTCATTAGCTGATCAATTTTTTTGCATAGAATTAAGTTTCGCTTATAAAGATATCTACAAATTACTTTTTGCAGAATAATTTTTATATAAATGAATGGAGATTATAGTTAATTCAGCAAAAAAAAATATATTTTATTAAAAAAATTGTTTCTTGAAAAAAAAGTACATTTTTTTGAACGAATAAAATATAATTATTTGAACGAAATAAAGCAGTTTTTTAAAATAAAGTTTTATAATATTGGCATGAGATTATATTTTTTTGAAAACTATTTGCTTTGGATCAAAAATTAAATTTCATGATCCAAAAAACCGCTTCCTTGAATTTAGAAAATATTTTTTTGAATATATTTTTTTGATTCAAAACACTGAAAGTTTTAAAACTATCCAGTTTCTAGCGGCAAAAAAATATTCGTTTCTTCCAAGAAACATATGTTTGTTTGAATGAAATCAAAATTCAATGAATATATTTATTTAAACGAAAAAAATATTTCTTTCAATTAACAATGGTTTTCTTGTTTTAAAATTATATACTCTAGATTCAAAAAATTAAAATTCAATGCATATGATTTTCTTAAGCCAAGAAAATTTTTTTCTCAGTGTACAAACTATCCTAGAGGTTAGAAGCAAATCCTTGTTTATGAAATTGGCTAAAAGAGATAATAAAGTATGAGATTCTTAAAAAACAAACATCAATATTTTATGTTTAAAGGTTTGAAAATGGCATTTTATTATGGAAAATGTTCATCGGGAGAGCTACCCGTAAAAAACTCGTGTTACAGGGGAGTAGGGGTGAAAAATTGTCATTTTGGGGGTGAGTGAGTACAATGGACTTAGAATACTTTAGGTTTACGGACTTAGGAGAATTTATATTTAGGGACTTATTATAATTTCGGTTCTGGGACTTATAATAATTAGAAAATATAAGTTAAATAATGTATTTCCCAGTTTTTATATGGCCAAAAATTAACTAAAATAAAAGCCAATCCTCATAAAATTTCTTGATCTAACCATGCGTATAAAAAAATAATGATTTTATAATGCAATGCACTCACTTAAAAATTCAAGCAATGCATTTTTACATAAAATATACAGTATTTTAAAGACTTGAACAATTCAAAACGAATTTTTGTATGTTATTCAAATTTTACTTTTCAATATTACTCTGAATAAAAAAATTATTGAAAGAGTGTATTTAACTTTGCATAATAAAATTAAAAATTAAAATAATGGATTTTTGAAAAAATTTTTAAATTTATTTAAGAGCTCTGCTTAAATTTTGTTTGAATAGCTTGAATATTCAAGCAGAGCACCTGACAGTGTGTTGAGTATTAATGCAGTCAAGGCAGATATATTATAAGGCATAGCAATGCGCATATTAAGCCAAAAAGAATTAATATATCTGCCTTGAATGCAGTAACAAATCCGCATGACTTTTTACTCTGTATTTTGCACAAAAATTAATCAAATTTTTCCTTTAAAAAATTTTAATATTAGTATTAAAAAAATAACTTTTTTATTATAAATATTTAGCTATAAAATTAAATATTTGAAAAAAAGACTTTTAATAAGTAAATAAATTTAAAATTTAAAGTTTGCGAGCCTTAGTTATAGTTTACATACGAGTATATTATAGTTAATTAGTTTTGCCATCTGGTAATTCCTAACTATAGTGCACACACTGCAATTACAATACACCTATATAAGTAATTTAAATGCAAAGCATGTTTTAAAGTTTGATGCCTGCACTTAAGCTATTATGTATAACTGCAGTTAAACAATCACTTAAATTATAAATTGCTTAATAAATAACCGCTTATCTTTAAATTATAGAATTAAGAAAATTGCGCGATAATTAAGTTAATCAGAAAATTATAATTGTTACCTTTTAATCAATTACCAATAATTTTGATGATTTATCTTTTACTTTTTCTAAACAGAGATTTGATTAGTTAATTGAAAAATGATTTGTGTAGAAAATTTTAGTATCAACTGAGAGATTCAACTCCAGATTTCTGGAATTTTGTTTTTATTTTTTGAACCAACGTTACTTTTCTTCAGACTATATATCTTGGCCACTTACAATAAGAATCGATTATATATCAGAAAAGAACTTCATTAACATGTTGACAGGTATCGATGATGTTTTAAAACGTTTTGCTTACCCACAATGTATTTATGATCTTATGATTTTCTCGGACACGGCGAAGAATAAATTTCTTGAAGTATTTTTTATTTTAAAGTCTTTCTTACATTTTATTTTATGGAGCAGTTCTAAATGTTTAAGTCTGGAACAAAAGTGGCTAGATTTAGTACCAATTTAGGTCGAAAATTTTTACACTCGATTGTGCAAGGTTAATATTTTCTTACTTCGATAATCAAAGCAAACCGTTAGGCATTTGAAGTTAAGTTTTAAATGTGCAAAAAAATAATTAATAATTAACTTTATATCTCGTTTCAAAGTTGTCTTGGTGCATTATTTTATTTCAAAAAGAATAGTATTTTACGATACACGGCAGGAAAAATAAACAATGGCTCAGTTTCTAAACAATTTTTCTTTCTTAGTAACAAAAAATTCGTCTTCAATGGCCACGCAAATACCAAAATTGCGTGCTTTTTGACCGCTGAAAAATAATGCACAATTGACTTCCCGGACAGAAATTATTAAGTGGAAGTCACGCAACATTAAAAATTAAATTTTTTGTCAGGGTTACATTCTTAGGTTTAAAAAGACATTTCTGAGCACCCAGTGTTTACTGTCAGCTTGGTTTTGTAATAAATATTTGCTGTAAATAAAAATTTCAGCTTGTACGTGCCTCCCCGAGAATTGACTATTATAAATTTCTGGGTTTTTTATTCCAAATTTATTCTTTCAAGTAATCTATTTACCAATTCGTACATTAAAATTGATCGGCTAGCATGCGTCAGCACATCTAATTTTTTTGACGAAATTCGTTTAGGAGCTATTAAATTCCCGTATATGATTAATCCGATTGGAATTCGATGTGTCAGTATAAGTGAGAAATAAATAAATGTAAATCAATTTAGAAATCTGATTTTGAAATTTGGATGAATCTTTTTAAATTTTTAAAAAAATGTGAAAATTTTCGCATTATCGGTGAAAATATTTCAATGCATTGCATTTTGACTTATTTATTTTTTATTTATAGAGAGATGAAGAAGATAAAGCCTAAAGCGTGAAATTAGATCAGATATAGAAAGTTTTAGTTTAAAAAAAAACTCTCTGCGTGTATAATTTTCGCACGAACTTGTTGTAAAAGATCAACATTTTTCTAAGCAATAAGATTTAATTGCAACTAAAACTTTATCAATAATTACCATTTTAAAAAAATGCCTTTTCATTATTATTGGCTTTTCTTTAATTAAATTTCAAATTTTTGCGTGCCGAGAGCAGAAAAAAAAGAAAATATTTTGTCCTATAATGCAAATTTTGTAAAAAACTAAATAATAGCCGTTTATTCAACGAGTTTGCAAAAATAAAATAAAAAAAGAGATAATTTATTTTTTTGTATTTTGTGCGATTGAAAAGCAAAGGAAGAAAGGATCATAATGAAATACACACACAGGGGGAAGAATCGTCGAGACATTTCAGTTTTGGAGTGAGGGAAAGGCTTTGGTTGTGTGTCTGTCCTTGAACCCGAAGAGCGCCAAGAGCACCAGTTGCTCATGGACTCTTAAGCGTTATTGTCGTTTAAGTTTTTACTCAATAAATAATTCATTAATTTAAATAAAGTTTGTGTTTGTTAATTAAATTTCTGCAATCTGTTTTGACTTTCTTTCATTAAAATAAAATTCAATTTTTAACTTACAAGGTAAGCGAAATTCGCAAATTTAAAATAAACGAACTTTTTTGCCGGTTACGCGCATTTTTGAATATACAAAACTAATACTAATTCTAAAAACATCTGTTTTCTGTAAAAACGGTTATTAAAAAATAACTCGAGTGTATTATTTTTTACCCTTATCTGTTTTTATAAGCGGGTCTGTTATTTTTTAAAAAATACAAGATAAATTTAACAGCTCACGTATATCTTTCAATATTTTCTTCCATTGTTGAATAAAATCCCTTATTTTATTTACAAGACGTGTTTATACGATAATATTTTATATTTTTAATAGAAAATATATTAGTCATTCATTTTTTTCTTATTAAAAGTAAAGAATAGAGGTTATAAAATAAATTTTTCATAGATAATTACATTTTTTTTAAATTTATGTGTGAAATTTTTATAACTGATGTCACGTTAATTATTTTTCATTAGGAGCACAGAAGAACAGGTATAAATCAAAAATAAGACGTTTTTAATGTAGAAAGTTTAATTTTTTTAATCTCTTCTTTATTATTCTGGATTTTTATTTTTTTTTGATGAAAGAGGTTAACGTGTCATAATTAAGTGTGATTTCTTTGCTATGTACAATTTATTTTAATTAGGAGTTTATTAAACTTATTTCTTTTAAGATTTTTTGAGCAAGGAAAATTTCGGAGCAGCGTTTTCTGCTATAAGTTTTTAGATCTAAAAAGTTTTTTGTAAGCTGAAAGCATTTTTATTAGCTGATCAATAATTTTTTCTTAAAATTTAAATTTAAGGCACGCCTTGCTAACCCGGTTTTTTAAAGCGTTCAGGTATATAAAATAAAAGTTGCAAAGTTTTTGCCACCCGTAATGCCTCCGAACAAAGAGCAAAGGACAGGCTCAAGGATACAAAGTATTTTTTTTAAATAGCGTGATCACAAGTGCTTTATTGACTACCTTTCAAAGTTAGGTAAAACCCATATGAATAAGTAAGACAAAAAATTCAAGATAATTTTACATAATTATTAAAATAAAGCTCAAACTCCACAAATACATTTTATTATAAAACAATTTTTAAATCATTTTAAAAGTGTCATTTTTTATGTTCCAGAATTTTTAGCCAATTTGAGTTTTTGTTGATTTATTGAATTTTGCTCTGTACTATTAATTTCTTGATTAATTCTGGATTGTACTTTTGTAAATTGGGATCTATGTATTAAAATTTAATAATATTATGTTCTTTCATTTTTGTCATATTTTACCGAGTATTTTATTAATTTAATAAAAAAAAAAAGAAATTCAAATTACGGGAATTGCGGTCAATGATTTGCTCTTCAGCAACAATGCAAAGTATTCACTTTATCTGTGCTTGTGTATTTGTTTGTTCCAAAAAAATATTTTTTTCTAGTCAGCAGCCCAAAAGCGCACATATTGCACTGCGCGTCCGGCAAGGGCATTTTTTCTCGCCACTGATGCAGAAAAATCGTATACGACTCTAGATGATTTCGCCTTCGATCGTGTGATTTGGGCCATTCTTTATGTTTCTGGCCATGGGTCATAATATACTATTTTTATGGCCAAGAGGCGTATATTATTTGTCAAGAAAACATGTTTTTTCTAGACACAAAGCGTCTAGGAAATACGTGCTTTCTTGCTGCTGACGAGAAGGTTTCGGAAAGTAATTTACGTACGATTTGGGCTATCTTTACTTTTCTGGGCGCGAGCCATAAAAAAAATTATGCATTTCACGGTATTCGTTTTTAGAAAAAAAAGGACTTTTATTCTCCAAGTGACAACAAATTTTTATTAAATTTTATCACTTTTTATCACGACGCTGTCTGTTCCGCTAATATTTTAATTGCTGCAAACTATGCATAATATTCTCTAATTTTGGATGCTCAATATTCTGATAAATTATATAAAAAATTGTTCAAAATGTTATATTTCAAGATTTAATTTTAACAACAAGAACTAAATTTCACCTGTAATAATCAGATGCGGAAAAAAATCTGATAAAATTTTTTTTAATTATTATTGTTTTCTTAAAATAATTCGCGGGTTTTTTTAGTAAAAATGCAAACACGCAAAAAATTACATAAAAGTTGAAAAAACCCAAGGTATATAAAGCAAGCATTTTTTAATACCTGAAAAAAAAAATTCTGCGTTAAAAAGAGTGTGTCAATCATATTTTAAATTTTACTAATTTTTTCGCAAAATAATCTAAACAATACAACATACCAAAAATATCAGAGTGCACAACTAGCTTTTTTTCAAGGGAATTATGTGAATCTTGCATCAGCCATAGAGTGTTTGCGGGCCTTAAAGACCCGCAAATTTCCATGACCGCCCAGTTGTACAAGAACAACTAGAAGACTTTGCCGACAAACCCAGTAGCCGACTTCGTCCCAGATTCTTACTGGATAAACACACTCTAAACCCCATGTGCTTGTTTGTCCCAGACCGGAACTCCCTTTTCAGATATAATTTCAGTTGGGGATGCGTAGCCTAGGCAACTGGCCGCTGTCTTCCCCCAAGAAAGCCCTCCTCCTTTTTCTACAACAAGGTGGCCCTTATACGTACTCTATACTACTTTGTTCCAATTTGCAGGATTCCTTAGCATTTCCGGGACCACCCTCAGCTTATCATGTTTGCTTTATTATTAATTAAAAAAAAACAAATGAATTGAAAATTAATCGATACATGAAAAATATATAAATTAGCATTAAAAAGAAGACATATTCGATCAGTTAATAAAATTTTTTCATCATAAATATTCAATAACTTGCTCCAATAATTTATTATATTATTAAATTGTCTTTAGAACAAGAAAGTAATTTTTTTTTTAATGTTTCCATTTTCATAATAACATGTAAGTTTTAATGCACTTTCTCTTTTGTTTTCTTTAATTATAATTTTTAAATAAAACGTTTTTTTCTTATATTAAATTATTAACATTTAAATAAATTCGATTTCATTCTGTAGGCTGAAACAGATTTTTTCATTTTATGTATCTGTGAGCGAATGGAAAATAATAAAAGTGAAAAATCATTTTTTATATTATAGCGAGTTACTTGTTTCAAAAATTTAATATTTTCCCACTTAATAATTTTCAATTTGTTTTTAATTTTGCATTCTTACAAGAAATACCTAGGTAGAGATTTTTCTTGAAAATTGATAAATTTATTTTTATGCATTTTTTAGACCTAACTGATGAAATGATTGATGAATAAATTAATTTTTTACTAATTTTGAGCTTTAGGGAACTTAATTTCGATAAATAGGATTTCGGGGAACTTTTCCTAATTTTAGTGATTTTGAAAAAACTTGAGGGTTGGGCAGCCTATTACAAGGTCTATAAAAACTGCCCATACTTAAATATTGTTGCTATCTGCAAGTCCGAAGCGGAAAAAATTACTCTCGTCAAGCGTATTTTTTCAGTGTATTAAATTTGCTCTTTTATTATTTGGCTATCAAATTTCATTTCTTATATCCTGTTCTTATATAATGTGCATTTATTTATTCCCCTATTAAACTATCGATTTCTTTAAAAAATAAATATTTACTTCGCTAAACATTTTAGTCTGCATAAAAATAATAGAATTAGATAAAAAAAACATTAACGCACAAATTAATTAAAATGCTAAGTTGATTCGAAAGTCGCACGCAATTTATTATATATAGAGCTCTGAAAAAAAATTTTTCTCAAGTGACTCGATCTTATAATGCCGGTGTCTGGCACTCTCAGCTTTCCACTTTTTTTTTTACAAAAAAACCACACACAGGTTCAACTGAGAGTCTTTAACCCAATTACTTGTTTAAAAAGCTCACATAAAATTTATACAAAACACATATGCGAGAGTTGGTAAGAACGGAATGCGGGGAAAAGAATAGCCGCGAAGAGAAAGGGACCCGGAGCTAAAGACATTTTGTGTTCTAATTTTTTGATATTTCTTTTTTTATATTCTACAACTTTTTATGCGTTTCGAGATATTTTTAAA
This sequence comes from Anagrus nilaparvatae, assembly GCA_022575985.1. Lineage (NCBI taxonomy): Eukaryota > Metazoa > Arthropoda > Insecta > Hymenoptera > Mymaridae > Anagrus > Anagrus nilaparvatae. The sequence continues at coordinate 7,568,202 of JAKSXM010000231.1, read as the reverse complement.
GGAAATCGGTATTTTCCAAAAAATTTAACACCTTTGTCAAAATTAAGGAAGACTCTGGCAAGGCTTCATTTTTAAGCCCTATAAGAGTCAGTTTTTTGAAAATTACAGTGTTTCAATATATAAATTATCAAATTTCACGATTTGGGGTTTCTGTTTGAGATATTAATATCCTGTTTGGAGAATTTAAAAATCATTTTTTATTTGTTTGCAAACAGTAAGTTTGTTGAGAGTTTAAAATGCATTATCCAAAGCTAAAAAGTAACAATTAACTGTAGCGTAATATCGGGTGCCAGTCAAAATTCAGAACTGCTGTTTAGCAGAATCGGTACCTTTTAGATCAATTTTTTTTGAAGAACAACGAAAATAAAGAAAAAGCTGAATATTGTAATATTAATTTTAAAAATAATTAGGTATATTTTATACTCAAAACTTCTTTCTATATTTTGAAATTCTATCTGGTATCAATTCTGCTAAACAGCAGCTCTGAGTTTTGACTGGCGCCCGTAATATCTATAATAATTAAATAAATAAATGCATGTTTACCAAAATACAGTGCGTGTGTGTGTGCGTGCAGTTAATATTTATCATATAAGTTTTCATATATAATTTAAAATTTTTTCAAACAAACTAATTGAATAATAATAATAATTTTTGTGTTTTTTATTTAACCATATTTTTAAAAGATTTAATTTAATTTTTCATTCACAGATGGATTCCCCTGATAGAGAAATTTATAGAGATCCAGAAGTTGTTAGAGCTGAAGACCGTGCGGAGGATTTAGTGCGAACGGATACAGCTCGTAAAATGCTTTCAATTTTCCGTCAAATGGAAGAAAAAGCGACGAAAGAAGATTTGCCTGATGGTCGAAAACCACTCAAATGTTTTACTCCACCACCGGAAGACAAATTCGCTAAAGCTACAGCCTCTGATACGTCTGAAGAGGAAGATGAACAAGAGGAAGAAGATGACGAGGAGCACAATAACCCCAATTACGTTAGGGCCTCTGATAAGCTCGAGGATGAATTCCTCAAGCAGGGCCAAAATGCCAAGAGGGCCAAAACTCTACGTGCTAAATTCGAACACTGGGAGACCACTGACGGTAAGACGACCAATCATCAAGTAGTTGAAATGGATATGGCTCAAACTGATGGAACTCAACCCAGTATTGAATCTACCAGGAGTCTTAAAGCTCGCTTTGAATCCCTTGGCTCACAGCCGACTGAATTACCACGTACGCCCAAAGTCAAGGTCAACCGATTTGTGGTAAGTCTCTTTTCCATAAATTTACTCTAAAGCTATAATATGCCAAATTTTTTGATCAATTTACTTTTTGGTCATTATTTTTTATTTTTATTTGAAATTCAATTATTGTGCAAAATAATAATAAAACTTGCACAATTTTTATGTGAATTTAATTATGCGATTTTATTTATTGTTGATTATTTATAACAAATACTAAAATAGATTTTTTGTTCGTTTTCTAATAAGTTGATCCTCAAAAATGCACGAAATTTTTATTTTTTGCTGTTTTATTTATAATTGCGCTGTATTATTTTAATTTTTAAAAATATGATTTTTTAATTTATTTATGCGTTTATTTATTGTAAGTCTGTATGAAAGAATCGACAAAATTTAGTTAGACTTTAGAAAATTCGTGACAAAAATTTTCTAAAATCTGACTAGAATTTCATTGGTTTTAACAAAGGACAATATTTTTTTGATGTTTAGCATGACTAATTTTTATTAAAACTCGCTTTAATTTAACTTTTATCTAATTTAAATGCTCTTAACTTTCTGCAAATTTGGTTTTTTGGATCAAAATGAGACAATTATGCAAAAATTTCTAACAATTTTTTTAAAAATTAATTATTTGAGAGCATTTAAATTAAACAAAAAGCTAAGTAAAATCGAGGCCAACTAATTATAAATAAATTTTTTAGTGGTTTAATTTAATTATGTACTAAAAGTTGTTACTTATTTTAACTTTGTGTTATTATTTAATAATTATTAATTTAGTAAAACTTTTATTTTGCTGATTACAAATTTTTTAATCACATTCAGCAAGATAAACATTTATATTTTTATTTGCGCAAAATTTTATTTTTAAGTTTTTTGTAAAAAAAATTAAGTTGAATTTTGTAAAATTAACTAAATGTTGTACTTGATGTTATAATAATGCTTGTTTTAATATTTTGTGTTTTACCAGCTGCGAATGAAAATTTGACATTAATTAATGGATTTACTAATAAAAATTATAAGTAATAAAAATTAAATTATTATTTTTCTTTGTGTGCTACATCCAGTAATTGACTCCGAAGAAATACAAAAGCCACCTGTTAGCTGTGAAAACATATAGGAATTTACCTAGTTAAAAGTGAATCAAGATTTGAAGAATATAAAGAAGATGAAGAAGATGAAGAAGATGGTTGAATTATTTTATTTATAAAAAAAATTTTTTAAATTAATGATATATAATAAAGACACAGTTGTCTTTTTACTGTATATTTGGCAATTAATAATATTATTACCTACCATTATTATAAATAGTGTTACGTTATATTATTGCAATTTATGCGATTGTCATTAATTTATTAAGTTATAATATATTTATAAAAAATGTTAAGTTCTATACGTTTGAGAATGTTATGTGTGTTATTTAAAAAGTGAATTTTACAAATTATTAATTATTACTTTATTATTATTCTCATTATTATAATTATTATTATTATTATTGAAGAAAAATTTTATTATAGATTAATTTTTTTGTTAAGGAATGTGTATGAATTTTATTTAAAAAAATATAGTTGATAGTTAAAATAAGTTAAATAATTGTAGGTAATAATTATTCCTTTGATGAATATATTAAAGGATTTCAGAGCTCAGAGAGAAACTGAGTGTAAAAAAAAGTAACTTTTATAAATTGATTTTTAAAAAATATAATAACCAAGTTATTTTTTGATTGAGCGTGCCAAATATTTATACTAATGATTGTATAACAAAATCTTTCTTTCATTTATTAATTTAGTCTTCCATTCTGTAAGACTAGCAAGAAGATGTTCTGACCTTTAAGTGACCAAATGACGCAATTTGAGATCAGTTTATATCCTATACACTTTCAGCTCAATCAAATAGGCCATCTTAAATTGTGTTAAATCCATGGGTTGATTTGACTGTCTTTCAAAAAGCGCTATCAACATGTTTGTCAATCAAGAAACTTTGAGTTAGTCTCAATGTTTTGCTAAAATATACATAAAAATAAAATTTGATCAACTTATAAGAAAAGGTGTCAGCACGATTTAAAAAACATAGCTAAAGAAACTCTGTCCAATAAAATTGAAATTACAGATGGTCTACAACATTGAACCAAAGAAGTTGGGAGATATTTTTTATGCAATAAACGAATCTCTTATCTGTGTGGTGTAATTTAGTTATCCAAAGATCAGACCTTTTTCTTGTAAGGTACACGAGCCTAAAAATAATCATTGCTCTAAATTTTTATAATGGTATACTCGTATATTAACAATATATTTATTTTAACATATTAAATGTTATACCTATGATGTAAGTAGGAAAAAAATTTAATGCTGAATACTAAATACACATAAATTTTTGTTTTTAAATATATTTTTATTGTTTTTAAATATTATTTTTGGAAAAAAGTTATAGAGCTTCCAAAATTAAATAAAATTTAAGTGATTGTTTTATTTTGCAATTAAATTTCGATACTAATGTTTTGAATTAAAAAAAATTGAATTAATATAGTTCTAGTCATAAAATATTTTGTTGATTTAGCAAAACTTTTTGAATAAAAAATAAAAGCGCACAAACCTTTTTATAAAAGTAAAAAAATAATGTATTTTTAAAAAAAGAATATATAAAAACTTGCAATATTTTTCTAATAAATCATCAGTCAACGATCAGCATTGTAGTATATACTTAGAATGCTTTAGATTCATAACTCTAAACCCATAATTAAGTGATACTATATATTTGATGAAATTATATTATAATCAATTATTATAATCTAAAAATTTGTATAATCGCATAGCTTAGATTTTAAGTGTAGCGCACTTAAAGATTAAAAAAATTGTCATCATATAATGTCATTATTTTATACATCGAGTTTATATAATGGAAAATAAAATTTTGAGATCAATTTTTGAGGGTCAAACAAATAAGTTATTTATTATTTAAAATAATCTTTCCCTATTTTTCATGTATTTTTGATTAATTTTATACAGGAAATGCAAACAAACTGCACAGACGTTTGTGAAAGCTGCGAGAAAAAGGTTTATCCACTTGAAAAAGTCGAGACAAACAACAAAATTTTCCACAAACAATGTTTCAGATGCTTGCAATGCAACTGTATTTTAAGGTACGCAAATTATTTTATTATTTTTAGTTAAAATAATCCAACAAAAATTTAAATTTTCAGAATGGATACTTTTACGTTAAACAATGGTAAATTGTATTGCATTCCTCACTTCAAACAGCTATTTATAACACGTGGTAACTACGACGAAGGTTTTGGAGTAGATCCGCACAAAAATAAATGGTCATCAACCCCAATCGCTGTTAGAAATGGTGATGTCTGATGTCTTGATACTTTTTTGTGGGAATCTCGATAAAAGCAATACAAGAATTTTTATTCTAAATTTTCATTAGTTTAATTATTTTATAAAACTGACAATGAACATTTCTGTTTAAGATCTATAAGAATTCTTGATAAATTGTTTTTTTTTTTTTAATTAACTGTTTTTTCTTATTTCGAAGCACAAAAATATATGAGTGCAATATATATTACTGTAAATAAAAAATTAACTTTTGCAAAATTAAAAAATTTTTCAAATTACTTGTATTATCTTGCCAAAATTGTTAATATTTTAAAATAATAATTAATACTCTACTAAACCTCGTGTAATTAACAACTATTTTTATATAATAATTAACATCGATATAGATTTTTAAAAAGTGCCAGATGCACATGAGAAAAAAAATTTGTACTCTTTTATTATTTAACTTTTTATATAATACTAAGTTATATTTTTAATATGTAAGTAAAAAAATGTGAATAATTTTTATACTTGATTTTTATTTTACAAAAGAGAGAAAAATTTATAAATTTTTAAAAATTATGTAATATATAATATTACTTATATGAATAATAATCTTTGGAGAGATTAAATATAAAATTATTTTATAATATATTTTATTGCTTAATTGTCAATTACGGGGATACTATTTTTATACAAATTTTTGAATATCAGATAACTGTTTAGGTTTTACCTTAATATATAGAATCCTTTTGAATTGACAATTTCTATTTATACATTTACAAATATATTTTTTTAAACCGATTATAATAAAAACATCTTTCTTTTCATTATGAATGAATTAACTAATAAAATATATATTTATTACATATTTAAATTATTATGTTATATAAAATATTTGCTAATTAATATTAATGCGATGGCAAAAGTTTATAATGTTATAGGTATATATATATAGAGTTAAAATTTTTAACATTTTGTAAAATGGAAATATAAAACAAAAAGCTGAGTATTTATTAAGAGTATTTTATAAAATTATGCTTAATAAATGAGCTAATACTTTTTTTCAAATAAAATTTTCAAAAGCTTATATTTTTGATTTTTTTGTTTGTATTTTTATGATTTATTCCTGACATATTTTTCATTAAAAGATTTAATATTTATTTGTCCCATGTATCTTTAAATAGGTATACAATTGTATTAAATAATGAATTGTGTGCCAACTGGGTTACCTAATTCTGTTCAAAATACTTTTTCCAAACAAAAAAAAACCCAAAAAAGGGTGCTGGCTACTTTCATACTTTAAGGGTCCAGAATTGGTCTATAAAGGTTTTTTGGTTCACATATCAAGAATTTCGGGGACTTTTACATGAAAATGTAATTCTTAACTCTTAAATGAGCAAAAATTATTTATTTTATTTTGTTTGGTAATTTGTCAAAAATTTTGAATGATAAGAAAATTCGATTTTAATTATTCTTTTTACACAAAATTTATGGGAATTTTATTTACAATTATCTTAATATAAATAATAAATTCAAATTACCAAATTACACTTTAAAAGTAATAATTATATTCAAGTTACAGTTAAGTATTCAAAAACTAATATTTTTAGAATAAGTTTTAATTAAAAAAGTAAATAATGCAATAATGTTGTAAAAACTCCCTTTTTTGGGATAATTTTGCTAATTTTGCCAATATGATTCAAATTTATACACTAATAATAATTAACACACTCAAAGTGCAAAAATAGAAAAAACACCCCCTTTTGGGAGTAATTTGTGCTAACTAAAGGGTGATATATTAATTTTTCATTAAAAAATCCCCCAAATTCTTGATCAGTGACCCAAAAAACTCATATGAGTTAAATCTAGACATTCAAAATACGAATACATCAAAAATACCCCTTTTTGGGGATAGTTTTTGCAAATTTAAGAGCGTTCAGCAAATATGTCCCGAAAAATACCCACAGATTTTCGTTATCCCAAAAAACCTAAAGTAGACCAAATGTTATGAGGGCCAGTAGCTAAACACCCTCTCCCCACAATTTGAGTAAAAGTGAACATGTTCCCATGATCGTTGTTTGTGTGAACACACAAACCATTTATAAGTTTTTTTTTAAATAAAATCGTTAATTTTTGATTTAGCATTTTCAAATTAAAGCATACATAAAATTCTTTTTGAATAAAATTGAAATCAAAAAATTGTTGTCATCTTATTTAATTTTAAAAAAATGCTGATTTTATAATACCCAAACACAGTCCTAATAAATTTTTGGATCCTGATGGGTCAAATTTTACTGGAAGTATCCAATAAATTCTAATAAAAATATTTTTGGCATTGAAGCTTGATTTGGCTAACAAGCGCTATTTTTTTTAATTGCTTTTTAGGGTAAAGTATTTTAGACTGAATTAAGTGACCCAATAATTCAAATTGACTCAGATGCCACGGAATCTATCATATAGTAATATTATTTAAATATTATTCTGGGAACCCACAATTGTCCCCATAATAATAAGTTAAAACATTATTTTAATAATGACTAAATTTTATATTAATTAAAACAAAACCGCATATATGGGCAAACAGACAAACAATAAAATAACCTAATTTGTACTCTAATAATATTTACAAGATATAATTTTTTTATTAAGTTTGAAACCCAATAATCAAATGCTATTATTAAATATATTTTTTACTTCATGAATCAAGATAAATATTTAATATTTATACACATGAATTTCAAATTTGCCCTTAAAAAATATTTTACTACCTAGATTTTACTAGATACAAAAATATATTTTATAATTATAAAATTTTCATTCATACTTAATGGCACAACATTTAGTTCTTACATAATGTAAAAATATCAGACTTTGGATCAGGACTTAAAGAGCTCCACTCGGTATCTATACATTTTTTTAAATTTGTTTCTCCTTTGTTCATTTTACTGACTATACATATTTTACCAATTTTATAATACTTACTAACGAGCGAATCTACCCATTCTTTTAATTGAGAATTCATAATAATTTTTTGAGTATTATATGGGTTGGGATTGTTTATATTCATATAAGGCTTCAAGATGACTTGCCATTTTAAAGTTGCTTCCTTGGAAACGTGATATTTTTTTATTGCATTATGATTTATTTCTTTGGCAGTCTCAAAGTTTATAATTTTATTTTTCCAATGAGTTAAAGGTATAACGAGAAAATTTATTTTTGCTACCACTTTATCACCTGTAATCATAAAAACGCTCCATTCACCAACAGACAAAGGCTCTGTTAATTGTGGCTTAACATATCCAATCTAAAAAGACAACAATTTAATTATTCATATAAAATTTATTAAAATTTTATAAACAAAATAATCACCAGTAAGGATTCTTCAATTTGTAAACGATTTACTTCCGCAAGAGTTCCATAAGGATCTACCCATAAAACAGTAAAATTCTGAGGCAGCTTAAGCTTAGGATCAAATTCATAAGCTAAAGTTGGGCTTGACATGGTTCCGATTCCATTAATTAAGTTTCTAAACATTTGTTCTTTTTGGTCATAATCTGTGCTAATAGACAAACCAACTATTTTATTAATCCATACTTTGCTCGTTGAAAAATTATGCCTTAAATATATGAGAGCTTCAACTTCTTCAGGTATATCATTAGCAAAAGTTGACGATTCTATTATTTCTAAATTTGCCTTAGCACGTACTAAGATTCCAATAAATTTATTACTTTTATAATATACCGAAGATTCTATTACATCTATGCCATTTTCAGCTCCAAAATTTTTATAAATTATTCTTGCTAAGGAATTTGAAATAGTTACCATTGCATCATCATTCGGTGGACTGTGATCATTCCAATGAAATAAACTTTGCCAATACATGTCATATCCTTTTACAACTGATAAATTGCCTTTAAAAGGATAAAGCCATTTTTCTACTTTATTTATTATTTTTTGATCAATGATTGGTTCAAACTTTCTTGCAAAAAATAAATTTCTTTCAGCTGTGTTGCGGATTCTATTGAAATCGTCTTCCTTAAAATCATTAGGGCTACAACCACACCAATCAACAACAGCTTTGTACTGGCACTTACAACCTAGTTTTCTTTTCCAGTTGGTAACATGTAAATTATTGTCCACATATGTATCACAAAATTTTGAATTACGTAAAGCTGTATGAAAAAATGATTCTGCAGGTAACAAAGTATATCGAAAAACTTGTAATAAATCTTTAATTAGTAAATCAGGATTTGAACTGGAAACATATTCAACAAAATCTCGGCTTAGAGCTACCCAATCACTTCCACCATCAATTTGAATACCAAAAGGTAATTTTCTGTCTCCAATACGCCACATTCTAGCCTCGCATTCAACAAAAGTTTTATCAAGACCTTGCTTCGATAAAAAACGTTGCACTTCTCGACCATGAGATTTTACAAAATTCATTCCTTTGTTCATTGAAAGGAACTCTTTTAATTTACTGTTTGTTTTAATTGGGAAATCGGATTCTGATAAATTTATTAAAAAATCCCAGTCTTTAAAATGATGTAACATTTGTCGAGCAGAAGTTAAAAATGTAACTAATAAACTCGCTCCACCCCAAATACTTGCATGACGGAGATTTAAGCCTTTTGCTACTAAAATATTATTTCTTTGACAACTCTTTTCAAGTTTTAGCATTTCTCGAAATAAATAATCTTGTCTCTGTAAAACGAATAGATTTTTTATATTCATACAAAATAAACAATTTAAAGTACATAATAAAGCTTACTGCATCAACATGAATGTAAAAAAAATGCTGAGGATCATATAGAGCGTTTATTAAACGTTTAATTTGACGACTAGCTCTGCCATTAACTGTTAATAAATATGCTATTCTAACTGAAGATTGTTTATTGTTTTTATCAGTAAAATTTTTAGCAGTTTGAGGTTGAAATTCTGAAAATAAAAGCATTATGAAGAAATTGTTTTAATAAAATATTTTAAAGCATGCATACTTTTGATGCCAGTTGAAAAAACATTGATATTTAAATGTCCACCACAAAATTTTTTATTATCACCGGGACACGGCATACTACAACTAGAATCAGGTAATTGTTTTGATTTTAAAGGCTCATCTTTACCACAAAAACACTCAACCCTAAAAAATATGTTTATGAATTTTTTTCTTTCTGGAAAAGAAAATAAAAATTTTATTACTTACGAATATTGAACACCTGCAAATGGATATCCTGATTGCAAGCATATATTTGCACAATGTGAGGGAGAGTTATTTTTAAGAACTAAATAGTAATCAGGAAGTAATCTAGAAATTTTATCATCTTTAAAACAACCAATACTTATAGGTAAATCCACAAATCCAATGGAATGTGGACAGGAAGACTGAATTCTTAAAGGATACAGCTTATTTTGCTGATTAAGGCACGATATATTAGCAAGATATTCTTTGCATAATTGAGTTTTAGCTCTAGTGATGGCACTTATTGCTTCTCTACCAGTTACTTCACATATTGGTGAAAAATTCAAAGAATTTAAGTCAAGCTTAACTCTTGTTGTTCGATTATGACTAACTAACTTATTTGGAGTTGTCTTCTTATCTGGAGGTAATTTTAATCTTTTTGATAGCTCTTCGCTTTCTTTATATTCAATAGAATTCTAAAAAGCAATACATTTATTTAATCTCTTATTAACTAGGTAAATTTAATATTAATTACCTGATCTTTATAAAGATTATTTAATTTTTGATTTTGATATTGATTACTATTTTCAAGCGATAAGAAAGAAAATGCTAAATAAACTTGAGTGCACAATAAAATAATTCCAAAAATTAAAAAAATTCTGTATTTTTTTAATATTGCATATTTTAAATATTGCGATGAGCGAAATTCAAAATGATTTTTCATTACAACCATTGTAAAAAAAAGAAGCCGTATTTTTTGAACCCATTAAAAACTGTGATGAAATCTTCTTGTTGACTAAGCCATGTTTAGTTGACTGATTGATTATGGAATTCAATTTAGGACGAACATATTTAAAATTTGAGAATGTTTATCTTTTATAAACATTTTATAATTTTTATCAAATCAATTTTATTTTGCACTTATCAATTACACATCTCTCAAGTCTCAATTCTCAGGAAGCGAAAAATAACAAATAACCTATTTTTTAGTTTGGCAAATATTATTTACCGTGGCCCCCGTGGGTTCTCGCTTCTCGGCGCGCGGGTCACGCGGGTGTCATACTCTATTTTTAATTTTAGCAAAATCATTAAATTTTGGTTTATTATTTTTAGTATTTTATTTAAAAACAAATATACAATGAAAAATCTCGCCATGTGGCACATCTGTTACATTAATAATTAAAAATTATATATATACAAAACTTTATGTAAATTTTTCTACATAATTGCATCTAAATTAAATTAAAACTACTTACTTATTTACAAAATTAAATTAAAACTATTATTAAAACCATAAATCACCGGCAATTTCTTCTTCGACCGTTGTAGTCTGAGTTTCATTTTTTATTTCAATTTCATTTTTTATTTCTTCATCACTATCTGATACATCTAAGTCGTCTTGAATTTTTATTTCGGTTTTGTTATCTCTGATATCTGATAATAAGAAATCAGATGGATCATAATTCGGATCTACTTCTATACTTTCTTCTGTATAAAAAAATTAAGGTGAAATTAATAACTCTTATTTAAATTATATAATTTACTTAATCTGAGACTTATATAAAATTTAGACTTATATAAGGGTAGTTCCAGTACTTTTCGTAAAGATTAAGGCGCACTCATATCACCGATTAAGCTCAAATTTTAGAGTATAGTTTGGAGTAACAAAAAAGTCACTTAGCCAAAATTTTATTCCTCTAGCATGTCATGGGGCCGAAATAAGGCCATTTAAAGGTCCAAAAATAGTCTGATTTATACCATTCTTAAAATTATTATATTACTTTACTATTTTCGTAAAATTTATTTTACGTTTATCAATGCCAAAAAAAATGACGACTTGGAATCAGCTAAAAATTTTTTTACATAAAGTAAACCTGGTTAAAATGCGACCATTAAAATGAAATTTGGTGAAAATTCAAAGGAATGGCGTAATTTTAAAAATGGGCTAAATCAGGCTATTTTTGGACCTTTAAACGGCCATATTTCGGTCCAATGACGTGCTAGAGGCATATAATTTTAGCGCTAAGGAACTTTTTTGTTACCTCAAACTATAATATAAAATTTGAGCTTAATCGGTGATATGAGTGCACCTTAATCTTTACGAAAAGTACTGCAACTACCCATAAATTAAAATTAAATTAAAATTATTATACTATTATTTTTTTGAAAATAAAAGATACAATTAAATTCTGCTAGCATTAAATTAATGCAAAAAGTTTCAAAATATAATAGTAACCTTGATGTGATAATTGTTGATCGTCCATGAAAAAACCAATACCAAGTTGGACCATGGCTTCAGCTGCTTGCTGACTATCATCTTCTATAGGAATATCTGCGACTTTCATCTCATGAATTTCCATATTACTTAATTCTGTGTATTCTGTCTGTTCATTTAAATTGCTCGGAACTTCGTCAAATTCATCCTCGCTTGAAAATTGCAAATCTTTAAAAAAATAAAAAAAAATCAAATTTTGCATTCAAAAAAAAAAAATGTTTCATTTTATTATTATTACCTTCTTCAAGAACGTCTTTTTTCACAGGCACCAAAGGTTTAGCCATGTCATCAGTTCCTTCTACATCTACAAAATCAAAATTATCTCCAAAACCAGATTTATCAAAAATATTTTCTGGAGAACTTGCATGACTCTAAAATTACAAAAAATAAAATAATAATTAATTTTTACCAAATTTTATATTAAATTTTATGTGGGATTGTTATCAACATATCATTTAAATAACATACTCTGTGAAATTCTGACGCGGCTATCGTATAGTTTTCTTCTTCTCCCGCCAACCATAATGGATCTATATCAGCTTGTTCCATTGCTCGCTGTTGCACAAGCGATATATTTTTTTCTAACTGCGTAAGGTGCTCATCATACTGCAAAAATGATTAATTTTTAATATAAATACATTAAATGAATCTCATAGTTTTTATTTACTTCGGCAAGAGTTTCCTGGCAAACTTGCAAAATTTTATCAGCTTTTGAAGTAAAAGGAGAATCAGCTCCATTGTAAATAATACAGTTGTCTACAATTTGCCGTATATCTTTGACAAACTCTCCTCTGTTATGATATTTATGAAGTGATACTTTTTTAGCAACTGTTTCTAAATCCATAGGATGTTTGATTTTATTGTAGTAATCAGTGATTATTTTTTTATTAACAGGCTTTAAGAATGGCCATGCTTCTTGAAGTACTTTCAATTTATTATTAACTACATTATCCAATATATAACTTAAAGCTACTTGATCATTATCATCTAACAAAGGATTAATAGCTTTTTCAAGCTTCATTAAGCGATCTTCTTTTTCCCCAATTTTATCAACACAAAACTGCAACATTCTTTGAGCAGCTACCGTCAAAGAACTATTTATACCATTATAAATACTAGAATTCTGGTGTATTTGATTTACATCGGCTAAAAATTCAGCTCTATTCTGATATCTTTTTTGCCTTAAATTTTCTCTTATTGTTTGCAAGTCCATTGGTTTCTTAATTATTTTGTAGTAATCAGGAACCGACTAAAAAAAAATCGTTACTTTTTATATTCCAAAAATTATTTGAAAACTTATAATTGTTATAATAAAAAAATTGATATTACTAATAATAGTGAAATAAGCTTTGACAAAAGCTTAGATATTTTTGTATCAAAATTTACTTAGAATAATCTTTCAAAATTTAATTAATTCATTATAATCATTATATATATATATGTTAATAACATTATTTTTCTTCATAAATAAGGTATATTACTAATATTATTTATTAACTATAAGTTATATTACTTTCTATATAAAACTGTTTGTAAATAAATGTAAAGGGTTCGTTCCGTTAATCTAATTGCTTTAATTAAAAAAGAAAAAAAATAAGAAAAAAATATAAATTAAAATTACTTTTGCAAGAACAGGAAATAGAAAAGGTTGCACATCTGGTAAATTTCTCATGTCGTTTAAAATGCTTTCCAGAATAGTTGACATTACTATAACTGGGTCCGTTCTTTGTCTATTAGCTGGTTTCAGGTGCCGTTTTAAATAATCATAATCTTCATCACCAGCAGTTCGTTTTCTTTTTTTAACAGAAACAGCATCTTTTGGTACTTTAAGTAATAACGTACGACGTTTCATTTCCTCGGCATGCTAAAATTTTATAGAATTATAAAAAAACGATTATATTTTAATTTATTAGTATTAACTGAATATTTATTAGTTGAATACCTTTATAAGTTTAGATGATAAAGTTACTTTAGTTCCTTCTACATTCACAAGATCTTGGTCATCAGAAGTTAGTTGCTTTTCTATTTCTTCTTCTTGTTCTTCTGTCATTGCAACATTAGCAATCGATGGATTTGCATTCAAGGTATTTGCGTACAGGGGACAAGCTTTGTTTGTTCTCATGTGACCAACATTACCACAAGCCCCACATTTAAGTTTTAAATCAGGTTTAAGCTTTGATTTTCTTCGTTTAGAAGATGATGAAATTTCATTTGATTTATTTATACCTGAAGTCATAGGAGCTGTTGATTGGTGATCAGAATTTGACAATGAATTGTTCAATTCATTAATAGCATCAAGAGTATTATTAGTTTTTTCAACAAGATCTGCTGACAATGGAGGATTAATAACATTTGGATCCAGTTTTCGTTCTCTATCTTGTATTCTTTTAATTCTCCTCAACTGTTCTTGAAGTCTACGTTTTTCTCGTTTCATTTCTTCTTTTTGTGCATCGTCCATAACAGCAAATTGCTTAATAAATGCATCATCCTTAGAATTACGAATTTTCAAATAAGTATCAATAACAGCAGATTTTCGAACAATTTCCACACGAGTATATTCTTTACCTTCTTGGTCGCGAAAAGTACGATGAATTTTCAAAACTCGCGTATTCTGAGTACTCAAACTATTACGAGTATTCTCATCTTCATCATCTTTTTTCTTATTATCTTTTAATTTCTTATCTTGTTCTTGTGAATCATTCATTAACATTTTCTTCAATTCTCGCCTTTGCTGTTCTTCACGTTCTAAGCTCAACTGTGTACTTGTTTTTTTATTAGCCAACATATTTTCTATATTTTTACCCATTTCTTCAATATCAGAACTGTCTTGTTCAGAACTTTCTTCTTCATCTGTACTTAAAACTTCATGAGAAGATAAAACTCTATTTTGTAAATCAAATATGCGTTGACACTCTTCTTTATAGCGCTCCTGATGCTCCGCTATGGAGAATCTATTCCCTCTTGAAAATTTCGTCATTCCTTCTTCTCCAGCTTTAACTTTTTCAGTTGATAATGTTCTAACAACATCAATAACTTCCCAACGAGAAAGTTTCTTGATATCTTCTTCAGGAACACCAGATTTTCTGAGAATGTTTTTTGCATTATTCAAAGATAAACGTCTTAGATCAGCATCTGTACCTGTTACTGATCTCTTTGGATAAGCTTCTAAATCTTCCTAAAAACAGACATTAAATTTTTAATATAATTTGAATCATTCAAAATTTCAATTTCAATTACTTTGGTAACTGTAGGTTTATTAGGAACTCTGACATATGAAAATCCTTCACCACATCCAGTAGGGTCAGCAGGACCTGTTAGTTGCAATAAACATTTTCCTTTCATTGCTTGAATATAAGCCCTTGTTGTATTCCATGGTGCAACTTTAATTTCATCATCCATTTTTAGTTGTATATCTTCATCATCCTCATCTTGAGGAGAAAATAAAAACTTTTCACCATAACCAGCGTCTTTTAACCTTTGCTCAGCTGCTATCATACTAAAATAAGAGCAGCATTGCTCTGGTGAAACCATTGATCGGATTTCTTCTTCAGTGGGTAATCGGAAATCTGGTCTTATAACCCACCAATTGGAATCCATACCTGAATTTAAATATCGTTTAATTATAAATATATTAACTACTTTATAGACAAA
This sequence comes from Anagrus nilaparvatae, assembly GCA_022575985.1. Taxonomy (NCBI): domain Eukaryota; kingdom Metazoa; phylum Arthropoda; class Insecta; order Hymenoptera; family Mymaridae; genus Anagrus; species Anagrus nilaparvatae. The sequence goes on along the minus strand of JAKSXM010000231.1, from coordinate 7,552,541 downwards.
TAAAAAATTACTATACCAGTTCTTTTGAAATCGGCACAAAGCTTTAGACGTTTTCTTATACTACTTTCACTGTGTGAAGGAAAAGCTTTTCTTATATCATCCATTTTAATTCTTCTTGGCACATCTTGAGATTTCCAAAATAATCTGTATATAAATACTTGTAAGAAATCTCTTACAAAATTATTTGCTCTCTTTGAATTAGGCCCTGGAACTTCGTACAATGGACATTCTTGACCTGCAATAAAAATACTGTCCACTTCTCGGATGTTATACTGATTTCTAAATGAGAATTTTAAAGAATTAAAATTTGTTTAATAACAAAATACTATTAACTTAATTTCAATAGCTAAATAAATTATACCTAGTTCTTATAATTAAAAAGTCTGTATCAAGAACTTTATGCTCATAAATTGGAGCTCTGTACATATTATTTTCAACTGCTTGAATAGTCTGACCAGGTGTCAATATTCCAAGAAAAGGACTAGTATGAGCATAAGCAGTTTCCCCATATTTAAATTTGGGTGGTCCAATATCTTTACCTGCTGTTCTTTTATAGTAATTTTTTATTTTTGAGCACATACCAACTTGGTTTATCAAAGGTGGATGTTCTTCCGAAAATTCTATGAAAACAATTTCTCCATCCCTACCGCTTAAATCTTCAGGAGTCCTCATGAAAAATACATCTCCTCCACCTGAAGCTATTCTTTCTTGTTCTCTTTGCTAGAATTAAAATAAATTTATCACAAATCTTAAAGTAGGTAAACAAAATAAGTTAGATTTACTTTTGCTTTCTTCTTTATATGTTTTACTAAAGGAAATACGCTATGAGGAATCGCTTGAGATAATGAACCATGACTGAAACGTTTTATTGGAGGTCTGTGGAAATTTCTTAATCTCATTGGACCTATATGGGTTGGAACAAAAGGAGCTCGTAATTCTACTATTGGAGTGCTATGTTGAATAAGATTTCCACCGCTCACTTTTATTCTTGATTCCGTTGATTTTGGCAAATAATAGCTAAAATTGAATTTAAAATTTGCATTAAAATAATAAATTCAAATAAAATCAAATAAACTTACATATCATTGGATATGTTAAATGGATCTCTGTCTGGAGATTTAGAAGGTGGAGGCGGTGCATCTTCTTCAAGAACATTTATTACTCCAGCTTTGCCTAACAGAAGTTTACTTTTCTTAACATGGGGATGAGGTATTTTAACTTTTGGTTGTGGCCCGTTTGTTTTATGAAGTAAGGCTGGATCGATATCTTCAGGGATACCAAGAATAATATTTTCATCGTTAGGATCTAAAGTAAGAATTTTAGGCTTTGGTATTTTTTTCATATTCTCTGCATCCCATATAATTTCTTCTTCCCAAACGCCATATACTAATTCTTCATTCTCAACTGGAAAAATCGAGTACCAAGTATCATCGTGATTCCCATCTCTATTTTGAATATGTTGCCTGTAAAATTAATTTATATTTAATAATTAAGGATAATACAAATAATTCTTGATATATAAATATCTCTTAATGATGCATGCTAATTATTAAAGTAAGGATAGAATTTGTTAATTTTGGATTAAAATATTAAATGATTTGTTAGCTTAAAATTGTGTACATTTTATTTTTTTGTGATTGCATATGTAATGGTGGTGTGATTTGTGATGTTACTAATCTAACATTTGGTGCAACTGGCATCCCTGGTGCACCTTTACCAGGTTGACTAAAGGCTTGTGCAGTTCTATTATCACTTGATGGTACCCAACCAGCAGCATTATTTTTACAATTCATTTTTTGTCTTGTCTAAAATTGATAAAATGTAATTACTTGTAAATTACATTATTTAATCGTATGTTAATCAGTAAAATAAAAAAAATAGTAATTACTTTGTGTTTAATATCATCCCCATTCCAAATAACATCATCTTCCCAATGCAATTGAGAAACCATTAAAAACGCATCATCGTCAAAATCTTCTTTCTTTATTTTATAATCTACTTTGTTATCAGAAAGTTTAAACCCATAATTAAAACCTTCTCCAGTCTCTGGTACTTCTAAAATGTCATACCAAATTTGTGCTGGCCCAAAACGCCAATCGGCAACTTTAGGCCCCATGTCATTAATTTCTCCATTTTCTACTGATTTATTTTCTTCTTTTTCATCCTTAACAGGTTCTATTAATTTATCATTGTCATCATCACAGCACTGATCCGGCGTGGGATCTTCACCATAATCCATTTTCCATTCCTAAAATTTAATCAATTTTAGACGCTGGTAAATTAAAAAAATTTTAATGTCAACAATTTTATGTTTACTGTAAAATTTGGCTTCTTGTTTTCTTGATCTGAACAAGAATCAACAGTTTTAGAAGTGTCATGAAGCTTTTTCTTTTTTTTTTTTTTTCTGGCAGTTCTCCATAATTTTGGTAAACTACTAGATTTTGATGGACCAAACAATCTTGAAAATCTTAAAACTTTGTTTGGGCGAAAATCCGGAAACAGTTCAGTTACATGAATATTAGAATACTTTGATGGTAGCATGGATGCTAATGGCGTTTCAAGTTTTCTTTTTTTTACAGCTTCTGCTTCTTCTTCAGTAAGTTCTTCTGGCATTGGAGGAGGTGGCATTAATTTATTATCAAGTTTCTTATCTACTTCGTCATCAGCGTCATACCCAGTATTTTCTTTTTCTAAAAACAAGTAAATTATTTATTTGAAAAATTTTTATTGAAAAAAATATTTTTTTGATTGAAAAATACCTGTATTTTCATTACAGTCATCAGCTAATTCACTTATATCAGAAAAATCAAGAGCAGATGGTGATTTTTCTGCATAATTTTGCGTATCATCTATTGTTGTAGATTTCCCATTTTGAACAATTTCAGAATTATTTCCATCATTATTAGTATCATTATTTTTACTTATATCACTAGATATAATCTCTTGTACAAGAGATCTTAAACCTAACTGACAAAGGGAACCTAGGCTTTGTTTTGTATCAGAATCAAAGAAATCATTCTCTAGGGTTCCATTTTCATCAATATTTCCAAACATAAATCCTGCCAGATTCATTTCTGCTTCAAGCTCCTTATCGCTATTTTCATCTGAGTCACTCATTTTGGGATGTGTTATTGTGTTCTTTGAAAATAATTACAAAAGTTATATATTTTTTGAACTCAAACAATTTAAATATAAAACCAATAAAGTAATAAAAAATATTGTAAATTAATAACCTAAAATTAAATGGTAGCAATATTAAATAAAAAAAATAACTAATGTAGTTTTAAATTATTTTTAATATTTACTGCAAATTTATTTAATTATTGATATTCTATATTTTAATGTAATTGAATGCGTAAATTATAGTTTAGACATTTTAATTAAAGAAAGGATTTTTTGTTTACGAATTTGCCGGTACACAATTGAGATCTCAATAGTGTTGTAAACACTTTATAATACATGCAGACATGCCACTTACTTTGTTTTATAGGTTTTATTGGAATGAAAAAAACATTAAAACCAAATAAATAATGCTCATTTATTCATAATTATTTATTAAGGATTATTAATATAATTATTGGATAATCCAATTATTCCAAAGTAACAAGCCACATCCTCGCCCTCGCGTTCTCCATGAAACACTAAATTTTTCTGTTGTTATTTTTTGTTAAATTTAGTCGCGCCATCTGCTACAAAACTGTGATAATTAAAGTTTCCGAATTTGCCGACAGCCGACAGAAGAGTAAAGAGGTTAAGTTTAGGTTAGCTTAAGAATCGAAGCATTTTGAATTTCTAAATTTAAATTTTGTTATTAACTTTGCAGATCTGAATGATCTAATAAAAAAGTGTATTAATTAATATTATGAAATATGAACTTGATAGTTAAATCAGAAAATTTAGCCGAATTATCAAAACAAGTATATTTTTAATGTATAATATTTTACCTAAGATATTTTTTAATCTGTTCTAATTTTTTAGATAGTTGAAGGATTTTTTAAGCAACATGTAAATTCGTTCGTTAAAATATATGCGAAAATTGACATCAACATAATGCAAGAAGATTTATATTACACTTTACAAATAACAAAATGTGGTCCAAGACACCCAAATTTAAAATATTTGATAACTTCGTCATTCAACGACTTATTAAATTCAAATACGTTAATTTTTGACAAAACCACATTGGCGATCGTTATTAAAAAAGGCACTGAAAAGTTGACTTCAAAAAAAGTTGTTTGCAATAATAATCATGTTCTCTCATTCATCACAACTAACTCAGATATTTACAAATATTTATTGTGGAAGGAATTGGACTCTTTGAAAGAGTTCATAATCGTTAAAATTGAGGTGAAGTATTTAATATTAATCTTATAGTTTTTTATGGTCGATTTAGTTTTAAAAGGAAATTCAACTTTTAAAAAAATAATCTTTTAAAAGCTCTTAAAGCCTCGTTTTTGAAAAGATTAAAATTTACAAGCTACAAGTAATAATACATTTTTTATTAATAAGTACCTACTTTTATCGAAAAATCGTTTATTCCAGAATGACCTGATGACCAAAGACTTTTACTGCATTTCCATATATTATTTAAAAAAATTTAAGCAACCATTATTATTATTATTATTATTATGTCTACTTGTCTTAATTAAAAGTAAATAAAAATTATGCAGCTTTTTTGAATTTAAAAATAAAAACTTTTTTTTTGAAAATGTTGGTAAATAAAATTATTGTATTGCAAAATGCATCCTATTGTCTTGAATGCTTTCGCAGCAACACTATGTAATATATGGGCAGAAAATATTTATGAGTTAGGGAAACTAACTGTATCCAGTTGTATCTTATAGACTCGCTGGTTCTTGTGAATGCCAAGTTTGGGAAAAAATTAAAAAATATTTATTTGTTCTTATATTTTATATATTTTCAAAAGATTTTTAAAGCTCTTTACGTGATTTTTTTTATTATTTATATAATTTTTTTCTTTTAAATACATGTAGGTCAAAAGGGTTAATCCCATTTTAACTCTCTCAGGTCAAGTATATAATAATATTTTGGTTTACGAGTAAATTGAACTCTATAGGAGATAAAAATTTTTTTATTTTAGTATATTACCTATAATAAAATAAATCAATAATGCTGATTATTATAGTATTAATAATTTTAACTTCTCGGAAATAGTTTTAGTATTAATATGACTTTTTTGTTTTCAGCTTAAAATAGCTAAAGAAGAAATTCAAGATTTATCATCTTTACTGATACGTGACATCATGAAACTCGAAGTTAAAGATTCTAACGTTAAAATAGTTTTACGACAAGGTAGCACTCATATATACAGAAATCGAGTCAAAATGGATAATATCGTACTGTCCTGTAAAATTTTAAGCTCATCGTTAACTTCGATATTTGAGCATAGTTTAGATCAAGAATTTCAAAAAGATTTAATGCAAGCTTTAAAAATTGAAAAATCTAGGTGTTTTGAAAATGCTGTTGGAAGTATTTTGTTATCTAAAGCTAATCAAAATTATGTTAATGCGTTTAAAACCAAAAATAATGACAAAAAGACAAACAATAATGTAAAAAATAAAGTTTTGTAAATTTTATCTGTGCACAGATGTGTCATTTAATATACTGATCCCTGATTGCCTCTTTTTTATGTATCATGTAAAATATAGGTACCTATCTCTATATTTTTTAAGTTTTTAAATTGAAAAAAAATTATCGCGCGTTACAGCAAGATGAAGAAACGGCAAGGAATCAGGAACACCAAGTCCTGCCACCTCCGGTTTTTGTTTCATATTCCTATGATAAAATAAAATAAACTAGCAGAAGGTCAAAGGTGAAGTAAAATATACAAATTTTATGAAATAACAATTCTTTTTTATAACATCAAAAGTACAAAAAAAAAAGTAGATAAATATAAGGTAAATCAATGAGAGCAGACACTTTTAATTTAATTTTAGAATACTCTTTAATTTATCAAGCGGTCGGCATCATTAACCGTGTGAAAACTATTCGCGCGACTTCCAATGTTTACATATTTTTATCAAAACAAATAATCAGTATACTGCAAATAATAAACAAACTTCGAAAGAGTTGAATGTAAAAAAACGAGTACTTACTTTTTTTCTTAGATATCTTAATAAAAAATAGGTATTTTAGAAAATTTATATAATGGAAGTTATAAATATTGATGATAGTGCAGAAGAAGCAACCAGCGAAGAATCAGCAGCCAAAAACCAAAATAAGTTTTTGGTTATGAATTCTACCAGTGTAGATTTGAATACTTTACCTACTGGACTTTACTTTTTAAAAAATCCAGAAAAATTTGCAATCATAAATAAAGATGCATCAATAAATATCAAGCAAGAACAAGTTCCTAATGATCAACCAGAACCATTGTTGAAAATTTATTTCAGAGATGACGGTGCAGTTCAGTAAGGATATTATTTTGTTTAATTTATTTTTAAATTTGTTTAATTATGTTTTGTTCATTTTTTAGAAAGTATAAGACGATAATCGAAGAAATTTGTAAGTCTCTTATTTTTGGTAAAAAAAGTACACATTTTTCAGCTGCAGAATCAGCTCTAAAAGTTTATGATATAGAAATAGAAGAAAATAGTACTGAGAATTCTTTAGAAAGAAAAATTATTACACCTGCTAATAAAATCAGCACTAAAAGTGAAGTAAAAAACTCTCTTTCTTTAACTGATGCAATTAGTAACAGCTGTATAAATACTCCAAAAAAGGTACCTGTCGATTTTATTGAGTTTTAATGATTTGAATCTTTGATCTTTATTATTTTTTTTAGACACCTTTAGAACTCATTGCAGGTCGTTCTTTATATGAAAAAAAGAATACAGATTTTATAAATAAGACTTTGGAAAGAAGATCATCAAATTTGATCCAAGATATTTCTGTTTCGGATAATTGTAGCAAAACACCATTCGCAAAGATATATCCTGTTAATTCTGCCAGCCAAGTTAGAAAAAAAAAGATTATGATAAATAATTAAATTTTTTAAGTTTCATTAAAGAATTTTTTATAACTGTATTTGATACTTAAATAATTTAATTAATTATAAAAAATTTTAAAATAATACTTGAAGTTAACAAAAATTTATTTTTAGAATATTAATACTAATCTTTTTAATTTGTCATGCAAAACTGAACTAATGTTAAGAAATCAAAAAGAAAGTAAATCTATTGTATCATCAACTCCAGAAATAATCTGTAAAAAGAACTCCCGGCAAAATAATAAAAAGCCAGGTAATTTGAGTGTGTATTTGTTTACATGTTTATTTTTGTGAATATAAGCAGTGATATGAATAAAAATAATTTTTTTAAGAATACTTAATTTTGTCATCTGATGAAGAAGTTGATGTAAAGAAAAAACAAGCTGTTGAATGCTCTGAAACTAAAAAGCCAAAAGTATTTCCAATAGTAAAATCAGATCTTGATAAAAACTTAAACCATTCTGGATCTTCGATATTCAATAACTTTATTCCAGAAGAAAAAAAAATTGAAAAATATGGTAAGCTAGTATCTTATTAGTAATATTAGAATAGCAACCAAACAAGTCCATTCTCTAATTTTAATTTAAATAGAGTTTAATGTAGAACAAGTGTCTCAAGTTTCCTCGACTGATGAAGCACGCCTTGAAGTTAGATCTGTGAGAATCGGATCTTTCAAATTTTCACCAAAAGAAATGGTGCACATATCATTACAAGGAATTAAATTGATTGCACCATTGTCTAAAGATAAAAAAACTTGTGTAGAAATTAACATTTCAGATTTTGATTTAATAAAAATATTAGGACATTTTTCAAAAAATATGTCTGTTATTTTTATTAAAACTTCTTTGAAATTTTCTAAACAAATCAGGGATCATTTAGGCATGGAAGATCCTGAAAAAGGACCTTACTTTGATCCTTACAGTGACAGTAAGTTTGTGTATTGGTTTTTATTTATTTAAGTTTTTTCAAAATTTATTAACAAAGAATTTTCTTTTAGATCCTAAGTATCAGATAATTACATTGTTATTTGAAAGTATCGACTGCGAAGCAAAAAAAATATTTACTCAAAATTATAAATTTTCAAGTATATCACTAGAACGTGCAAATAAAATTCTTCTTGACACATCGCCCGTTTAACGAAGTGTAAGTGTTTAAGTTTGCAAGTCAGAATTTTATTAGGTACAATAAGCTTTGATCTTCTTCTCCTTTTTCAATTTTTAAAATTAAAAAATAAAAAGTACAAATAGATGTGATAAAGATTTTATACTTTTATATAATTAACGAAAAAATAAGAAAATTAGAAAACCACAAAACATTTCCAATATCAACTTGTTTATGAGCCGCAACCTTTTTTCCTAATGTTTTTTGGAAATTCCCTCTTCACTATAACCATTTTTTGTGATTCTTTTTCTCTCTATGGGATTCAAAAAAGAAAGACATAAAGACACAATAACACTGCTTCAAGAAGTGTTATAGTTTTTGAAAAATTAAGATTATCTAGTGTTATAGCTTCTCCGATAACATATATTCTTAAATTTCCTTTTTTTATCCTTCCTCTTATTTTTTTTCCCATCAGTCCAAGAGTAGCTTAAGAAATTTTTAATTTTTTGATTTTGTTTTTTTATTCTTTGTAAGGATAATATATTTAAATAAAGGTTTTTCTGCAAGCATAGGCCGATTGTATAATATTTATTATTTGGTATCATATTTTTGTACTGAATTTTTGTACATGTACAAATCATTTTATTTTTATAATTGTTAAAAAAAAATGTATCATTTTATATTTCTTTTTCTTCTTTGAGTGTATATATATAACTTCAATTCTACAATAGTAAAAATAATCAAAAATAATGATTTTATTTGTGCGGTGTTCAATACTGTTAAAATTAATTAAAAGAAATAAATTGATTGTGTCAGGTATACCGCAGTGTATTTAACACAAAAGTAATTATAAAGCAATATTTTTTTTTTGTAGTAAAACTTATATTAACTTTTCTTTTTCAACTCTGTTTAATTAACATTTTTAATTTTATTTGGATGCATGTACCTGCAGTTATTTGCATCAATTATAAATGGCCTAAGGTGATTTTTGATCTAGTAAAAGTTAAACTAACTTTTAACCAAAAATATAGGACTCTGGCAATATAATTTCTAGGCAATAAACTTATCGAGTGAACCAACTTGTAACAGTTAAAAATATATTGTGAGAGAATTAAATTCAACACATACTACCTTTGTTAAATGCAAGCACAGAGAGAGGGTCAAGAGTGATTGCGTCAGAATTCGACAATAGAAAGTCAAGAGGCTTTCAAAAAATTTCGAGAAAAAAAGTACACATTATTTATCATTGTATTAAATTTCTAATATCTTTGAAATGAAAGAAAGCTTATGAAGAAGAAGAAAAAAAAGTAGTCTTTGGCTTGTTCAAATATATATTCTTTTATTATATATTTTTAGTAAAGAAAATTTTTTTACTTTTCTACAAATAAACATTTTCAAAAGAAACTACGAATGTTATCACATTTTTTCTTTTTTTTTGGTAAAGGAACTCTTGTCCAGTTGTATAATAGAGAAAAGCCTGTCATTATAAATCTAAAAGAAAAAGGTTTTAATTTTTTGTCTGCGCTTATCTTTTAAATTGTCAATTACAAAGATTATAGATGTTGTAGATTCAGTTAAGAAGTTTATCTGTTTCTATTAATTTAGCTAATTTCTGCTAAACATTTTACTTGCACATAAAGAGAAAAATCTTTCTTAACTTTCTCAAATTTCCAATTTCACCTAAAATACTTTTTTTTGCATCTTTCTTGAAAAGTAACGAAAATTCTTTACAAAGAAATACTTGATCCTCAATTTTCTGTTAAATCCTTTTATGATATCAGTTTTACTTAATTTCAACTTCTATCCCGTCGATCTAATTTCACGTAAAGAGTTTTCAACGAGTTTATGCTAATAAAAGTTACCTATAAGCAAGAAAAATAAGAAAAAAATTTAAAAGTTTGACTCTTAAGCATGATTTTATCTGTAATCTTATCAACACGAGGATAAACTAGTCTTATCGATGGAATAGAGGTAAATATGCTATGCAAAATTAATATAATCATGAATCGTGCATTGATTTGTCAAAAAGTACTTCAACTTTTAAATTTAAAGGATTTTGGAATTTCTCCATATTAGTGATTCAACTAAAATAGCAGTTGCATAACAAGTTAAAATTTCAAATAATTAAATTGTATTTGGTAGAGAATCAATTTTACAAAAATCGAGTTGGTGTTAAATACTATTTTTTCCATATTTTAAAGATTTTTATTTTTCAAGTTTTTATTATTGACAGAAAATTTACTGTCATAATAATGACATTATCTATTCTAAGAAATTTTTACTGTCACGATTAGACCTGTGACGAGAGCGAGGCGAGGCGAGAATCACAAATTTTACCGAGAACGAGAACGAGAAAGATTTAATCTCGCCTCGCCTCGTTCTCGGCCGAGGTGCACAAATCATTTTCTCGGCCTCGCCTCGCCTCGCCTCGTTCTCGGCCGAGAATTTCTCGTTTCTAAGCGAGGTGCTTGATCAAAAAATTTTAATCAAGGCTATAAAAAATTAAAAAATTTATTGTTATGCCTATTAAAAATATATTATACACATTTAAAGCACATTATAATGAAGTGATAATTCAATATTTTTGAAACATTTATAAATATAATCCTTTATGAAAATTTTTTTCAAACACAAGAATAAAAAAATAATAGAGCATAGATAAAAAGCATTTAATACTTTTCTTCTTCAGTTCTTTTCCCCGGTCAGTTTTTGAATACTTACAGGAAAAAAGTAACAGACTATAACAGAATTTAAGACCACATTTTCATCACCCTTATTTTCATAATGCAAAAAAATTTTCAAATTAAGTCGGTAGTAAAAGAAATTAGTGTTTATAAATGGATACGTAGCTTAAAAACAGAAATACTAAAAAATGCTTGCATCTTTTCCTACTTATCGATATTTAATTTAGGCTTTATAAATTATTAATAATAAAACAATTTAATTATATCTTAATTAATAACTGAAAGTTGTAAATGCATTTCTTATGGCATCATTTGCCTGCTATTAAATATCATGAAGCTGGAATTAATGCGTTTTATTATTGTTGTCACATAATGACTTCTTATAACCGATAATATATAAAAATTTTAATTTCTTAATATCTTAATTTTAACTCCCTAAAAACTCTTAGCATTTCTAAGGTGCTGCTCCAAGGGGTACGGGAATCTAATCTTGGTAAAAATTGGGTCTAAAAAAAATTACGAGGTTTAACGAGGCGAGACGAGGCGAGGCGAGGCGATGCGAGATTTTGGAAATTTGGTTCTCGGTCTCGCCTCGTCTAAGCGAGAATTTCAAATTTTGATCTCGCCTCGTTATCGCCTCGTTCTCGCCTCGCCTCGTAGACCGAGAACGAGGTTGCCTCGTTACCTCGTCACAGGTCTAGTCACGATAGTAAATTTACTTTCTGGAGTTTCTGGATAGTAAAACTTTTGTGATATAGTAAAATCGAGAGAAGTTTTTGGTTCCTCAAAAAAGAACCACTGCATTAGGTAAAATTTTATATACTAAAAAACCAATTTAAAAAAAAGTCTATTTGTGAGGTCTAACCAGTGAGGTCCCCGATCCGAACTAGGTAATTTAAAAAAATTAAGTATTATGTCCAAAAGTAACAAAAATTACAGAGTTACATTATTTTTTGGTGGCAAAAATTTTGAGAAAACAATTTTTACAAATTTAGGTATCAGATCCAAAACATCGAGTAATAACGATTTTCGAAAAACTAGTACTTCCATATAGAAAAAAAATAAGTCTTAAGTCCAATAATAAAAAAAAATAACAAGATTATATCTTATTTTTTTATGGAAAAAATTTTTAGACAAAAATTTTCATAAATTTAGGCAGGCCTGAATTTAGGTATCAGATCCAGGAAATAGAATAGTTACGATTTTAGTAAAACTGATATTTCCTTTTAAAAAAATTAGGTATTGCGTCAAAAATAAAAATAAAAAAAATTTAAAAAAATTACAAAGTTACCTGATTTTTTGATGGAAAAAATTGTCATTAAATTAAGCATCAGTTCCAGGAACTCAAGTAGTCACAGATTTCCAAAAACTAGTACTTACATAGAAAAAAATTAGGTATTACATCAAAATTAAAAAAAAAAATTAATTCTGTATTTTCGAGATATAAAAATTTTTGATTTACATCCTAGAATTGGACACACACACACACACACACACACAGAGAGTTGTGATTAAAAATCGGTTTTTTGTCATCTGGTAATCACAAAACATACAAATATGCATAAAATCGAAAATCAAAAGAGCTTGGCCGTATAAGATAGGCGAATTTGCACTCACCCTGTATAGCTAATTTCAATTAAGCATGTGTTTAGGTATCAAAAAAGAAAATTTTTCGCGTTGGTTTTAGCCCTCTAGCCATTTTCTGTTGCGCGCTACCTCAAAAAACGTCTAAAAATCGACATTTTTTTTCCACATATTTTCATAATAACACAACTTTTCGCCATGTTAACCTTTTTAGACCTAACTGGGCTTATTCGACGGGGAATCTAGCGTACTTTTTGGAAATATTTTTTTTCGCCCTCCACGGCCCTTCTCCCTCCACCAGACGCTAAAAACTAGATTTTCAAAAAGTCAAAAAATTAAAAAAAACGATTTTTTTCGAGCACGTTCGGAGGTTTGCAAAAACTTTTTTTTCTTATGTATATTTTTTGTTGAACATTACCCTAGTGGTCATAATTTTTAATTATAGGTGGTGGAACATGCCGAAAAATCGGAAAAACCATTTTTTTCTTATTTTTTTCTTTCATCTTTATAGCAACATAACTTTTTGCCATGTTAACCTTTTTAGACCTAACTGGGCTGATTCGACGGGGAATCTAACGTACTTTTTGGAAATATTTTTTTCGCTCCCTCCACGGCTCTCTTTCCTCCACCAGACGCTTACAACTAGATTTTCAAAAAATCAAAAAATCGAAAAAACTATTTTTTCTTATATTCTTCTTTCATATTTTTAATATTACATAACTCTTCAGCATTTTAACCTTTTTCGACCTACCTAGTCTTGTTTGATGGGGAATCTAACGCATTTTTTGAAAACATTTTTATTCCTCGTACCTCCCATCCCCCTCTTTCCCCCCACTAGACGCTTGAAACTTTACTTTAGAAAAGTCAAAAAATTAAAAAATCCGATATTTTCCTAGCACTTTAAAAGTCACGGTAAATAATTTTTTTTTCTAATGTATATTTTTTGTAGAAGATTACCGTACTGGTCATAATTTTTTACTATAGGTAGTGGAACATGCCTAAAATGATTTGAAGATTAATTAGGAATTAGCAGTATTGAATATTATAGACTAAACACGCTTTAAAAGACACGTCAAAAATTTTTTTTCTATATGTATTTTTTTTGATGAGCATTACCGTAATGGTCATAATTTTTCATTATAGGTGGTGGAACAAGACCAAAAAACGTTTACACTCAGATAAAAATATGGAATGGTCTTAATCCACGCTCAACCGACTATTTTTTTGACGATGATTAGGAATACGATAATACTAATAATTAAATATACTTATATTTACAAACATTTTTATTTAATTTTATTACTGGTGGTTTATTTTCTTCTGTAATTATTACTCCAGTCAAAATACGGGTTTGGTTGTATTTTCACTGGCGAACACGAGATTTGCTCTACTATAGGTTTTTTGGGTCGCTGAACACGAAAATCGGGGTCATTTGACAGAGAAATTGGGGCTTCACCCTTAAATTTGCAAAAACTACCCCCAAAAAGGGGTTTTTTTTTTACATATTTGCAATTTGTGCGCTCAGATTGGCACCATACGGGTTTTTTGGGTCGCTGATCAAGAATTTTGACTCCTTTTTCATAAATAATCAATACTTCACCCCTAAATTGGCTAAAACTACCCCCCCAAGGGGGTGTTTTTGCTATTTTCGCACTTTGACCATCCAGGATATGTTCATATAGGTTTTTTGGGTCGCTAATCAAGAATTTTGACTTATTTTTCATAAATAATCAATATTTCACCCCTAAATTGGTTAAATCCCCCCCCCCAAGGGGGTGTTTTGCTATTTTCGCACTTTGAGCATCCAGGATATATCCATATAGGTTTTTTGGGACGCTAATCAAGAATTTTGACTTATTTTTCATAAATAACCAATATTTCACCCCTAAATTGGCTAAATCCCCCCCCTAAGGGGGTGTTTTGCTATTTTAGCACTTTGAGCATCCAGGATATATCCATATAGGTTTTTTGGGTCGCTAATCAAGAATTTTGACTTATTTTTCATAAATAATCAATATTTCACCCCTAAATTGGCTAAAACTCCCCCCCCCCCCAAGGGGGTGTTTTTGCTATTTTCGCACTTTGACCATAAATATTGATTATTTATGAAAAATAAGTCAAAATTCTTGATTATCGACCCAAAAAACCTATATGGATATATCCTGGATGCTCAAAGTGCGAAAATAGCAAAACACCCCCTTGGGGGGGGGGGAGTTTTAGCCAATTTAGGGGTAAAATATTGATTATTTATGAAAAATAAGTCAAAATTCTTGATCAGCGACCCGAAAAATCCATATGAACATATCCTGGATGGTCAAAGTGCGAAAATAGCAAAAACACCCCCTTGGGGGGGTAGTTTTAGCCAATTTAGGGGTGAAGTATTGATTATTTATGAAAAAGGAGTCAAAATTCTTGATCAGCGACCCAAAAAACCCGTATGGTGCCAATCTGAGCGCTCAAATTGCAAATATGTAAAAAAAACCCGTTTTTGGGGGTAGTTTTTGCAAATTTAAGGGTGAAGCCCCAATTTCTCTGTCAAATGACCCCGATTTTCGTGTTCAGCGACCCAAAAAACCTATAGTAGAGCAAATCTCGTGTTCGCCAGTGAAAATACAACCCCCCCCCGTATTTTGACTGGAGTATTATATACATTTTTTAATACTGATTTCATATGAATGATCATTTTTAAAAGTATGTAGATTTAAAAACCTGTAATATGTAAAAATTATTAAAATTTAGTGCATTGAAACAAAATAAAATTATATATTGTTTAGTCTATACTATATTCAATACTGCTAATTATTAATTAATCTTCAAATCACTTTAGGAATGTTCCACTACCTGTAATAAAAAATTATGACCAGTACGGTAATGTTCAACAAAAAATATACATAAAAAAAAATATTTTCCGAAAAATGCGCTTAGATTCCCCTTCAAACAAGACCAGGTAAATCGAAAAAGGTTAAAATGTTCAAGAGTAATGTAATATTAAAAATATGAAAGAAGAAAATAAGAAAAAATGGTTTTTTCGATTTTTTGGCATGTTTCGCCACCTATAATGAAAAATTATGACCAGTTTGGTAATGCTTAACAAAGATTACACATAAGAAAAATAAAATATTCTGAATCTCTGAACATGCTAAAAAAAAATCGTTTTTTTCAATTTTTTGACTTTTTGAAAATCTAGTTGTAAGCGTCTGGTGGAGGGAGAAGGGCCGTGGAGGGCGCGAAAAAAATATTTCCAAAAAGTACGTTAGATTCTTCATCGAACAAGCCCAAGTAGGTCCAAAAAGGTTAACATGGCAAAAAGTTATGTTACTATAAAGATGAAAGAAAAAAATAAGAAAAAAATGGTTTTTCCGATTTTTCGGCATGTTCCACCACCTATAATTAAAAATTATGACCACTAGGGTAATGTTCAACAAAAAATATACATAAGAAAAAAAAAAGTTTTTGCAAACCTCCGAACGTGCTCGAAAAAAATCGTTTTTTTTAAATTTTTTGACTTTTTGAAAATCTAGTTTTTAGCGTCTGGTGGAGGGAGAAGGGCCGTGGAGGGCGCGCAAAAAATATTCCCAAAAAGTACGCTAGATTCCCCGTCGAATAAGCCCAGTTAGGTCTAAAAAGGTTAACATGGCGAAAAGTTGTGTTATTATGAAAATATGTGAAAAAAAAATGTCGATTTTTAGACGTTTTTTGAGGTAGCGCGCAACAGAAAAGGGCTATAGAGGGCTAAAACCAACGCGAAAAATTTTCTTTTTTGATACCTAAACACATGCTTAATTGAAATTAGCTATACAGGGTGAGTGCAAATTCGCCTATCTTATACGGCCAAGCTCTTTGGCTTATAACAAAGGTTCCTCTATAAAAAA
Source organism: Anagrus nilaparvatae (assembly GCA_022575985.1). Taxonomy (NCBI): domain Eukaryota; kingdom Metazoa; phylum Arthropoda; class Insecta; order Hymenoptera; family Mymaridae; genus Anagrus; species Anagrus nilaparvatae. The sequence goes on along the minus strand of JAKSXM010000231.1, from coordinate 7,536,291 downwards.
CCGCCAAAATGCACACACACATAAAGAATCCAAATAAAATCGTTTTATCTCGGCTTCGGAAGTATTAGCCAAAAACCTCTTTGGCGCAATTAACTCCCACTTAGAAATAAAAAAATAAAAATTTACAGATTTCAAAAAAACTTTCGAGTCTTTTTTAAAAGCATTAGAATAAAAAAAGAAAGATAAAAAAATGATCAATAACAAAGGTCCCTCTTCGAGGCAGGATGCTAGCAACTTGACAATGTACTTGAAAGTACCAAATCACGAGATTTACGCTTAACCAAATTTTCGAATATATTTCTGAAATTAGCAGTTTCGTTTTATTTTTCTATAATTTAACTGTCAGAATAATTTGTAAATATGGTTTGTTTCCATAATACAAAAGAGATTAATGATAATTAAACAAAATTCCAATATAATAACTAATACAAATATCGAGAGAGAGAGATTTTAATGACAAAATTAAAACCAATATAATAAGTAATCTATAATTTCATATTTATATGGCTTAAAAGTTATTAAATTTTATTACTATTTGTATAAATATATAATGACATTGTATAAATTTTATTTCATTTATTTTGAATATCAAATTAATTTTCAACGACATTCGAGTCATTTTTTTATAATTATTAATTATTTGGGTATTTTAAGGATTAAAAGGACCAATGTTCGTTTCAGTTATTTAATTCGTGGAAAAGTTCATTTTAATGCTTTTTGGATTTATTGAAAGGCTTTTTTGCAAAGCGATCTTTTCTTTTTTAAGCTTATATTTAAATTAAAAACTTTTTTACTTGTTTAAATATTAAATACTTTACTGTAATATCATAATCCCAATGTTAATTTTTTTGTAAAACGCTTATCTGTATTATTTTTCTACAAATACGCTGTTTGCTAACGAAATTTTTAAGTCATTATTTTCTATTTCAATACCAAAGGGTAGGGAAGTCAGAAGTTTTTAAATTAAAATTCTGCTGGTGGAAGGTGTAAAAATTTTTTTCTATGTAAATAGAGCGCTTTTAGACCAAAATCTAAGTTTTTAACATGGAACATGCTAACAGGGAGGGGCGGTGAAATATTGAGGTTTTTAGGGGGGGGGGTCTTATGGACTTATGATAATTTCAATTTAGGAACTTATTATAATTTCGGTTCTGGACTTATAATAACTAGGGCATATACGTTGGAACTATTACAAGTGATCATATTCCATGATCATTTGTTGTGTTAAAACACAAAACAGTTGAAAGTTTTTTGACTTATCATTGGCTAGAAAGCATAAAAGGACCATTGAGGCAACTTGAGAGTAAGATAGATATTTTTTAAATTAATTGACAAATTTACCCTAAACCGCATGCGAAGCCCAACGACTAATCAAAGTACTTATTTATTATTGCTATAACTTTATAACCAAGCATTCTTCTGGAGATCTTGAGAATGGGAAAAAATTTTATCCAAGAAAGTTTACTCATGCTTATTTATTAACTAATAAAAAGTTTTAAAATCCGATTTATTTATTCCATGTAAATCTTTTATAATTTACTATTGTGCTAGTAATGAGCCCAGCAATAATTTAGGAATCAAATTAAAAAAAATATGGAAAAAAATGACTTTGCTAAATTCGAGAGCCATTTGATTAAGAGTACCTTTAAATCAAACCAAGCAGACTTCTTGAATGGATCCTAAAACCCTTTCTGGACACAGCATTCATCAGTATTATTTCAAAGACGTGAGACAAAGTACAGGATAAAACGTGTATTCAAGATTACATAAGTGTAGAAAGTGCATAAGTCACGTCCATTCAAACTTTTTTTTGCATATGAAAATTTTAAAAACCAATTAATCGTCTCGCTTTTAAAAAAATAGTTAAGTTTTTTTAAGCATAAAATAATTTCTGATACTGTTTCTGACAAAAAAATAATGCAAGAATTGGCCTAGATTTTGAACCGGACGATACGCAGCGTTAGTATCGATAGTACTCTCTTACAAGGGGAGTGTCAACTATTTGGGAAGACGATTTTCTTCTGATTTTCAGAACAGATTGTGGTAATTAAAAACTCATCTCCCATACCCTCAGTTCACCTGAATAAGCCTCCTGGGCCTAGATATTAGACCCCCTAGCAAGATTCTATTCTATAAGATAGGGTTTTAAGCTGTATTCTGAAAAAATGTCATATTAATGCTAAAAATTAATAGAGGACACGATTGAATTAAAAGTTTAATTAATTTTTTAAAATCAAACATTTAATTCCTACTACATTTTTAACGCTTTCTAGTCTGACCAACTGGGACTTTTACTACTTACGTTCAATCTGTAGGTCACGTCTGACCAACTCGGACTTTTACTACTTACAGTAAATCTGTAGGTCAAGTCTGAACAACTCGGACTTTTACTACTTACAGTAAATCTGTAGGTCAAGTCTGAACAACTCGGACTTTTACTACTTACGTTCAATCTGTAGGTCAAGTCTGACCAACTCGGACTTTTACTACTTATGTTCAATCTGTAGATTATTATCAAATTTTCAAAAAACGAGATGCCAACGAAATTTTTTATTATTTTTTAATGAGCCTCATGGGTCTAAAAATTGGACCTCCTAGCAGGTCTACAAGATAGGGTTTTTTATGCTATCTTTTAAATGATGCTGCTGCCTTGTGAATCAACCAAATACGGCACTATAAAGATGGTGTTTAAAATTAGCGTTTATTAGAAAATCTTAAACCAAGACTCTGACTTCCCAAGCAGTTGACACTCCCCTTGTAAGTATAAAACCCATAGGTTTATATCTAAGTTGATGTAAAGTCGCAAGGATTTAGTTTTATCCGTGACCGCGTGAAATCTAAGGAAATCCGCGACATAGAAGAAAGAATTACCTTTTCTATATCCTTTCTCGACAACAAAGATATATACAAACCGATCAATATCAATTTTTGTATTTTCTTTTACAAAACATTTTTTTTTTTTTAAATATATTAAAAATATTTCCATATGAAAAAAAATGGTAACCTATAAATTTCAGTTTTTTTAGAGCATTGACAAATTACTGGGTTACGTACACACACTGCAATACATAACAGGAAGTAAGAGCTTACGTCGAATTTATAGATTTATGCCAAAATAACAAAAAAAATTTTTTTTTCAAATAAATTTAATTATTTTTGCTATAAAAAATAAATGAAAATTAAAACACCTTTTTGCTGACTTACGGGGGTTATAAATCTTGGAGCTTAACGCCCATAAGTACCATTTTTTTCAGATTTTAATTTAAACATTTGACTGATTTTTAAATTAGCTGAATTGGGTCAAAAAGCATCAGAATTTATTTATTCGAAATAAATTTTATTTTCTCTGTATCATTTAATAAAGCTCGTCGATAAAAAAATATGATACCTTTGTTATTATTGTGCAGAAAAAAAAATCAATATTTTCTCTAAAGAATTTTGTTACACGAAAAAATATTGTTTTACAAAAATATATTTGCATTTAAAATGAGATTGAAATACAAAATACAGAGTGTTTATTAATAATTCGATTTTCGGTGTATTGTTTGACATTTATTGATAAATTAGTATGGAAATTTTTTTTTCTGTTTTCAATTCCAGTGCAATAATTTACTCGGTTTAACGTAAATTTATCAAGCTTTTCTTTTTTCTTCTATTTTTTAACAAAGTTAAATATATTTTTCCCCTGGCATGAACTTGAATATTTATAGGCTGAGTTATAAGTAAACCAGTAGTATAAGTCAGTATACGCCGCGGCACAAGAGAGTACATCAGCTGCAGGAGCAGTTAAAAGAATACTTTGTGTGTTTCGAAGCAGTAGCAGCAGGGTGAATGCGTCGGCGCATTTAGAGGGAGGCTCTGCCGGGCACAGCAGAGCAGAGACTATAACGTAACGGAGAGACTGCACGGACGTTCGCTGTGCTATGCCACTCCCGAGTGGGTGCTTACAGTGATGTTGTCCTGCAAAAAGATAGATCATCATCCTTATCATCAAAGTAGGAAGAGGTTAGAGCTTGCAGCATCTCTTCTTCCTACGATAACAACAACTCCAAAAATAAACATGATTACCAAAAAATAACGACGCAGTGTTTTCGATTGAAAATTTATAAAATCGCGATTTATTCTGAAATCGTAGCTAAGTTAAAAATAATAAAAAAAAAAAAAAAAATAAAAAAATAAATTCAGTGCGAGAGTGTCTCCGTTGATTAATAAATAAAAATATCTTAATGAAGAAGCTGGGACCTAAGACGAGATGAAGTCCTGGAGCTTCCTACTACTCGTTGCTGCCAGTGCCGTCCTCATGCCGGCTACGCATAAGCTGTCCTTCGTTCAAGCCGCGTAAGTACATGAAAATAGAATGAAAACTAGGTCAAGCCCTTTATTTATAAACAGCACACCTGAGATTAATTTCTTTATTTTATTTTGAAAAGTTTGTCTAAAACCAGCAGGAGGCTGATGCTCCTGACGTCAATCGACCCATTGATTTTCCTTTCTAATATCTCTGCTCCAGTTTTGACCTCCCTCCCACTTTTGATTATACATTTTTTTTTATCAGCTTCAATTACGTCTCCGCAATTAAATCGAACGCCAAATACTGATACTCATGTAGGTTTCTATATGTGTATATGAAATTATGTGCTTTCGTGATCTCTCTTGGTTATTATAATACATGTTTCTATATATATGCATGTGCAGTTGTCGACCCTGACAGGTAATGTGCGCACTCCGACCTGATATAGGAACTTAATTATTATGAACCTATAGATTTTCTTATTTGTTGTTATTTATACATGTATGCATTTATTAGTCGATAAAACAGACTTAATTCTTTAGGATAAACGGCCTAGTTTAAACAGATATTTGATTAAATATTTGATTTGCTGTTAAAAATTAGTTAAAAATCAATATTTTAGAAAAAAGGTTATTTTAATCTCGAGATTTTATTAGCATAATGTGCACTCGATGAAAGTAGATAGTCAGACGTTGACGGGTCGGGGCATGTAGAAGAAAGGAAAAGAAAGTTAAGCCGGTGATTATCAATATTAACTCTTATTTCTTCACCTGGCATTTCGCTTTTTTGTTTTTTTAAAATAAAGAGGGAGAATATACTCTTGAGATACGGTTGAGAGCTACTCTCTTCTCTCGGATGCATGGCAAAGATCCAAAATACTTAAAGATATTATTTTAATCGTATTGTTTAGCGATTAAAAAGGTAAATAAATAAAAATAACTTTGTAATTTTTAATTAAGCTAAAATAATGTCGGAAGAAATTTAAATAAAAGCTTCGTGAATTTTATCGATTAAAATCTATTTACTTTTGAATAATCCAAGGGTAAAAAGAGAGAAATTTGCATAAGTATTTCCTAACGGAAAAAACAGATTGGCTTAAGTCATGAAACAAAATACACAACAAGTTGTATACATAATGTAATCTTGAGTTATAAATCTTTTTTAACTTTTTATTTTCTTTTTCCTATTAAATTAAAAATAATTCAACAAAAAAAATTATTATTTCATTTTCTGTGTTTATGATTAATTGTACGTTTTAGATGATAGGGATGAACACACGTATAAACATGACTGAATAATTAATTAGATGTGTTTTGCTCGAGTTATTAATTATACTTTCCTACAATGGAGAAAATATTTTTCAAAAAGGAGGGGATTTAAGAAAAAAATTTAATTTTTCTATATACGATCTTAATTTGTTTTACTGTCAGACAGCTGGACGATAGCGCTAATTAAAGTTGCTCAGGTTAAATTTTTTTACGTGTTACTTCTGGTTGTCAAAACCCAAATTTGTGCTCTAAAAAACGTAGTATGTATTTTTACAATTACTTTGTTTTTTGTGACTTTTTCATAAGCTGCTTGTCAGTTACTAATTAAAAAAACAGTGCTCCAAAAATATTTTTTTTCTTGCAAAGAAGAGAACGCGGTTACGTGATGAATTTTACGGAAATTTAAATTTTGATTAATTAATGCTTAAATTCGTGACTGTTTTGAAAATAATTTTTTTTCGGCTGGCAGTTTCAATAATTACAAGAAACTTTTTAAACAGATAAAAACAAGGAATTCAATACCAAAATTTATTTCGCCAAATCTCAACAAACCTTAAATTTTTCATAAATTCCTTCCTTTTTAAAATTTTAAAATAGATAAACCCAATATTTAATTAAACTTTTTTTTTGCCAATTTAAAAAATATTTAAGAAATGTAAACTATTTTTGTCTCTTTGAAGCTCCAGCAGAAAAGCTTTTTTGCGCATCCCGGCAATTAAAATTTTACAATCGTTTTTCACAAAATTCTTTTTTTTTCTTTAAAATTTATCAATATCAATAAACGCCCGAAAAATGTAAGTTTTGCTAGATATAGTGCATACTAGACATCTTAAAAAGATGTTTTCACTCGAGTACTCAACAACGCCTTTAACCTACACCCCGAGTAAATTACGTAAGCAGAATTTCCTCAGATGTCGGAGTTTTCGTTAAAGGTGATAAATTAAAAAAAAAATATAAAAAATAAAAAATCGAGCTTTTGAACTAAAGACCAACGGAAGAATAAAAAAGTATATAAATTTTTAAGTAGTATAAACTATAATATGTCAGACTTGGTAATTATAACGTTCTGCAGAAAAAAATGAAAAACCTGCATAAAATTATCTCGTACATATAAATTAAAAATTTAAAAATTTTTGTGGTTTTAAGTTAAAAAGAGAGAATTATTTACTAAACTAAAACATATGCACTTTCATAAATGAAAAACCGCACATAAACCGTAGAAAAAGAAAGAGAGGGAGAGTGAGATAGAAAAAGTTTAATCGCTCTGAAAAAATTTCAAAAAAATAAACAAAAAAGGGTGTCAGTTTGAATCTTATCGATCGCACAAGAATTCAGGTGCAAAGAAATAAAATAATCGATTACGTAATCCGGATGAAAAAAAAGAGTCTTATGTCGTCCGTACACAACTACAAGGATATCCGTTTTCAAGTTCACTCTCGTTATTCGCCTGAATGAAATCTTTGAAAAATCCTCTTTTGACTAAAGAAAATTTTAATAGATTTTATGCTAATCTCCGTATGGAGGGGCGCGTAGCGTCCAATTAAAATGCTAATTTTAAAAAGTTTAAATAAAATTCGTGTCATCCGTAGATTTAATAAAAATATAATTAACCTAAAATCTGGTATTTGTACTGAACCCCTATTTTATTAAGAAAAAGACTTAGGAATCCCGCATATTTTTTTTTTTTTCTTCAAAGACTGATTTTTTTTTAAGGTTACGTTTTAAATAATTTGAAAGTTCGACGACAAGGCAATATGGTTAAAATTTCTTTTTTCGCGTGCACAACCTTGACATGGGCCTAAAAAATAAATCAATGGGACCTCGACTAATAAACTTAAACTTGCTTATTACGAAAAAGAAATTTCTTTTTAAATTTAAATAAATAAAAAATTTATATTTGATCCTTTTTTTTTTTTAATAAAAAAAAAAAAAATATTTTTCATAATATCGGTAAATATGAAATAAAAAAGAAAAAAAAGCAGAATTTATAGCTATAAAAAAGAAAAAAACCTTGACACGCGGCCGAGTCTTTTCTAATATCGATCAAAATCGCTTAAAGGCCGTCACCCTCAAAACGAAGAGAGAGAAAGAGGTTTGGATTCGAATAGAAAGAAAAAGATCATTGCAATACTAAAAAACAACAACAACAATCACTTAAAACTTTTTTTTTTTATTTTACGCTAATCGATAAATAAACACAAAGTATGGAAATAATTAGAATATTATTTTAATTATTATTCGCGTGATAAAAGACATTTTCAGCTTTTTTTTCGTGTTTTCGAGAGAGTACTGCATTTTAATGTAAAAAAATATTGAATAGAGTTAAAAAAAAAGTCATCTCATTCATTTTCCGTCGAGATTCGAAAAAATGAAATCTGAAGATCAAAAGCGAGCTTTCTCTGTGTAAAAAAAGCTTTTAGAGTTGTTTGGTTCAAGTTATTTTTAAAACTAATGAATTATACCTGTGGCACACGCAGCTCTCGAGTGCATTTTAAAAAAAAGTTTATTTCTCAAATAAAAATTCACTTTGGTTCAGTTGAGGTCTAGGTTAAGCAGTTCTGGTTTACTTGTAATCGTATGACCTGAAATTTTGCATTCCATTCCGTGGCTTATCACGTACGACATTCGTTCCTACCTTAAGAACCAGCCTAATGTACGAAAATTTTAAAAAATTTTTATTTTCGCTACTCTCTTATAAAAATAGTCACAACTTTTTTTTTTAATTTCCAGTCCTTGAGTTAAAGTTTTCAAGAATTGAAGTAGAAGCGCCAGGGAAAAAAAGTTAAATAAAAAAGCATCTAAAATTATACTTTATTTGAATAAATAAAAAGTCAACTTATTTTATTTATAATTTTTTTACTGCTTTATTTTTTATTAATTAAAAAATTTATAAAAAAGTCATTAAATTTTAATTAAAAAATTTTTAATTTATGCAGGAGAGGTTAGGGCAGATTTTAGTTAATAATTTGTCGTTCTTTACGAGCTACTAAATACTCTGCTTTTTTAATACTGCCTCTGACAAATAATGCTTTGTACTAATGAGGCTAAGAGTATTTGCTTTTGTTACTTTTTTTGTATTCCAAAAATTTTGGTTATTCATTTTTTATCTCACTTCACCAATTCGCCTTGCCCTCCCCTGAAAAAAGTCTCGATTTCACTCTGATAATTGAAAATAATAAATTTCTTTTTGACTTTTAAAATTAAAGTAACGCTTTTGATCAAAGAGTAATTTTTTATACTTTGAAATACCTGCTAAAATATTAAAATTATAATTGCAAAACTTTTCAAAGAAATAATAATTTACTTTTTTTTGTTTTCTTTTTAATTATTTAAATTCCCGTAGTTCCTTGTTTTTTTTTAATCAATTATCGAATATTTAATATATATCCTAGGATTTTAATTTTTTCAATTAGTAAAGCAATAAACTTTCTTTGTTAAACCCTTTTTTTCAATCTTTTTTCTATTTTCTTTCGGTGTATTTTAATTCAATTTACTCGATCGCCATAATTTCATCTCATACTGAAATTTAACAATCGGGTCTAGTTGTTTACTACAGATTACAGCTGTCGATTGTTAACTTTAGAATATTGGAATGTCACTGATGACAGGGATGATCGAAGATCGAAGTTAGGAAAACAATATTAATCGTAATAAAAAATCGGGGAAAATGTTTATTTCCTTAACCAATCAAAGAATCGCATGATAATAGAAATCGACCTGAAAAAAGCTTATAGATTTTAAAATGAGTCATAAATTCTATTCTACAAATGATAATTATTTTTTTCTAACGAGAGGAAATCGCGTGTGGGACCCCCGTCGGTCACTTAATTCCCTAGCAGTTCAAATACGTTCATTTTCTTTATCAATTTAACTTATGTAACAAATGGTTATTGTATAAAATTTTTTATCTATTAATCTTTTGGACATTTAAAATTGTTATTAGGATTGGAAGGGTTGTAATTAAATCAGAATATTCAATTGATTTTGTTATCTTTCTGTAATTAACATTTGTGAATTATAAATCTTAAGGAGTTTTATGAAATGCATTTTATTTTTGGTGTATCTTTGAGGTCTTTGCTTTGCTAAGTTTGAAATTCAGATCAATGTTTTTATTATTAATCCTATAGGATATAAATATTATTTTTAAAAACTAAATATTTTTAGGTATTTCTGGAAGATGGAAAATAGCTTATTTTTGGTAGATTGGTATAACTTTCTTAAGCATTAAACGATATAAATGAATCCTGTGAAAAAATTGGCAATGAATATTGAAAAAATTTTCGATACTAAAAGTTAAAAACTACATTTAGCTGCAATGAATTATCAGAAAATATTTTTATTTTAAATTTTATTTTCCACTAACTGAATATAGTAATTGATAAATAATATTTCTTTATCTTCAATTATTTCCGGGATACAGATTTGTAAATTCGGAATCTCAATTTGAAGTTTTCAAAAGAACTCAATTTTTGTCATTTCCAAAGAGCTACATGTAAACAAAAAAGCTTAAAGGTGAATAAACTTTTTTTGAAACTTTAAGCATGAGCTTAAGTATAGTCTACGCTGTATCGCAATCTCATACAGGCTATAAACTCTTTGAGTCTCAAATAGAGAGTTTCACCTTTCACTACTGGTAGTGATCTGGATGTATATTCAAAAATCCAGTTTAAATTTTTGTGTCGCGCGCGAACGTTAGTGGGTAGGGTTTGATGCGTGTTAGCATTTGTCTTCTTACGTGTGGCATTAAATACTTATAAAATAATGTAAAGTGTCACTACAATTATAACTAGAGCGTTATAGGTAAATATTTCCATTACAAGACAAATAGTATATTACCCTTGAATAGAAAAATAATCAATGGTTCAAATTGTACACAAATTATCTGAGTCGAAAAAATCGTATTTTCATGGCCACTATCGAAAAATAATTAAATTACCAGTAATAAACAAATATAGATTACAAGATTGGCAAACCATTACTCACATACCAGCAGGAAATAGAAAATATATTACAATAGGATTTCCAGCAACGCAAACAGCTTACCATGTAATATCTGCTTGTCCAACACACGAACTGACATAAAGACATGATACCATAGGGTGCATTGGATTCTAAAATGTATTATATAGTAACTCTAGTTGAAATAATTTTGTAACTTCCATGCAAAAAATAGACTATTCTAGTTGAATATTTATTTGAATCAGGTATAAAAAACAACTACACTTAAAAACATGTGCTATGTAATAAATCAATATAAATCTCACAAATCCAGGCCAAATATAGGTTATCGATGTATACAATTTACCCCCAAAATGTAACTCTGTAGAAGAAAATAAAACGAGTTGGGTACGAGATTGTTTTCCGATCATGGAAGTATTGAAATTGGTTAATGAAGTTTTTAAAGATGGCAAGGGGCAGAATCCTATCTAACAATAATCCAACTCCATCCAAAACCAGTTAAGTTAGCAGTTATGACATTTGATCCATTTGAGAAATATGCAGAAACGTTTAAAAAAATGTAAGCATCAGCATCAGTAACACAAAATTCTACAAATTAATAAATAAAAATATATTGGTATTTGTATTGGTATTTTTTTAACCTCCATTTTGAACTCCATATGGATGTTTTGACAGAGGTCACCAGCAACTGCCCATGCCGTCATATCTTGCACTATTTTAATATTTCTATTTATTTATCTATTTTCATTGGTTGAGGATATGAAAGAGCTTTTTAAAAAATGCATTAATGTAGCAAAAAATTCCTTTGTTTGAGATAAGTTTATTAAATTAAGGGTGAAAAATTATTATTTCATAAAAAAGTATTTCATTAAAAAATCCTCCAAATTATTGATCAACGATTCGAAAAATCCTTCTGGTATAAATCTGGACACTAAAAATACGAATACATAAAAAATAGCCCCTTTTATAATACTAGTAATACTGATATTAGTATTTAAATATATTTCCTAGAAAATGCGATCTTCAAGTACCTGCTTCAAGCAAGCATCTTGAAGTAACTTACAAGGAGAGGTCACAAATTTGGAAGGCTAATTTGTATTTTATTTGTTGAAATCAGTTTATTATTTTGAAAAAAAAAACACTTCCGATACTCTCAGTTTGACCGAATAGGGTTTTTGGACCTAGGTATGCAGGGCTTAATGTTATTAAATAGGTTTTTTTGGTAATTTTCACTGCAGCTTCACAAATTAACCAGAACACTTCTAATTAATCCCATTTTTTTGTGTAAGTATGACCGGCATCAACGAAATGCACTATGAAGGAATGGGTTTAGGATTTACTGTTTACATATTGATAGGAAACTTTAATTTCCGAGACTCGAACTTCCTGTAAAACTGAGATTTTGGTCTGGGTCCTGCAGTTCGGGCATTTTCTGTTTTTTATACAATAACTAACATAAGTCCGTAATAAAAGACTAATTGGAACTGAATTCAAAATTTTCTAAATTTCTCCTTGAATACCATGACAACCAGTCATATGACTGTCACAAGAGCTTATCAACTACATAAAGAGTAAAATTCGCCCCGAACATTATTAAATCCTCCTTCCTGTTTATTCTCTACCTGCTCTTGAAAATCTGTTTTTGGAACATCCTAATTAATCTGGCTTAATCATAGACTCTAAAATAATGCGTTGAAATTTCGATTCTACACGCATATAACCCACAAAGATTTATTAACATAAATTTATTTGAATATTCAAAGATCGTAATATTGCTACGAAGCGTAAATGTCGAAGAAAATCTGAAAAAAAAGAAGCCTCGAGCAAATTCACGGAAGATAAATTTTAACATGGTTTTAAAGTTTTATACGGACTAAAATTTAAATGCACTCTTATAAATTGTTATTTCTTGCAAATTTCAAACTGTCAGTAAATTTCTGATAAAAAAAAGCTACGCACGCTTTAAATAATAAAATATTTGATGCTTGATACATAAACCGCAGACATAAAAATGTTAATGCTGTAGCTAATACAGTTTTGTAAAATAACGAGCCTACTGAAAGACTTTTATTAATTCTAAAAAAAGGGTAATAATTTAAATGCAAATCCTCTCTATATTAAAAACTGTAAATAAGAAGATAATAAAAAAATGAGATAAAAAGGGGTTAATCTATTTTAGTAATTAAATGATAAGCTACGTTTTATTAAACTCGTAAAGAAAATTTTGAATTAAATTCACGTTCAGTATTGAAAAATCTTGAAAATGATAAATTTATTAGCTAAGATCCTTTCAAAGTATTTTTGATAAAACGTATGTAATTTTTCTTATACCTTTTATCCAATAAATTCACATTTTTTTCAGAATAATTTCCTCGTCTCTTTTACATGTCACTCTTTCTAACATTATTTTAAAAAATAAAATTTATCATTAAATTGCCATTATTTACAAACGAAAAATAAATAAACGATGAGTTTATAATTACAAGGATCTATCAACGTCCGTTCTTTTAACATCTTAATGCTGATAAATCAATTAGTCTGGTTTATTTTTTTTATTTTTCATCATTCATAAAGTCATTTTCAAAATAGAACAATTTAAAGTAATTTATGAGGTAGTTAAGAATTTATTAAGAAAATTATTATATTTCAACTTTTTATATGCGCCATTTAAAATTATGAGAGTGCAAATAACTTTGATATATTTGAACTTTCTTCCTGTTTTAGATATTTTTTTGCATTTATATTTTGGGTAATTTACTCGAGACGCCAGTAAGCTTGAATCGTAACAGCTCGATACAAAAAAAATGAGATGATTCTATTTAAAAAAAACATAAATTAATTTTATACTTAAATACTGTAAAAGTACTTAAAAACTAAAATTTAATAGCCTAGGTGGAGTTTCTTATTACCATAAAGCTCGAAAATTTTCTCCATAGCTTTTATCGGTTTTAAGGCCTCAATAAAATCCATGAAATTTAACTGTTATTGCTCCAACTTTATTTCGATAAGTAAAATCTAACCCCTAGTAACTCCGAGAGCCCATTTTTGCGTAATTTAGAAAAAAGTGTCCTGGCTAATATACGTAATTAATGAAGATATAAAAATGCTCATGAATTATGGATTTTGTGTATAGACTCTCGATACACTCTGATCTTATAAGGCTTTTCAACAATAATTAAGTGTTAGGTTAAACACATAACTTATGTATATGATAATGGCGCTTTATAAACGATATTAAGTGACTTAGCAATAAATTACAGATCAAAGATTATGTTAACCAATATATATTTTATGTATAACTTAATTAAACTAATAAAAATTCTCGTTATTAAAAAATCATAAATTGTTTTCAGGAAATTTTATATTTTAATGTTTATTTTAGCAAATTTTATGAAAACTCGAGTTTTGTTTTCTAGGAATTTTAGAATAATTTATAGAGTATTAATTTTAATAGAGTGTGTGCAAATTTAAGGTTAATTTATTCATATTTTCATAGAAAATTCTGTTTTAAAAAATCAAACCTAGCAAGTTTGAAATTTTACTCAAAATGTTAATTTTTAGGAATTTTAGAATATGCTAGTTGTAAAGCTATCCAAAAATAAAAACGGTCTTTAGAGGATAAATTTAGATAGTAATTAGAATGTAAAAGATTCTTTAGGGTTTTTCCGATGTTTTGATAAGAAAAGGTCACGACGTTAGTTTACAAAGAACCAACCATGAACTAATACAGATTTTTAAATTTTTTTTCAGAAAATTCACTGTTTGATAATCTGATAAAACTCGTTAATTGCAATACCTTCTGTTGACCAAGGTGTCAACACGGTTGACTAAGAGTATATTCGTGTATCGTGTTTATACCTCATGAAGTATCATATTCTAAAGCAATAAAACGATTTACTATTTATACGTCAGTGTAGGTGAACTAATAAACTTACGATTTTTGAATATCTCAGAATCGCATCTTCAAAACGATTAAAAATTAAGTTTTGAGTAAATAATATCAGTGTGGATGTATTCCGATTTTTGGTGGGTTTGGAGCTGAATTATTTATTTAAATCAGAAATTAGATGTGGCAAGCCAACACAGATTTTTTTTAATTTTTCTGACAAAATTTTACCTATTGACGCTTCAAGACGAAAAATAACGAATGAATGTTTTTAATAAGTACAATTTTTCGCAATGAGTTTATTCAATGCAATTAATTTCGTTTGTGGCTGTGGAATATTTTGCCAAAAAATTTTTTTATTTTCTTTACGTTTCAGTTCATTTTCTATGGTTTGAGCAAAAGAAAAATAAATCCCTTTTTTTTTCAGAGTAACTTGGACAGATTTTAAATGTATTGGCAAAATTTTTTCTTCAAAATTTTGGATTTTACCTGAGTCTAACATGACCAGCAGTTGGATAACCCTAAATTCGGGTACTCCCCACCTCTGATAAAAATTTGTAGAAAATTAATGATACGCACAAAACTTTTTAGTAATGCTAAACGCAATCGTATAAAAAATCATAATTTTTTTAGTCATACTGAATTGACGAGAAAAAAATACCTTTTGTTACATTATTATAATAAAAGTGCAAACAATATGACATATTAAGGCTAAAAATATTGTATTTAGGAAGCTGCTTTTAAAAATGTAGTTTCAAACAGTTTTAATTGATAGATGTTAAAGATCAGATAAAAATGAGTAAAACCTGATTAAAAGAGCATGAAAAAAAGTTTAGAAAATAAAATCAATTGAGCGAGTGTTTGATAGAGTAATCGATATTCCATTTTTCGTTATCACATCCAGCTAAATTGTTCAATATTCATGGCTCACTAGTCTCCCATTGTTATCAAGTTAAAATCATTATTTTCGACAAAATTCAATGGATAAATTAATTTTTTATTTAGTTAACTTCATGACAAGAAGCATATCGTTTTACAATACACCAATAATAACAATAATTTTTGGCCATTAAAATAACTTTCTAAACATAAATAGATTTCTCGATTTATTAGTGTTATCGCCCTCGAAATAGCTGGAGAATAACAATAATCAGCGCATAGAATCGTTAAATTACAAACTAGTGGATAGTTTATTACAGCGGGATATGGAGTTCTTCCCCCAAGAGAGGAAATGAAAATCAATGATATCCAAACGTGTATCTTCTCCTAACCTAACCTAAAATTTTTTCATTTTTATTATTCGATTGTTTGCTGCTGAATAATTGCATTAAAAGTCAATCAAAACGAGGATTACGCAGTTTTTTATTTCTATTTTCAAATAAAAATGCAATCGCTAAATGTTTTTTTATTTTATTTTAAAGAATTGTTTTTTTTTATAAATAACAATTCTTTCGATCGATTATGTGGAATAAAAATACGCTTTTTTATACAAAGCTTATGCACTCCGAAAAAAATTATTTTGCTTTGTTTATTCAGATACTGTGTGAGATGAAGTTTTCGGTCAGAATTTTATAGTTTTGCTTATAAGCAGATTTAGACTGTTCAAAATTTTGAGTCAAGGTACGAATAGAACATCCTTTCGGGTGGCTATCCAACTAAAGATAACCAATTTTTACATAACTGCAAAAATTAGGATTTCAGACCAAAATAGCTTTTATTCTATTTGCTAAAATAAATTCGTCAATGTAAAACGTCAGAAACGCCCGATAATCCCTGACACTGCAATCTACCAATTTATAAAATAAAAAGTACCAATTTACCTAGTTGAACAGACGTAAATCAAATTTTCTTCAACTCGACTACCTATACCAACCGAATACTAAATGTTCCTTTACTTTTTCAAAAAAAAAATGTTAAAATTCGTGTTTTACATTCAATTGAATTTACATTTTAAAACGTCATTTATTTAAATTCCGAATGATTAAATAAAATAAAGGCGATAATGCTTAAAACAAAAGTACTTTTTAAAATCGCATAAAAAAAAAAATTTAAAGTGCAATATAAAAAAAAAAAATTTCCTCGGCTGATTAAGAAAATTTTCAATCGAGTGTAAAGTAATTTTTCAGTTCTTCGATTAAAGACTACTTTATTATAATAAATATTTTTTTCAGATATCTGGAAAGATCGAAAAGCGAAAAATTGCCAATAGTTTATAGGCTCATTAAACGATTCTGTTGAAGTTGTGCGCTTTAGTCGAGCAAAAAGATTCGAGTCTTAAACATCTGTTTATTCAATGAGCTGACTCGGTGACGTTTAAACTTTCCAACAAACTTGCATTGTTACAGGCGTGTAGGCCTCTTTCTAAGACTTTGTGTTCTAGACTTCCTTAGTACTTGACAACCTTAATAAGTTAAATACTCTTGTTTATTGCTAAATTTCTAACAAAAAAACTGAATTCCAAAAATACTTACTAAAAGCCAAAAAAACTAAAAAACTAAAAGGTTCAAAACCAACAACCACGAATGATTAAAAGTTTAAAATAGAATTTTATGAGCTTATGTTTGTAAATTATTAATTTAACAAGCTAAACTACTCTGAATTGTTTTGTTAATAAAAAATGCTAAAAATTCACAGTAAAACTGTTTTAAAATATAATCCAAAGCCTTAATTCCAATAGATTTCTTCGTGTACATAATTAAATTTATACTTTGAACAAGAAGCAAAATGAAAAAAAAAAAGAACAATTTAATTTTAATTTTAAATTGAGGTCATATTTTTTTTTATATATTAAAAATTATGCGGTTGAATAATTTAATTTGAAAAATAAAAAACGTTGTAGTGTGGGTAAATTATAATATAATAAAATGCATGATATTTACATAATATTTTGAATGCATAATTAAATTAAATTTACGCAGCTAGCTACGCTCTGATAATAATCTTTAAAAATTTAGTTCCTCAATTAACTGGTTTTCTTGAAAAAAAATAAAATTTGTGTTTTTGAGGAAATAATCGAGCTCTGTGTTAGGTTAATTAAAATTTTCATGCATAAAATATCGATATAACGTTCTTGGTATGTAAATCATTAAAGCTATACACACTGAAACCACTATAACAATCGGGACGTGGTTTATTACACGTCTTTGCAAATATTTGTTCTTTAATAATAAGATGATCGAGATTTTAGCTAAGGTTTTATACTTAATTTACCACGGTGTAGTGTAATATTAACTCGTAATATCGGGGTTTGATCGTTTTTCAGTTTTTGTTCAAACAGTTTCTTGGATTTCAAATATTTTATTGCAGTGTTTGTTAATAAGATCTTTTGACTAGATAACTAGATTTGGGAAACCAAGCTTCTTACGTTGAAAAAACATCTCTGATACCCTACACTCATCCAACTTTTTCCAACTGTTCTCATTTTTGTTGTCTAAGTGTCGCCTTTCAAACATTGTGAACCTTAATTTTTTAACGCCAATTTTTTTATCGCTGCTATAGTCAATTAACCGAATACCCATTTTCGACCCAAAATGACCAATTTTTCAAGTTTCCATAAATTTCCTTATTTCAGTTCTACAAAAATAGTAATAAAAAATGAATCAAAAAAAATTATCACATCTCGCAAATAAACAATGAGAAAGGAACGAGTAAAGAATTTTTGAAACTTGAAACTTATAGAAAATTTTTGAGTCCCATTTTTATAAAAAACTGTAATTTTAGCAGTATTGTAAAAATTGGTCATTTCAGGACCACATTAGGTTTATTATCTAATTGCAGTTTCTTATCACTAATTCTTTAAAAATTAATTTAAAATTGACGCCTGCATAAAAAATTTTACCAATTTTTAATAGTTCCTCTTGTACGGAGTCAAAGTTACGTAATTTTCAACCATTTAAACTGCCACAAAAAAAAATTACCCAGATTTTATTTCAGGGTGATCTTTCTTATGCTCGTACTGTAACAATTCTAATTTCAGATAATTTATTAATAAACTTCATAATTTCCCCTACAATAAATTGAGTGATTGTTAAAATTAATAAATTAATTCAATAATACATTTAACCTAAATTCTGATGTTTTTAATTAGCTTACGCATAAATTCTAAACATTCGATTAAATTATTCATTATCGTTTATTTGTAGTCAAAACAATTACATTCAAATAAGATGTCCTTAAATTACACGGTAAACAACGATAAATTTACTCAACTCTGAGTAAAACAAACAGCATTATTTACCACCTCATTAATATTTTGACAATCAGTAGAAAAAAACATTCACGACTTTAGAAACACCTTTTAGCCAAATAATATTTCTATTAAAATTTTCTAAGCTTTTTTGCCCGTGTACACGAAAATTTCTTAAAATAATCATATGCAAATACGGAAAATTTAAGAGAGTGTATAATTTTCTAATTAAAATGCAAATAAATATTAAAGTTTGTTTGTTGATAAGATAATAAAAATAAAAAAAAAAACAATATTTTTCAGCTAAATTAAACTAAATAATTAACAAAAGTTTATTATTATAATTCTTGCGAGTTTTACAAGAATATTAATTTTAATCCTTTTTAATATAAAATTAAAAGCAGCTTATTATTATTATTATGGTTATCTTTTAAGCCTTGCATTTTCGAAAAAACTTTTTAAATAATAAATCAAAAGACGGAGCGACGTGCGAGTGTATTTTTGTTAGCTTTTGAAAAATGAGCCATGTAAGCAACCAGTCATGGAAACTAAATAAAATGAAATCTGACATTTTTCATAATAATAATAATAAATTCTAGTCATTTGATGGATAATCATGAAAATCAAATTAATTTATCGGAATTTCATTAATCACGCTCGGATAGATGGACAATGCAAGATAAATAATAAATTAACTGAATTAATCGTCAATTTCCTCTCTCTCTCTCTCGGTCTCATATTTTTGACCCTAGATAAATAATACCAACTTTTCTTTATCCACTATTTTACAAAGCTAAAAACTCTGTTTACAAAACTGAGAAATTCTCCCAGCACGGAATTTCGCTTTTATATTTGCTTTTTCCTTCCTCCCTCTCTCTCTCTCTCTCTCTCGCTTTACTAAACTTTGTAAAACGAAAATTCAATAAGCTAAAACCAGCCTCCCTGCGCACATGTACACAGAAACTATTTAAATTTAAATAGAATAATTCAGAAGAAAAGTTAAAACCATTTTCGAATATAATCTGCACGCCAGTCCAACAGAAATCCATTTATTTTTTTTTCCTTTTACAGAATACAAATTATATTTATTCTCCATGATCAGTTTACCAATTTTTTTTTTCTTTACCAAAGAAATCCGATCACTGATCATTAAAAAGTATAAAAATCTCGAATATCACGATTTAAAAAAAAAATTCGCAAATTCTGCAACTTTTTAAAAGGTTTTTACGATTATTAGATTTTTTTTTCGTACTCGTTATTTCGTAATAATCAAAGCGCAGTTTTTATCTATTAAACTAATAATAATTAGGTTAAATTTGAATTTAAAATGAAAAAATTTATGCATTCTTACTAATTAAAGTAATAACTTTGCCAGTTTAATTCCCTGGGGATCAAAATATACACTTTTTTTTTGCAGGTCACATTTAAATAATTTTTTTTTCTCTCACTTTTTCAAAGACAAAAAATACGTGGGCAGATCAACAAAATTTATTTTAATATTCGCTTACTGAGAATACGGGCATCTATAGAATCAAAATTGTTCGCCGTTGCATGTAAAGAATAATGTAACCGGGTCACCGAGGTGTATGACTCTGAAAAAATTTTCTTAGACTTTTTTTATCTCCGAAAAAGCAGATTTCTGCTCGTGTATAACTCAGACGAGTATTTTTTACAAAAGAAGTACAATATAATAATCGTATAAAATAATGTCAGAGGGAGAGAGAGAGAGAGAGAGAGAGAGAGAGAAAATATGAGATTTTTGAAATTAAAAAAAAATTGCAAATACAGGGTAGAAAAGTATTCACTGGATATCAATTCTTCTTTTATTACTTCCTGAACACGGCCATTCTTTAGGAAAAATAAACTTTTTCTCTGTCCTTCTTTACTTTCCACGCTATCACTGCATACGATGGGACGGAGTACTCTTTTGATTTACTGCTTATTGCGGACTACATACCGTACGGCTCTCTCATAATTTCCGCTAAATCATCGAGCATCTACATTTTTTTTTATACTTTTGACCTTTTACGTATATTTTCTCATTCTTTTCATTCCCTCTCTCTCTTCGTGACAGTTGTTTTTATTTAAACTGTTAATATTTTTTCTGATACTCTTTTTTGTGTTTAACCGATATTATGATTGTATCCGCAAAATATTTTTGACTTTTTTAAATTAGAAAATATGAGCATTTTTTCATTAATTTGATTTATTGTACGATGTTTTATTAAAAATAATAACAATAATTCTCTTGAATCAAGAGAGTTAAAAGTAATCCAGTTGACCATATTTTTGAAAAAAAAGTAATAAAATTGAAAATTCACATCTGCTTTTTTTCGTCAGGGAATATAAGCGTAAAAAAAAATTTTAAGTAATTTCAGGTTTTTTAAAAATGAACGTCAAAATATTGAAAACCGGATTTGTCCAGGAATAATCAATATTATTGTTTGGAAAGGTTATTTACGTTAAAGTTGGTAAACCGGGTTGAAATTAGCATAGCTCGGTTGTTTATATTGAAAGTTAGGTGGAAGGTAATTGGCTCATTAGGTGAACCATAGTGCAGCACTCGAAAACTTGTTTTGCATCAACAATCACTCGTGTCTTTGGAAATTGTCTTCCAAACAAACTGAATAAGTGGATTATTAAAAGGCAGTAAAGTTTAAAGAAGAATTTGATCTTTTTCACTCTTTGTATGTACTGAATAGTCGATAAATACGTGAACTAGATTTTGTTAAAGTAAGCTAACGTGCGTAGAAAAAAATATTTTTACTGGAATAAATATCGTATAATTAAGTACAAAGGAGAGCTTTAAACATTTTACGTATATTCTTTGAATAATAAATGATGACATAGTAGCTCTCGATTATTACCAGTTGCATTTTCAAGTAGCGCATTTATTTTATGTACGTGGGGTTCTTGAGAAAATTTTTATATATGGAAGTAAAATATTTTATTATTTTTCAGCTAAATTATTTATCAGGATGTAGTGCTTGAGAAATGCGAAATCTATTAGACTTTCTAAAATAAAAAATTATTTTTCTGCAAAAGAACTGGCAAAGACAGAAAAGTTTAAGAAAGATTTTGGCTTGTTAACGGTAAATCTGGATATCAGATCGATTTGAACGAGTAATTTAAATATAATTGGTGTTATCGAACCTGTCCTAGTTAAAGAAAATAAAAAGTAGGAGGAAATAATTAAAATTGATCGAAATTTATAAAAATAGCTAATTAAAATTCCGTTGCTTCCACTCGAGCTGTTAGCAAAAGAAGCATAAATACTTGAAATTTAGAAATAATTTATAAAAATCGATATATAAATAAATATATAATATAACTGTGATATATGAATTTTCAGATAAAACTGCATTAGAGAAATATTTTTTGCTGTATCAGCAATAATATCGAGCATGCTTTTATATACTTTCATAAATAACTAATGGAAGCGTATAAAAAATATTCTTAAATCGTATGTATTGTGTATAAATAATAAATTATATTTTAATTATAAGGCTCGTTATAATCTATCAGATAATTTATTATGCATTTATATATTAGGGTTACGCTTATTTTTCATTTTTAAATTTAAAAAGTAGGAAATTTTTGGGTATTTTTGCAATATTCACAAATCAGGGCAAGATTCTGCCTTCGGTATTTTTTTGGATTTTTGATTATGAATTTCGGAGCCCTAGGTGTAAAAATTTTCAAGTAATCCTTAAATTCTTATAAAATATCCTTGATTTTTTGAAAATACGAGTGATTTTTCAATATTCGCAAATTTCATTAGCAATCAAAAAAAAGTACAATTACCAAATTTTGTTATAATTTCTGAATAATACAAAAATTATCCCTGATAAGGAGAATTTTTACCAATTTAAGGTGATTGACTCATTTTTTAAGCTCGGTATTTTCAATTCGTAATTAGTAGCTCCAAAAATCTATATAATGGGCTAAATCTCCTAACGATTTGTAAATGATTTCTTCACTACTTTATGGGTATTAGACAAATTCCATAGAAACAAAACCTCGATTTTTGGAATAAACATTTTTTTCATTTTAATTGACAAAAATAACCGCAGAATCGTGATTTAATTGGTGTATTGAGTTTAAAACTTTCTTTAGAGCATTGAAATTCGATAAACACTTAAAATGTAAAAATGCAGTAGGATAAATTTCAAAAAAATTATTTTTTGTCATTGTCTAAAGCTTTAGAATCCTAACACAGCTAAAATAACCAGAGGTCTAATATACACAAAAATTTTAATTAATTCATAAGCATAATAAAAATATTGATTTTTATTATTATTATTATTTTTTTAATATTTAATTAAATTTCTATAAACTTTATACGATTACACAATTTGCAAATAGATTTTTGATTTATTTAATGTTTATCTTAATTTACTGCAATTTATATTAATTTTTTCTTTTTGTCAATGTGTTGCACATATTAATTTATTAAATAATTTTTCAAATTTCATTGACTGCCGAACACTCTATTTTATTACCACGAGTGCTTGAGTAAATATCAGAATTTACGAAATTTATTCATTTTTCATTTTTTTAGCCTGTCTGCTGAAATTTAAGCTATTGGTTGATAATTAATTTGAATAATTTTCGTCTATGTAAATGTCACATTTTAATCTTTAGTATTTTTCGGAGATTTGGAAAATGAAATTCCTGCTTTAAGTCTTACTTTAGAGAGGTTTCTTCCTTTTCGGGTTTTGTAAATACAAATTAATAAATATTGCTAAATATAACCAAAGAATTAAAAAATTTTACTAAAAATTTATAGTAACTTTTAACCAAACTAAATTCAGAAAATAAAATCGTAGTTGTTTATGAGCAATTATTTTAAAAGTGCTACTTAATTTAAGCCTGGAATCGTAATTTTTTTTTTTTGAGGGCACATCGATATGACTCATGTTTTCAGGTAGTTTAAACCTTCAGAAAACCGAAAATAATCGTGAACAAGAAATCGGCGATAGGTGCTAAAAAGATTTTTTCACTTTTATGTCAAAAACCGAGTTTTTCGTATCCAAGCTACCCCAAATTTTTAAAATAACTTTTTAGGTAAATAAAATTTTTAAAAATAGTTTAAAAAATCTGATTGCCAGGGAAAAACCACTCCAGAAGAAAAAAAAACTTATCTATTTACGATGAAATTTAGCCAAGTTATCGTCAATTTAAGATTTTGCTCAAATTCCAGGCTCAAATTAAGTAGCACTTTTAAAATAATTGATCTTATATTTACGAATTTTTTGTATGCATGTAGGTTTTCATTCAAATGACTATTATAAATTTTTTTAGATTAATGAACACTATTTTGCAGACAATTTTTTTTCATTTTTAATACTCATTTTCTTTTTGGTTCAAAATACGAGTGTTTCATAATTACATAGTAGACTACAAAACATGCAAAAATTTTAAGATTTAAAAATAAGAATATTTTTATTTATATTAAAAAAATTACTTTATTTCAAACAATCGTGTAACAAAAAGAAAGTTAAGATTTAAAAGCTTTCATGGAGTGAGTTCCCCCTTCTTTGTTTCAATGGGTGGTTCTTGCTTTTTCTATACACTTTGTCTGACGATACATTGATTTTTCTACTCACATATGCATTAAACTTTTCTCTTTCTCATTTGTACTGAGAAGTAATTTTTTGTCTGACGATACACTGACTTTTCTACTTACTTATTGAGTCGAAGAGTGAAATTTCATTGGATTAAATTTACTTTCTCTTCAAATATTAGTTAAATGTGTTTTGAATGTTTTGTCTGACCATACGTTGACTTTTCTACTTTTAATACTGGTAAGTTTGTCTGACCATACATTGATTTATCTACTTACCGACGCTCTTATTTCCAAAGAGTAAATCTTAAGAGATAAAACAAAATCAAACTCATCGAACCGAGAATTCTCGAGCTTAGATTTTAAAACTAAAAGAACTTTCCCGTTAAAAGCATTGGAAACTCCTATTAATCAAGACATAATTAATAAAAAAAAAGTAAATTCGCATTCCCAGGAAGTACTGAATTTTCATTAAGAAAAACCTTCTCGAAAGTTTGAAAAATTATCATTGCACTAGTAATTTCTCGGATAAACTAAACAAAGATTCATTGTTTAGAATATAGAAAAGATATTTTGAATATTTGGAGTAAAGAAAAGGCGTGTAAAAAAATAATTGACATTAAAAAGTGTATTGTTTTAAATTGATAGAGGAAATAATAATAATCTTTGTTTCGAGAAAAGTTTGTTTGAGAGAAAATTGCTCTGCTCGGATTAAATTTAATATTTACAGAAGTCTATTGTTTTATTTAACTGTTAAACTTTAATGTAAAACAGTAAAAGAGAGAGAAAAGTTTATGAATATTCGTCGAATTGTTTTTTATCATGTATTTAAATATGACATAACCTCAATTTTATTTAAAAATACTTAAACCGAGGTAATTTAACGTCTGATATAGCTCAACGCTTTGTACGAACATTCAACACCTGCTTTAAACTTTTCCACTCTCTTTCTATGCTCGTTTTAATCTTTAAATATTTTATACCAAATTTATATACTTTTTAAGTCAACCGGAAGTCTGGTGAAAAAAATTCTATATGGCGATTTATTACTTCCGATTCCTTTCTCAACATGTAAAATTGACGTTTTTTTTCCGTTTTACTTAAGATTTATAACGAAATTATTTTAAGTAGTATCTGAAGTTCGTTAGCGCTAATGGTTATTTACGATACACAAGACACGCTCTACTTAAACTTTCTAATTACCAACTTTTTTTGCAGAACGAAGGGCGGTGGTATGTTGGGTGACGTTAACATCTCGGCAATATTGGATTCCTTCTCCGTCAGTTACGACAAAAGAGTAAGGCCGAACTACGGAGGTAAATTTTTTCAATATTCATTTATTCATTATTTTTTCATATCACCGTTCATTTTTTAGTTTTTATTGAAATTACAGGAAATTTTTTTTTTTCTTTTATTTTTTTAACTAAATATTCAAAAAAAATAATTTTAGAAAATACTGTTCTTTATTTTAGTTTAATCATTTTCATCGACTTTTTTTTCACTCATTAATCACATTTATTTCATCAATAAAGAATCTAATCTTACTTCAATTATTTCCCTGTACTACTGCGTTCTTGTTAAAAAAAAATTAACTAAATAAAAAAATTGGTTTTTTTTATATTAAAAAAAAAAATATTTAAAAAAAAAGGTAACAAAAAATTTATTATTATTATTATTATATTTAGTGCATTTATTAACACAGTATTTTCTATTTATATTTCTATTCTTATTGTTATTATTTTGCATTAATAGAACGTTTCTTTTTGACTTGCTAAAAAATTATTTTTTTTGAAAAAAACAAAAAAGAAACGTACTCGAATTTATTAAAAAAAAAAAATGAGTGCAAAAAAAGATGTTTTATATATTGAATAGAGAGAAGTGAAAAAAAAAGCTGAAAGAATATATAAAACATTTGATAAAAGAGATTCTTTTTCCTTGCTGAGTCAAACTTTCACTCTCGCTTAATATTTTGAGAAATAAAGTTTTGAAAGCCATGCCACGGAAAGTAATTTTTTTTTTGCATGTGAAAAATAATTTAATAAAATGATTAGAGTCATTTCAGAAGAAAATCCTCGATTGAATTCCATCTCTGTTTAAAAGCCGAGAGAGCGAGAGAGAGAGAGGGAGAGAGGGAGCATCGCGTTCTATAGTACACACAGGGTGGGGCTATAAACGACGGATCGATGTTGGGACGCCCGTTGCTATGGGTTACAGTTTAACGGCATCCCAAACCTATTGTACGTAGATTTACAGTGCAACTGAACTGCAGCTGAGCAGAACGCAACTCTCTCTCATCGACCTTAAACCTGCCAATTAATATTTTTGACAATTTGGTGGCATTGCTTTGGCGGTATTGCATGCGAGTGAAATGTTTACTTGGCAAGGCACCCCTCAACCAACAAATCAAAGCCAGCTTATTTACTTGCATTTTCTTTTTCTTTTATTTTAAAAAGAAATATTTGGCCCAATAATAGGCCAAAAAAAGACTCAGTCAATAAAAACTTCATTTCAGGTCCTCCCGTCGAGGTGGGCGTCACCATGTACGTCTTGAGTATCAGCTCGCTATCCGAAGTCCAAATGGTACTATTATTTAGGTCTTAAAAAAAAAAAAAAAATTCAATTCCGGATTTTATATAACTGACCCTCGACTTTTTTATAATATTTTGTTTTTAAAGAATTACTCTCACACAATAACACACTTTATTATTACTACTACTTTTTTATATTTTTTATATTATAGCGGATATGTTAGATAACCTAGTTATTATTATTATTATACATTACAAGTAGTATATTTTTTTAAAAAATATTCGAACTAACGTTTTTCAAATTATTTTTTCTTTTTTAGCAAAAATCAATAAATGAGAAAAATGTGTTTTTTTTTTTTTTTTGGTTTTCTTTTGCACACCCTAATTAAGCACTAAAATATATACTCTTTTTTATGAGTCCAATTTATATCATTCACTCGAGACACTGTTAGGTTTTTTGTATTAGGAGAATTCTGTTTGTGCTGATTGATTTTTTGGGGAATTTAGCCATCGTTGGAAATATGAAATTACTTGATGCTTTTTTGGTACAAGAATTTACAGGGTATTTTACACCAATACTAAAAATTAGCCATGCACTTTTAGCAGACGGTAATTCTTCAATTTCGCATTCAAGTTTTTATATTTTTTGTAAATTGTGGGTAAATTTTCTCAAAAAATTACTCGAGCACAAAATACGTCGACGTTTCTTACAAAAACTAGATTCGAAATAATCAAATTTTTGCAAGAAGCGTCAAATTACGTTGAGCAATAAAAAGATGAGGAAAAATACCTGAAATATATAAAACACAAAAATTAAGCATGTAAATTATTTTGTTAAATATTTTGTACTATCTGAAATTGACTGGTAAGCAAAATGAGTGTTTTGGTTATCAGTAAAATAAGGTAAGAACGCATTAGTATGAAAAAAAGATTGCAAATTAGACTAAGTGCCTTACTACCAATTTTGAGTAGAATTCCTGTAATTTCCTATCTGAGAGAGTCAATAAAAAATGTTAAAATAATTCTAGTTGATTTGGTTTCGTGCAGGGAAATACAAATTAGTTAAATAAATAGTAAAGACTCTCTCTAAATATTTCTCTCTTTGTTAAAACAATTAAATGTAACATCGCGTACGTGAGTTTATTATGAAAATATTCTGGAGAGACTAGTCAATAAATTATTAATATTATTTATGTCAAAAGCAAATATTGTTAATTAGAAAAAAATAACAGCTATTTTTTAATAATTAATATGTGAACTGAATTATTTATGAACGTTTCAATTTTCAGTTCAATGAACAAACTCGAAATAACCTTTATTTTCCATTCGTTCGTTGTTTCGTTCATTTTATATCATTTTTATTTAAGAACCTTTTTTTATTTTTCATATTTTTAACTTTTTACTCGGGAATTATTTATCTGGAAACTAATAAGCTTGGCTCAAGGCACTTTTTCAGGCATTTATGCCCATTAAATTCTGATTATAAAGTTTTCATATTTTTGGGACCGCTGATCACGGAACCGAGCTTTAAATTTTAAAGTTTAAAGTATCAATAAAAAAAAATATTTTCAAATCTGATAAAAATTTTTAAAAACTGGGTCAAAAGTAAACCTGTGCGCAATAGCTGTCAAGATAATGTAAGCTTTAACTATCATCTTCGACACTGTAATATCTGTAAGCTCGCGTAAGTTTAATTATCAAAAGATGTTATCAGCAAATCCCGATAATTAAATAAATGTAACTTTACAAGTATCTCGCTTCGGAATCTTGAAATTATGACGTAAGTAGAATAAATTCAGCAAACATTTTCATAATAAAAAGTAGTACGTGCTATTTTAATCAAAAGTAGCTGCCACAAAAAATTGCATGTTATTTACTACCTCGAAACATTTTGATGCGCATTGAATATGAAATTCGAAGACGTAAATTTCACTCGGTATTAGAAAAAAATTCTTAAAACCGGTAAATATTTTGCTTCTCAAAGAACTTTGGCAAATGTACCTGCTAGACCGAATTAGAAATGAGTTGCGCATTAAATAAAGAGCCGAATTTACCAGATTTCGCATGCGACGTTTCTTTTGGCGCGATTTTAAAAACAAATTACGTTAAAGAGAGCAGCTGGTTTAGAAAAGTCGTGATGTGTCGGTTGTCAGCGAGCTGTTTATCGATTACTTTGACAGTTTATAGAAAAGTTTATATAAAATTTTCTTATGATTTCTATTGAAAGCGATTCTCTTTCTCGAGAATACACAAGTTCAGCATTGTTTTTAGTTGTTCTACTTGTTCTTCTCTCCGTAATGTCAATAAAATCAAATCACTTTTTTTTTCTCATAAAAACTTTTGTTAATTTAAATTAAAATTTAACATGAATTTGTTTTTCTGTGTCAACATTTTTTATCCGCAGTATTTACAAAAATTTAAATAAAAATGTAATCTTTTATTTTCATGACGTATTTAACTTTTGTTTTACTAAATTATTTATGTCAAATTTACATATTTTTTTGTTTCTCAATAAAATTTACTAACGAATATCAAAGAGAAATTAATTCAATCGAACGGAAATTGGAAAAATGTAATTTCGAAGAAAACTGTAACGTCAGATATAAATTTGAAAAGAGCTTACAAAGTTGGTTTAAAGTTACAGAGAGAATTTTTTCCCGGAAATCTTTTGAGGGAGTAACTTGAAATTTCGTGTTTCGAGAAAATTAAAAATATGTCATGTAAAAATCAAAACGTTTTGTCAGAGTACAGTTAATTAGATAAAGCAAAAAGTTTTCTAACTCAAAGTCGGAAAGTTTAGGTAGGGAAAAACAAAGGAGTAAATTCAAAAATTTTATCAGCTTAAAGAATAAGAAACTTGTTAAATAAACCCCTTTTCCGGATAAATTAAAGAAGCCCTGGAGAAAATTTCTTTAAACTGCGGTGCGCCTGTAATCTCAAAATTGGCTGGCTAATAATCGAGAAACTGCTAATTAGGAAATTTGTAATTTCCTTTAGGAAAAAGCGAGATAATCGAAAAATCATTAATATCGATTTGCCTTCAAAATTTTATTGCTCTTAGTCTGATCCATTTTTATAAAAAGTTCAAATATTTGCTCGCTCTTATCCTAATGCCTTTTATATGAAAAATCGTCTAATAGAGCCTGGATTTTTAATAAATTTGACAAATATCGGATAAGCAGTAAAATTTTATAAATTTCTTCAATAACAGCGATTTTCTGGAAAGGATAAAATCAAAGTAAACTATAAATTCTTGAAAAAAGTTTGTAAACCATGTGGTCCTGTCTTATCCAGCGCAACCACCTAGAACTAGTAAAAATTGATTTTTTTCTTTATTCGATGTAAATACTTGAGACTTTTTATTTTTGACTAAAAATTTGTAAAATAAATTTTTCTTTCATCCGATTAATTGATTTCAAGAGCTTCGAGAGACATAATTGAGACAGTAAATTCTCTTTTTTTCTAGCCTTGATTTTCAAGATCAACATTCAATTTAACCAACAACTATCAATTCGTTTTCCTTTTTATCTCGTAATTTAATTAAAAAATACTTTTATTGTTTTTTTTATCTTTTATTTACTTTTAATTTAGATAAATTGTTTAAATTTAAAAAAATTATTTTTTTGCTTTTTTTTATTCAAATTTTTCTGATTAGATTATTATCTTGCGAAAATAAATCTGTTATTTTGGTGGGATTTTTAAAATTTTAAAAATAAATCATTTAATCCAGGACAGTACGGGGATGAATTAATTTTATTTTTCGATGAGATTATTTTAACATCGAAATACTGTATTTCATTATTAATTAATTGAATTAAATTACGCGCCTGTGATTTATGTAGTCCGAGTGATTCACAAGAGATGCCATTTCGTAACATTTTATTTACATATTTTATTAATTCTATAAAAGCTAATAAACAAAAGACATTTCTAAGAATTTCTTTTTATTTTTTGAATTTTCCTACTGTCCATAGTTACCCTGCAAATGATATTTCCTGTGAGAGGTTAAAAACTTGTCGTTTCCTTTGCTAAAGAGGTGAGAAAAGCAATGTTTATTCGAAGAGAGAAAGGAAATTGCATTAAAGTTTCTGACTGTTTAGTAGCATCTTCTTGTGGTTAGGGTCAAATATGACAGTACTTTATATAATTAGTGGTTTAGGATGAAATTTATCTCTTGGCTTGTAAGATTCTACATTGTACACAGTTAGGAGATTTCTCACAATCTGAAATATTTTCCAACGTGACTAGCATTGTCATTATATCGGTGAGAATTGTCAGAAACTTAATGCAATGTGAGTCCTTTCTCTTCTTGAAAAATTATCAAAATATACAAAGTTTTTTTTAACAAACATGGAACACATTATTGAAGTCAAAAAGAAAAATTATTCTAAGCCCCTAAATCAAAACAATTTTTTTATTCATCTTAGATATTTTTTCAAGTTCATTGAGTAGGTTCTCTTGATGTAATTCAGAAACTTATTGAAGTGCCTGAAAATCTTTAATGAAAATCAGCCTCAAGCATAGAAGATAACGCGTTTGGATAAAACAATCAAAGACATAAATGAAATAAGTGGATTACAAAAGATTAGAAATTTGCATAAAATACAAATCAATAACTTCTAGTTCGAAAACTATTAAAACTTGCTAATCTTTAGTGATGTACGAAGATAACTAAAAATTGAATATTCTTGATAAGATAAACGTCAAAATGAAAGATAAATAACTTACGTACACGATTTTACATTTTCGAAAATAAAACAAAGAGAAATATTTATTAAAATTTTAAAAAATTAGGTACGAATGGAGCTTTGGTATTTTGTTTAAATTACTGATTACAGGTCCACCTGTGGAAGTCGGAGTGACAATGTACATCCTCAGCATCAGTAGTGTGTCGGAAGTTATGATGGTACAATATCACTAAACAAACCTATTATTATTATTATTATTAATTTTTTTTCTCATATATATTAAACCATCAATGTACTGCCACACTGATAAATATATTATTTAACGAACATTATATTTTTAGCTGTTAACGTTTTTGCTGAACTGTGTACAAGGGAACCTTGCTACGTTCCGCAGTCGTCTTAATAAAATAACGAAAATATGAATTTATGACAAAAGAAAAATTAATGTGCTCTCTTATATTAATGTTAAATAAAAAATTATTTATTTGCATGTGTAAACGGTGTATATTGTACCTATTTATTAAAATACGTCAAGCTCAATCGAACACACTGACTGACTTGTAAAACCTTTTACGAGTTGTTAATAATTAAGAATTTTTTATAAAAACCACTTTATCTTTTATGAGCTTATATAAGAAAATGACTTTTTTGCAATTTAATAATTAAACGAGCTTAACTTTTAATTTTTAATTTATAGGACAAACAACAAATTATGTATTTTATAATATTTTATTTATTTTTCAAGCAAGACGTATTTTTTAAAACAAATTTTTTTTTTTTTCTTTATTAAGTCAATATTTATTTATAGAGTATGTCATGCTTGGATATACATATAACGTTAATGTCAATATGTATATGGAACGGTCTCTCTGATTTGGCTACTTTTATGCTGGTTTCATTCGGGGTTTCGAGTTATTTCGGTAGAAATGAATTTTGGGAATATTTAACTTTGTTATTAGAACGTTCGAATAAGTTGCAGCTGATCTTAAGAATGAAACCAGCTTGAAAGTATCTAAAAAACTGAATCCTCAAGAACGTGCCATATACGTCTTTTTTGTATATCTTTTTAAAGAAGTTTGTTTACACTGTATTACTAGTAGTATTTGACTATAATATGTATAAACATATACATAATTTGTATAAAATGCAGATCCAACTCGTACATTGAGACTTAAAGGGAACACGGCTTTTAGGTTAGTTTCTTTTATCTCTTTTTCTCTACAAAGAAAATAACAAAACTTTTCTACTTTGCGAAATATGTGCTTTATTAATATTAATGGCCAACGTTACCTTTTTTCACTCCTACTACCTACTCCTTTCCTTTTATACATAACCTCTCTCTCTCTCTGGCATGATATTTATTAATTAAAAAAATGACTTTTGAGATCTTCATGTACGAGTTTGGACCCCAGGTGTTGAGCCCTGTGCGGAAACCAAATCAAATTATTATTTATTAAGGATATCAATTCTTACTGTCACCTCGAACGTGACTCGTTTAATTTTATCGGGTTATATGAATCTAATTTTTTACAGGTTATTATTACCATGCATGAACCTCGACAAATTTATCTATAAATCACTGTTTGCTTTTTAATCCTAATTTACAAAAAATGAATGGAAAAAAGATTTTCTTACTCGAGTTTAATCTTTTTTCTAGAAAATGAAAAGATAATATTGCTATTTCTTCCTCTTCTACTATTTCCCAATAAATTCAACTTTACAAAAATTTAAATTAAACATAGCAAAAAAAAACTCTCTTCAACTTTTCTCTATAGTTTACTTTTATTTAAAATATAATCAAATAGAAAAAGATGAGGGAATATAAAAAAAAATTTTTTATGTCAATGTTGTAGTATTATCCTAATATAAAATTCAACTCATGCTTGTGTGTGTAAGAATGATTCTTAATTATTACATTTTTACAGTTGGAGCATTCCATGTCAATTGTGCTTTTTTATTTTTTTTCCAGGAAACGCAAAACTCAATTTATCGTGGAAAAATCTTGAAAATCCTCATGTGAAAAAGATTCACTTGTTCACCCAATTTAAGAAAATTACAATTACTTTATCACCTATTCAAAAGTAAAAACCACTTTTAACAGCTAATTGGCACGGAACGCCCCAAGTACCTGTGTACATAAATGTAACCTATAACACGTAGACACGTACAAAATATACATAAATATTATACTTTTTATCTCGCTTTAACCGACAAAATGCAACTGTACCCTACTATATGGATGAAAATATGAATTAATTAAACTTTTACGCGACTAGAGTTCCGAATTTTCAGACGGGAAATGCATCTTGCCTACCCGATTGATAACTTGAATACTGCACCGAACGAAAAAATACTCTTTTAAAAATTTTAAAAATTCAGTGACCATCAGGGTTCATAAAAGCTTGTTGAAATAATGTTT